>CM060931.1:198693109-199893109 GCA_030765085.1 Allium cepa | reverse complement strand
ATAGTTTAACAGATCCTTAGGAGATGGAAATCCCAAACATCTCTTAAGTTATTGCACTCAAGTTAGACACTAGATAGGAGATGTCAAACCCTGTAAACATCTCTTACGTCATTTCACTCATATTTATTTACTATTGATTTAACTTACATAATAACTTTTAGTTCTAACTCGAATGTTTTGTCTTTTCAATTTGCTCGAGTCAGTCTGAGCTTTTCAGTTTATCGAAGACTGCTTTCTAGAGGATGAAGACGAAGATTTTATACTATCATCTTTTATTATATTCATCCCATTGTATCATGTTGTTCCACTACATTTATTTATTATTTATTATTGTTGTATGTAAGTCCGATCTATATTATAAAAGCATAATCAATGTATTTGTAAACATCTTTATGAACTGTTTATTTGATTATTATATTTTGTCATTCTGCTACGAGATTCTACATTTGTTTTCTTTCTTTCTTTGCTTTTTCTTATTTACCCCATAACAATCTGTCCTTTTGAATGGTTTGAGTCTGATGTGTGTGGTTTATCGTCCATTTAAATCATCCAAAAAGGTAGGTCATTACAGCAACCATTGCCCTGCCTCACCTGGCCTTTTTTCTGAATGAGGAATATATAAGGTCGAAATGTCGAAAACGAGACAGGTATAAAAGATTCAAATTTACAAATTTAATTTCATATAACTTGGATTGTATATAAATAATCTTCTTAACTTGGTAATAAATTCCAAGGAGGAAACCGGTACTATCCATGTGAATTTAAAATGTGATTTCACCATTATTCGACGGATTGTAAAGTTTGAATACGAAAATTGATATCGAGTAGAATTAGTATAATCTCTATGGATCCTTTCTGCTCAATACTAATTGGTATTTAGGTTTACAGTAAACAATGTCTTAAATAACATAGATTTGTGCCCATTTAAAAATTTAGGCTTTGAAAATAAGAAAACTTATGTCAATATTTAAATAAATGATTTGGATTTATTTTAATTCCTATGGATCCTTTACTTAAAATTAATTATTTGGGTTTACAGGAAAACGATGTCTTAAATAACATTATTTTTGTCCCATTTAAAAGTTTATGATTTGGAAATAAGAAATCTTTTTTTAAGACTTAAATAAATGATTTGTACATATTTTCCTAAGTAAAGGATGAAATGATTTGGAATTACTCCAAGATTTAAAAAAATTTAATTAAACAAAGATTTGATAAATGAGGATTAATGATCCCTTGTATATTGGAAAGAAATGCTTTTAAAAAGATATATATCTTTAAGAAGATATTTTGGATAAGATCATACTAATTAATGGAATATTAATCGCCCGCCTATTTAACATCATTTTACGACGGTTAGTTTGGATGAACGGGGATCAGATTTGGGCAAATTCCTATCCAAAAACTACTTTGAACTAATTACGAGTTCAAAAGTGAAGACATGTTAAAGCGATGGGATCTTCATAATGGAAGGACTGCTTGTGTATAATTTTGGAGTAGCTCCCAAAATAAATAAATAATAGTGGTCCCTTCTTTTGGGATCTTCGTATGAAAGGACTACTTGCTACTAATCCAAGGGGATGTGGTAGGAGAGTGCCTTCGGCTTTTCATGTTCTTGGGCAACTTGTATGGATGAATGTCTGACATTGCATTCCTAAGAACATAGTACATTGATCTCTACAAACATACATCTTTTTGGTGATGTAGGAGATAACCCCTCTTATGCTTATGACCCATCTCTGAGACGTACGTACTCAGAGGTTGTACTTTTGTTGAGATTAGTAGTGTGCTGTTGGAAAAGGCAATGTGGCATTTTAAGTAAAAATGTTCTAAGAAAGGTAAATGTTACCTCAAGCCTCACTCCCAGAAAATTATGAAATAGGGGTTGCTTTAAGGCTAAGTAGATCGCAACCACTAGGGTATGATATCACCTTTCTAGATTTATTTCTTTCTGCCTACTATAACATTGGGTTTAAATTTTGTGGTGTATGGTATAAGACGTCTCGCAAAGGTCAGAAACGGTCAGGGTGATATTATATTTGGTGCTATCTGCACCATCTGTTCTTCTCGGGTAGGTTGGTCTTAATTCATGGAGTACCATCGGTTGGTGGCCTCGATACATTCCTTTAGAGATGTACTGTATGGGAGGTAGTCCCTTACCTCGCTATTCATTTGAAATTCAAATCTCCAATAAGTACCTTTGGACTTAGTTGTAAACCTATTATGCCATCAAATTTAACCAATGTAACAATTTTGGCTATTTTAATATGTTTATTTGAAAGGTTTTCAAATAATGTCATTAAAAATAATATCATTTGATTTTACATAGAAATGATTTGGTTATCATAAGGTAAAATCAAGTTTCATGTTTATGTGCGGTGCAGTCTTATGAGATACCCATTGTTTTACAATACTTGTATTTTGAGTTTCTCACAGTAGTCTCATGATTGATCCGGAGTTTATTATCTTTCCCTAAAACTCTGGGTGCCTAATTTTTCTGGGCAACCTAGTAGTTAGGTTTAGTTTGGAGCATTTTGAAAGAGCATGGAGCTAGAAGATTATTCTAAAGATTGTTATCCATTTCCACCATACTTATATACTACTGTATCTGCATTTATAAGGACGGAGATTTATAACTACCCATGTTGATGTTATGTTAAACTCTGATAATTGAATTTAAAATTTTCCGCACTAAAGATTATATACTGAAATAGCATATGTTGTTCCATTCGTGTAAGATTCTTTTCTATGTCTTTATTTTTCCTTTTCTCCATAAACATCCATCTTTTCGTTCAAATTGAGTTGGACAAGTGTGGTTTATTGTCAACTTAAAATGTATGGAATTGTGGGTCGTTACATTTGGTATCGAAGCTTAGATTGAGCAAACACCTAAGCCTGGTTGGGGTGTGTCTCATCAGAGATAGGGATAGTGATACGCTAGGATGAGTAACTCGTTAGAGATAGGGTAAGTGACACCCTAGAATGAGTTAAGAGTATTATATATGACCGTGATTTGTTAATGCTAAAAATGATTTTGTTTTGAACAATTTGTGTAAATGAAATAATTTTACCTAAGATAATATTTTATATATAAAGAAATAACTTTCGAAAATGTATAGTATTCATGTATGATAGCTTGTAATAAGAGTTAATAATATTCAGTTGTTATCATTGATTAATTGATTATTTGATTTAAAAAACACGAACACCTAGCGAATTAAGTTTCACGATTTGACTATATGGTGTTTGATAATAATATCGGTTCAAAGTTAAGAAGTTTATTTAAGATAAATAAATTTATGAGCCTAAAAATGTAAAAGTAAGACGATCCTAAGAAAAGAAGGTATAAATCAAGTTTTATAAATAAAGGAAGTGAAAAGAAGAATCTTATAATGAATAGTTCGAGTGGCTTCGGAAGTAACTAAAAATGGGAAGGAGATATGTTCGGATAGTAAACAGTTCTCTTAAGTATTATTCTTCTAGTTAAGGGGATATATGATACAATTGGTAACCCAGTTCCTTGGTATCAATTTGCAGTTACTGGATTTACAAAAAAAATTAAGTTAAAATATAATGTGAATCATCAATTGATGAATCGATTATTAATTATAAATATCTTTATAAAAGTGTTAAAAATAGAATTTTTGGTGATATTTGGCAGTTGGAAGTTTTCGAATCACACCTGACTCCGAAGTAAGAAATTTTGAAAATATAAAAGATAATAATTGTGAAATATTTTGAATAAATAAAATTATACAAGTAATGTGATAATAATGGTATTACTTGAAAGTATTATTGAAAAAAATGTAAAAGACAAGTTTTATAACTTATGAATTTGAAATAGTAGTATATACAACAAGTTTTACATTTGTCAAACACCTTGATATAAGTAAAACCAATCTGAAATTTGGGATTTGTATATACACTCTTAGGAAGTAATGGAATATAAATATAGACTTAATTACTGAACTATTTATACACTTAAGTAATGTTGTAAGAGGTAATTCAATAATGGATTTAGTATGAAGTGAATGGTTATGAAACTTAAAAGTGTTGATTAAACCAAAGTTGTGTTTTATTAGTGTTTATACACTTAAGAAATAGTTTTATGAAATGGTTCATAAATTGATAGTGATATAAAATTGAATGTGATTTGGTATAGTTAAGAAAACCAATTGGAATAAATACGTAAGTTATACATAGATCATTTTATTCGCGTAACTGTTTGACCAAAGATTCGAGTACAGAACCTTGAGGCATTTACACCGGTCCGAAAAAGGATTTATCATTCGATTCTTGATGATGAATATTGATAAGGGTTTGTGGTTGGATACTTGATTTTTCTATCATAGTTGAGAGATATGCAAGGAAAACTATAATTCTAATCCAAAAGCCCGATCGGAGTCCGCACTAGAGAATCGAAGGATCAATACTAGTTCGGAAGTGAAGTTGTGGACTCGAATAGTAGATCGAATCAGATATTGTGTATGGATGATCTAAATACATTGTATGGGTATATGTTTAAAATAAATATTTTGGGCAAACACCTTTGGGTTTTGCGTTGTAACGAGGATGAAATTCTTCTAAGGAGGGAAGTCTGTAATGACCTGCAAAATTTATCACTTTGATAAATTATATTCATTTTCAAAATGTTCAAATATAAGCTTTCTAACATAGATTAGGTTGTCTTAAATAATAAATAATTATGGTAATCTTATTTTGAATAAGTATTTACAAAAATATCAATAAACAGCTCTATAATTATCAAAAGTCGCGCATGGAACTGGATACAAACACTTATTTATCCATTTAAATAAGATTATGAAATAAAATTATTTATTTTATTTTGGAAAATAAAGTGTATTTATAACATCATCAATAATGTCATCATATTTAATAATTGATTTATGAATTTAAATTGAGATTTAATGATTAAATAATTATTATAATTATTTAAATAATTATTTAAATATGAAAATAATTCATTTTAATTAGTTATAAAGTGATAGTAAATTATTTATAATAATTTTATAAAGATATATTTTTGATTCGAAATCATAACGAAAATTGATATCGCTTTATCAATATAATAGTACTTTTTGTAAACAATTATTTAATATGGATTTTTATGGTTTTATAATTCAAATTTGATCCTTTTAATTCATTCATAATGATGAGAAATTAATTTTCATTTTTTTTTTTACAAATATAGGTATGTTAACTAAAAAGTAAAAATATGACTGGAGATCGAAACCGGAATTTGCAACGTTTTAACGAATTTTAATTCGTCGCAACCTTATAAGATGAATATGCACACATATATACATACATATGCATGTCATACATGCACATACACATACAAATAAACATATATACAAAATGTATACAAGTAAAAAAAATATCACGATATTTTTCTTAATACTTCACCTTTACGCATACAAAAGTCAATGCACATGCTATGATATGATGGTGACGATGGAAAGGGGTGTAAGCAGAGCACATAGAGGGTGATGGAGGGCAGAAATCAGGGCCAAAAAGTGATGGAGAGGATGTGAGATATTTTTGCTAAATTGCTTAAGAACTAAGGCTTAAAAAATCTATAAATACCCACCTACATTAACATAATTCTCTTGTTCTTCTTCCTCTTCATGAGCTCATTAATGGCTTCTAGTTCATAGAAAAAATGTGGAAAAGTTATGGAAAAATATTACAAAATAAAATAAAATATATACATATTTATATACCATGTCAGTCCATCTCTAAAACCAAGTCAAACACCTCCTCTCACCTTCCAAACTCATGGCCACCACCCTCCATCACCAAAGCTGAGCCCACCTCCACTTGCAAGCATAGTCCAAGCTTTCCCAAAGTCCCAGGCTCAATTCCATAAGCTCCGATTCAATCATAGCGTAACTATAGTCCATTTTCCTGAGTTTGATATCCAATAAAGATGAGAAAACTCTATAAAACTTTATATATATATATGACAATGATGATGTGATATGTTTTCTACGGATGTTTACTATGCTTTGATCATTAAGTATTGGTTGTTTTAGTATAGTGTTTAATTGTTTAAACAAGTCATGTTAAATACACGTCGATAATACAAAAGGAAATCACTTTCCGAATCAAGTTATAAAAGTGATATGGGATCATTAAACCCCTTTGAAATGATTTAAAATGGTTGGTAAATATTTTATAAACATAAAACTCAATTTGGTGAAGTTTGGACAAATTATGAAATTTGAGTCAAAAACAAGTGTGTCGCGTAATGATAGTTTGTGATTTCGCGCCGTAAAAGTTAAAATCCATTTATACGATGGAATCAGAGTCGTAATTCTTTAAAATAAGAATTTTCCGAACTCTTATAATCATAGATCTCAAACAAAAGAAAATGATCAAGATTTTTTTTAGTGGATTTTGAAATATGAGCAAAATAAGTTTTCAAAATAGTCACGGTTTGGCAGTTGGAAACCAAAGCGACAAATTCGTTAAAATTGATATTTTTGATTCTTTAAAAATATGGAATAAATTTTATAAATATATTAGAATTTTTAGAAAGAGATTTAAGTTATAAAAATGGATTCTAAATGACGAAAAAGTTGTTTTGATCAAATAAGCATTAAAAGCACTATTCGCAACACTATCTGCGGCACTTTTTGCAGCATTTTTAAATAACTTTTGAAATATAACTTTAAACTAAAATATTATTTACCAAATATTTTTTAAATGTTTTCAAATAAATAATTAAGTATTTTAAAGATGATTTGGAGGCTTTGTAATTTATTTTAAAAGAGCATAAATAAATGATTTAAAGAAAAGTTGTTATAAGAAAGTGATTTAATCTTGGCTCTAAAAAGATTTAATCTTGGCTCTAAAAACCGATGAGTAGGCTGGATTTTTCTATTCGTGAGATCCGGATGTGAGGTGCTTAAACTAAGGAGATGTTGAGGAGCAACCTCTGCCCCGGCTTACCTGGCTTTTTTCCTGGGCGAGGAATAGATAAGGTCGAAATGTCGGAAATGAGACAAGCATAAAAGATTCAAATTTACAAACTTAATTTCATACAACTTGGGTTATATAGAAATAATTTTCTTATACTTGGTATTAGATTCCAAGGAGGGAACCGATATTATCCGTGCGAATTTAAAATGTGATTTCACCATTATCCGATGGATAGTAAAGGTTGAATGCAGAAATTGATATATAGTAGAATTAGTATAATTTCCATGGATCCTTTTCTACTCAATACTAACTGGATTGGGTCTACAGTAAACGATGTCATAAATTTCATTGTTTTTGATCCATTCAAAAAGTTATGATTTGGAAATAAGAAAGCTCTTATCAAGATTTAAATAAATGATTTGGATTTATTTTAATTCTTATGAATCCTTTTACTTAAAATTAATTGTTTGCGCTTTATAGTAAACGATGTCTAAAATAACACTGTTTTTAACCTATTTAAAAGTTATGATTTGGAAATAAGAAATCTTTGTTAAGATTTAAATAAATGATTTGAAGATATTTTCCTAAGTAAAGCACGAAATGATTTGGAATTACTCCAAGATTTAAAATGGTTTTAGTTAAACATAGACTTGATAAATGAGGTTTAATGATCCCGTGTATACTGAAAAGAAATGGTTTTGAAAAGATATGTGTCTCTAAGAAGATATTTTGGATAAAAAATAATAAATAATGGAATATTAATCACTCACCTACTTAATAACTTTTTATCGATGATTGGTTTGGAGGAATTGGGATTGGATTTAGGCAAATTCCTATCCAAAAACCGCTTCGAACCAATTTACGAGTTCGAAAGTGAAGATATGTTAAAGATAATGAAGTTGAAGACGGGGATCTTCATAATGAAAGGACTGCTTGTTGATAATTTCATTGTAGCTCCCGAGATAAGTAAATAGCAATGGTCGCTTTGTTCTATGATCTTTGTATATAAGGACTACTCACTATTAATCAAGGGGATATGGTAGGAGTGTGCCTTCGGTTTGTCCTGTTCCTGTACAACTTGTATGGATGAATGTCTGACATTACGTTCCTAAGAACACGGTACATTGATCTTTATAAACGTACATATGTTTGATGGTGTAGGAGGTAACCCCTCTAATGCTTAACACACTTCTTTGAGACATACGAGCTCAGAGGTTGTACTTTTGTTGAGATCAATAGTGTGCTGTTGGAAATGGCAATATGGCATTTTAAGTAAAAATGTTCTAAGTAAGGTAAACGTTACCTCAAGCCTCACACTTGGGGAATTGTGAAACAGGGGTTGCTTTAAGGCTAAGTGGATCGCAACCATTAGGATACGATATCACCTTTCTAGATTTATTTATTTCTACCCGCTATAACATCGGGTTTAAATTTTGTGGTGTATGTTATGAGACATCTCAGAGAGGTCAGGCGAGCTGATATCATATTCGGTGTTATCCATACTATCTATTGGTCTCGGGTAGACTGGTTTTAATTTGTAGAGGATCATTAGTAGGTGGCCTCGGTACTTTCCTCTAGAGATATACTATATGGGAGCTAGTCCCTTACCTTGCTATTCATTGGAAATCCAAATCTCCAATAAGTGCCTTCGGACTTAGTTATAAACCTATTATGCCATCAAACTTAACCAATGTAACAATTTTGGCTATTTGATTATGTTTGTTTGAAAGGTTTTCAAAGAATTTCATTAAAAATAATATCGCTGGATTTTACATAGAAATGATTTGGTTATCATAACGTAAAAACCCATTCTGTGCTTTTATGCGGCGTGATCTTCTGAGATACCTTTGTTTTCAAATACTCATATTATGAGTTTCGCACATCAGTCCCATGACTGACCTGGAGTTCATTTTCTTTCCCTTAAACTCTAGGTGCCCTTTTTTCTGGGCATCCTAGTAGTCAAGTTTAGTTTAGAGAATTTTGAAAGAGCTCAGAGCATGGAGCTAGAAGATTCTTCTAAATATTGTTATCCATTTCTGCCATACTTATATACTATTATATTGTAAGGATAGAGATTTATAACTGTCCATGTTGATGTTGAGTTAAACTCTGATAAATGAATTTGAAATTTTTCCCTTAAAGACTATATGTTGGAATAATATATGTTACTCTATTCGTAAAAGATTCTATTCTATGTCTTTATTTATCTTTTCCCATTAACTATCCACTTTTCGTTCAAATTAAGTTGGATATGTGTGGTTTATTGTCAACTTAAAATGCATCGAATTATGGACTGTTACAGTGTACTATTTACAACTGCTTTCTAGTATACTCATTTAAGATTACCCAAGGAAATAAGAAGTAAAGAAAAAACCTTGGGTCAAAAAACATTCTGATGTAAGCGATATTTAGTCTCAAAACACTATAAAAGTCAGTGTAGTATATGGAACATAGGGTATGGAGAATCATACCTGACCTATTCCTACATCCAAAGAGTTAGCACAAAACGAACATAACATGCTACTCTATGAATATCACAAGGGGTACTCAATACTGAGTACAATATGAAGGGGCCTAGTTATCCCTATCCACAATACCTATGTCATCTGATATCTCTATTGTGATTGGAGACTAGTGAAGCAACCATAACAAACATAGCATCGATCAAACAATACTAAATGTCACTTGGTATGATTTAGACATATGATAACTCGTATGACCTTTCAACTACCAGGGATTTATCGGTAAATCCAGATTTTCAGTTGTACTCATGTATCTCGTAGCCTGAAGCTAGATACATGTCTCGCAACCCAGAGTTGGACACTAGACCCAATCAACCGATCTAGGGCATATGGATCCAATCAACCAACCCGTGGTAACCAAAGTACCCATGGGCATCCCCATAGTACCCCTGCTCTAAGTACAATAGAAAACACTTAGAGTATCAACCATCCCTTAGCACATGTATCCAAGCTCTTCATTTATTCATCAATTTCCATGATAGAACCATTCAACAATCTATCCACGAGTCATCCCAAAAGAACCCGCCCTTGTGGAAAATAATCATTACTCCTTTCGACGTCAAGCCTGCAGCCTCAGAACCTAACTCCATGCACAAACGAGCTACCATCCAAAGTCCTAGAACTGTCAACCTTGGAAACTAACTCCATGCAACAATGAGCGACCATCCAAAGTCCTGAAACTGTCATGTCAAAATGTCACCTCATCGCGATTATCGAAATCACTCATCGTAGAGCGATAACATCAATACCCAGAGTCGTTCACCTGAACAAACCATCATATCGCGCTCCCCGAAGCCTCCTCAGAGTCGGAGCCAAAGATCAGCCAAATTGGCCATCATCAATAGTGATGGGAACCAATCACTCTATAATGGTCAACACCGATCACTTTGTTCATGTACTTAACCAAAAATGGATAAGTATAAACCAATTAAAAACATCCAGCGTCCATCGAAGTCCATCCTAGTCCATCATCTTCCATCTTCAGGTCAGTCGGCATGCATCCCAGTATTCTTCTACAGCTTATCTCGGTCGTACGGGTTTCCGATTGATAGGCACGAAACTCTAACGCGTAGAATATTCCCTAGTGCTGAGTCGCTAAATAAATCAGCATTTGCAACCAAAATATGCGAAAAAGCATACATACATCCAATATAGTATACGTACAACATGTATAATACATCTATATCAACCAATGGGTGATTCATATCAAAAACGGCCTAAAACTAGAAATTTCTTAAAATAGCACATCAGTGGGGGAAAATGTGATATTTCATTTGAAACTATTTTCAAATACTTTTAATTTCTTTTATAAAAATTAAGTAGGTGTTTATATATACTAAAATCACATTTTAAAATTAGAAATCATTTCAAAATACCATTTTTATACTATACGAACAATCATAGTATCGTGAGAGACAATATTACTCATCTCAACAAAAGCTGACCAAACCATCATCAAGTCACAGAGCTCCCATCACAAGCACAATGCAAGTAACCGCATCCAAATCAAACCTCGTATGCAAAAAATATAAATTAAATACAAATCGAGATTAAATAAGCTATTAATTAACTTAATTAAATAATCAATTACCTACTCACCTCTTTTAATCCTTCTTCCCTAATTCATGTTTCCAGGCCGTGCACATAACCCATCTACACTGTTCTTCATCCTTGATTTCTCCTTCACCTCTCGACAAAACATCGTGCTGTCTTCGCCAACTAGTCCCTCTATACACGAGCTCCACAACTGACACCACGAATCGAAGCTCGGCTTCTATTGGAAAATCCAACCTCACACCCCCTTTGTTGCATTCATAAGTCCCGGTCACCTCTAGTGGGCCGGTGTACAAGGCGATGGTGCAGAAAGGTGTGCTTTGAGAAGAGAAAATGAATGATGCTCTCCATTTCACCTAACTCACCCTTAATCTCCACTAATATCCAACCCTAGTCGATGTCTAATGCATGACCACCTCCCCAATCGATGCCACACCCTTCAAAACTAACATGGGAGTGAAGCTCTCCCCTCGAACTCAACGAACCTAGTTTTGTAATTTATCATTGAGTAAATCGCTCGATTTGATTTTGGAAGGGTTTTGGAAGTGGCGGCCATTCCTTTACTGAGAATGAATGGAATAGTAAAGTGATTAGAGAGGGAGAAAAGATGATTGTTATATTAATAATATTAGTTTAATTCTCAAATTAACCGTCTCAGGACATGTCCGATCGCAATGAAACTCGTTGGCATATATCATTTCATTTTTGTAGTCCCAATGGTATAAATTTCATCGCCACCCGAGATATCGCTCTGGAATGATAATTTTGTGCATTTAAATATTGTTTTGGCCATTGGATCATCAGATCTCCAAATATAATGGTGTGTACACTTATTTTAATTCATAGTATCAATCTGAACTTAATGGAAGTGGTCTCAAGTCCTGATTCTACCATATATGGAAAAAAAATCATATTTTGAACCGTTAATTAATTAACGATTCAATATTTAAATAAATTATTTCAATATCCTATAGTTAAAAACATGGAACGTTACATTCTCTCCTCCTTAAAGGATTTCGTACTTGAAATTCCCAAAGTAAGGAAAACGTCTCTAAACCCATAGGCTTTCAAAGCCCCTTATGTTTTGGAAAAATCCGATAGCACCTTCTTTGTGTGGCTAGATCTTAGAAAAAAATTCCTAATACAACATAGATATATATATATATACACACACATCTCATATTTGAGACTATCTCATATTTGAGACATCTCATTTTCGAGGACAACCGAGTATATATACCCAAATCTACACTATAGATGTTACGTACCTCTTTTATTGCAAGAGCATACCATTTAGATGTGAATAAAAGTGAGTAAGCATCCAAATAGCCAACACTTGCTTTCATGTACCTAAATATGTACTTAAGAGAGAGGATTAAGCACAAATGTAACATCACCATGTATTTAAGCATACTAAATCATATATAGCAATCATCTCAAATAAGTATGTTATATCAAACCATAACTATCTCGCATGCCTAACAATCACATAAGCATAAATAATCATATCAAATGCCAACATCAAACGTCAAACATGCACATATAAGATCAACCATCAAAAAGTAACATCCATGCCTATCCTAGCATATGTAGGATACTAAACTATCTAGTATAAGACATCAAATATGATATCCAACATAAAAGCTAATTAAAAATGAAATCTCACCGAGTGAAGAGCTCCAGATAAGCGGTCCTCGTGATCTTCTCGATCTTTCATGTGCAATCGCCTTCTCTTTCACTCAATTTAACCCTACTACTCCACTGCATTCCTTCACACCTATATGTTATCACCTCTATTGGTATAAACAAGCCTACGAGGTCTCGAAGTTCCTGGTTCAGTCTCGATATCATCTAGCCAATTTGGTGCCTAATTTCCCAACACCTCTTGTAAGTTCTTTCAAAACCCACTAGTGAACAAAAAGTTTCGGCCACTTACAACGCTCTTGGCACACAATGGAATCACACTATCCATTCCATATATAACTCTACTAATTTGGATGCCTTCAGCAGGAGGAATGTAAACCTAGCACCCATTTTCAATTTATCGATTCTGATCCAATGCTATCATATCCTCTTCTGGTCCTTGGCAATCATCGATATAGCCCATAAATATCTGCTCCCATTACTAGTTGAGAACAAATAATTTCTCATTCATACGAAAACAACAGTCTTCGTTGGGTCCACATTGCATCGCCTTTACAGACACCACTCGTTCCTCTAACTTAGTCATGATCTCCTCTAATCTAGCTTCATGCCTTTGACTAGTAAGAATCCACTAAATCAAAGTAGGTCTGACAGTCAAACTAGCCATCATCTTTGGTCGTAGCATACATCGAGTTCTAAAGTCATAACCAGTAATAAACTCAACCAATGCTCGCTATTGTAATATCGCTCTTAAACTGGTATGTCTTCCACACAAAGCATCAAAGATTACAATACCCTTACGGGCACATAGGAAATGTCAAAGCCGTAGGAGGCTAAAAACTGTGACCATTGATGTTGGCAACTGTTAAGATCCTTCTCTGAAAGAGGTACTTCAAGGATGTAGGATCAATGAACAACCCGAATCTCTCTCCTAAAAGATAGTGCCTCAAAATCCCTAAAGTGAAAACTATTACCACCAACTCCAAATCAAGAGTCGGATACTTCCACTCGCACGGTTTCAGTTGTCGATTAACACACGTGACAACATTACCTTTCGACATCAATATCACACTTAGTTAAGTACCACAGGCATGTGTGTACTGTCGACTCCTCATTCCTACTCGGAAAGACTAACATTGATGCACTCATAAACCCAACTGTTAGACTCACTAACGTGTGTCCATAAGCGTCTCAAATAAAAGTTTGAATCTCCATCGTCAAATCGGTTAACAATGTCGCTGTCTCTTAGAAGTCCTTGGTAATGTGTCTATAATATCATGCTAATCCAAGAAAACTCTTTATATCCATAGCACTCTTGGATCTACTTCAATCATCGACTACCGTAACTTGCAAGATTATAGAAATATCCTACTTCGAAATGACGTTGACCTGAGTATCTCACTTCCCTCCTTCAGAAGTGATACTTTGTAAATCTCACAATCCATCGGTGTTTTCTCAACACCTATAATATAATCATCAATCGTGCCTTATGCTCCTCTTTCGTCCATGAGTAAACGAAAGTATCATCAATGAGCATAAGCATGGACTTACTCAAGTAATCTCTTGAAACACTATCCAAGAAAACAAAAAAAACATGTCGACTCATTGATTAGCCCAAGCGGTATAATCAACCAACCAAAAATCAAAGTAGCGTATGAAACGCAGTGATCAACATATTCTCTCTAGTTACTCTCAGTGGATGAAACCTCATCGCAAGGCCCAACTGAGAGAGCACCTTCGCGCCATAGAGTTAATTGAACAAGCCTTCAATAAGTGGGAATGGATACTTGTTCGTCATCTCATTAAACTCATGGTAATCAATATACAACCTCAAAGAGTCATCTGCCATAGCGGTGAACATTATAGGCGCATCCCACTTAAATGTGATACTATGAATGAATCCTCGCCTCAACGGCTCATTCGCTCGCACCTTTAGTTTCCTCTGCTCGTTGGGCATCATATACCTCAAAGACATAACCACTGGTTAGCACATCTAAATAGATCAATATAGGGCTCAATCCCTATATGGTGATGATCTGGTTAACTAATCGAATGTGTCCGGACACTCTCTAGCTACAAGCACAGATGACAAGCCATCTTATGGAACCTTGAGCGAATATAGAAAGCTAGTCACATCCCTATCCTCTAGTAGCCATCCAATCACTATCGTTCGCCCCTCCACAACCTCAATCGTCACCAATAGACTCTCATAATCCACTACTATTGGTATCCCTTTAGCATATCCATTCCTAAACTATAATACCAAACCTAATTAACCCAAAACAAATCAATAACAGACAAACATCCATGACTCGATAAGGCAAGGTTTAGACAAACCATATATCAGTTGACCGAGCCCCCAACAAGGTTCATCATAATTAAAGGTCGGTTAACAATTTCGAGCCTCGGTCACAGTCTATCTACAAATTGCTCAATATTAAGGAATGTAATGTCACGACCCGAATTACAGCGTTCGAAAATTGACATTCATACTTCACCCGTATTCGAATGCCGTAAATTCAACCGTTGAAATCTGATTCGTGCCGGAGCTTATAACACATTAAGTACAACAACACAGCGGAAGAAAATGAATATCATTGATACACAATATTCGATACAACAATAATACAATATCTGATACAATAAGATACAACAGATCGAAAAATATCAGAGCAGAATATAACAGTGGAATATGACACAGCGGAAAGAAATTTCCAACTTGATCTCCAAGAGAGAAAGAAAGAATCCAAAGCTGCAACTCTAATGCCAAGGCTCAAAAGACTCTAAGCCAAGAAGCTCGAACCACCATCACGTTGTATTGAGCAAGGTCAGCCTAAATGCTGAAGAGAAGCAAATGCTATCGCCAAATCCAAATGGCTTCAAAGACCAAAGACTTCGAAGGCCATTGAATCTACACCTACTATCTGACTATTTGAAAAAATCTAACTCTAGACTGGCCATATGGAAAATTGTGGGCATCCAGAGTTTAGAAAGGGAATGATAAACTCTAGGTCAGTCATGGGACTGGTGTGAGCAAACAAAAATAGTTTATCTTTAAAACAAATAACAAAAGAAGTAAAAGAAATTCGCAATGCTTTTTGGAGAATGAAACTACCATAAAGCCTCTCGGCACACACATAATGCAATCGCACACTTGGGGGAGATTTCTCCTTATGATAGTCAAACATGCTTGATACGCAAAACTCTTTTGATATTATTATTAGTGAATAGTGCAGAAAAGCTTTCGAAAGTATAATATTAATCTTAGCCAACATAGGTACCATTATATTATGTCTGCTACAGCTACCATTTAAGAATGGCAGGTTATACAACTGCAATCGTAAAGGGCGTGTATTGGTGATTGAATTTCCAAAAAATGGTCAGGCAAAGGAACTTCTTGGGACACATGGGTACACCTCTAAAGGGACGCCCGAAGAACCTAACCGGATCTCTGCCAACACAAGGCCGGGTTACCTCTGTAACTAAGTAACTACTGACATGAGTATGCCATCCCCCGGTCGTAACCGACCTTTATCCGAGGGCCCTCAACCACAAAGCAACAACCAAAAAGTAATAAATTTGCAGCAACCACATAAGTTAAGTATCTGGGCTCCATACCATGATACCACTTCTATTCAGAAGGAAATGGACATACCCTCAGGGGGCGCTACCCCTAAATAACCTTGCTGCATCCTTCCTGTTTCGACCATTCCCGTTTTTGAGGTCCGACGAGGTCTCGTCCACAAAGCAACGCTTTTCACAAAAGTCATTCTTCAATCAACACATGATCAGCAGCACTTCGTATGCCACATTACCAAATTGGGAATGTATCATTAGTAACCATCAACTACATAACCTCTGAGCTTATATGTTTCAGAGAAGGGTGTTAAGATAAGAGAATAAATTCTCCGCCACCAAACAGAAATGTATTTGATAGAAACCAGCTTTACATCTCAAAGTGCAACGTTAGACATACATCCATACAAGTCTGTTCCGGGTTTGAACAGAACCGAAGGCACTTCAAAGGAAGCCCTTGCAATCCGGATAATCCCTAATCACGTCCGGACTCCCCATCACAAAGGGTGATCAAATCTCTATACCGGGGCCATTCGGTGCAGAGACATTCGACAGGTCATCCTTTCGCTTTCGAGAATATCCGGTCTTCACCACCGGCCTTCAAATGCAATCCCTAACGTCCGTATCATTATTCGAAATGGGTTATATGACACAAAGTCCTCTCCCGGCTAAACCGAATAATGAGCGCAATATTTAAAAACATATGGATATATGGGGTCTTAGTTAAGTCACAGTTTAAAGCCCAAAACCTTTCTTCAAATGGTTTAAACAAATTACCATTTTCAAATCTTTAAATAAAATGATTCACTTTACAAAGTTCACCAATCTTTCACAAAGATTAATTCATAGCTTTCAGAATAATTACATTTCAATCTTTTACACAATAGATACACCTTTAAGATCCTCTTCAATTTCAAAACAAAGTTCAACAATCTTTCACAAAGATTCATTCATAGCTTTCAAAACAGTTCTGTTTCAGACTTGAAATCTTTTCAACACAAATTGAAAATCCTTTCTTTATATGAAAGCTATTATTATTTGAAAAAACAAGGGTTTTCATTTTCGAAAATATACGATCAAATATGCACAAGTTATATCCTTTAAAGTATAAACTTGGGTTAAATTTAAATTCCCAAAATAATTTCAAACCAAATTTCCAAAACAATTTCAAAACTTAAACAAGATATATTATATTCAAACTAAATTTCAATTTCGAACTTCCTTTTCAAAAGCTTTTCATACTCAACCCAATACCATTTCCAAAACCATTTTGGATTCAAAATTCAACTTTAAAACCCATTAAATTCAAATATCTGTGATTTAACCAATTTTCTCGTGCAATCCATATTTTTGTGTGTGTGGTGTAGTCCAGGGGTTTTACACACAACAGTACAATATCATCAATCATCACAAAATCAAGCACAGCAATATAGATAAGCGGTATAATCTATAACACTTATCTTCATTCACAGATTCAAAGATAATTAAATTACATTCATCATAGATAAATAAATTACATTCATCACAGAAAAATAAATTACATTCATCACTGCTCGAATCCAAATAATTCATATCACAAAGCATCACATATCAGGGATATCAAACAATTCAAAGCATTTCATACAATCCAAACATCCATAAGTAAGATTAATTAATCATCTGATTAATTTAAACCAAATTAATTACTTATGAATAAATTACTAATCCTTGTTAATTAACATTAATTAATTACAAACCATTTTAATTCATTATCCTTTAATAATAAATTAATTAACCTTTAATTATTACTTAATCAACCTTAATTAATAAATCAATTAATCTTTAATCATTAAATAATTAACCTTTAATTATTTAATTATCCTTTAAATAATAATCCTCAATTAATTCATTAATTAATTAATTAACACTTAATTACTAAATCATCCCTTAATTACTTTCATTAATTAATTAGCCTTTAATTAATTAATTATCCTCAAATAAATTATCTTAATTAATTAATCATATAAATTAATTATCCTTTAATTAATTATTCTTTAATCACTTGATTAATCAACTTTAATCATTAATTAATTACTTTTAATTACTTTCATTAAGCAGTTATCATTTAATTACCTTTATTAAGTAATAAATCTTTAATCACTTAAGACTTTGAATTAATTAAAAGAAAACCCATTTATCTTAATTCATTACTTTAATTATCATTAAAAATCTTTATTTGATAAACCTTGTAATTAATTTTCATTAACCACTTAACTTAACCTTTAAATTACATTAAGGATTAAAACACTTCATCATTTAAATTATTTACTTAATTACAATATTAAGTTTATTTAAAATAAACTTTTAAAAAAAAGGTTATATATATATATTGAAATGCTTTAAACTCAAATAATTTTATTTTTTTTCAAAATCTTTTATGAACTCTATCTTAATTAAGCATTAATTATTTTTAAAGAAATGGTTAATAAATTATTAAATCCTGATTAAGTTTTAAACTTAAAACTTGTTATTTCTTTTAAATTAAAACCTGTTTATTTTCAATTTAACTAAAACCCGAGCCAAATGTTTGAACACCCGAGCCAAATGTTATTTTTCCCCAAGCCATTTCAGTTTCAAATTTACTTCGAGTAAACCCCTTATTTTCCCACGATCATCCCTGAGCATCTACTTTTCTTCTCCGATCCCAACCTAGAAAAACATAAACGTGCACATGTGCACAGTGCACGCCACTCCGTCCATCTCCGATCAACCGTGCCACCGTCGACATATCAACGACAATCACCTCACCCCAAACAACCATCCAGATCGAGGAATTTAACCAAGAATTGAAATCGAGCTAATTGGTTCAACCTGGAACCCAACCCAGTCGCTCAAATTAGCCTCATGCCGACAACTTCGTCCACTATCACCCATGCCACTTCAACCAAAGTTCCCCTGATAATCCACGAACCATTTCCCTCAATCCAATCACTTGAATCACCTCGACGACGATGCAATTTATCGAATTCTGACCCTATCTAAAACTTAGGTCAAAACCCTAAAATTGAGTCGCACCGTCACCATGATCAACCAAAAAAATTTCGAGCATTTTTCTAATGATCATCGATGACTAATCCACCTTCTGACGAAAACACGAAGAACCTAATCTCGCTGTTCGACGGAATTTGACAAGAACATAGATATCGATCAACTCAAGATATCTTAACATGCACATTTTTAAAAATCATGAAATTGCTTTTAAAAAATCACCATTTCAAAGTTCGAATCTGTTTCTAAAATCAAAACATAAAATTTAAATGATTGATTTCTGACCCTTTTTAGATTGTCACTGTAATTTATCAATTTTGAATTCATTACTTAACATATACATTTGAAACTATTTTTAAAAATAAATTTACATTCTTACAACCATTTTTCATTAAGAGATCATAACCTATAAAAGATTGGAGGAAGAGAATTCGAATTTTCAAATTGTTTAAACCCTGTTGGACTTGGAACAGAGGCATGTTGCCTGTACACAATCATGCACACAGTCATCCATACATATATACAAGCATGCAAGCACATTTCACAACTTACATCAAAGACTTATCACATGCAAACCAAAATTTAAACAGATTTTAAGTTTTAGAAGTTAATTTACTCACTTGGAACAGAGAACAGGCTTCTATGTTTTAAGTCTAGAAATTGTTTGGACTGGAAATGCTTTTGAGTTTGATCTGTTATTTAATGACTTCGAGTTGAATCAGTTGCTTATTGATCTAAATTTGATTGTTAATGAGCTGAAGCTTTTGCTTGTTGTTGAACTTTTGATCTTACTTGATTACAGGTTTCATTCCACGCTTTGATTTGAAAATAGATTTTTGATTAAAGATAATTCAAATCTTTAATTTTATAAGAAATTGAATTTTATTTTGATTCTTTTCTGTTTTTGTTTTCCAGGTTTTTGAATATGGAAGATGAAAGATTATTTAAGAGAAAGTTTTAACTGAAATAAGTAACCAGGTTTCTTCTTTTTAGAACATGTTTATAAATTCAAATTGAAAGAAATTTTTTTTCCACTTGTTTATTTATAAATCAAATTAAGTTACACTTATAAATGCATGGTCTATTTCTTTTACACTTGTTTAAAACAAATAAATTTATGTTTACCCCTTTGTTTTAAATTAATTTAAAACTTCTTTTTAAACCCCTACTTTATTATAATTTATGAAATATATTTTTATGGTTTATATATGTAAACTAAATCTATAGCATATGAAATTTTAAAAAGAATATTACCCTTTTTAAATAACCTTTAAGAAAAATGATTTGAAATCAAATTATACTTTCAACAAGTAATCATATATTATATTCTTGAATTTCAAACTCAAAATTCTATTTACAAACACATTTTTATTTGTTCTGCAATTTTCCTAATTAATTCATCAATGAATTCACAATTTTATTCCAAAAATTAAATTAATTGCTTTGCTAAAATCTGAGAATGTTACAGATTCCCCCTTAAGAAAATTTCATCTTCAAAATTAGCCAAGGAGACAATAATGAAAGATAGAGAAATATCTTTCCAGATCAAACTGAATATCTATTCGGCATTTGGCTTACCAAATCAAAATATCAACAATAAATTCAAATGTTCAATACTTCACAAGATACTTGGGTCACCAGATCTACGAAGATATACAGGGCATTGGTTAGTTCGAAGGGATAACTAACCGTTCATAGAATATATCTAGACCCCAAAAGAACGAATAATGGATACTCAATCCAGGTTGGAATATCACAAAGTATACACCAACTTGTCCCTCTTCGGACTTTGATCTTCATAAGAAATTAAAACAAAAATTTCAAACTTTGGTTTTGACCGAAATCGTTTAATTGATACCATCCAATTTAACTTTATATCTAATCAATTTATTTCAAATGAATTTTCAATTCACTAAAGTTAAAAACGAAAAGCTGATAGGGAACCGAGGAAGAGAATACAAAATAGGAATTGGAACCTTTTCTACAATGATTTACAGGGCCATCACTACACCAAAACTTCTTCTTGTAGCTGCCACGAAGCCATCAAAGAATTGATATCAAATAATGATCAAAAGAGATTGATAGGAAAAAAATTGTTCCTTATTGTCGCGGGGTATCGACCATTTGTATAGTGGTACTCCCTTGTCCCCTACCTCATCCTCTTCTTACACTCATACTCACTATCAATGGATAGTAAGAGAATTTACTGAGGCATACGGACAAGATATCTTAGGGTTATTCATTCTAGGGCATTTTAATCCCTATCTCTAATGAGTCACCCAATGTATTATACTCCTGAGCTAAAGTTCAACCTTCAGCTCTAGTACCAAATGGCACGATCCGAATTTCAACGTTCGAAAATCGACATTCATGCTTCACCCATATTTGAATGCCGCAGATTCAACCGTTGAAATCCGATTCGTGCCGGAGCTTATAACATATTAAGTACAACAACACAGCGGAAGAAAATGAATATCATTGATACACAATATTCGATACAACAATGACACAATATCTGATACAATAAGATACAACAGATCCAAAAATATCAGAGCACAATATAACAGTGGAATATGACACAGCGGAAATAAATTTCCAACTTGATCTCCAAGAGAGAAAGAAAGAATCCAAAACTACAACTCTAATGCCAAGGCTCAAAAGACTCCAAGCCAAGAAGCTCGAACCACCATCACGTTGTATTGAGCAAGGTCAGTCTGAATGCTGAAGAGAAGCAAATGCTATCACCAAATCCAAATGGCTTCAAAGACCAAAGACTTCAAAGGCCATCGAATCGACACCTACTATCTAAAAAAATCTAACTCTAGAGTGGCCGTGTGGAAAATTGTGGGAACCCAGAGTTTAGAAAGGGAACGATAAACTCCACGTCAGTCATGGGACTGGTGTGAGCAAACAAAAACAGTTTATCTTTAAAACAAATAACAAAAGAAGTAAAAGTAATTCGCAATGCTTTTTGGAAAATGAAACTACTATAAGGCCTCCCGGCACACACACAATGCAATCGCACACTTGGGGGAGATTTCTCCTTATGATAGTCAAACATGCTTGATACGCAAAACTCTTTTGATATTGTTTTTAGTGCATAGTGCAGAAAACCTTTTGAAAGTATAATATTAATCTTAGCCAGCATAGGTACCATTATATCATGCCTGCTATAACTACCATTTAAGAATGGCAGGTTATACAACTGCAATCGTAAAGGGCGCATATTGGTTCTTGGATTTCCAACAAATGGTCAGGCAAAGGAACTTCCTGGGCCATATTGGTACGCCTTTGGAGGGACGCCCCGAGAACCTAACCGGATCTCTGCCAACACAAGGTCGGGTTACCTCTATAACTAGGTAACTACTGACATGAGTATGTCATCCCTTGGTCGTAACCAACCTTTATCCGAGGGCCCTCAACCACAAAGCAACAACCACAATGTAATAAATTTGTAGCAACCACATAAGTTAAGTATTTGGGCTCTATATCATGATACCACTTCTATGCAGAAGGAAATGGACACACCCTCAGGGGGAACTACCCCCCAAATAACCTTGCTACATCCTTCCTCTTTCAACCATTTCGGTTTGTGAGGTTCGACGAGGTCTCGTCCACAAAGCTATGCTTTTCACAAAAGCCATGCTTCGATCAACACATGATCAGCAGCACTTCGTATGCCACATTACCAAATTGGAAATGTATCATTAGTAACCATCAACTACATAACCTCTGAGCTCGTATGTCTCAGAGAAGGGTGTTAAGCTAAGAGAATAAGTTCTCCGCCACCAAACAGAAATGTATTTGATAGAAACCAGCTTCACATCTCAAAGCGTAACGTCAGACATACGTCCATACAAGTCTATTACGGGTTCAAACAGAACCGAAGGCACTTCAAAGGAATCCCTTGCAATCCGGATAATCCATAATCACATCTGGATTCCCCATCACAAAGGGTGATCAAATCTCTATACCGGGGCCATTCGGTGCAGAGACATTCGACAGGTCATTCTTTCGCTTTCGAAAATATATGGTCTTCACCACTAGTCTTCAAATCCAATCCCTAACGTCGTATCATTATTCAGAATGGGTTATCTGACACAAAGTCTTCTCCCGGCTAAACCGAATAACGAGCGCAATATTTATAAACATATGGATATATGGGATCTTAGTTAAGTCACAACTTAAAGTCCAAAACCTTTCTTTAAATGGTTTAAACAAATTACCATTTTCAAATCTTTAAACAAAAAGATTCACTTTACAAAGTTCACCAATCTTTCACAAAGATTAATTCATAGCTTTCAAAAGAATTCCATTTCAATCTTTTATACAAAAGATACACCTTTAAGATCCTCTTCAATTTCAAAACAAAGTTTAACAATCTTTCACAAAGATTTATTCATAGCTTTCAAAACAGTTCCATTTCAAACTTGAAATCTTTTCAACACAAATTGGAAATCCTTTCTTTATATGAAAGCTATTATTATTAGAAAAAACAAGGGTTTTCGTTGTCGGAAAAATCCGATCAAATATGCACAAGTTATATCCTTTAAAGTATAAAATTGGGTTAAATTTAAATTCCCAAAATAATATATTCAATATACTTCAAAATGGTTTAAAATCCATATATATATATATATACATATATATATGACTTGCATAAACCTTTCAAACCAAATTCCCAAAACAATTTCAAAACCTAAACAAGATATATTATATTCAAACTAAATTTTAATTTCAAACTTCCTTTTCAAAAGCTTTTCATACTCAACCCAATTCCATTTCCAAAACCATTTTGGATTCAAAATTCAACTTTAAAAACCATTAAATTCAAATATCTGTGACTTAACCTATTTTCTCGTGCAATCCATATTTGTGTATGTGTGGTGCAGTCCAGGGATTTTACACACAACAATACAATATCATCAATCATCACAGAATCAAGCACAGCAATATCGATAAGCGGTATAATCTATAATGCTTATCTTCATTAATAGATTCACAGATAATTAAATTACACTCATCACAGATAAATAAATTACATTCATCATAGATAAATAAATGACATTCATCACAACTCAAATCAAAATAATTCATATCACAAAGCATCACATATCAAGGATATCAAACAATTCAAAGCATTTCATTCAATCCAAACATCCATAAGCAAGGTTAATTAATCATCTCATTAATTTAACCCATATTAATTACTTATGAATAAATTACTAATCCTGGTTAATTAACATTAATTAGTTACAAACCATTTTAATTAATTATCCTTTAATAATAAATTGATTAAACTTTAATTATTACTTAATCGACCTTAATTAATAAATCAGTTAACCTTTAATCATTAAATAATTAACCTTTAATTATTTAATTATCCTTTAATTAATAATCCTTAATTAATTACATTAATTAACCCTTAATTACTAAATCATCCCTTAATTACTTTCATTAATTAATTGGCCTTTAATTAATTAATTATCCTCAAATAAATTATCGTAATTAATTAATCATATAAATTAATTATCCTTTAATTAATTATTCTTTAATCACTTGATTAATCAACTTTAATCATTAATTAATTACTTTTAATTACTTTCATTAAGCAGTTATCATTTAGTTACCTTCATTAAGTAATAAATCTTTAATCACTTAAAACTTTGAATTAATTAAAAGAAAATCAATTAATCTTAATTAATTACTTTAATTATCATTAAAAATCTTTATTTGATAAACCTTGTAACTAATTTTCATTAACCACTTAACTTATCCTTTAAATTACATTAAGGATTAAAACACTTCATCTTCTAAATCATTTACTTAACTACAATATTAAGTTTATTTAAAATAAACTTTTAAAAACAAAGGTTATATATATATTGGAATACTTTAAACTCAAATAATTTTATTTTATTTTCAAAATCTTTTATGAACTCCATCTTAATTAAACATTAATTTATTTTAAAGAAATGTTTAATAAATTATTAAATCCTGATTAAGTTTTAAACTTAAAACTTGTTATTTCTTTTAAATTAAAACCTGTTTATTTTTTAATTTTACTAAAACCTGAGCCAAACTTTTGAACACCCGAGCCAAATGCTATTTTTCCCCGTGCCATTTCAATTTCAAATTTACTTCGAGTAAACCCCTCATTTTCCCGTGATCATCCCTAGCATCTACCTTTCTTCTTCGATCCACAACCCAGAAAAACACAAACGTGCACGTGTGCACAGTGCACGCCACTCCATCCATCTTCGATCAACCATGCCACCGTCGAGATAACAACGACAATCACCTCACCCTAAACAACCAAAGATCGACCAATTTAACCAAGAATTTAAATCGAGCTAATTGGTTCAACCTGGAACCCAACCCAGTCGCTCAAATCAGTCTCATACCGACGACCTCGTCCACCATCACCCACGCCACTTCAACCAGAGTTCCCCCGATAATCCACGAACCATTTCCCCTTGCTCCGATCACCTGAATCACCTCGATGACGATGCAGTTTATCGAATTTTGACCCTATCTAAAACTTAGGTCAAAACCCTAAAATCGAGTCGCACCGTCACCATGATCAACAAGAAAATTTTCGAGCATTTTTTTGATGATCATCGATGCCTAATCCACCTTCTGACCAAAACACGAAGAACCTAATCTCACCGTTCGACGGAATTTGACAAGAACATAGGTTCCAATCAACTCAAGATATCCCAACATCCACATGTTTAAAAATCATGATATTACTTTTTAAAATCACCATTTAAAAGTTTGAATCTGTTTCTAAAATCATAACATAAAATTTAAATGATTGATTTATGGCCCTTTTTAGATTGTCACTGTAATTTATCAATTCTGAATTCATTACTCGACATATACATTTTAAATTATTTTTAAAAATAAATTTACACTCTTACAACCATTTTTCATTAAGAGATCATAACCTATAGAAGATTGGAGGAAGAGAATTCGAATTTTCAAATTGTTTAAACCCTGTTGGACTTGGAACGGAGGCATGTTGCCTGCACACAATCATGCACACAGTCGTCAATACATATATACAAGCATGCAAGCACATTTCACAACTTACATCAAAGACTTATCACATGCAAACCAAAATTTAAACAGATTTTAAGTTTTAGAAGTTAATTTACTCACTTGGAACAGAGAATAGGCTTTTATGTTTTAAGTCTGGAAATTGTTTGGACTAGAAATGCTTTTGAGTTTGATCTGTTATTTGATGACTTCGAGTTGAATCAGTTGCTTATTGATCTGAATTTGATTGCTAATGAGCTGAAGCTTATGCTTTTTGTTGAACTTTTGATCTTACTTGATTACAGGTTTGATTCCAGGCTTTGATTTGAAAACATATTTTTGATTAAAGATACTTCAGGTCTTTAATTTTGTAAGAATTTGATTTTTATTTGGATTCTTTTCTGTTTTTGTTTTCCAGGTTTTTGAATATGGAAGATGAAAGAATATTGAAGAGAAAGTTTTAATTGAAATAAGTAACCAGGTTTCTTCTTTGTAGAACATGTTTATAAATTCAAATTGAAAGAAAATTTATTTTATTTTGCCACTTGTTTATTTGTACATCAAATTAAGTTACACTTGTAAATGCATGGTCTATTTCTTTTACACTTTTTAAAACAAATAAATTTATGCTTACCCCTTTGTTTTAAATTAATTTAAAACTTTGTTTTAAACCCCTACTTTATTATAATTTATGAAACATATTTTTATGGTTTATATATATACTAAATCTACCCCATATGAATTTTTAAAAAGAATATTAACCTATTTACATAACCTTTAAGAAAAATGATTTCAAATCAAATTACACTTTCAATAAGTAATCATATATTATATTCTTTAATTTCAAACTCAAAATTCTATTTACAAACACGTATTTTTACTTTTTCTAGCATTTTCCTAATTAATTCATCAATGAATTCACAATTTTATTCCAAAAATTAAATTAATCACTTTGCTAAAATCCGGAAATGTTACATGAAAAATCTTAACATCGAATAAACACGTATGGAAACGCCATAAATGGAAAGTATACCCTATATGGTGATGCCCTTTCCCTTCTCTTTCATTGATGGAGCACTCAACGAAATCGAAATGACATTTAATGCATATGCTTCCATTATCTTACCTATAACATCCCATATCTAGAGGCCCAAAACTAAGCCCTATAGATGTTGCAGTCAGTATTAGCTTCTGGCGACTAAATACGGCTATGTTAATTGTATCAATAATATCAGAAGCACTTGAATATGTAACAAAACACAGATTTCAAAAACAACTCTTACTTCATTACATTTCAAAACCTAACCCCAAATCGTTCCTAGGCGCATATCAAATATAATTATTACAAAATACGCCAAGAGCAGCATATGAAGATACCCCTTGGTTGATCAGAGTCATGTGGTCATAATAGACCTAATACAAAACAACATAGCGGAAAATCCATCAAAACATAATAAGAACTACAACTCCTAAATAGATATCCGTTTGCCTCCTGCATGCCTCTGGTAGCTTATTCGCCATCCTACTAAAACTTGAAAAGGCCTTAATCCCTCAGCCTACTCAAATTAATTTTGAGCACCCAAGAGTTTAAAGGAAAAACATAAACTTCGAATCAGACACAAAGGGTGGTGTGAATAATGTTATACATTCCGGAATAATTATGTAAAGTGAGACCACGCCGCTTAGCGGAATGAGTTTTCCCACACTAACATCCTTTTAAAACATATCTTTGCAAAAAATTTCATAAAACCATATACCATGCTCTGCATCCACAATGGTTAAATATTGTAAAGCAACTATTATGTAAACATACATAAATATCAGGTAATAATGAACTATCTGTTCAAACACACAAGTTTTCAGGATAACTTTTAGCCTTTGGCTGACTCAGGCCTACCGGACAATATAATCAAAATTAACCTAACACCTATTAGATATTCTTCTTTTGGATATCTACCCTTAACTATCTGTTAAACATTTCCCATCTGGACGGTCTATCCTTAACTATCTGTTAAATACTTCCCTTCTGGATGGTTTGTCCCTAATTTAATCATCTCTCAGGTCTTCCGATCCTATTGGTTTTCTGGGCTCACCAATAACCTATGTATATACAAACATAAATTCCTTTCAGTGTGTTGGGCGTATTCTAACCTACCTCCAAGGCCCTGCCGAACCAACCTACCTCCAAGGCCCTACCGAACAAACACATCTCCAAGGCCCTGCCGAACCATCTCCCTCTCCATGTCCCTACCGAACCATCTCCTCCCCAACGGCTAGCCGAACCAGCTCACCCTCCAAGTCCCTACCGAACCATCTCCCTCCCCAATGCCTAGCCGAACCATCTCCTCCCCAATGCCTAGCCGAACCATCTCACTCTCCACCTACTACCGGTCCAAACAATGCTCCACCCACTACCAAACCATCGCCGGACCAATTCCCACTCCAATTACTACCGAACCAAGGCCACTCCAACCTTCCCCGGACCAAGGCATCACCGAACCAACACTGCCAGGCCAGATTACATCAGCCCAGGCCCACCAGCAACTATATACATTCAAGACCCCTACCTCCAGCCTCACTCTATAAATAGAGGGGTAGGGGTACAACAATGGTAGACAAGTTTGAGAGCTCAAGCACGGATAGAACTTTCAAACAACTTTCATATACTTGCAATCAAAGCTTTGTACTTGTAATCTGAACAGTAAAGGGGAATAACATATAAAGTGGACGTAGGCACATTCAGGCCGAACCACTATAAATCTGCGTGTCTTTTACAGTTTAATCCCTGCTTTTTACATATTTGCATAAATCACCCAAATCGCTAAGAACAACATAAAATCGACTAAATTATACGACGTGGAGGTGTTTGCCCATTTTTTTTGCAAACATTTTTGGTGCTTTCACTGAGAAATCGAGCTAGAAGCTTCAGCTTCTCCCACTTAACCTTCTTCCCGACAGCATCACTCATTGCTTGGAAAACATGCCTCCCAGGCAAAAGAAAGATGTTAGCAAAGGAAAGAACATCGCAACTAGCAGCGTTCCAGATCCAATGATCACAGATCAAGAGAACCGTCCCGTTTCAACAGCAGTACGAAATGGGAATCAGGCAAATCCGACAGCCCCTGCCACGGTACAACCAACAGCAATTACTAGGGCAGATCTAGACAGGGTTGTGGCTGAAATGACTAACCGCTTCACATCCCAACAAGAAGCCTTGGTGGACCGACTCATGTCGCACTTAAGGGATGCTGAAGAATCCAACCGCAATACTGAATCATGGGATGAGTCCCAGTCTGGAGGATCTGGGAGGCGACAAAAATCTTTCTTCTTCGAAGAAGCTAACAACAGAAACAGCAATGATAGGAGCCGAGCCCGAACTCAGCCCGAACTCCGACCCGAGGAAACACTTGGAACCAAACCCAATGGGGGAGGTACCAGGCGAGGGTCGACGGTGGCTGAGCCGGTCATGCTACCTAGCCATGGAAACACCAATGAACGAGGCCGAGCTAGAGTCCAGCCCGAAGTTGGACCTGAGGAAGTGCTCAGAACAGAACCCAGCGGGGGAAGATCAAGGCAAGGGCCGACTGTAGCTGACCCTAGCATGCTTCCAGAAGACCAGAGGCAGCCACTGGAAAATATTAGGAGTGATAGACGATACCACCCCTACAGATCATCTGGACGGAATCAATCCCGTAGAGAAGAACCAAACTCATTTCTATCTGCTCCAAATTCTGATGAAAGGATGGCGCAATTGTTCAGAGAGTGCATCCAACGGGATCAAAGAGATCGAGGGATAGGCGCTAGGGTAACCAGCCCTTTCACCCGCAATATTGAAATTGCCATCACCCCCCGAGAATGGAAAATGCCAACAAGGAACCTTACAAGGGAATCTCTGACCCCGTTGTACACTTGAAGAGATACACACAGCATATGCTCATGAGTGGAGCCACAGAAGGAGTATTGTGCAAATGCTTTCCACTATTCTTGGCAGATCTAGCTACCTCCTGGTTCTGCCACCTACCCCAAGGATCCATCAGCTCATGAGAAATGTTGAAAGAAAAGTTCATCAGCCAGTTTCGCATTCATGTGGAACGACCCAAGGACGCTTATTCTCTATCTAATATCAAACAGAAGCCTGGAGAGACAGTGCAGCAATATCTAACCCGATTCAATGCTGCAGCGGCCGCAGTCCAAGATGCCGATGAGAAACTTATCTTAATGGCCCTCTGCAGTGGCGCGCATCCGGATACTAAGTTTGCTAGAAGATTAACGGAAAAAAAACCAGCTACCTTACCCGATTTCTTCCATGAAGCCGGAAGATATATGAGACTTGAAGACGCTGCCACTGAAAGATAGACAGGACAACAAACCAAGGCAGCTCATGGCGACACATCCGTTGTAGCAAATGACGTTCGAAGAAATGACTCTAGAGACAATGCTGGGGGCAAGAAGGGAGAAAAATGCCTATATCGGCCAGGACCGAGGTTTGACACTTACACTCCTTTGAATGAGACAATCGAAAACATCTTCCTGGCCACCCAAGATGAAGTTAAATACAGACGCCCTCCATGCAAGAAGGAATCAGATAACGCAATTAAGTCTGGAAAGTTCTGCCGCTTCCACGAATCTCATGGGCATGATACCAATGAATGCCATCATCTTCGGGACTTAATTGAAGAACACATCAGAAGGAAGAGACTGGAACGCTACGTAAAAGGTCAGAACAGGACCCCAACTCCTGCCGAAGAGAACCCAAGGCTACCTCTCCCAGAAACAGGAGGGGGAAATCGCAACACCCCCAGTCATGAGAAGATAGTGGTCCATACCGTATCGGGAGGACCACACACCGCCGACAGAAGATGGATAGAGATGGAAAGATACGGAAAGTCACTTAGAAACAATGAAGGCTACGTTAATTCTTTTATGGAAGAACGCCACCCGAAGCGAAAAGAGAATGATGACATTACATTCAATAGGTGTGACCTTGAAGGAAGGCAGTACCCTCACGTGGATCCTATGGTCATCTCTGCCCGGTTCGGCCCAGCCGAAGTTTTCCGAATTCTAGTAGACACTGGAAGCTCAGTAAATATCCTATTCAAGCATGCTTTCGACAGAATGAAGCTGTCAATGAAGGGTGTGTCGCCCTGCAACAAACCGCTACACGGTTTCACTGGAGATGCGAAGATGCCCTCGGGCAATTGGACCTTTTTGTTGAAATAGGAAGCCACCCCCGCTCCGTTGTACGGAAACAAACATTTGTGCTGATAGATAACCACTCAGCCTACAACGCCTTTTTAGGAAGACCAGCCTTGTCTGACTTCCAAATTTTCTTGGCCCCGTGGTGCCTAAAGATGAAATTTCCAACAGACAATGGAATAGGGGAAGTAGAGGGAGATCAAGACGCCGCTCGAGATTGCTATGTAACTGAACTTCGCAATAATCGCAGGAAGGACAGAGGGAAGAATGCAGAGACTCCTCTCTGCATGAAATACTTGGAAGCATAGCAACTAAAGAAAGCCCATCCTCTTCGATATACCAGTGATTCTTTCAATGAATTAGACCCCAGGGATAAAGAGGAGGAGGCCGCCGCCGAGCCTGCAGAGGCTATGAAGTTTGTATCTGTAGATAAACACGACTCAAGTAGACTATTGAAAATCGGATCTCAACTAAGAGCAGAATTGAGGGATCAACTCATTGGTTTTCTCCGCCATAACCTGGATGTATTTGCATGGACGCACACTGACATGACTGGAATCTCCCCAGACGTGGCATGCCACATACTAAACATCGATCCTACCAAGGCGCCAGTAAAGCAGAAAAAGAGAAGTATGGGGGCAGAGCGATCAGCGGCTCTCGATGAAGAAGTAAAGAACCTACTTGCCAACAACTTCATACGAGAAGCCATCTACCCAGAGTGGATCGCTAACCCGGTACTAGTAAAGAAGGCTAATGGGAAGTGGCGAACATGCATTGACTTCTCCAACTTAAATGACGCTTGCCCGAAGGATTGCTTCCCACTCCCCCGAATCGATCAGCTTGTGGATAGCACCGCCGGGCACAAACTCCTATCTTTTATGGACGCATACTCAGAATATAACCAAATTCCTATGCATGCCCCCGATCAAGACCACACTAGTTTCATCACTGACCGGGGATTGTACTATTATCGAGTAATGCCTTTTGGACTCAAAAACGCCTGGGCTACCTATCAGCACCTCGTCAACAAGATGTTTACGGGACTGATAGGACGAACTATGGAGGTTTATGTGGATGACATGCTAGTAAAATCGAGGAAAGCCAACGATCACATGAGCCACCTGGGCGAGATGTTTCAAGTACTTCGCCAATATGGAATGAAGCTGAATCCTCTAAAGTGCTCATTCGGAGTATCGTCAGGAAAGTTCTTGGGATTCATCGTCCATACCAGAGGAATTGAAGCAAGCCTCGAACAAGTCCGAGCCCTGAAAGATACAGGATACCTTCCACTCAAAAGAAATGCAAAGCCTAAATGGGAAGGTGGCCGCCCTAAGAAGATTCATCTCTAAAGCGACTGACAAGTGCGTCCCCTTCTTCAAGGCTCTAAAGAAAGACAAAGGAAAGTTCGAGTGGACTGACGAATGCTTAACGGCCTTTCTTAACCTAATCGAACACCTCTAGAGACCACCAATACTCTCAACTCGAAACGAAGGCGAAGAGCTATACCTTGCTGTGTCATCTCATGCTCTAAGAGCCGCTTTGGTGAGAGAAGACAACCGCACGCAACGGCCAGTATACTTTGTAAGCAAGAGGTTAACAGGGGCAGAAGCCAGATATCCTAAACTTGAGAAGCTAGTATATTGTTTACTAATCACGTCACGGAAACTGCGACACTATTTCCAATCTCATTCCATCAGAGTTCTAACCGACCAACCGCTAAGGCAGGTACTCCATCGTCTCGACACTTCTGGACAACTACTTAAATGGTGCATTGAACCGAGTCAATATGATATCACCTACCATCCTCGCACCGCCATCAAGGGACAAGCCATGGCCAATTTCATTGCCGAATTCACTACCAACGAAGGTAAGGAGCAATCTGAAATAGCAAAAGACATTAAGTGGAATCTCTTTGTGGATGGAGCTTCAAACGAACAAGTCTCGGGGGCAGGTATTGTAATAATCACTCCCAGGGGAAGGAAGTTACACTATGCTCTAAGGCTAGAATTCGCTGCCACCAACAACGATGCAGAATACGAAGCAGTAATAGCTGGATTAGAACTTGCCCTAGAGATTGGAGTTAGTTCTTTATGTCTTCATAGTGATTCCTAGCTTATTGTAAACCAAATACTAGGAGAATTTCAGACTCGAGGAGAACGACTCACAGCATATCTAAAGAAGACCAAGCTGCTACTCGATCAATTGGATCACTATTTAATCAAACACATCCCTCGAGAAGAGAACCAAGAGGCCGACGAGCTGGCAAAGCAAGCTAGCATAAAAGACGGTACCACTTCCGAAACAGTAGCCATCTCAGAGCAACTAACCCCGAGTTTCGAGCAAGTGAATCTGGTAGCTGCAATCGAAGAAGAAACTTGGATGACTCCCATTCGAAAATTCTTACAAGATGGCACACTGCCCTGCGAGCGTAACGAAGTCAGGAAAATCTTGAGGAAAGCTTCCCGCTACACAATACAAGAATGCATCCTCTATCGGTGCGGCTTCTCTAACCTCTTATTAAGGTGTGTCGCTGGAAGGGAAGCTAAGGAAATCTTATCCAACATCCATCAGGGAAGCTGCAGAGATCACACTGGAGGACAGACTCTGGCAAAGAAAGTACTTCGATATGGATATTTCTGGCCCGCCTTAAACAAAGACGCCTTAGACTTCGTTAAAAAATGTGACAGATGCTAGAAATTTGCCAAGATTCCTCGGCAACCAACAAATGAGATTACTCAAATGACCAGCCCTTGGCCCTTTGCAGTATGGGGAATTGACCTGATTGGCGAACTGCCGGTGGGCTGAGGCGGAGCCAAATATGCTATAGTGGCAGTCGACTATTTCACCAAATGGGTGGAACCAGAACCTCTAAATAAAATATCCTCAGCAAAAGTTATTAACTTCTTGATCAAAAACGTTCTATGCAGATACGGGGTTCCACTCAAAATCATATCGGACAATGGACTTCAGTTTGACAGCGAAGAGTTCGCCGACTGGTGCCAAGAGCACGGAATTCACAAAAGCTTCTCATCTGTGACTTACCCCCAGGCAAACGGACAAGTCGAAGCTGTCAACAAAATTCTCAAAACTTTAATAAAAAAGAAGCTTGAAAAATCGAAAGGCGCTTGGGTGGATAAACTTCCTACGGCACTTTGGGCCTACCGCACATCATTCATAACATCAACGGGGCATACTCCTTTCTCTTTGGCATACGGATCAGAGGCCATGCTCCCAGTCGAAACTGTAGTACCTTCCCACCGCAGGATCCACTATAACCCAGAAGAGAACGAAGAACTCCTTCACATGTCTTTGGATCTAATTGAAGAGAGAAGAAACGTTGCAGCGCTCAAAGCAGCAGCTCACAAGCAAAAAGTGGCGGCGCAATACAACTCCAAAGTCAAGCATCGTAGCTCAAAAGAAGGAGATCTTGTCCTCAGGCGAATCTTCCCGCGCCCCGAAGCGCTAGATCCAATCTGGGATGGACCATATGTAATTCATAAAGACATCCACAACGGAGCTTATATTTTGTCAACAGTGGACGGGGAGGTGTTCCAAAGGGCATGGAACATCCAACACCTTCGTCGATACTTTTCTTAACTTGTACCGCCCATATGAAGTGAATTAACAAAGAGAATCAGTGGACGTAGGCATTTTCGTGCCGAACCACTTTAAAAACCTTGTCTCTTTTTTAACTTGTTCCTTTATATCTTGGCTGCTTGTTGAGCTTTTTCCTTTTCTGTTGAACAAAATCCTGTGTAATGGCATTTCCATTTAAGACGCATCACGGCGCGACCTCCCTTGGACAAGACCTAACAGGTACTATACGAATCTATGCCCTCGCCAATGAGACACTTTTGCTCCAGCATCCCTCTGCTGCGGGTTAACTCATTGCTCGCGATCGGCCCTTAAAGCCAACTGTAATGAGCCGATTATAAGCCACCGAGAAGGCCGACTATAGCCGAGGCAGCTCATTACGACGTTCGGCTCGCCGGCAACTGTGAACCTACTTTAAGCCCCAACATAAGGTGTGGCCAGCCAGGGGTAGTTCAAGGTTGACGATCGGCACCCACGCTAGCCGGCCACGGTAAATCGAATAATACCCACGATTACGGGCCATAATGGCCCGCGTAGTTACTGTGTGCGATCTCGGATCCGATGTGTCTTAGGTACGGCTGTGGTAAAAAAGAAAACTCCCCGCGGAGGCGTAAGATGGGTGACAAATGTCTCCAAGACCCACAGGTAGGGAAAGTGACTACAAAACCCGTTTGCCACGAACTTAAGCACATCGAAGGCCTTCCGTGATTGGAAGTTTTACTATTTCTTATATTCCTATTTTATTTAAAAAAAATTTTCCTCCTATCCTATATAACGATCCCTAAAGTACAGGGCACAAAATAGGAGACACCTGCAAATGGGGATAGGAACTCACAACTGGATGACAGGGCACTCAGCTGCATTCCATACTCAGTCACACAAGACATTCAAAGCTACCATCTACAACTAAAAACACGAAGGGCGATACTCTCTTCCTTTGTCTATGAATGCGTAGCTATAATTTATTCACACATCACAATAACATTGCAAGATGTGAAATTATATTTTAAGCAAGAATTTGACATCAAACACAATTGAATCACAGGCATATGCATAGCTGCACTTATTATGCAACACACCAAAGTAACGAAAGCATTTAAATATAACAGAATCAGCTTAAGTTAAAAATTACATGCCAAGAATAAAGTCGTTCATTACGAATAATATAATTACAGTTCCATTAATGTTTTGGGACTAACATAGACAGCAATGTCAAGTAAACCAAAAGATGTCCTGGTCAAGTCAAGGAGTCGGCTGCATCAGAGCTTCGCCTCTATTCTTCTGGCCCTCCGAGATCTACTTAACTGCCGGATCGGAGCTTTCAACGTGTTGACCAGAGGTAGTTGGTGCTTCAGAGGTCCTGCCTGCCCAATTCAGGAAAGAACCCATTAATAGTCATTAACAATAGGCAATCAAGTTACAAAAAGACTAAAAGGGAAGACTTACCAGCATTTGCTCCTTGCTCATCATCCTCCAACTGCACACCTACCTCCTCAACAGTAAGCAGCCGCATACCCTCCTTTACCGCCACTTTCTCCTCCTTGGTGAACTGAGCCGTGACCACGTCCATCCTGAAGGCCACGCCACCCTCCTTATCTGCTTCGGCCTTAGCCTCCTCCAGGGCCCTGAGATAAATCCTGGCCATGACTCGGGGATAATCATCCATCCAGGATAAGTTGTCCTGTTTCCAAGTGCGAAAGTACATATCCTGAAGCATCTCATCCATTATCCCCTCGTTCTCCTCGAACTCCCCTATTCGGACCTCAGAAGCCAACAGATTTGCAACGGCAGCATCCCTCTCCGATCGGTATCACGAGCGGTCAGCTTGAAAGGATTTCCTCATCGCCTCCATCTCCTCCTTCAGCTTGGTTTGAGCAAGTTCTGCGGCTTCAAGCTTCCCGGATAACTCTTCTACCCGCTCGAAATCCGCTTTCCGAACCTCATCCACCGTTGCAATGGCCATATCAATCCGTTCCTTGCATGCGGCCCCCATTTTCCGCAACTCTGCCCTGCTGGCCTCTTCCATGGTTCTCTTTAATTGCCTAGAGGCGGCCTCATGTTGAGAGATCTGGATGGCCTAATCAGCGAGTTATTTGGTCTGGTCGGAAACCATTAACCGCAATCGAATGTTGGCGCTCCCGATTTCTTCCCCAGCCTTGACCAGTCGGGCATGATGCCCCATCAGCTTCCTGGTCTCCTCAGCAACCCGGTCGATGTTTGCCTTAGCTTCGTCCCCCAAAGTTACAACCCGGGTGGTAAGCAAGTCAAGGTCCAGGGACTTAGCCTCATCAAGCACCCTTAACATAAGATTACGAGGGAGAAGGTGCTCACCAGTAGCCTCGTCGAAGGAAATATCATGAGAGCCTAGATCCAGATCCGGATGACCCGTAAACGGATTACGAGCCAAGCCGGGATGATCTATTGGGGTAACAGTAGGGTTTTCAGACGGGTGCGGGGAAGGTATAAACTCAATATTCTCCTCCGTGGTCTCCTGAAAAGGTAGAGTTGGGGGCTGAGGACCAGGTGAGGATTCGAACAAGGAACGGCTCCTCTTCTTCTTTCGGATATCCTCTTCGATGACCCTAAGAAGAGGACGGTAGCCGACTACGTCTCCGGGGCGGTTAGTCGGAGGCTTCGGCTTAGTAGAAGCTTTGAGGAGTTTGTATTATTCAAGACGGTGCCGAACATCTGATGTCTTGACCGCTTCGCCCACTCCTGGAATAAAAACCAAGTGTTACAAGCGTACATTGAGCCATAATTCAAGAAACGTATAAAGTTGAGAAGAGTAAAAAGACGCTTTTGTTATACAAACCCTGGGAAGGAGTAGGATACTGCAATAAGTCCTGGATCTCATTTCAGGATGGAAGCTGGCCATAAAATATTCCTAAATCCTTATCATAAAAGGAGTCGTCGGGAGTCAAAAATTCACCTTGAATCGCAGGAGTTGCCTTAGCTGAAATGCTCTTAGAAGATGAATCGGCACTAGTCACAGCCTTGTCAGCTTTCTTTGGCTTCTCTACCAAGGCCGATCCTTCCTCCAACCCCTCAAAAGCTAGGCGGAAAGCATCATATGTCCACTCCTGGATCTCGCCTGCCTGCTCAGAAGACAGAGCGCCACTACCACTCTGTCCATCATCACCATGGCCATCACCATCACCTTCCCCATCACTTTCACTCTCCGCCTCACCTCCTTACCCTCGCCTCTTTCCTTTTCCACATTTTCCTCCTCCGGAACATCTGGACATGTGCTGGGGGAGGGTCCATCGGACATCTTAAGTTTCTTCCCCCCGACGACTGGATGTTTCAGAAGGGTTTCCTTTTGCTACTCTTCGCCGTTGCCCCTCCTTTAGCTTTGGCAGCCCTCTCCTCAGCTGTGTCTCTTTGCTTGACCACAGACTGGCGGGGCAGAATCAAGTTGAACTCTAGAAGGGTAGTATTTCTGATCAGATAAGAGGCTGCCCTCTCCCTTTCCGGAATGGCTTCTATCTCCGCAGCCATCTGAACCAGGCGATCGCTCACTACAACCGCAAAACCACCTGTCGCTAGCAAGAAATAAAGCACATAAGGAGGAGCATTGTAGTTAGAACAGAAATCATAAATAAGATTCAACTTACAGCCAGAGGTGAAGCGGTGGAAAGAAACAGAGTCGTCCTTGACAAAAAACCACTCCTTCTTGAACATGCTGAACTTTGAATATAAATCCAGGACCGGCTTGAAAGACACGGCCGACTACAAGCTGATGTATGGAGACCCCTTCTTGTAGCCACTCAAGTTGTATAGGTACCGAATCTCTCGGTTGGAAGGGGGATGCCCGTACTTTCTCTGGAAGATGATAAATAGACTCACCAAGATGGCATAAGAGTTGGGCTGAAGCTGGAAAGGGGCCACCTTCAAGTAGGTGATGAAACTGACTATCCAGGCGTTGATCGGAGGAATGGCCCCGCACATGCAATGGTACCTACTATAAGCGAAATATCCTTCAGGGGGATTATACGGCATCACTCCTTCCCCCGGCAACAACATATGCGCTCTGTCGATCCCGAAAGAGCGAGATATAACATCAAGCTGCTCATCCTTGAGGGAGCTGGGAAAGCAGTCGGGCGGTGAATTCAAGAGCTCTTGGGGACCGTACCCGTCTACTAACGATCTCGGGGTTGGTCCATGACGTTCTGCCCGAACTGGGGGCACTATGGGGGACTCCCCTGTGTCTTTGGATTTCTTCTTATCAGAACGAGTTTCTACTTTGTGAGACATTATCTCCAACACGAGAAAACATATTGTTAGAACAAGGAAAGTAGGGATATAAACAAGCAAGTGCGTATAGTCTGGAATTTCATTTGCAATTCAAAACATAAAAGGCTCAAAGTTCATTCGGCATCCAAACTCCCCGATCTCGTTCGGTATTTCCAACATAAAGTTTATTCGACATTCAAACTCCCCGATCTCATTCGGTATTTCCAATATAAGGTCCATTTGGCACTCATGTTCCCCGACCTCATTCGGTAGTTCCAACATAAAGCTTATTCGGTAGGAGAAAGCCTCACCTGGTTCGGTACTCAAATTTGGTTCGGTACTTGATCGATTCGGCTATTTCAAACGGTAAAGGATAACAAAGGCATGAAGCCTCTACTTATAGGCGAGCGCAGGGTGACCGGACCAAACGATTCGACGCTTAGGACCGAATGAGACTATCCAAGCTGAAGAAAACAAAGCGCGACACATGCAGGCATATGCCCCACTTTGGGGGGCAAATGTTGGGCGTATTCTAACCTACCTCCAAGGCCCTGCCGAACTAACCTACCTCCAAGGCCCTGCCGAACCAACACGTCTCCAAGGCCCTGCCGAACCATCTCCCTCTCCATGTCCCTACCGAACCATCTCCTCCCCAACGGCTAGCCGAACCAGCTCACCCTCCAAGTCCCTGCCGAACCATCTCCCTCCCCAATGCCTAGCCGAACCATCTCCTCCCCAATGCCTAGCCGAACCATCTCACTCTCCACCTACTACCGGTCCAAACAATGCTCCACCCACTACCAAACCATCGCCGGACCAAGCACTGCCGGACCAATTCCCACTCCAATTACTACCGAACCAAGGCCACTCCAACCTTCCCCGGACCAAGGCATCACCGAACCAACACTGCCAGGCTAGATTACATCAGCCCAGGCCCACCAGCAACTATATACATCCAAGACCCCTACCCCCAGCCTCATTCTATAAATAGAGGGGTAGGGGTACAACAATGGCAGACAAGTTTGAGAGCTCAAGCACGGATAGAACTTTCAAACAACTTTCATATACTTGCAATCAAAGCTTTGTACTTGTAATCTAAACAATAAAGGGGAATAACATATAAAGTGGACGTAGGCACATTCAGGCCGAACCACTATAAATCTGCGTGTCTTTTACAGTTTAATCCCTGCTTTTTACATATTTGCATAAATCACCCAAATCGCTAAGAACAACATAAAATCGACTAAATTATACGACTTGGAGGTGTTTGCCCATTTTTTGTGCAAACACAGTGTGTAACCATAATTTTAGTCTACCCGTGACAAAGCCCTACACACTAGAATTTTGGACAACAATTAGCTGGGCCTATTAGCTAATGAATAGGGCGCGACCCCACACTAGTCCCATCCGATTTTCTAATATCTGAGTCATATTCACGTAAGGATCCCCTTCCATAATTTTTCTTGAAAACATTTTCAAAACCTTTAAATCAAACTTAAACAAGGAAAAGTATATAATATTTATACTTTGCTCAAAATCATATCATCATGTCATATATATATTCTTTACTCAAAATTTAGTTGATGAAAACATTTAACCATTTAAAAGAACCTCTTTCTAAACCTTTGAAATCATCTCTTTCAAAACCAATATCAAACCTTTCAAAATCATTCCTCAAACCTTTCGAAATCATTCATTAAACCTTTCAAACCCATTCTCCAAACCTTTAAAACCCATTAAAAGCAAACCTTTCGAAAGCTATAAAATTTGGACATCCTTCTTTAAAACAACTTTAAAACATTGCCTTAGAAAAATCTTGAAAGCCCTTCCAATTAAACCTTTCAAATCATTGAATTAAACCTTTCAAAATCACTCAACTAAAACCTTTCGAAACCATTCAATAAACCTTTCAAAACCATTCAACTATACCTTTCAAAATCATGCAATTTAAACCTTTTGAAATCATTCAACTAAAACCATTCTTAACCATTGGAAGCAACCTTTTGACTTCATCGAAAGTTCTGCTTTGAAAGCTTTAAACATATCCTTTAAAACAACCCTTTCGAAAGCTTTGAATTTTACTTCAGTTTATAAATCAAGGGTGAATCACCTAAGTCGAAAGCTTCTAAATCTTTCCACTTAGCAATCATAGCCAATACGCATTCGCCACCTTGTTTCCTTTTTTAGGCGTGTACTCAATTCCAAAATCATAAGCAGTAATAAACTCTAACCATCTCATGTTCAGCTCCTTTTGAGAGAACAAGTACTTCAACGACTTATGATCATTTTAAAGCTCAAATCGCTCTCCCAAAAGATAATGCCTCCACACCTTCAAAGCAAATGTAACGGCAGATAACTCCAAATCATGCGTAGGATACCTAACTTCATGTGGTCAGAGCTGTCTAGAAGCATAAGCAATCACTTTACCTTTTTACATCAACACAGCTTCCAATCCAGTTCCACGTGCATCGGTATAAATAACCAAATCTTGATTCCCCTCCAGGACCACTAACATCGGTGCATGGGTCAATAAGTTTTTCAAGCTCTGTAATGCTTCCTCGCACTTATCCGTCCATACGAACGTCATATCTTTTCGCGTAAGCTTAGTCATTGGTGCAACTATCCGTGAAAAATCTTTTATAAACCTTCGATAATATCCAGCCAATCCAAGAAATCTCTTAATCCTGGTCACCGTCTCGGGTCTCTTCCCATTATTTACGGCCTCAATCTTAGTCGGTTCTACAGACAACCCTTTCTACGAGACGACATGACCAAGGAACTTCACTTCCTTCTTCAAAAAATGACACTTCGAAAACTTAGCCTTCAACTGATGCTCCCTCAACGTTTCGAGCACAATTCTAAGATGAACTTCATGCTCCTTGTCATCCTTAGAGTATATCAAAATGTCATCTATAAAGACCAACACAAATCTATCCAAGTGCTCTCGAAAAATTCTATTCATCATATCCACAAAGAATGCCGGCATTACTTAGTCTGAACAGCATAACTAACCATTCATACGATCCATACCTTGTCCTAAATATCGTCAAAGGAATGCTATCCTCTGCCACTCTAAGCTGATGAAATCCCATCGCTAAATCCAGCTGAGAGAATACCTTGGCCCCATTTAACCGATCGAACAAATCGTCAATTCGCAATGGATATATGTTATTTATCGTCTTCTCATTCAACTTAAGATAATCATTATACAGCCTTAACGATCTGTCTGGCTTCTTAGCAAATACTACGGTAGCCTCCCATGATGAACTACTTGGTCGGATAAAACTCTTACCTTCCAAATCCACCAACTGCACCTTCAACTCCCTCACCTCAGTGGGTGTCATCCTGCTCGGCGGCTTACTCACCGGCTCTGCTCCAAGCACCAAATCAATCTAAAAACTCCATGGCTCGTTTCGGTGGCAGTCCAACTACCAGCTCAAATACATTAGCAAATTCTCTAACAACAAAAACTTGATGCAACTCATCCTCCAACTCCATAATACCCAATAAAGCATTCACTTCACGGCTAGGGTTCTCTACGGTATAAACTATCTGATCACTACAATCCGGTTGACTATTTTTCTATCATGGCAAAATATCATAGCATCATATTTACTTAACCAATCCATCCCAAGGATAATCCCAAATCCTACAAAGTCAAACACATGCAAATAGAAATCAAAAGTATGGCCTAGCAAATCAAACTCTAAATGGTCACACCTTATCCTAAGTGTTGGATACCCTCCTATCATATTTGCAACCCTTAAGGAAGTAACTGAGTATGAGGGTTCTAGGTTAAGCCTATTTACCAAACATTGAGAAATAAAAGAATGAGATGCTCTAGTATAAAATAGAATTCTAATAGACATACCATAAATCTGTAGCGAGCCTCCCAAAACAGCTTTCCCATTGTCCTGCACAATTGGCCTTAAGGTTGTGGGCTCCGAAGCGTAAACTTGCCCCCTTCCTTCTCTTGTAAGCTCTAGGCATTTTTTCTTGTAATTACCAATCTGATCACAATTAAAACATCTGACGCTCTTCTTTCCAATAGCTTCTTTTCCTTTTCCTTTACCGGTTCGACACTCATTAACATAGTACCCCTTCTTGTCGCATTTGTAGCAAACCACTTCAGCCTTTCCTTTCTTCTGTGCTCCCACTTTCCGAACCTTCTTTTTTTGGAAAAACTTCCTTTTATGGCCTTGTCCAACCTGAGCCTCCTTCATCTTCTTCTTCAAGCAAACCAACTCCTCTTCTTGCCTTAATGCCATTCAACCACTACATTACTGGGATCTCTCAAACGCGGCAAACTGGCGCTTATCAACTCTGGCCTCAAGCCCCTTATAAACTTTTCATTCTCCTGATCACTGTGTCTACCAAAGCATATCCGTATCGGGCCAACTCCTCAAACTTCCTCACATACTTCAAGACAGACATATCTCCTTGTTCCAACTTTGGAAACTTCCTCACCAATGCTGACTGTGCCATTACGGACATAAATCTTTCTGAAAACCTTCTCTAAACTCCAACCAAGTTATCGTTTTTTCATCAACTCCAACAGTAATAGTATTCCACTAGAATAGAGCAGCTCCCTGCAACTGCCTCGAAGCCAATCCCCTCTTCTATGTATCATTCAATCCTAAGTCAGCAAAATTCTCTCGTAATGTAGTTGCCAATTTTCCACCTCGATCGCATCTTCAGCACCAATAAATGGCTTCCTTCCAAGCCTAATGTAGTCTATACTCAAGTTAGCATACTGATTGACCGTCAGAACTTCCTGAGCTCCACCTCTGGAAGCATTACCTCCGAAAACTCTAGCTGCTATTCCAGTTTGCAACATGTTTACGAAGAACTGATACACTGCTCCTATGTTCATCTGGGAACTTTTGCACCAACAGTTTTAGCTTGTGCCTAACCGGGACCTCTCCTAGTATTTGGTCGGGAATTTCCATCAGTAGTGGTGCTATCTCCTACAAGATTTACTCTACCTCTTCTTCCTTCCATATCTGTATTCAAACCTCATGAGATACAGATGAATAGTTAAACTAAGATAGGAGTCTAGAGAGATAGCGTATACTTATATATAAAGCAAATACAAGTAGTTATTATAACGTTATCCCATACCATGATCTTAACTCTAATTTCTAAGGATTATGTTTTCAAAGATTATTTTTAGTTAAAGTATTTCATAAACCATGCTCCGATACCAAGCTGTAACATCCCCTATCTAGTGGCCCAAAAATTAAGCGTTGCAGATGCTGCAGTCATCTACAGTATTAGCATCCGACGACTAAATACGGCTATATTAATAGTATCAATAATATCAGAAGCACTTGAATATATAAAAAACACAGATTTCAAAAAGAACTTTTACTTCATTACATTTCAAAACCAATTGTTTCGCATTAACAACACATAATACCAAATCTTTCCCTAGCATAGATCAAATATAATTATTACAAAATAAGCCAAGATCGGTATATGAAGATACCCCCTCGGTTGATCAGAGGCATATGGTCATAATAGACCTAATACAAAACAACACAGCGAAAAATCCATCAAAACATAACAAGAACTACAACTCCTAAATAGCTATTTGTTTGCCTCCTGCATGCCTCTAGTGGATTATTCGTCATCCTACTAAAACCTAAAAAGGCCTTAATCCCTCAGCCTACTCAAATTAATTTTGAGCACATGAGAGTTTAAGGGGAAAATGTAAACTTCGAGTTAGACATAAATCCTGGTGTGAATAATATTATACATCCCAGAATAATTATGTTAAGTGAGGCCACGCCGCTTAGCATCTTTTAAAAGATATCTTTGGAAAACCTTTCATAATACCATATATTGTGCTCCTTCATCCACAACGGTCAAATACTGTAAAGCAATCATTATGTAAACATACATAATTATCAGGTAATAATGAACTATCTGTTCAAACACACAAGTTTTGTTTGGCTAACTTTTAACCTGTGGCTGACCCGAGCCTACGAGACAATATAACCAAAATTAACCTAATACCTGTTAGATATTCTTCTTCTGGATTATCTGTCCTTAACTAACTGTTAAACATTTCCCATCTAGACGGTCTGTCCTTAACTATCAGTTAAATACTTCCCTTCTGGACAGTCTGTCCCTATCCTAATGGTTTTTCGAGCTCACCAATAACCTATCTGTATACAAACATAAATTCCTTTTGGTGTGTAACCATAATTTTAGTCTACCTATGACAAAGACCTACACACTGGAATTTTGGACAACAATTAGATGGGGCTGTTAGCTAATGTATAGGGCGCGACCTCATCTAATCCCATCTGGTTTTCCAATATCTGAGTCATTTTCACTTAAGGATCCCCTCCCATAATTTTCCTTGAAAACATTTTCAAAATGATTTAAAGCCTTTAAATCAAACTTAAACAAGGAAAAGTATATAATCTTTATACTTCAATCAAAATCATATCACCATGTCATATACATATTCTTTACTCAAAATTTAGTTGATGAAAACATTTAACCATTTGAAAGAAGGGGCATTTCACTAGAAGGACAAACTTTGTAGTCCAATTAGTTTCTAGGACACACATCCATAGAAATTAATTTCAAGGCCAAAGTCAGCAGAATAATTACTTTTAAGGACAAATTCAGCATTCCAGTTACTTTCAAGGACATAAATTCATAGGGTTTTTAGGCAATAGAAATTAATTATTTTGCATCTTGTCCTTAAAAGTAACTATTTCAGTAGTGTATCCTAGAAACTAATTGCACTTGCTAAAGAGGCCCTTGTGGCTAATTTCCACTTGAAAGAACCTCTTTATAAACCTTTGAAATCATCTCTTTCAAAACCAATATCAAACCTTTCGAAATCATTCCTCAAACCTTTCGAAATCATACATCAAACCTTTCGAAACCATTCTCCAAACCTTTCGAACCCATTAAAAGAAAACCTTTCAAAAGCTATAAACTTTGGCATCCTTCTTTAAAACCATGTTAAAACATTGCCTTAGAAAAACCTTGGAAAACCTTCCATTTGAACCTTTTGAATCATTGAATTAAACCTTTTGAAATCATTCAACTAAAACCTTTCGAAACCATTCAATAAAACTTTCGAAACCATTCAGCTAAACCTTTCGAAATCTTTCAACTAAAACCTTTCGAAATCATTCAACTAAACCTTTCGAAACTATTGGAATCAACCTTTCGACTTTGTTGAAAGTTCTACTTTGAAAGCTTTAAACATATCCTTTAAAACAACTCTTTGGAAAGCTTTGGGTTTTACTTCAATTAATAAAACAAGGGTGAATCACCTAAGTCGAAAGCTTCCTTTCAAAAGCATGAAGAAGCGGCTAGTTTTTAAAACCCTTACTTTAAACATTTGAACTGGTCGAAAGCAATCAAGTTGAAAGCTCTTATTTGAAAGCAAGGCAGGTGAAAGCTTTTGGTTTATAAAACAAACATACCCCCAACCTCTTTGGCCATCAAGCCATCGACTTAGAACCCTTCGACTCTGTCCAGTTCACGTACTAAGTAGCTTGATACCATATGCATTGGTTTGAGCTTGTCGAAAGCTTTGAACCTCTCGACCTTGTCGGAAGGTCTGGGTCGGAAGGTTTACTGCTGTAAAGGCTGAAACATGTAAAAAATGTGATTTCTTTGTTTTTAACTTAAAAGGAAATCTTTTCAACTAACCTGCCTTTGTTTGTCAAATTCTCTTTTGTTAACAATTACTTTTCAAAAATGTTCAGCCGCTATTTTTAAAATTAAATGAGCATTTTATTTTACAAAATGCCCCTTTCTCCTTAATTAAATATATAAAATATTTGAATCTCATACTTTAAGTAATTTTATATATTCATTAAAAAACTTAGGAAAAATTTGGAAAAAATCCGAAAAATTTATTTTAATATGTTTTCCAACATATAAAAATTTCAAACCCAAATAACCATTATTTTGGCCGTAAATAATTTATAACCCAATAAACAATTTCCTTCACTATAAAATTAATATAAAATGCATATTAATTCATAAAATTATGAAAATTGAAACCCATCTCTAAAATATCATTTCTGACCTATATTTAAATTTTCAAGGCATTTGGATGTCATTAATAGGGTTTTCATGTCAAATATATCATAAAACTAACATGAACATATATAATCCATCAACAACATATACATATATAATTTTAATCATCAAAACATGGCATATACTTGCAAAATCATTTTGGATCTAATCTTAAAACTGAAAACTAAAAGAAATTAGGATGTAGTAATTGTTCACCTTAGCTTTTAGATTATGGATATGAGATTTGATGTTGATTTACTTGATTATTTCCCTTCCCTTGAATCCTAACTTTAATCTTCTTCTTGAGAATAATAATGGTGGCCGGCCTTAGGAAACTTTAGTTTGGGTAAAATGAAAATGAATGTGAGTTACATTCCTAAATGTTTAGGGTATAAGCCTTACCTATTTTCCGTATTGCCCTTCTCATATCCTAACACATTAACTTAGGTTATTTCATTTTAATTAACACACTAACATGGCACGGCTACTGTAACAACCCTGTATTTTGTAATTATTTTAATTGTATATTTTAATTATTTTAATTTAAATTTTGATTTAAAAAATTATTTTACTTATTTGAAATGATTAAAATTTTATTATTTAAATATAAATCTTTATTTTTTTATGAATTATAATTCCAAACTTGTGAAAGTTGAATATTTTCCTAAAATGTTGATTTTGGTCAAAATAGTCAAACTTTGACTTTTAACTTAAAAATTTAAAAGTTTGAAATTTTAAATTTTATCTTTTATTATGAAAATAGATTTAATAACTTGAACATTGCTTTTTGTTTCGTGGAAAACGGAGTTAAACTGCAAAAGATATGTACATTTCAATTTTGAATATAAATTGTTTATTTTGCAATTTTGTTATTTTAAATTGTATAAATTTTATTTTTCTTTGTCATATTTTATTTTTAATATGTTTTAATATGTTATATTATGTATATTTTGACTTTTAAATATTTTTGAAATGATAATAGAATTTTTCTAAAATTTACTATGATGATTTCCTATTTTTAAAAGGCTGTTTTTCTTTTTCTGCTATTTTCTTCATCTAAACTATATTTAAATTAAAATTTATTTATTTATTTTGTGATTTCCTTTTTATTTTGTGTTCTTATCTTTATTTATAAAAAAAATTAAGTACATAAAAATTTTCCCAAGTTCATTGCACTTATTTTTCATATTTTCAAGACTAGTTGCAAATTTTGCTGTTTTATTTAATTAAACTATATATAATTAATAATTAATTTTTTTTTAACTAAATTTTCGTATTTTATCTGAATTTATATATATTTTAAAGTTATATAAAATTTAAAAAGAAATATTGGAAATTTGAAGAGTTTAGTAACTTTTTATTTGCTTAAACCTTTTTGTATTCTGTCTTTTCGTTTTCTTGCCTTTTCACTTCATTGTTTTAACCGTTCACATCTCTTGCTTTAGCCGTGAATTTCTTTCAGCATTCATGTGAAATATTCTCCTCTTCCTCAAACAAAACTCACGGCATGAGAAGAAACAAATAAAATTGCAAATGGCTTCCTTTATCCCTTCTCTTCTTCACAATTTCAATGATTTTGCTTCCTCCTTTGCAAAACTTTGCTTGGCCCCACTCTCCACCATCATCACCGACCATCACCTCCTCCATCTCCAGCTGCAACATCAGCCTCTCCTCTGTCTATGTCAGGTCGTGATCATTAGATGATGCAAGCACCTTAAATTTGCACAAAAACTCCTTGAAACTATGCTAGCCTAGCCATAAAACATCACCTACCTCTTCCTATACACTTTGGCCACCCCTAGAACCACCACCACCAGCAACTACATGACTTTTTGGTGCTGCTATACCATCACTCCCCACTGTCCAGACCTGTACTTTCCTTTGGCCGAGCCTCACTTGCTTTTGGTCGAGCCAAAAATGCACCAAAACCCTACCTATTGTTGCCTTGACCCTTAGTATGCTTCATGTTGTAACTCCTCCATCTTCATCCACTTGTTTCCATGTGTTTTGATGCTAAACCCAAGTCATGTTGACACCTATGCCGAGCCTAGCGTCATGAGAACAAGCCCATTTGATCATGTGACAAGCCATGTTGTCGTGGTCAGGCACTTTCGTGTTAAAGCTGGGTAATGTTCTTTGTTGATTTAAAATTTCCATTTCGTTTAAATTCATATTTGTATTGTATGCATATGTTTATATGGTCTTGTTTATTTGTTGTATACAAGATCATTACCAAGGCTTTCCATTCATTCAATTCAAATCGTGTTTATCGTGCTTTTGGAATCGCTCTTGTGTTTGTTGTTTTGGTCTCTAGCTTCGAAAAAGTGAGTCCATCTCACTCTGACATTTATACTTATGAAACAGTGAATTGATGACAAGTGTTTAGTAATATAAAATGTTTATGCAAGTTAATGATGATCATATGATGTATTACGCCATGTTATTACCATGTTAAAACTGTTAATTATCACATGACATCTGATATATGACATTATATTGTGACATTGACATTGTTTATATTGTTTATGCACATATTCACACTGCAAGTTCCCTGTTAGAATAGAATCACTATGGGTTGAAATGATACATACCCGAACGGACTTTAGATTAGGGAAAAATCATTATGGGCTGAAATGATAGGTCTGAGCGATTTTTATTGTATTTTATTTGACTTGGGATTGCGGGTTTGAAATGATAGAACCCGGTTTTCTTTTTAAATTGCGGATTGAAATAATACATATCCGTATCACTTGACCTAGGTTAGAAAATTATATACAGACCCCGTGGTATATTTTTAAATGATTTTTATTAAAATATGTATTTTTTTAAAAGTATGAAATTTTGATTTAAAAATATATATTATGGTTTTAAGGAAATTTAATATTAAGTCTGGAAATTGTGAATTTAAGTATGTAAATTTGAAGTAAATGTGATTTTTGACTTTAAATTTTATTTTTAAATGTAAATAAATAATGGAAATTAAATTTAAAGTTTTGAGATGATATTTGAAGTAAAATGTTAAGTTTTATTAAATTTATAAGTTGATAAACAGTGAATTTTGACTTAATAAATGATTGGAGTTTTTAAATTGAATATTTGATCTTAAAATTTTATTGTGTTAAATCATATGTTAAAATGATTTTAAATGTGAAATTTTGAAGTCTAGAAATATGATTTGTAAGTTACAATAATAAAAATTTGGAGTTTTATTATTATTTTTGAAAAGTTAAAATAAAATCTGGAATTTTATAGCATTTCCAAAATGTTGTAGTCTTTTGACAGAATTTTTAAATGCTGTTGTTTTTTTTGAATTTAACTATGATTGAAATAACTAAATATCTATTACGGCATTTTATAAATGCCATTATTCTTGAAATAAACTATTTTGGAAAATATAAGCTACGATAACACTTTATAAATGTCGTCGCTGCTATAAATTTGACAATGTTTGAATGTAATAGATTTAACACTGTTTGTGTTATATTTTAAAGTGTTAAATGATTTGAATTTTGGAAATTGATTATTTGTGAATATAAGGAGTTTTGAATATATTTTTAATATTTAAATTTGAATTTTAAGGAATTTAAATTGAATTTGAATTTAAATAAGGTATGTTTGGTTATGTGATAAATGGAATGAAATGTAATGTAATAAATGAAATTTTGAATGGAATCTTGAAATTTATTTTGTAATGATGTTTGAAATAATAAATGAATTACATATTTGATTTTTAAATGATATTTAAATTTGAATATTTGGATTTGAATTCAAATAATGATTTGATTATGAAGTTTTGAAAGGATGTAATATTTTTATGATTTTGAAATGGTTTGGAAATGATTTGATCTTTATTTTAATAAAGAATGTGAATGTGGAACGATATTTGATTTTGATTTATTTGATAAAGGAATATTCAAAGTTTATTTTTGTATGAAAAGATATTTGGTTTAATTGTAATTTAAGTTTATTTAAATAATATTGGATTTATGAAATGAATATTTCAAAACTACATAATAATGAAATTAGACTTGAGATATGAATATATGGAATTATAAAGTTTAGTTTGAAATGTGGGATATTAAAGTTTGGAAATATATTAAATTTGGAATAGTTATTTTGTAGATCAAATCTATATTTGAAATTTATAAGATTTGAAATGTTTGTTAGAAAACTAAATTGAATTGAAACTGAAGGTTTGATTTTAATTAAATTGGAAATCTGAAATTTTGGTTTAATTGAATAAATTTGTAAAATGTAAAGAATTAAAGGAATGTTCCATGATTTCAAATGTATGATTTCAAAATGTTATGATTTCAAAGTGTAACGATTTCAAGTATTTTGGTTTCGAAAAAGTTATAACTTTGAAAGTATTATAATTTTTTTAAAGGTGAATATATGTTTGAAATGGAAATGACAAACTACTTTGATGTGAATATAGTTTTGAAATAAAAATGGTTTTGGTTTCGAAATGTAAACTATCTTGAAAGGAATATAGTTTTGAAATGAAATGATTTGATCCTTTTGAAGTATAAACTATTTTGAAATGACCACGGCGTTATAATAACGTTTGGTTGTTAAAGAGACCGGGATCGGAAGTTGTCATACTCTCTGCCAACTTCGAAAACCACTTTAACAACCTGTACGCGGTGGAGATTCCAGAATGAAGTAGGATGGTGGCGACGTTCTTGAGGTATATTACGTGGACCCAACTCCCATGAGATGGCATAAGGTGGCTAAAACAGGAGCGATCTCGGGCCAAAGGAGGTAGCACCTCTGGTCGGACACATTCCTTCGATACTATACTCTTACTGGTGATTGATTTGATGGCCATCCTCCGATTTTGATTGGAGTGTGTTCCGAGGTGGGCGTATGTGGCTGCTGCGTTACCACCAGCCCGTGTGCGTAATTGGTATATCTATCCTGGCATTGCCTTGTGTGCCGTGTCACCTACCATACCGAGCCTTTACTACGAGTTTGTTTTTCTCCCGTAGCCCGTGTGGTATCCTCTGACAGTCACCCGGAGTGGAGATGGCATGATATTGGATGGACTACTGGGACTATTATGTGTGAAGGGTGATATGGGTAGCTCGGAACGCTATTTAAAAGTATGTTTATTTTACTATAGACATTATTATAATAGCGCAATATTACTACATAGTAAATAGTTTATCGGATCCTTAAAGGATGGGCGATCCCAAACATCCTTTAAGTTACTGATGCATTTTGTTACTGTTCATTTGAGTTGATTTACAGTTCATAAGTATTTATGTCCTGACTCGAGTGTTTTGTATTTTTCTTTACGCTCGAGTCAGATTGAGTGATTCAGCATTCAAGACTCACCTTCGGAGTTGGAGCTTTGCTTGAAGATCCAGCTATCTATTTTGTTTTCGGTATCTAGTGTTTCCAGTGATGTATTCTGATTTGTACCTGATGTATCTTGTTACTTTTTGTTGTATCTTGTTTAACTCTGATGTATCTTATTTTTATATAGTAGCTTCATGAACTACTATCTCTTTTTAAATTCCGCTGCATTATTAAATACTCTGTGTCTGTGATCTGTGACTATGTATTTACTGTATATTCTGAGATTTGCCAAATTTTATTTACAACGCGGTATTTTGAGCAATTCAAGTCCGACATGTGCGGATGCGAATGGTTGAAAATATCGGGTTGTTACAGTTGGTATCAGAGCTTTGGCAGCTCTAGGCAAAACTCAGCATATGGAGTAGATGTATTTACAGAATCACTTTCATTCGAGTTCAATCTCTTTCTTTTGACTCGATTCCTTTGAATTTTGGAACGTTCCCTGCGGTTCCAAAAATCCATTCTTGTCCCTCACTATTCATCTTCTTTTGATTCTGGAGTATCCCATAAATCCATTTCGAATTATCTTTATAGTGAATTGGCGGTCTCGCCAATATTCTAATTTTCAAGTAAAGGGGTGAAACTCCTTTACAATTAGCATCGATTCACTAAAGATTTTATCCTTGGTTTAGACGCTAATATCTTTATTATTTCAAACTCTATCTCTTGAGATCGAATGTTGATTTACCCAAGAAATCCACATCGATCTTATTCTTTAAGTCACGGTTGACCCGGTTAAGGTTGCCCGTGATTTATATAAGCTCATCCATCTTCCTATTCTGTTATTTAGTTATCTCATCTTTGTTTCCAACTTATCTTCAATTCATTCTTGAAGTGTAATTATAAACTAATATTTAAAATGTTTTATATATTGTGTTGTTTGAGTTGTTGATGTTGATTTGGGTTTCTGATCGATTCGTCCGATCAACGCTATCGATAAGATTTCCAAAACACTTGAACAGAGCAAACTGACACAATATGTTTTTAAAATTTAGTAATGAAATAAATTTTGGGAAATAAATTTTGTAACTATATTATAAATCTTTATCTGGATTTTATTTGAATTGGTTGTTAAGAAATAAAATTTGATTTTATATATCATTATCTTTTGTTTCATATATAAATTTTTGAACTACAAAACATGGTTATAAATTTATTTGGAAATTTAAATTGAATGTAAAACAAGAATTTGAGAATTTAATTTCCGATGGATTTCAAACTTTGTATTTAAAGTTTTAAAGGATATATTATTTAAAGTATTTTCGAATAGAAATTTGTTTCCAAAGAATTTTAAATTTAAATTTAGTGCTCTTCTCTTTGTCGCTGGAAAATAATTTCGGTGATGACTGCAGCATCATCGACATTCATTTTCGAGTTTCGAAGTAAGAGACCATTCTATAGTCTTGCTACAGTTTGGTTTTGGGAAAATTTAATTGATTTTAATTTCTAAAATAAGAATGGATTTATAACATATGCTGATATATGAGTTAAATTTGAATGGATATATATATATAGTATATGAGCATTTATTTATCTCTAAATAGTTTGGAATTTATCGGAAATTTAATTCCTAAATTTTATCTTCAAGGATAATTTCTAAGTAAAATTTCAAGATTTGGATAAATATTCAAGCTTGAAATAATTGAATTAGAAAGTTTATTTGTATAATACACAATTTCATTCCAATATAACTTACCTTAATTTTCAGAAGTTGAATATGTAATTGGATAATATACAATATAAAAAGGATTTTATAAACAAAATTTGAGTGGTTATAATAAATGTTATACACTTAGATTTTAGTTATAAAAGATTAATAGAGGTAAATAAAGAAAAAGGAATTTAAAGAATTTTATTTAAATAAATTAATAATCAAATTAAATTTAATATGGAACCTTAAGTCTAACCTAGGAATATTAATAAAGGTTAATTCTTGGAATGAATATGTTGTATAATAAATAATATATCTTTGAATAGAAAAAATATATTACTTTTAATGGGACATTTTGTAATAAAGTTTATTTAACTTGGAATCATAGTTTAATTGATGTCTAAATGAATAAATTTGTAAGTAAATTTGATTGTTATATCTGCTATGATAAATATTTTATTTATAAAATAGATATGTCTTGTAAAATGAATAATTATGATTTAAGTGGTTAAAATGTATTTTAATATCACTAAAATTTGATAATTGAGAATTTGGTTTTCAAATGGAAATTTCAAGTGTAACTTATTGAAGGAATATCTTATTTATGAAATGGGTATTTTAAATAAAGTGTTAGGTTATTTGTTAAAATTAAGAGTTAAGTAAAATAATGAACTTTTGACTTAATCAATGAAGTATAGTTTGATTTGGATATTCCATTCATAAAGGTTGTTTTAATAAATCATAAGTTAAATGATATCCAAATGAATATTTCTAAAATTGAACTGATTTGAAATACTAATATATCTACTATAGCATATTATAAGTGCTGTTGTTTCTAAAAATACAACGTTTGGGAAAATTTATAATTGAATGAATGAACTTAGAAATGTTACAACTTTGAAATGAATATTATTTGACCTTGAATTTAAAACGTATAAATGAAGATTATCTTAAAAGTGTTATGATTTTTAGTAGTATGATTTCCAAATGATAACATCTATAAATTTTAATGATTTTCAAAGTATTATAATTTCAAAGTATTATGATTTCAAATTATTTATCTTATTTTGTTTTTCCAAACTATCTTTTAGTTGTCCTCAGTTTCCTTATCTGCTACAGAATGGGGAGGCTATTGCTTATACCAGTCTGTTTAGAAATCTTTCTATAATCTTTGAAAATCTTTGTTACTCATCGGGATCTGAGCACTGCTTACCATCCACAGACCGACGGTCAAACGGAAAAGGGTGATTCAGACTCTAGAGGATCTTTTTCCGTGTTGGTATTCTTGATTTGATCACCTCCACTTTGTTAAACTTACCTATAACAATAGTTATCAGGTATAATTCTAATATTCTTGTCATCTTATCTAAATCTTGTCTCATTCTGTTTTTTTTTGCTTTCCCGTACCTCGTTCCTTTTCGAGGACGAAAAGTTTTGAGTGTGGGAGAGTGTAACAACCCTGTATTTTGTAATTATTTTAATTGTATATTTTAATTATTTTAATTTAAATTTTGATTTAAAAACTTATTTTACTTATTTGAAATGATTAGAATTTTATTATTTAAATATAAATCTTGATTTTTTTATGAATTATAATTCCAAACTTGTGAAAGTTGAATATTTTCCTAAAATGTTGATTTTGGTCAAAATAGTCAAACTTTGACTTTTAACTTAAAAATTTAAAAGTTTGAAATTTTAAATTTTATCTTTTATTATGAAAATAGATTTAATAACTTGAACATTGCTTTTTGTTTCGTGGAAAACGGAGTTAAACTGTAAAAGATATGTACATTTCAATTTTGAGTATAAATTGTTTATTTTGCAATTTTGTTATTTTAAATTGTATAAATTTTATTTTTCTTTGTCATATTTTATTTTTAATATGTTTTAATATGTTATATTATGTATATTTTGACTTTTAAATATTTTTGAAATGATAATAGAATTTTTCTAAAATTTACTATGATGATTTCCTATTTTTAAAAGGCTGTTTTCCTTTTTCTGCTATTTTCTTCATCTAAACTATATTTAAATTAAGATTTATTTATTTATTTTGTGATTTCCTTTTTATTTTGTGTTCTTATCTTTATTTATAAATATTTTTAAGTACATAAAAATTTTCCCAAGTTCATTGCACTTATTTTTCATATTTTCAAGACTAGTTGCAAATTTTGCTGTTTTATTTAATTAAACTATATATAATTAATAATTAATTTTTTTTTTAACTAAATTTTCTTATTTTATCTGAATTTATATATATTTTAAAGTTATATAAAATTTAAAAAGAAATATTGGAAATTTGAAGAGTTTAGTGACCTTTTATTTGCTTAAGCCTTTTTGTATTCTGTCTTTTCGTTTTCTTGCCTTTTCACTTCATTGCTTTAACCGTTCACATCTCTTGCTTTAGCCATGAATTTCTTTCAGCATTCATGTGAAATATTCTCCTCTTCCTCAAACAAAACTCACGGCATGAGAAGAAACAAATAAAATTGCAAATGGCTTCCTTTATCCCTTCTCTTCTTCACAATTTCAATGATTTTGCTTCCTCCTTTGCAAAACTTTGCTTGGCCCCACTCTCCACCATCATCACCGACCATCACCTCCTCCATCTCCAGCTGCAACATCAGCCTCTCCTCTTTCCATGTCAGGTCGTGATCATTAGATGATGCAAGCACCTTAAATTTGCACAAAAACTCCTTGAAACTATGCTAGCCTAGCCATAAAACATCACCTACCTCTTCCTATACACTTTGGCCACCCCTAGAACCACCACCACCAGCAACTACATGACTTTTTGGTGCTGCTATACCATCACTCCCCACTGTCCAGACCTGTACTTTCCTTTGGCCGAGCCTCACTTGCTTTTGGTCGAGCCAAAAATGCACCAAAACCCTACCTATTGTTGCCTTGACCCTTAGTATGCTTCATGTTGTAACTCCTCCATCTTCATCCACTTGTTGCCATGTGTTTTGATGCTAAACCCAAGACATGTTGACACCTATGCCGAGCCTAGCGTCATGAGAACAAGCCCATTTGATCATGTGACAAGCCATGTTGTCGTGGTCAGGCACTTTCGTGTTAAAGCTGGGTAATGTTCTTTGTTGATTTAAAATTTCCATTTCGTTTAAATTCATATTTGTATTGTATGCATATGTTTATATGGTCTTGTTTATTTGTTGTATACAAGATCATTACCAAGGCTTTCCATTCATTCAATTCAAATCATGTTTATCGTGCTTTTGGAATCGCTCTTGTGTTTGTTGTTTTGGTCTCTAGCTTCGAAAAGGTGAGTCCATCTCACTCTGACATTTATACTTATGAAACAGTGAATTGATGACAAGTGTTTAGTAATATAAAATGTTTATGCAAGTTAATGATGATCATATGATGTATTACTCCATGTTATTACCATGTTAAAACTGTTAATTATCACCTGACATCTGATATATGACATTATATTGTGACATTGACATTGTTTATATTGTTTATGCATATATTCACACTGTAAGTTCCCTGTTAGAATAGAATCACTATGGGTTGAAATGATACATACCCGAACGGACTTTAGATTAGGAAAAAATCGCTATGGGCTGAAATGATAGGTCTGAGCGATTTTTATTGTATTTTATTTGACTTGGGATTGCGGGTTTGAAATGATAGAACCCGGTTTTCTTTTTAAATTGCGGATTGAAATGATACATATCTGTATCACTTGACCTAGGTTAGAAAATTATATACAGACTCCGTGGTATATTTTTAAATGATTTTTATTAAAATATGTATTTTTTTATAAGTATGAAATTTTGATTTAAAAATATATATTTTATGGTTTTAAGGAAATTTAATATTAAGTCTGGAAATTGTGAATTTAAGTATGTAAATTTGAAGTAAATGTGATTTTTGACTTTAAATTTTATTTTTAAATGTAAATAAATAATGGAAATTAAATTTAAAGTTTTGAGATGATATTTGAAGTAAAATGTTAAGTTTTATTAAATTTATAAGTTGATAAACAGTGAATTTTGACTTAATAAATGATTGGAGTTTTTAAATTGAATATTTGATCTTAAAATTTTATTGTGTTAAATCATATGTTAAAATGATTTTAAATGTGAAATTTTGAAGTCTAGAAATATGATTTGTAAGTTACAATAATAAAAATTTGGAGTTTTATTATTATTTTTGAAAAGTTAAAATAAAATCTGGAATTTTATAGCATTTCCAAAATGTTGTAGTCTTTTGACAGAATTTTTAAATGTTGTTGTTTTTTTTTTGAATTTAACTATGATTGAAATAACTAAATATCTATTACGGCATTTTATAAATGCCGTTATTCTTGAAATAAACTATTTTGGAAAATATAAGCTACGATAACACTTTATAAATGCCGTCGCTGCTATAAATTTGACAATGTTTGAATGTAATAGATTTAACAGTGTTTGTGTTATATTTTAAAGTGTTAAATGATTTGAATTTTGGAAATTGATTATTTGTGAATATAAGGAGTTTTGAATATATTTTTAATATTTAAATTTGAATTTTAAGGAATTTAAATTGAATTTGAATTTAAATAAGGTATGTTTGGTTATGTGATAAATGGAATGAAATGTAATGTAATAAATGAAATTTTGAATGGAATCTTGAAATTTATTTTGTAATGATGTTTGAAATAATAAATGAATGACATATTTGATTTTTAAATGATATTTAAATTTGAATATTTGGATTTGAATTCAAATAATGATTTGATTATGAAGTTTTGAAAGGATGTAATATTTTTATGATTTTGAAATGGTTTGGAAATGATTTGATCTTTATTTTAATAAAGAATGTGAATGTGGAACGATATTTGATTTTGATTTATTTGATAAAGGAATATTCAAAGTTTATTTTTGTATGAAAAGATACTTGGTTTAATTGTAATTTAAGTTTATTTAAATAATATTGGATTTATGAAATGAATATTTCAAAACTACATAATAATGAAATTAGACTTGAGATATGAATATATGGAATTATAAAGTTTAGTTTGAAATGTGGGATATTAAAGTTTGGAAATATATTAAATTTGGAATAGTTATTTTGTAGATCAAATCTATATTTGAAATTTATAAGATTTAAAATGTTTGTTAGAAAACTAAATTGAATTGAAACTGATGGTTTGATTTTAATTAAATTGGAAATCTGAAATTTTGGTTTAATTGAATAAATTTGTAAAATGTAAAGAATTAAAGGAATGTTCCATGATTTCAAATGTATGATTTCAAAATGTTATGATTTCAAAGTGTAACGATTTCAAGTATTTTGGTTTCGAAAAAGTTATAACTTTGAAAGTATTATAATTTTTTTAAAGGTGAATATATGTTTGAAATGGAAATGACAAACTATTTTGATGTGAATATAGTTTTGAAATAAAAATGGTTTTGGTTTCGAAATGTAAACTATCTTGAAAGGAATATAGTTTTGAAATGAAATGATTTGATCCTTTTGAAGTATAAACTATTTTGAAATGACCACGGCGTTATAATAACGTTTGGTTGTTAAAGAGACCGGGATCGGAAGTTGTCATACTCTCTGCCAACTCCGAAAACCACTTTAACAACCGTGTATGCGGTGGAGATTTCAGAATGAAGTAGGATGGTGGCGACGTTCTTGAGGTATATTACGTGGACCCAACTGTCGGACACATTCCTTCGATACTATACTCTTACTGGTGATTGATTTGATGGCCATCCTCCGATTTTGATTGGGAGTGTGTTCCGAGGTGGGCGTATGTGGCTGCTGCGTTACCACCAGCCCGTGTGCGTAATTGGTATATCTACCCTGGCATTGCCTTGTGTGCCGTGTCACCTACCATACCGAGCCTTTACTACGAGTTTGTTTTTCTCCCGTAGCCCGTGTGGTATCCTCTGACAGTCACCCGGAGTGGAGATGGCATAATATTGGATGGACTACTGGGACTATTATGTTTGAAGGGTGATATGGGTAGCCCGGAACGCTATTTAAAAGTATGTTTATTTTACTGTAGACATTATTATAATATCGCAATATTACTACATAGTAAATAGTTTATCGGATCCTTAAAGGATGGGCGATCCCAAACATCCTTTAAGTTACTGATGCATTTTGTTACTGTTCATTTGAGTTGATTTACAGTTCATAAGTATTTATGTCCTGACTCGAGTGTTTTGTATTTTTCTTTACGCTCGAGTCAGATTGAGTGATTCAGCATTCAAGACTCACCTTCGGAGTTGGAGCTTTGCTTGAAGATCCAGCTATCTATTTTGTTTTCGTTATCTAGTGTTTCCAGTGATGTATTCTGATTTGTACCTGATGTATCTTGTTACTTTTTGTTGTATCTTGTTTAACTCTGATGTATCTTATTTTTATATAGTAGCTTCATGAACTACTATCTCTTTTTAAATTCCGCTGCATTATTAAATACTCTGTGTCTGTGATCTGTGACTATGTATTTACTGTATATTCTGAGATTTGCCAAATTTTATTTACAACGCGGTATTTTGAGCAATTCAAGTCCGACATGTGCGGATGTGAATGGTTGAAAATATCGGGTTGTTACAGCTACCCTTTTCTAATCAAATCTCAACCTTTTAATCTTCACATTATTTTATTTTATTTACCCAGTTAATTATTCTAAATAACATTATAAAAATGTGGGGTGTTATATTACCCTACTTCACTGGTTTGGGATAGTCCTTCTACAACAGTTATAGGCTCTTATATTGTAAATAGACGAGACAGTAATAACAAATATAAAATATAATAGTCATCACAACGCATTAGATAAAATATAATAGTCATCACAAATATAAAATAGACGAGACAGTAATAACAACATAAACCACAGAATCAGAGTATACAGGCTCATACAGTTATACAAAATAGTAATAGAATTTATACAAGTGATAAATAAACACAACCGATAAATTGTCTCTAATAATAGAAAGTCAAACACTGTCACGGCTCCATGGTGTCATACAGCGAAATAAATAATAATAAGCCCAAATATAAATATAAGAAAGCGTCACCTTTGTGCAGCTCTATGTATCATTTACACCTGCTTTATAGTCTACTCATTTAAGAGTATCCAAGGTAATAAGAAGCAAAACATAAAACCTCGAGTCAGATGATAGTCTGGTGTGAGCGATAAATAATCTCAAAGCGCTATAAAAGTCGGTATAGTATATGGAATAGAGAGCATGGAGAATCATACTTGACATGTCCATGCATCAAAAGAGTTAGCACATAATGAACATAATATGCTACTCTACGAATATCATAAGGGTACTCCATACTAAGTACAATGTTTGAGGTGCCTAGGTATCCTATCCATACGCCTACATCATGTGACATCTCTAGAGTGACAAGTGGCTCTAGTGAAGCAAATATAACAAACATAGAATCCATTAGACAATACTAACACACAGTGTGCTTTGGATATATATAACTCATATGACCTTTCAGCTGCCAGGGAGTTATGGGTAAATCTTGATTTTCAGTTGTACGTGCATATCTTATAACCTAAATTTAGATACATGTCTCGTAGTCCGAAGCTGGACACTAGACCCAATCAACTAGTCTAGGGTATATGGATCCAATCAACCGACCTAAGGTTACCAAACAAAGTACCCATGGGCATACCCACAATAACCTGCTTTAAGTACAATAGAAAACACTCTTGAGTATCTATGATTTCTTAGCACAAGTATCCAAGCTCTTTATTACTCCATCGATTTCCATAATAGAACCATTGGACATTCTATCCATGGCTCACCCCCCAAAGAACCTACCCTTATGGAAAACCATCACAACTCCTTTTGACATCAATCCTCCATCCTCGAAACCTAACTCCATGCACCAAGTGATACCATTCAAAGTCCAGAAACCGTCAACCTCGAAACTTAACTCCATGCACTAACGAGCTACCATCCAAAGTCTTGGAATTCTTATGTCAAAAAATCGTTGCGATCATCAAAATCATTCGTCGTAGAGTAATAACATCAAGACCCAGAGTTGGCCGTACGAAAAAACCATCATGTCACACTCCTCGAAGCCTACTCACCTTCCATGCCAAATATCATCCAAATCGACCACCGTCAATAATAAGGGCACTGACCACTCTATAGTGTTCAATACCAACCACTTTGGTCATGTACTTAACAAAAATTGGATAAGTACAAACCAAATGAAAACATCTAGCATCCATCCTGAAGTTCAAAGTCCGTCCCAATCCATCGTCTTCCATCTTCGGGTCAGTCGGTATGCATCCTAGAACTCTTTTACAACCGATTCCATTCGTTTGGTTTTCCGATCAATAGGCACGAAACCCTAACGCATGGAATTTTCCCTAATGCTGGATCGCCAAAAAATCAATGTTATAACCAAAACAAGCGAACAAGCATATATACAACCAAAAAACATGCATACATCCAATATAGTATACGTACAACATGTATAATGCATTTACATCAACCAATGGGGATTCGTATCAAAATCGACCTAAAGCTAGCAATTTCCTAAAATATCATGTCAATGGGAAAAAAAGCGATATTCGATTTAAAACCAATTTAAAATACTTTTAATTTCTTTTACAAAAATCAATTATGTATTTATATATATCAAAATCACATTTTAAAGTTAGAAATCATTTCAACATACCATTTCATACTATACTAACAATCATAGTATCGTAAGAGACAGTATCACTCATCTAAAAAAATGTTTACCAAGGCATCGTCAAGTCATAGAGCTCTCTATCACAAGCACAACCACGAAACCACATCCAAAACGAACCTCATATACAAACGATATAAATTAAATATGAATAGAGATTAAATAAGCTATTATAACTTAATTAAATAGTTAATTACCTAATTACCTCTTTTAATCCTTCTTCTCCAATTCACAGGTCGTGCACACAACTCATCTACATTATGCATTCATCCTCGATTTCTTCTTCATTTCTCAATGAAACATCGTGTCATCTACACCATCGAGTCTCTCTATACATGAGCTCCACAACTGACATCATGAATCCAAGCTCGACTCCTTTTGGCAAAATCCAACCTCACATCCCCTATTGCTACCTTCATAAGTTGTGACCACCTTGATGGGCTGGAGTTCAGGGTGATGGTGTAGAAAGGTGTGCTTTGAGAAGAGAATAAGAATGGCACTCTCCGTTTTTCCTAACTCGCCCTCATGCTCCACTAATGTCAAACCCTAGTCGATGTCCAATGCACGACCATTTCCCCAATCGATGCCACACCCTTCAAAACTGACATAATTGTGAAGCTTTCCCCAACATGAACTCAACGAACCTGGTTTTGTAATTTATCGTTGCGTAAATCACTCGATTTGATTTTTGGAAGGGTTTTGAAAGTGACGACTATTTCTTCACTGAGAATGAATGGAACGGTAAAGTGATAAGAGAGAGGGAGGGTTAAGATGATTGTTATATTAATATTATTATTTTGAATTCTTAAATAAACCGCCGTACGTTTCAAGCTCGTACGATCACATGACACTTCCGATCACAATAAAACTCGTCGGCGTATATCACCTCATTTTTCCAGTCCCAATAGTATAAATTTCATCACTATTTGAGATAGCATTCTTGGATGATAATTTTATGCATTTCGAGATCATTTTAACCATCAAATCGTCCGAACTCCAAAGTAGCGATGGTTATACTTATTTGAATTTGCAAAGTTGATCTGAACTCAACGGAAGTGAGCTCAAGTCCTGATTCCACCATATATGAAAAATCATATTTTTGGACCGTTAATTAATTAATGATCAATATTTAAATATTCTATCGTTAAAAAACACAAGCCGATTCTATTAAGTCCAAGGGGGAAATTGGCATTAGCATTCGTCAAACGACTTACGCATGAATCCATTCGTGATCTATTCGAGTGATAAAGACCCATGCATGAGATGCTAAACGTGACTTCACCATCAAAACTGTCAGAAAAGAGTAGGCCTCATAGCTAGAGGGTTTAGTTAACCCAAAGGGTATACCAACTCCGTATCTAGAAATGCTTATCGTTGTTGCTAGCAAGAGCCGATGATATTCAGTATCAAATGTTTGGGCGTGGACCAGCTATGTTTCTCCTTATTGGTATATTTGATCTAGAGATATATGCCACTCGGAAGGTAGTTTCTAACCCTTTCAAGAGGCCAGCCTTGAAGTACTGAGGAGATCTCCAATGGAAATCTATATACAAACGAACCGTAGCAGTTTTAGCTGTACTTCCAATATTGTTATATTGTGAGATGCAAGACATAGCTATTTTTTTATTTATATTCTATAACCTAGACCTTATATATTATATCGCTATATTTACCTATCATACGGTTTGGTTTCTTCTGAGGGGAAAACCATTATGGTAATTCGAAAAGTCTCAAAAGTTACTATTATATGGACGTATGTATCTTGAATTTCTCATACCAAGCCTATATCTGACTCGAGGTTTTATTCTTCCCTTAATTCCTTGGGCCCTCTTTCGAGTAGGCTGAGTAAAATAGGTTTGACTGTGAATGCTTCAAAGCTTCAGGAGACGTGCTGGAGGCTTCCGTCTATCTATCTATTTCTATTTCTGCTGCACTATTATTATGTATGTATCAACACTGTAAGAATGGATAGTTATTACTATCCAGGCTGATGATAGTACTTAGGTTTTGTAACTTTGAAGTTACTATATATCTTAGAGTAACCCTTTGTACTATCTTTATGGTATTGTATATTATTGTTCCCTTATGAGATTCTGATATCGTGTCCTTTCTTTCTTATTTACTTTCATGTTCTTTTTACTTAACCCAAACATTTTATCATCTAACACTTGAGTGATCGGCACACGAATACCGTGGATGTATTAATTTTAACATTTGAGGGTTAAAAAGTTGAGTCATTACATAAGGAAGAAGGAGGAGTGGGACTCAAAATGCTAAAGGAGACAAAAGATGTTTTTACTTTAAAGCAAGTTTAGAAAATCATTAATTCTAAAGGTCTATAGGCTAGATGGATGAGATAGAGGTACACTAAAGACAATTTCTAGCAAATGGATATTAATAACAATGCTTTAACTACTAGGAAGGCTATCATGAAAATAAGAGGGAAAACCGGTTTGCTTGTTGTTCTACAGAGATAACATACAGGAAAGAGACAAACCTATAGAATGACCCTTGGGTTTGTGAAAATCACTAATTGAAAGCTTAGGTTATGATACTTTTTCTTCCTATGGATGTCCAAATAAAAAAGTAGAAGAGTTTATTCATGACAACACATGGGATTGTGAAGCTATACCTATAGAAAGTGTTCAAAGACAACAGATTGAATACTTGCATTTATTTTTGGGGAGAGAAAATGATATATGGACCTGGAAGTCTATAGAAGGGGATTTTACAACAAAACAGCTTGGAGTAGTTCGAAGTAAAAACTAGAGCAAGAAATGGATTAAAATCATTCGGGATTGAGTCAACAACCCAAAAATGGCTCTGATAACATACAAAGTCATAGATTGACGACACGGGATAAAGTATCAAGATGGGATATCATAGAGGAAACAATTCGTGATTTATGTGAAATAGACAATAAAACAGACAAATGCTTACTTTTAAGCTCAAATTTTCTAAAAGTGCATGGGAAAACTGCAAATTGACATCAAGACTGCCATATCCAAATTGTAAACTTCAAGAAGTAGTAAATTAGCCGGTTGGGATAAGGAAAGGAGAAAACAAAGAAGACAAAATGAGTCGTATTGCCTTGATAGCGGCTTTGGAGCATTTGGAAGGAGAGAAACCACAAATATTCCAAAACAAGAAGAAAAGTACGAAAGAAGTTAGTAAACTTGCAAAATGGCGTGCGGCTAGTTTTGAAGAGAATCAAATAGATACTCACTAAAGAGTTGAAATTAGCAAGAGGTTATTTGAAGAAGTGAATTTGCAATTGGAAGTGGAAGAAATCCTAGGTACATTCAACTGGTCGCCATAATTTAGCTTCAGAGTAAGAGGAAGTGTTATGAAGAAGGCAAAGCTAGATATGGAAAGTATGAGTATAGAATGAATATTCTGTTTATTATAAAGTGTAATTTTGTTTTGTTGTTGCAAATCGCATACAACTAATCTTGGTCATAGACATTTTGGGCTAAGTAAGCCTAATAAAGCTATTATCCAATTTTAGTATGTGTATGTGTATATTGCAATTTTGAAAAATTCATAGTTGAATTAAAAAATGTGCATTTTGGCAAGTTCGTAGTTCGGATTAAGGGTGCGTTCGTAGTCATCTTCAGCCCAGTGCTGGCATTAGATGTGCCTAATGCATTTGACGTCGAAACTCAACTGACCCTTTCTCAGCCCAGTTCAGGTGGCATAGGGAAGGAGATCCGTTGGTATCCGAAACATCCGACGAGTATAACACCAACGACTAATTACCCGCTATAACTACCTACCCTTTCTCCTTTCTGCTCGCACAACTTCTTCCTCCTCGTTTTCTCCTTCACGCAATTACTACGATTTATGCATAAACAATTATCGACACTGATTGCGATAATGAAGAATTTATTACTTTGCTGGCCACACGAAAATTTCTCGATAGTCTAAAGTGTGAAAATACTCCAATGCACATTTTGTTGACTTGGGGTATCCGTTGGTAGAAATATATTTGCCCCTCCTATCAAAGTGTAAGATATCAAATTCTCGATTTTCATGAAAATCAAAATCAATGAAAATCTGAAAAATGAGATTTCCAATTTATAGCATTCAAGTTTATGTATGGTAATTGAAAGAACATTTGAATTATGAAAGATTTGCGAACTTAAATGATATGCATACTTTTGAATTTCCAATTCAAGTAAAAGTGGTTGTTGTTACAATGGCTATTCACAACTTCATTTTGAAAGCATAGCAGTTGAGACTCTGACTTTATGGCATTTGACGACGATCCTGATCTTATTCCGGATGAATACCTTGAAGAATACTACAAAGTTCAAGCTACTGATGAGAGAGAGAATGAACCTGTTCAAAGTGCTGTAGGAAATAATATGATGTTGGTTCAAAATGACATAAAGGATGAACTAATTGATGCAGGAATTCGCTGAATTACCATCTGTATCACAATTATATTTAGATTTTGCATTGATGAAGTAAAAATGTATTTTTCATTTCTGCATTATCGTATCAGCCCTAATGCATCTGTTATTATAAGCTACTCTTTCTTTATTATTGTTTTTCTTACTTATGTTAATACTAATCTATTAAATAATAGCAACGTAGAAGAATTTGAAGCCCTCTCATTAATTCTATGAGCCATCTCTATTATCCTTTATTCTCTCCAAGCTTAGATATTTTATTTTAAAATCCTATAATTTATCATTTTACAATTATTCTACTACACTTCTTACATTATTATGCATTTAAATATCTTCTTTTTTTAAAATTCTACAATTATTCACAAATGTTTCTCGGTACTCTTCCAGTATTTTACTTCAAAGCCAACATATTTAAATTAATTTAATCATTCAAACTTTAAACCGATTGATAAACTTAGTTAACTAATATTTATTAATTAATCCTAAAAATGAAAGTTTTCATATGTATACTGCAGATGCATCAACAAATTGGTAAAGAAAAGTTCATTTATATACATACATATATCACGTAACATAAATTTTATACATTAACAATAATAACAAATTTATTTTATAATCAATGGATGAATTTATCATACATTACAATGCAGAATTTCACTAATTTTAAACACCTAAATTTTAATTTTTTTACAATTACTTGGAAACCCTTCTTAATTCTCTCATAATATTTTACATTCAAGTTCATATATCTCACAAATTATGTAAATTTTAAATTTAAACTATTTATACATTTGATTAACTAATATTCATTAATCCATCTAATAAATCCTAAAAATACGATAATTTAAATATATGTAATATTCATATGTATGTGAAAAACAATTCTTTATTCAGATACAGGATATTTAAATAACATAACATAAAATGTATACATAAATATAATAACTCTTTTAATTTCTAATTCGTTTATTTAAAAAAATTTACCGTACATTACATAATATAAATTTATTTTTAGCAACCTTTGAAAGATAAATTTATGTTTTATAATATTAAGATGTGAACGCACATACTACATTGATAAAAGTAAGATTATATAAACATTCTCACTTTTAACATGTTATCAAATCATATTCAACTCATAACTCATGTAATTGCTACATAACATTATTTTGCAATTATCAAAATTGTAAGTACGACCCTCCTACAAAAACATGAAATATATGGTTAACTGCAAAGATAAAATTATTTAAAAATGAAAACTAAAGAACGGATAAAAGCCCACATGTAGATAAGTTGGCCATAAGATGTTCTTCTCAAGCTCGTATTAGTTTTTTTTACCTTTTTTACATTCACTTCCTTATATTAAATTAGTTATGTTGACTATAGTTCAAATTATTAAAATAAATTAAATTATTTAATATTCATTAATCCATTTATAAATCCTTAAGAAAAATGAGAGTTGAATGTATACACGACAATTATATTAAAAAATTGGTAAAGTTATTTATTCACTCATACATATAAAAAATATATATACCACATAACCTAAATTATTTATATATATGGTATTAATAATATTAATTTATAATTTTTTCCAGCTAGGACGTTAGTTGCTAGAAAGATATGTAGTTAACGAGGATTGAACTCTTAAACTTACATTTGAGCATTGCAAATCATTTTAATTTGTGATTGATATATATCACAATAAATTTATTATATATTGCATAATAAAATTCTACTTTTAGTAATAGGTAAAACGTAAATGTTATTTTTTAATAACATTACCGTGTGCAGCGCACAGAATATACGCTAGTTAATTAAAAATAATAGCAACACTAATTAGTACAATATAACTTCCATAAAAATATTTCTTCGAAAAAACACTTCTTCCAAATGCCCCATTCATCTTTAATTATAGTTATCTTTGGCGTCACACTTTTTTGGTGTCAGCGTGAACTATAAAAAATGCCCCTCTACGGTATTAACAATCTTAATATTCCTTAAAAATAGGATATAACAGTTAAACTTTTCCGATATTAACAAATCTTAATATTAGTTAAATTTCTTTACAAATTCAAAATGTCCATCTATACTTAAAAATAAGATCTAACAAATAGACATTTTTTCTTTAATTAACTACAAATTCGTTGTTTGTTAATTAATAATACAAATAAAATTCAAATTAACAAAAAAAATAGATGTTGCAACTTAGAAATAAAAATATAAATTAACTACACATTATTTCAACGTAAAAAAATGACAAAATAATTGTGTAAATCATTTTTCATTGAATGTGTTAACCATATATAACCCGTAGAAAAATAATTCATGCACGACGCACATGTCATTATCACGCGCGAAGAGCTTTTTCTAATGCTTGTAACGAAAAAGGGCATTCCTCTTTCCTAAGCATACCTCTTTTGGAATACCAAACTTTTGCTTAACAAATAACACAACCTGACCTATAATTCTATATGTAATGGAAATACTCCCATTTGAAGCTTTTTAAATGTTTAAAGTACCCTTTCAAAACACAAGAGCATGATACAGATATTTTGGTCATTCCAGGTCCCATTTTCTTAACTAAGACATTTTCTCCCTCATCTCCTGCCACGTTAGTGGAATTATTCATTTTTTTGTGAAGCACCATTATCATGGAATATCATCAAACTTAAATCGACAAAGCATATTTTTCCACTAGTAACGCAGCAGAGTCTATTATCCCAGATAGTCAAATTATGTTTTTGCCGATCCTTAGGCTCCACGTTTTCATATAGTTGAAAGTCACTCTCTTAATGTTGTCTTCTTCTCATTTTTCATCTTCTTTAGGGTTTCTACCCATCTTCAGTCCTACTCCATTCTATGTCAATGATATGTAAAATTATGATATACAATACAGAGAAGAAAGAGATTTAGTTGGACTGAAATTGGTGGACATGGCATTGATACGCCAGGCAAGATCACCAAATCATTTAGATGGATTCTTGAAACCCATTACCAATTTAGGATTGCGGTTTCTTGTGTACTCGCAAAAAACGAGTGTTCAAGCAGTAGCATTCTCCATTGATAATTCTTCAAGACTATACTTTGGGTTCTTTTACTCGATACTTATGCAGTCGGAATTATAATGAGTATTTTTTTAGTACCATAATGTAATATCATCATGTATTATTTTAGATAATTCTCAAAAGTCCTTTCCATTCAAAATTAGATAAATGTACATTTGGTATTTGAATGAATTAGCTATAAGAATTAAATTGGTCACATATCTGCCAATTACGTCACTTGAGTAAAGTTATAAATAATGTCAACATTAATCTTTTCTAGAATTAATATTATTAAATACAATTACTTAACATAATGGTAAATTGTTAGCATGAGTATGAGACTGAGTTTATAAATACGGTAAAACTAAAATGTATTTGTGTGCGTGCAAAAATTTAAGGTAAAAATTATAATTAGTTGCATTACTACTCTCATAAAAGATCACGTGATTTCTCCTACTTAGAAGACATATACAAAACTAAAAGCGCACATTTGAAGAGTAATGTGGTTTATATGTCACAATTCACAATGCATATGGTTTGTACACAATGAGATTTATTACTTATGATTTCGATTGAAAATATGTTGTATTTCACTTATTTTATTAGTTTTACATATTAAAATATTATCTATATTGAAATAGTCACAATGAGCTTTTAATTTACTTGATGGGAGATGCAGATGGCACTTACAACTTGCTACATTCACTGTTGAAGTGGCAATGATGCAAGTTTATTTGCATTCCATTTTAGATATGCAAACTACATGCCTAACGTACATGGCGCTACTTCAATAAGAATGTCATCGGGACAAGCATATTTTGAAAGCTATAAAATATCAAACAACATCAGAAGCCATGCTTGAGTTGAGTTTTTTTCATGCAAATTATGTTTTCCATGGAGACATAAAACCTCAAAATGACGGATATTGATTTGGACAACACATGTTGTTAGTTGGTGCTCCTACGAAAGTGATACATGCAATGACGACGATAGAGGGGTTTGTACACTGATGATAAATAAAAATATTCTAAGTTAATGTCAATTATGCATTTTTTTAATGGTTACTACATATAAAAATTTAGTAATGCAGTTTGTAAGTTTTCCGTCATATAAAAAAATTTACTTTTATTTTTCTTACATGCGGACATGGCATTAGCACTGATTAATAAGTAACGTTAATAAGGTTAGATTGAGATTTTATTATTTTTTATGGGCCTCAAAGAAGATACTGGACGTTAACAAAGGAGCCTTTTGATTTTTAGGGGTCAACCAAGAAAACATAATAATCAGAGTTAGGGTTTTGGGGAAGAAAAATGACGACGATAAGAAGGTTCAGCTGCAACGATCTCCTCCGATTCTCTCATGTCAATTTTGATCATCTCACTGAAACTGTATTCAATTTCTGTTTCCATCTTTCTTTCTTTCTTTTTAATTACAAGAAACTTATTTTCATTTTGCTTTGTTTGCTATTTGTTTTTATGTCTTATTATGAGCAGTTCAATATGTCATTCTATATGACTTATTTAGCGCGATGGCCTGACTATTTTAACGTTGCTGAGGGACCTGGCAACAAAATTATGGGTTACAGTAAGTTCCCTGGAATATTCCAATTCAGTTTTTTTCCCCTTCTTTCTAAAAAATAATAATTTTGTTTTAGCCAATATCAGTTATAAAAATAAATCGTTCTTTCTATTTGGATTATAATCAAGACATGTACAGCTTCTGAGTTCTGATAGGTAATACTCTTGTTTAATATTTGAATTGTAATTATGCTGTTGATCCCGATCCAAGGTAAATAAATTTGACTGATTGCATGAGATATGAGAGCATTTGATTTCTAAGTGTGTTTAATAGAGTGTTTAATAACAATGTATAAGGAGGAAACGACCTAAGTTCCGTATGTCACTTGAAGTGTTTGACAACTTAATTTTTTTTTACTTGGGTGGCAAGTTAATAACTCAAAAGGAAAACAAAATTGCTTATGACTTATTTCATCCTTTTATATGTTAAAATTGCTACTTATCTGTCCATAGATTTCTACAATTTACTGGCCATTTTAAATACTTAGGAATTACAAGCCAAACTATTTAAGTAGTTGTACAAAAAAGTTGTTTCCACGCAGCCTTTAAATAGTTCCACAAAAATTTGCCTCTGAATTTCCTGCTTAGACGTGTAATTGAGAGATGAAACTTGCAACATTACAGCTCCTGGCTGTGCTAATATATTGTTCTTTCTTTTTCAGTAATGTGTAAATAAGGTATATGCTGCTTGCTACTATGCATATTATTTACTGTAAGGATTGAGTGGAGAGAGACATGATTTCTTGTGGGAGATTGATTAAGAGTTGAATACAATTATGATGTAAACAAAACAATGAATCAGAATTGATTTTATAATTAAGCGATCACTCACCTATTGCACCTAACGGTAAGGTCATCCGACTGGTGATCTGGGCGTCAAGGGTTCGAGTCCGGAAACAGCATCTTCGCAAAGCGAGGGAAAGGCTGCGTACAATCGACTTCCCCAGAGCCTGTTATCGTACGGGAGCCTCGTGCACTGGGTTCCACCTTTTACTCACCTATTGCACCTATTGATATGCTGATATATTTCTGTAATATTGTTCTTATTATATATATATATATATATATATATATATATATATATTTTGATCACAAAATGGCCCAAAAAAGAAGAAGGCAAAAAGAAAAAGGGAAAAAATAATAATCAGAGCAAGCTTCTGTTCATCACATTTTTTGTCACCTCTTATGACCCAATATTTAGTGAGATGATATCGCCACTTGTGTTTATATTTCACCCTCATCTCTTCTTTTGGATGTTTAAAGTTGGTAGTAATAACTTATTTAACTATGAATATAATTAATTTTTCTATGTAAACGCTGTCAAAACTTTAGAATATTGGTTAAAGAAGTAAGTTTTATGTATGTAAGCTCTATAATGTGAAAAAGAGCCAATGAGCAATGGAAAAGGATCATATTTTCTTTTTTGATGCATAATATCACGTTTAATAGTCTTTGATCAAAGATTATTGTTCTATCGAAAATGATATGAGGATTTTTGTATTCTTTCTTATGTCCACGAACATAGATTAATAGAATTGTGTAGCTTATTGAGATAAATTCAAGTTTTTGTAAATTAAAATTGTGCATTTAAATTAAATTTGAACTATGATCCCTTGTTGCAGTACAGGATGAGTTGACTGGATGGTTCAACACATTTGTGTACAATTACGATTAATCCCTTTTGCTAATTCTTATCTCAATCAACATTGATATTGATTAATGTGACGATTCTTATTATAGTTAACCTGAAAGAACAATTCTACTTCACATTTATTATGGACACGATATGCAATCTAAGCCATATTAGCATCAAATCTGTAATTTTTGACAAAATACAAATAAAACATGATTTTAAAGAGTTGAATTAATTGAACATGATGCGGATTGAGAAGGTTAATGTATAAGCAACGTTGTAAGCATAATAGTTATTAAAGCCCTTGCCTAGGCGCAAAAATGCCCCAGACGCCAGCCCAGGGCTTTTTTTACCTTCCAAAGCGCCGAGGATGCGTAAGGCCCTAAAAAAGCCCAAAGGCGCCTAAGCACTTGAGTTTTGAAGCACTGAAAAAGCACGTCTTGTGCGGCATTATTGAGGAGAAAAAAGTTTCAGTATTTGATCCAATATGGATCCCAATTACATTTCGAAATCCAACAGCACGCAAAAAAGTGTTTATTCATCTCGTCTTCAATATCGAATGGTGAAAAACATCGTTCTTGTAGTATCGAAAAATAAAATCCTAGATTGAAATTGTCGCCTCCGCCAGCCTTTCACCGCCGCTGCTGCCAGCCTATTCACCATTGCTGCTAGTATATCGCCGCCGCCACCACCCTATCTGCCTCCGCCAGCCTGTTCGCAACTATTTGTCGCCGCTAGCATCATCGTCGCCAGCTCTGGTATATGTTTTAATTGACAAAAATCTGATTAATCATTTGTATGTATTTAGTTGATTTATGACATTATGTATTTAAATCTAATTTTTTAATCACAAATCCTTTACCTTATCGTTTATATAAATTAATTTTTTTTAGCTAAACTATATAAATTATATAAAGATTTGAATTGACCTACAATTTGAAAATGATAATTTATATTGTAGATCCAAATTTGTATAAATTTATGAAGTTTTATATGTATAAAGTTTTAAATTGATTTGCATAAATTATATGAAGTATTAAAGTTTTAGTTATATGAATTTTTTTAATGTTAATTTTCAAAGTTTAAACTTAGACAAATTTTAAATATTTACTTTGAATTTTGATATATATTATATAAATATATAACACTTTGAATTGTATAAATTTTAATTATAGATCTAATCATCAAAATTCTTTATAAAGTTAATTTATATAAATTTTATGAAGTTGTAATATGCAATTTTGTAATTTTAGTAGGAGGAATGAGGAGGAGAGCTTTTATGTCAATGATGATATGAGTGATTAGAAGTTTATGGAAGTTTAAAACTCTATTTATGACTTTAAGTAATGATGTTTTTTAATTTCTATATTTCAAGTATTTTTTTTGTTTTGTTTGTAGACTTGAATTGAATGGCTTTGTGCCTTCTTAGTTTGATTTATGATGATTGTATGATGTTTTATTCTCAATATTGTATTTATATCAACAAGCCAAAAATTGAGGTTTAATGCATTTTTTAATTGCAGTTTTTTTGGCTGTAAAACAGAAAAAGTGATGTTCACAGTGCCCAAAAAAGCCTTAGGCGCAAATAAGTGTTAGGCGAGGGCAGGCTCTTTGGGGTTTTTTTGCCTTGACAACTATGGTAAGCATATAATGGTTTGAAAAGTCTTTGAATAAGTCAAATGGAATGAAATAAGAGGATGCATATGTTATACGAGTTGTTCCAATAAAATCACTACTCAGAACTGCAAAAAGTATACTTTGTTCAATTACATATAGCAGTGTGATCGAGGATAAGATGTATAACATAAATTTTTTGTTGCATCACTGATGGCCAAAAAGTTTGTTAACATTCCTGTAGAGGCTTTGAAAAACCAACGATCCAGAATGTAATCGTTGATTCTGATTTATTTGTGAATTTAAGCCTCTGATTCGTTTGTAATGAATTCAACCTACTTGGATCTCAGACGAATATATAAGAAATTGCAAAAGGAAAGCAAAAGAAAAGACACAAGATATTTTATAATAGTTCGGTTTTGCCTACGTCTACTTTAATCGATTGTTATTACTGTTTTTCACTAATTCCAAAGAGATTACAACTACAAACTCGAGATCAATGGCAAATCATCATTTAGAAATGGGCAGAGTCTCCCCTTTATGAAAAAGAATTTGATCCTCTTTGATGTGCTTTGTTGCTGTATTTATAGGTTTAAGGAAAGTTGTTTAGGGCCTTAATTCACTCCAGATCCATCTAGCAATTCAGTTACGAAAGATATATTCAAGATCCACAAGCATATGTCAAAGGATAAGGCTTCATCGACTCGGTCCATAGTGCAAAGATCTTATCGATTGGTATTGGTTGATGGTCTATCGATCCGTACCGATCGATAAACTTGTGCCTATTTCTCTTCTTTGCTCCAAAATGTCGCTTCTGGGCTATTGATCCATCGTAGCTTCACGTCTTAACCTCAAACCATGGTCAAAGTCAGATCCCATCGATTGCTTGTCAAAATTCCACCAACCTATTGATCGGTATCGATCCATACCATTGATCGGTACTGATCAATACGCTTAGTCAAAATTTTGAACTTTTTTGTCTTGCACTCCCTTGCACTTGATCATCTATGTGTTTTGTGTTCATTCCATCATCATTCTGAAGTCCATTGTCATCGAATGTTTGAGTGTGACAAACATGAATAACAACAACACCTTTATCCCACATTTATGTTATTGTTAACTGTAACATAATCTTGTTCAACTAGTTCCATTTAGTGTTAATTCCTGCATATGGATCACCTTTATCCCACATTTATGTTATTGTTAACTGTAACACAATCGGGTTCAACTAGTCCTTTATCCCACATTCATTGGTTATCTTTACTTTTACTGTTAATTCCTGCATAGGGATCACTATAACTGAAAATCATAATCTAGTAATGAATTGTTATGCGTGCTAAGTCGATCTCTCAATGTATAAAATTTATGAAAACTTCACTGTATGTAAAGGGAGTTCTAATCAGGGTAAGGAAGAACGAACGGAGTAGCCATAACTAAATCATCTTTTTATTGTATGATTACTGGTGTACATAAATAAAGAAGTGTGTGATACTTACATTCATGACATCATTTTATTTCACATGTAATATAACTAACATAAGAAGTCAAATGTATAACATACAGGAAGTCGAAAGTATAATGTACTGATGCTACATTCATTCTTAACATATTTAGATAGATTAATAACATTCTCAAATACTAGAGGGGTAATAAAATGACAAACGATACAAAACTAATGTAAGTAATCAAGTAGCAATATCTTATATGCGAACTTGATAATTGAAAACGAAGTATATATGGAAACAATTAAATATGAGGTGTATATTGAACACAACAGTGACAACTCAGATGTATTTGAAACAACAATTGTAGATGACATCTCCAATCAAAATAATCAAACACACAACGTAACAGTAATATCTTCAACTTCATATTTATATTATTACAACTATTGGATATAAATACGTGCATCTACATGCTATTAGAAATGTTCTTATAATACGAGCTTTTGAATTCATTCCTTTCCTTAGTTCCATATTTACCTGCAACTGAAAAGGTAAGATACATACATGGGGAACAATATGAACATATGCATTTGAATTAGTTCAAAAGATGTGCCTATGTACTGGTGAGAGTTAAGCATGACTGCTAATTGCCATACGTTATATTGCATCTTCTACTTTTTAAGCTTTTTGAGCTATGGTAGCATGCATTTGCTAGCTCATATTCAGGCATCAAAATCTTTAATAATAGTTGTAATACATTTGACGTTCCACTTTTTTGGTGTCACCGTGAACTACCAAAAATGCCATTCTGTGGATATTTTTAAATCCCTTAAAATTAGAATCTAAAAATAAACTTATTTTAAAAACTCAAAATGCCCCTCTACAAATATTAACAAATCTTAATATCACATAAAAATAGGATCTAATAAATAATATTTTTTTACAAATTCAAAACGCACTCTACAACTATTATCAAATCTTAATCACTATAAAATATCTTTATTAATAGTTGTAATAACTTCGGCGTCTCACTTATTTGGTATCAACATGAATTACCAAAAACGTCCATCTATATATTATCAAATCTTAATCACTTAAAAATAGGATATGCTTCTAAAAATAGGATCTAAAATTAAACTTCCTTTACAAATTCAAAATACTTCATTACAAATATACAAATCGTAATATCACATGAAAATAAAAAATTAATTTTTTGATTGTTTTAAACATATACAATTTATAAGGAAAACAATTCACGCTTGAAGTGCTTGCCATAACGCTTATAAAGAGTGGTGGTGTCATTGTCATTTATTACTCAACGTACACAGCCAAATTTAATATGCAGATATTTGGCATGTGCTACATAAGAATTGCATATCACATAAATAAGCAAACAACACCCATTTTACTACACTTTCCTTGAGGTGGCAACACTAAACACTACCATCCAAATACATTTGCTTCCATTAACAACTTGTGCAACTTTTGCTACCCACCATTAGCAGTAATTCAACATACATAGTAGTTTGTCTTGAAATGCAATGCTTATTTTCTCCATAAGTACTCTCTATGCACACAGATAGTTGAAGATAGACATAAACACATGTTTAGCTGCATTGGGACTCCTTACCTTCGTATGACCTAAAATAACAAAAAATTGATGCTTTCTGCTTTAAGGTTGTTTTGAGGAATAAAATAAAATAGAAGGGCAAATGTTTTACTTTTCAACTGTCAACAAATATAACTGTTATGTTCATGATCCAGAAAAGAGAGAATTTTATTCACTCGGTGTTTGAATGGATGCACATTCATATTTTTTTGGTAGGAAACAGGATTTCTTAGGATGATTTCACATTTATTCTCATTCAATCCATCTCACCTTTCATTGTAAAACCATAGGATTTCTCTAAATCCATAGAAAAATAGTCATTGTTTGTGTCATCCTATCAATAGATTGTACCTCATCTAGTTTTTGTCATCAAGAAATAAGCAGATGAATGGGAAGATGGTGAACCTAAGAGAATGGAAGATTTGTGACACCATTAGAGTTCGCTCTCAAGCACCATCATTTTTTTTTTTGTTCAGAAAACTGGAAATGATTTGCAAATTATGTTAACAAGTTGTAATTGGAGGAGATATGATTTTGAAATATCTGAATTTCCAAGATTCGATCTTCACCTTTTCACCTTTCACCGTTTTCTCTTTCTTTTTAGCTTTCAAGGTTTATTTGAGAGCTTTAAGAGTAATTTTGTGTGTTAGGAGAGTGGGAAGATAATGACCGAGAAGCACCTGTTGGTGTGTGTGGATGATAAAAGAACAGTAGTCCCCTTTGAAAACTTAAATCAGATTAAAGGAAAAGGGGTGGTTTGGGCAATTCGAAAAGACTTCACTTTGACCATTTCGACTAAGATTTTGCTTTAATTACCTAGAAAATTTCGTAGTGCGAGCAGTTTTTTGTTGACAATTCATCTAATTTAGTGTAGGAAAATTACAACAAATTTGTTCACGGTTTCCTTATTATAGCTTTTTTTTAATATGCTTTTTCGCTAACTGTTGTTTCCTGAATTTCAATTATTTTTGTGTAGGCTACTAATTTTACTTTGCTACTATGCTGACTGATGTTTACTACTTTTAGTTGCAAATGGTTATCATTCACTTTAGGTGCGTGCGTGTACTGTAGGTTGCTATGTGGTTGCAGGTAGAATATGAGCTTGTGTTTTACATGGAATAACTTTGGTTTTATATATTAGAGGATTTTGTTGGGTATAGTGGTAAATTGCTGTGTTATGACATAGATAAATCGTTCTTCTCTCATTCTTTTTTGAAAATAATGCCATACGTTTTCTATTATCATGTTTAAGTCTGATCTCTTATTCTTTCAGAAACATATGGTTGAAAATATATGTACTGTTATGTGTTTCCTTAATCACGCTTCTATCCATTTGGAATTTGACAAATCTACAATTCTCAACTTTGGATAATTGTACCGATTAATTGGCTTTTTACTGTGTAGTAATGGGAAAAGTTGAAGGGCAGGGTGAATCTTGGCATGGACACGTCACTGCAGTGACAGTTGCTTATGAGTATAGAAGACAGCAGTTGGCCAAAAAACTCATGCACATGCTAGAGAATATCAGTGACACAATGTAAATATCTTCAATACAGTAACCTTACACTCACTCATATATATTATATAAACAAACTAAAATAATAATAATTAACATATTCTTAACGATCTGCTAATTCAGATTTCTTTTGATTGAAATATTACATATGACAATTCAGTTTGTTATAGTAGGAATTTCCAAAAACTCTTCATTTAGATGACTAAGTTGTAATTGAAGAGCTAAAATCAGAACCATGTTATATCAATTTATCTGTTATATCAATTTATCTACGTTATTTGCATATAAAACTATTGATATATTTATATGCAATGACGTCTTCTTATTTGAACAGGGATAAAGCTTACTTTGTAGATTTGTTTGTGCGAGCATCAAATTTACCTGCAATCAAAATGTATGAGAAGGTACATTCGTACGAATTTGCATTTTAAACACGCAACCCTCTTATCTATAATTATAATACGAGTTTTTCTATATGCATCACAAAATTAACTGCAATTTATCCACTTCTTCCTTTTATCTGCTCAACAATACGTTGCTGAGTGAAATTACTCTTTGTTTTTTAACACAGCATTACTTTTGTAATAGAATTTAAGCTGCACTTAGCAATACTTTGTTGATCAAAAGTGGATAAATAAATTAGGGGTAAATTGCAGTAAATTTTTGGATGTATGTAGAAATGCCCTTATTTCTTTTTATTTTTCTTTATGACACTACTATATATTTATTATTATCCCAACAGTTAGGGTATGTGATATATCGGAGAGTACTACGATATTACTCCGGAGATGAAGATGGTCTTGGTACGTTACCTAACTCATTGAACATTATTCATGATTATATTATATATATTTATGACAAAAAAAAAACCCTAATATTCTTCAAAATTATTCTGTTATTAGATATGAGAAAAGCATTATCTCAAGACGTAGAGAAAAAGTCCATCATACCCCTGAAAAGACCGGTGACAACGGATGAACTCGAATATGATTGATCTTGATAAAACTTTATTGCAAACTGTTAAATATTTGTCGTGTATTATGAATTTGTATTTTGTAGCGTTATGAGTGTGTTTGTTTCAATCAGTCAATCCATGTTTGAACGTTGTTATATGAACTGAAGATGCAATGTTGTCAAATATTTATAATTGCTGAGATTGTATTCGGTAACAATGAATGTGATTTTGAGTAATTGGATTTATTTTGAATTGTCAACAGTTGATTTGCAGTTTTACGATTAGTTAGCACTAATAAAATGCAGGTGCCACTCGAATTGGTGGTTTGTCTGATAATAAATTTAGTAAAAATTGCCCGGTTCATGAATGCATGAAGGAAAAAGTGGTGTTCAAATGTAAGTGCAGAGAGTTGAATTGGATTGTATATGAGCGTGATCAAATCTAACGATTGCTTGATTATTTACGTTATTTTTTACCACTCAACTGGTTTTGTTGCTTAATTTTTGCGCAGATGCACTAGTAACGTATGTTAAATTTGTTAGTTGTTTTGACGGGTGATCTATCAGTTTGCATATTTTTTGACAAACTGTGATTTGTTTATAATATTGCTAATTTTTGTTTTTTGCTTTCGGAAAAGCATAATATGCTTGTGAAAAGCTGGTGTCCAGTTTTCTGTTTCTACACGCTTCCATATTAGGTTTTACCGTCTTTAATTCACTAAGTGGAGAAAGTGATATTTAGCATCGTAGCATTCCAAGTATAAACTCTTAGATACAGCTAAGACATTTCATATGAAGCCAAGAGGCTGTCCAAAGTGAATAGAATAACATGAAACGAGATTCCAGTGTTCATTGAACTTTGAATCGATAATTTTGTATTTTTTTACTAAGACAAGATATCTGTTCAATTATGTTTAAATATAATAATGAGACAACTTCTTTATAGTTTTCTAGATTCAATGTTGGATCATACTGTATTACGCATAGATGAAAATTCAACATTAACTTAATATGAAAAGGAAAAAATAAAATAAAAAGGAGAAGGTGAACATAATATAAATAAAAATGGTAAGGAAAGAAAAACAACAAAAAAACTACACGTTAAATGACTACATCAAAATACCAAAACAACACATTTTTATTCAATCTATGGAATAACTCCGAAACATTCTAAAGTGTTGACAGTGTTGAAATTGATACCTAATTCCAATTGAAGAAGAAGGAGAAGCTCGCGGAGGAAGAGAAGCAGTGCCGCGAAACCCTAACCCTAAGCCAAGAAGAGGACGAAACTGAACTAGATTTCTTATTTGAAAAAGAAGAAGTTCGTTTGGCAAAAAGAAAGGAGGCGCGGTGTTTTGATGCAGTGTTTTTTGAACGGTGATTTGGAGATAGGGAGTTCGTTCAGTAAAATGAAGGAGCGGATGAGAAGAAGAAAAAGAAAACCGCCGAATGAAGAATTTCTTTCAGTGATTTGCCGAACGAAGAATTTCGTTTGGTATGGAAATGCCGGTTCAAATTTTTCGCTAAGCGTTTTACCGAACCAAACCAGATGCATGCAGAACTAAACTCCAAGACCGCCATATAGCAGCTATCTCTCCTCATTTCCGTATTCTATAAATAGAGGATTGCCAACCATGGCAGCCAAAATTGAGAGCTAATTTCAGCCAAATTCAGAGCCATGCTAGAAAGTTGAAACTCTACAAAATTTTATCTGTATAATTCTTCTTATGTATAGCCTCTAAAAGTGAACAAATCTTGTAACTCTAATTTTTCGGTGATTAATAAAATCTTCTCTCCCCAAATGGACGTACACCGCCTCGCCATAGTGGAACCACTATAAATACTGGAGTTATTTATTTTTCTGCATTGCATTGGTCTATGACTGTCTGTTCTGATGTTTATTTCTGTTTGTATCGTCTTACTACAATCACGGTCCAACTGTTTTTCCATTGCGTTTGGTTTTTTATTTCCTTAGTTTAATCATCTGAAGGGATTTTCCCCAACAGTCTGGTATCAGAGCAGCAAGGCTAATTAAGGAGTGTTAGACGCTATGGCAGGAGATGAAGCAACTCCAGTTGTTATAAGACCATACACTAGAGGGATGTATATCGCGTCAGGATCATAGTTGGCAATTGAGAAATGGAATGATGATAAAGACTTCAAAAAGTGACAATGAAGGATGAAGACTGGTCTAATGAGGAATGAAGTCCATCCAGTAGTGTTTGCCCCTGAGGAGTTGACGGTTGACATCTCAGTCGCAGAAAGAAAGGAGATGGAGAAATGTGCGTTTAGTACTTTACCGCTAGCTATGAGAGAGAATGTCATCTCAGAGATTAGCAGTAAGACCACTGCTAGGGGCATGTGGACCAACTAGAAAATCTATATTTGAAGAAATCTCTGACTAATCGTCTAATATTACTGAAGACATTTTTCACCATGCGGATGAGAGAGGGTACTTCAGTGAAGGAACATCTTAATTTCTTTAATGATCTCGTGATGAAGACTGTTGACTTGAAGATGGATGAGGAGCAAATAACAATATTCTTTTGTGTTCTCTTCCAGAGCGATACACAGGTTTCGGCAACAGCCTTATCTTCGCTAGAGACACAATGACAGTGGAAGATGTGAAGTCAGACGTTCTATCTGAAGGCTTGAGAGATCAGATGAAGGAGATAAGTGAAGGAAGTAGATGTGCAAGTAGTAGTCACAGCCTGTTTGTTGAAAGAGGAAGAGATGATAAGAAGAATTGACACTCTAGAGGGCATTTCAATTTCAGGAAGCCCAGTAATGGAAGGAGAAGAAAGTTTAAGGACGGAAAGTGCTTTATCTGCAAGAAATCTAGTCATTGGAAAAAGAATTGTCCAAATTTGTAGAAGAAGGAAGAAGACAGATCTTCATCATTTTATGGTGGAAAAATCTATATCTGACGATGTGTTGTCTGCAGCAGTATCGGATGTCTCAAACCATTGGGTGCTAGACTCAAGGGTGTCTTTCCATATAACGCCCATTAAGGTTACCTTAGTTCTTTCATTGGACGAGAGGGAAGCTCTATTCTTATGAGTAATGATGCTAGCTATAGAGCAATGAGTGAAGGTACGGTGAGGATTAGTATGTTTGACGGAGTGACACGCACTTTGACAGGTATCCGGTATGTTCTAGGTCTTCAAAAGTCCTTAATTTCTTTAGAACAATTGGCATCTTTGGGATGCAAAGTAACTATCGAGAAGGATAGTCTGAAGGTTTCAAGAGGTGCACTAGTTCTTATGAAAGAAGATGTGTTTCGAAATCTGTATTTGCTAAAAGGAACCCCAGTTCTTGAAGAGTCGTGCGTTGGAGTAGATAGTTCTCGTGCATTGGATGCCACAAAGCTTTAGCATCTTAAGTTGGGTCATATTTCAAAGAAGGGCTTAGAGTTGCTTCAAAGACGGAAGATGATAAGGAGAAAACTTTAACAAGATGGACTTTTGCCGGAAGTGTGTGTTAGGTAAGCAAACTAAAGTATCTTTTGGAGTTGGAATCCATAGATCGAGGCGAGTACTTGAGTACGTGCATACAAATGTTTGGAGGCCAGTTACTACTCCATCTCTTGGAGGAGCAAACTATTTTTCTCTTTCATTGATAAATTTTCTCGCAAAGTATGGGTGTATGTGATGAAGGCAAAATCAGAAAGTTTTGAAAAGTTCAAAGACCGAAAAGCGCTTGTTGAGAACCAATCTGGTTCTAGGTTGAAGGTGCTGAGATATGATAATGACGGTGAATTTGTCTCTAGGGAGTTCATCGAGTTTTGTAGACAACATGACATTCAGAGACATTTCACTACACCCGGCATTCCGCAATCCAATGGGGTTGCAGAAAGGATGAACATGACTCTACCGGAGAAGGCTCGTCATTTGAGATTGACGGCGGGCTTATCTACAGGCTTTTGGATTGAGGCATTATCAACTGCGGTGCATATCATAAATCGAATTCCGTGATCAGCCATAGATAGGAAGATTCCAGAGGAGAAGTGAAGAGGTAAAGCAGTGTATCTTGGTTACTTCTGAATTTTTAGTTGTCCTGTGTACATTCGCCATACAGGTGATGATAAGTTGGAAGCTAGAGCATACAAGGGCATACTAATGGGATACACCGATGGTATCAAAGTGTATCGAATTCGAAACCCTATTGATTGGAAGATTGTTCATTCCAGACTTTGATGAGTCTGCTATGTTTAATCTGAAGGAGAAGCTGCCTACCACATCAGAAGATTCTGATAGGCCTAAGAGATGGTTGAAGTTCCCGTGTTTCAGTCAAGGAGTAGAGTTGTTGTTGATGTTGTCAAGGAAAATGCAGTTGGTGAAACATCATAGGATAGTCCACAGGTACCTTCTAGTAGTGCTAGTAATGTGCATGAATCTAGAGGAAGTTCAATTCAAGATGGGGCTGAAAGGAGTTTAGGCGAAGCAGTACCTACCCAGGTCAGTCGTAGGACTATTATGCCTACCCAAAGGTATGGTGATTGACAGTATGCGAACCTTAGTCTTGGTGATTAGTTTGACTATGCCCTGCATGTGGTTCATGAGGAGCCGCTTGACCTTGATGAAGCTTTGAAGTTATGTGACAGTTCGAAGTGGATGTGCGCTATGGAAGAGGTGTTAGAGTATTTGAAGAAGAACAAGACTTGGGATTTGGTACCACCTCCTCAAGGAAGCCGAGCCATAGGCTTAAAGTATGTGTTCAAGGTGAAGGATGATGGGAGCTACAAGGCTAGACTAGTTGCTAAAGGGTTTTCACAAAGAAAGAGATTGAAGTATGATGAGATATTCTCTCCAATAGTGAGACATACGTCCATTCGCATTTTGCTCGCTATCGTCGCAGCTCATGACTTGGAGCCAGAGTAACTGGACGTGAAAACCGCTTTCTTGCACGGAGACTTGGATGAGACCATCTACGTGAAGCAGCCATAAGGATTTGTTGTAGATAGGAAATAAAATTTGGTTTGCAAATTGAAAAAGTCATTGTATGGACTTAAGCAGTCACCTAGACAATGGTACAAGAGGTTTGACTCTTTTATGCTTTCACTTGGTTTTGATCGTAGCATCAAAGACATTTGTGTGTATTTCAAACATTTAAAGAATGGTAGATGGGTGTACCTACTCTTGTATGTGGATGGTATGTTGATTGCTTCCAAGGATAAGGCTAAAATCGATAGCTTGAAGCTAAAGCTAAAAGCAGAATTCGAAATGAAAGACCTTGGAGAAGCAAAGAAAATTTTGGGTATGGAAATCCAAAGGGATATAAAGCTAGGACTTTTGAGCCTCACTTGAAAGGAGTATATTTGAAAGGTTCTTGCTTGGTTTAGCATGGAAGGGGTAAAGGCAACTAGCACACTCATGCCTTTGCACATAGAGCTTTCTAGTAAAGGCTCTCCGATCTCGAAAAAGGACAAGACTTATATGATGAAGGTCTCATATGCAAGTGCAGTTGGAAGCTTGATGTATGCCATGGTCTGCATTAGGCCTGACATTGTACATGTGGTTGGATTAGTGAGTAGGTTCATGGTAAATCCAGGAAAGACACATTGGAAAGCAGTGAAGTTATCTTCAGATACCTTAGAGAAACTCCAAACCGTGGACTTGCCTTTGGTGGCCGGGGAAGATATTTCAGCTGGGTTGGATTTTGTGATTTCGACTATGCCGATGATAGAGATCGAAGGAACTCAACCTTCAGATATGTGTTCATCACGGTGGGACAACAATCAGTTGAAGAGCGAGGTTGCGGACGATTGTGGCTTTGTTTACTCCAGAGGCAGAGCTTATAGTTGCGGTTGAAGCAGCAAAGGAGACGCTTTAGTTGAGGCGACTATTGTGTGATTTGGGCTTCGAATAGGAAGGAGTGAATGTGTACTATGAAAATCAGAGTGCAATTCACTTAGCTGAAAATTTGACATTCAGCTCAAGGACGAAGCATATTGAGGTGAGAGAGTCATTCCTTATCTCGATGAGTGAAGGGAAGCTAGTTCGTCTTCAGAAAATTCATACAAAGGAGAACGTAGCAGACGTGTTTACCAAGTCGTTGCCTGTTGCTAAGTTCGAGCATTACTCGGACTTGATTCACTTAATGAAGTGCAAGGTGGCACGGGGTGGCATGGGGTGGCACGGGGGGAGAGTTGAGCTGGCTCATGGAGACGTTTGTTTTCTTGGTGGAGATTGATAGATTCTACATGGACCAAGTACTTCGAACACTTCGTTGACGGGCGGTAGCTTTTCTGGAGTTCGTTAAAAGAGTGTAATGGGTGATGGCATTGCCAAAGCTCATTGAGTAAGTATTCATTGCTTGGAGCATGAAGGTGTAGTTTGTCTTGGATAGATTCTTTGGAAATCTGGTATCAAGGTGAAGATTGTTGAAATTGTCCCTGATTCCAATTGAAGAAGAAGAAGGAGAAGCTCGTGGAGGAAGAGCAACAGAGCCGCGAAACCCTAACCCTAAGCCAAGAAGAGGAGGAAGCTGAACTAGATTTCATATTTGGAAAAGAAGAAGTTCGTTCGGCAAAAAGAAAGGAGGAGCGGTGATTCAGAGCGGTGTTTTTGGAACGGTGATTTGGAGATAGTGAGTTCATTCGGTAAAATGAAGGAGCGGATGAGAAGAAGGAAAAGAAAACCGGCGAACGAAGAATTTTGTTCGGTGATTTGCCGAATGAAGAATTTCGTTCAGTGATTTACCAAACGAAATATTTCGTTTGGTATTTTGAAAATGCCGGTCCAATTTTTTCGCTCGGCGTTTTGCCAAACCAAACCCTAGGACCGCCATATAGCAGCTATCTCTTCTCATTGCCTCACTCTATAAATAGAAGAGCATCTGTATAACAATGACAACCGAAATTTAGAGCTAATTTTAGCCGATTTCAGAGCCATCCCAAAGAGCTGAAACTCTGTAAAATTTTGTCTGTATACTAAATTCTTCTTATGTATAGCCTCCAAAAGTGAATCAATCTTGCAACTCTAATCTTTCAGTGATTAATAGAATTTCCTCTCCCCAAGTCGATGTACACTATCTCGTGGTAGTGGAACCACCATAAATACCGGTGTTATTTATTTTTATGCATTGCATTGATCTATGATCGCCTGCTCTGGTGTCTGTCTCTGTTTGTATCGTCTTATTACAATCACGATCTAGTTGTTTTTCTGCTGCGTTTGGTTTTTTATTCCCTTAGACTGATTATCTGAAGGGATTTTCCCCAACAGACAGAGCTATTTTATTTTGAAAAACCTAAAATCAAAACCATTCAAGCTGCTAGTGCAGCTGTCAAAAATAGGATATGTTAAATTTTCTTTTTGACTAATTCTTTCATATGCATTTAAACTAGTTTGATATTTTATCCATTCTATCATATAATCTTGCTATTCAATGAAGTAATACCAAAAACCTCCTATTTAGTATTTCAAAATATACCACCCTTTGATTGTGTGTTTATTCAGTGAGCTTTTATTCGAGAACAAGCCACATGTTGGATTTCTCCTTGAGTAAACACACCATTTCATTTATTTCAATATATTTTTCGTTTGACGTTGAAAGGATGATGATTTTAACTGGTAAAATTTTATTCATCCTATCTTCTTTGTTTTGATTGTTAATTACAAATGAGAAGGTTAGGATAGATCTATTTGATTGGAAAAAGAAATCTATATCCATGGTGTATCTGATTTGCATAATCTCATATCTTTCTTTTTTATTCTCTTTATTTATTATAATCATTTGGATTTTGAAGAACCATTTACACAATGGTTTTGCATTCCAACTTGAATTCAAAAGATCATAAATTCAAAACTTGTATAGCGATCCTTGACATAAGAACCTTGACATAAGTTGAGATGTATAAAATATACCATATCTAGGACTTACAGTATTAAATATGTTCATTTAATGGTGTTAGACTAAATAACCACAACAAAATTATTTTCGATACTACATGGAAAAATTAATAAAAGCTTATTCGTGAAACCTTGAGGAGAGAGTTCTTGTTAACTTCCCTGTTCATAATATAAAAATAAAAGCTTTTTCGATGAAGTTATTTATCATCTACCCTTAAAACTTCATGTTTCTATTCATATTTCGAGAACTATTATTATTAGTACTAAAAAAAACATCTCTATTTTTTTTTTTGAGATATTGACTTAAATTTTTAACTTTTCTTAGTCTTTAGATAGCATTCAAAATTGATCTCTTTGTACATCTTTGGTAACTTCTATCGTATCTTTCACTGCTAGATATTGGATATTTTGATTTTATTTATTTTTAGTATGCCGCTATTGGCCTTCAATTTTTTTCTTCCAAACACCATTATAATTTAATTAGATATCAATAATATTTATGTACTTCAGACCACCACCGTATTGTATTATTTCACTCGGTACAAAACAGCTATACCTGTTTACCCCTTTTAGGAAAATCTCACATATTGTCTCAAAAATTCCAAACCTTAAAACTTAAAATAAAAACCTTGCCTTTTACCCAATAATTGAAGGAATGTAAAGATTTAATGGATACTCTTAATTGTGATGATCATAGAGATTTAGTGAATAATCCTAATTGTGATGGTCACAAAGAAATTAGTTTACTTTTCATGCATTACTAGGATTTGGTTGAACTAAACGACCAAACTTCATTTGGATGATCGTCAGGAAAAAAGATGCATTTTTGTTTAATTTAGGGTTTAGGAAGAAGACTTTGAAGTGCTTTAGGTGACATTTAGTTATAGTATCCAGAAGTAAAAACATGAGCGCCGACAACAACACACTTTTTTTTATAACAATGTGCTTCCTTAAGTGATTAAAATCACATCTAAAGGTTTGAACAACTAAATGCCAATAGTTATGTCTTTTGTGCAAGTTACTTACCTTGCATTTTTACAACACAAACAACTTATCTATATAGCGACTTTTTTATCATGCATTATACATAATGCAAGTTATGTAAAAAAATTGAACTTGTTTATGCATTATTCACAATGCAAGTTATGTAAATTTTTTGAATTTGTTAATTTTATATTAGAATAATTTTTATTATCATTTTTTATATTATAAAAAATATATTTTATGCACATAAATATGATATAAAAAACTATATATTCAAAATAGTGTTCATTTATGCTTTTTTGTTTAATCTGCCCCTTGCATTTTGGATGTTGCAAGGAATTTGATAGAGTATATAGTCTTCGTTATTCTACTTAACTCCAAGGATCTAGATTTAGATTTATTATTTATGTTACTATCTTTTTATCATGTTGAATTTGTATTACGATTTTATTATTTATTAATTTTAATGACAATATTTATAATATGAAAAAAATGTCACTTTCCTTAATACGAAAAACAAGGTGTTTTTCACAAATAATATAACTAGAGATATATAAAACAAATACGTACGTACGTACATACATATGCGCACACACCTAATTCAAAAAGACCTAAAATTAATTAATCTTGCATCAAATATGTAACGACCCGTAGATTTAATCGGTTTTAATAACGTTATTAATTGAAATTTGATGGGAATTTTAAACGATAAATTTTGAAATATAAATTTAATATTTGAAATGCGTCTAGTTAAACATAGCAACTGGTAAATTTTCGTCAAAAAATATGAAAGTTTATTTCGCGCGTAAATTTACTTTAATTTAATCAGTTAAAAAGCGATGAAAATAAAACGTTTTCAAAACCAAAATATTTTTACATAGAAAAATTCTAAACCATCTTTTGAGCAAGATGTCAGTTTGACGTTTTTCCAAATTCGAATATCTTTAGCTCCGTCGATCTTATTTTCCTGCGTTTTTCTTGCATTTCCGCCAGTAGAAAATTTCGAATTTTTATAATTCAATCGTATCACCAATATCTGTATACCATTTTGATCGTCTCGTCATGCTGATCTTTGCGGTATATTAGATTCTGTATTTTGAGGTCCGGTACGCGTCGGAAACAATCAAACTGTACGTCGTACCGGTACCGAAATACATGAGCTTTTCAAATTCGAACCGTGGCCACTAATAAATTGCTGTTAAACGTTACAGCTGCATCAGTGCGTGACCATCATTACCTCGAACCTCGATATAAATTCAAAAGTTTGCCTGTTTGTTAGGTGTGATAATAAAAGTAACAGCTCATTGGACAAAAGCCAGCTATTCATATTTCTCCCTGTAACCATTGCTTCTTCCTCCTCTGTTCCACACTTGCCCACATTTTCTTTTCCCCAGTGCCGTACTCCCATCGTCTCACTAGCCACTTTGTTCCGTCATTATATATAAAAAAAATAGAAATTTATATATGTTCGTGCAATGGTTTTATGGATGCATACTTGCATTCCCTTCCTTCCATTGCCTGAAGCCGCTCATTTGTCTACTCTACCTTTAAAAAAAAAAAACTTTGCTCACCCCTCCTCTCAAACTCACAGCCACCGTGAAATCCATCTTCGTCGTGCAACGTGACCGACCTCTCTCCCCTACTCAGACCCTCCAACTTCCCACCACGGCTGAACTACACGACCACCTTTCTCCTCAGCCGCCATATGTCAGCCTCCACCACCATGGCCATGCTCGGCCTCTTCTCACAACAAACTTCCACCACCCTTGCACCGCACCCCTCCCATCAGCTTCCTGCGCGAGCTAAGAACCTATGCCACCCTCATTTATAAGGTATATATGTTATGTATTTTGTAGTGTTAAAGTATACTCTTGGCTTGCTCATTTTCTTTGCCGAGAATCCAATTTTTTTTTTTTTTTTGTTTGTCAGGCCTAGCTGTTCTTCTTTTTCTACAGTTATACCTATGTCTGTTATATATCTAATCATATATTAGCTGATGTATATTTTTTTACTGTTTATATAGGTATATAGAGTTATAATGAATACCTTAATAAAGTAAGTAATCCATATATATGAGTTTTGTTGTGTGTTACTGACTAAAATGGCGTTTGTTTGTATACAAAATTAGTTTTTCTAAGTTATGTAATATATATAGTTCGAAAGCTATAAATATTGTAGTTTTTTTTCTCTTTCTCTGAAATGATTTTTATGAAAGCACTTTTTGGCTATAGTTTATATATACATTATGATATGAAAGCTTTGAGCTTTTGTTAGCTATATGTTACGATATATAACAATATTCATTATGTAAACTGTTCATAAAGTTACTATATGTAAATTTGTGGAATATACTGTGTCGGTTTTATTATATTAGTTCGTATATAAATATATGTGAACTTAGTTTTAAACATATATGTGGATATGTTTTGATGTGTAATGTATATATAAATAATTCGCATATGGATGTTATCTATATATATGTAAATTAGTATAGTCAGAATATATATTTGTAGTCTTGTTAATGTGATCCGATTATTACTGTATAATATATTATAAGTATATTGTTATGTATCATATTTATAGTCACAACATGTATTGTTATATATGTACTGTATATTATATTATATTATTGTACATATATAGTATAATTTAAATATAGTCTAGTTTACGTATATAATGAATAAATGTTGATGTATATAGAACGTGTGGTCGATAGTTTGTTTCAAAACTATTTCATATAAAAGAAAAACAACGTATGTATATAACTTTAATGAGTTTCATAATTGATATTGGTTAAGAAAATAATATACTGGAATAATATATGTATATATTTTGTTTCGGTCTACATCAAAGAGTTTCTGATCTATTTTCGTCGATCTCTATTTGTCAGCTCTGTTCGTCCTATTTGTGCCAACCTTGTTCGTTTTGGAAATTCGTTCATGGATTCGTAACCCATTCCAAATCTCTCTAGCCTCGAAAGGTGAGCAATCACTCACGCTTAATATTATTTTATTTATTAAATTTGATTTCAATTGAAACGACAATTGAAATATGTTGCTATTAGTTGTTTACACTGTTATATATGCTATTTACCCGTATTAGTTCACCTGTGACATCTGACACCGTTATCTGTTATATATGCAATAATAATCCAGTTGATTGATAATTGATTGATTGTTTGATGTTTACGTTGGACGTTTAATTGTTAATGTTTAAAGTGATAGATATTATACAATTGAATTTAACGTAAGATAGTTTAAATTTGAATTGATATATGTATTGAATTCGATTGGTTAAATTTGATTGGTTAAATATGACCCCTTTTAATTGTTAAATTAATTGACATGTAAAATAGTGATAATTACACTTTGAACCATTGAACTGTATTGGATTAATTGTTGTAGTATAAAATTAAAATCGAATGACGTGTGAAGAACCGTATGAATAATTAGTATAATAATCTTTAATCTACATGAAATGATAGTGTAGATTCTAGAAATAATTATATTAATTTGCACAAACAACAATGTGAATTAATACGATTATTTCGGGATTATTCGAATTAATTATTGGATTGTTGTTATTGCTTGTTTATTTACTTTGACACCATCCCAGTTATCACACTGCAAGTTTCCTTATTATGCTTGATCTTGAATTGAAATTGGAATCGGGTTGAAATGATATATACCCAAATGAAATTGACCTAGTATAGAGAATTAAATAAAATCCGATTGGTCAATAAATTGATTTGAAAATAAAATAATGATTTTATTCGAGCAAAGAATAAGTTTTGAAATGAAGTTGGAATTAGAATTTTTGAAAGGAAAGTGTAAAGATTGAAATCTGAAACAAATTTTTAACGTAGTAATTGATGAAAGAACGTTGTTTGAAACTTAATTATTTAATAATTAAATTTGGAATTATTAATAAATAATTTGGAATTAGCAATAATTGAGTTTTGAAATTATTATGTTTGAAATCATTTAATAATTAAATTTGAAATTATAATTAAGTTTCAAATTATTAAGTTGAATTTATAATTAAGTTGAAATGATTTGATGATTAAGTTTGAACTCATAATTAAGTGGAAATGATTTAATAATTAAGTTTGAATTTATAGTCAAGTTGTAATTATTAAGTTTTGAAATTATTAATAATTAAGATTGAAATTATTAATAATTAAGATTGAAATTATTTAACAATTGAATAAGATTTAAATTATTTGATAATTGAATAAAAAAATTGAATTCTTTGATAAGAGAAATTGAACTTTTGAATAAGTGGATTTGAACTTCGTTAATAAATGAAATTGATTTCTTTATTATTAAAGTTTTGGAAAAATTATTTAAGTAAGTTAATAAGTGAAATTGAAACTTCTCGATTATGTGAAATTTTGTTTCTTTATTAATTGAGTTTGAAATTTGTAACGAAGTCAATAAATAAGTGAAAATTGAATTTCTTCAACAAGAAATAAAATGTGATTTATTGAAATGAATGCTATTTGTTGAAATTAACGTAAGACTTGTAATTTAAAGAATTGATTTGACGAATCTAATTGAACTCAATTTGTAAGTTGATATAATGAAGTTGAACTTAAGAAATTGATTTAATGAATTGGAAATTTAATAGAAATTGTTTTGAACGATAAAGTAACTTAACAAATATTGAATGAAATCAATAAATGAGTTTAGATTGATTTGAATGTTAAATTATATTAATCTAAAAAGATTTCGGAATGAAATTTATATACGAACTTGAATCAATATTTGAATTGTATTAAATAAAAGTTAAAATTGAATGGTAAGATTTTGAATTGGTAATTTGGAAGCTTTGAATCGTATATTATAGAAATTGATATAGAAAGACGAATGAAATGTTGATTTATAAATTCTAATTGAAATTGAATCTGATTTGGTTTTGAAATTTATTAAATGACCGATCGGTGTAATAATTACGAAAGTTATTAAAGAAACCAAAATCGGTGATGGACATACTCTCTGTCTAAATCGAAAACCACTTTAATAATTATACGCGGAGTGATGATCCAGAATGAGGTGGTTGGAATGACGTACGTGATGACTGAAGAAAGAGAACGATAATGGATAGCCTTGACACTTGTGTCAAATTGGAAATGACTAAAATCAGGAGCCGTGCCGGGCCAAATGGAGTTAGCCACCTCGAGCTGACACACTTCTTCGTAACTACTACTCATTACTTATGATTGATTGGTGTACCCTCGGAATTTCAGGAGTGTTGTTTCGCGGTGTTGCGATCGCTGCGGCGATGCGTTCTCACCAGTCTGGATCAGGCGAACGGTAGTTTCACTACTTTGGGTATTGCCTCATGTGCCTTGTCATACTTGTATCCCTATATACGCGACCACTACGAATTTGTTTTGTGTTATACCTATGGAGTACTCCCTGATATCGCACCAGTTTACGGTGGAGTTTACAGTGCTGTATAGACTATGATGCTTATATAAAATGTGTTAAGGGGGATAATGGTAACGCCTTAACACTATTTTGATACTTTATATTACTAATAGACATTATCTATTTAGCGTACACTACTACATAGTAGATAGTTTAACGGATCCTTAGAGGATGGTGATTCCAACATCCTTTGAGTTACTTGTATTTCGATTGCTATTTCACTTGAGTTGGATTTATTGATACGAGAATATTAATCCTGACTCGAGTGATTTGTGTTTTGCTTTACGCTCGGGTCAGACTGAGTGGTTCAGCTTTTCAGACTCACCTTTGGAGTTGGAGCTTCGCCTGGAGATCCAGCTATCTATCCAGCTTTCAGAGATTCAGTTGATTCCAGTGATGTATTTTGATTCTTGTATTGGATTATTGTATTCGAGACTTCTGTTTTATTTAACTCTGATATATATATATATATATATATATATATATATATATATAGTAGCTTCATGAACTACTATCTCTTTTACTTCCGCTGCATATTATTACTCTGTATCTGTGATTCTGTGTGATTATTTATTTACTGTATACCTGAGTTTTGCCAAATTTAAATTAACAATTCAGTATTTTGAATTATTCAAGTCCGACATGTGCGGATGCGAAGAGTCCAAAATAGCGGGGCGTTACAATTGGTATCAGAGCTTTGGTAGCTCTAGGCAAAACTTAGCATATAGGGTAAATGTATTTACAGAATCACTCTCATTCGAGTTTCAATCTCTTCCTTTTGACTCGATTCCTTTGGATTTTCGGAACGTCCCTCGGTTCCGGAATTCATTCTTGTCCCTAACTATTCATCTTCTTTCGATTCTGGAGCTTCCCATAACTCCACTTCGAATGACCTTTAGAATGAATCGGCGGTCTCGCCAAACTTCGAATTATTTGTAAATGGGTAAACCTCCTTTACAATAGACATCGATTTACCGGAAATTTCTGTATCCTCGGTTTACGATGCTATCTATTCTCTGCTATACCTGAATTCTATCTTTTGAGATCGAATGTCGATTTACCTCGGAATTCAGCATCGATCTTATTCTTGAAGTAACGGTCGACCGGTTAAGGTTGCCCGTAAATTAAATAAGCTTATCCATCTCCCGATTCTATTAATTGAATTATCTTATCTTCTGTTTCGAACGTATTATCGAATCAAAATCTTCTTTCATTTTATTTCATCAAATTTGAATTTCTGTACTTGTTTTGAAATCTATTTTTGTATCGTCAAATGAAGAAGTGTATTTGTAAATTTATATTTAAAATGTTTTATATATTGTGTTGTTTGAGTTGTTGATGTTGATTTGGATTTTCGATCGATTCGTCTGATCAACGCTATCGATAGAATTTCCAAAACACTTGAACAGAGCAAACTTACACAATAGTATTTTCGAATTTGGATAATAAAATAATTTTGAATGATTATATTATTTATAAGTATAAATTTTTCTAAAATTAAAATGTTAATGAATTTGCTATCCGAAATGATAATATTTAATTTTCATTTATTGTTTTATAAATCATTGACTATTTCATAATATAAATAAATGAATTTGTAAAACTTAGTTATAATTTGATTTGGAATTTGAAGTAAATTTAAATTAGAATTTGAGAATTTGATTTCCGGTGATTTCAAACTTTGATTTTACAAGTTTTAAAGCGTATAGTGTTTAAAATATTTTCGAATAAAAACCGTTTCAAGGAGTTTAAAACGTTTAAATCAGAGCTCTTCTCTTTTGTCGTTGGAAAATAATTTCGATGATGACGGCCGCATCATCGACATTCATTTCGAGTTTCGAAGCGGAGAGACCATTCTGTAGCTTTGCTACAGTGTTGCTTGAGAATTAAATCGATTTGAATTTCTAAACATGACTTGATTAATATATATTGAAGATTTTATATTTGATTTGTTATTATGTATAGATATATTTATTTTAGTTATAAAATGATTTGAAGTTAATCGGAAATTAATTCTTAAAATTTTGATTTAAGGATGATTTCAATTATTAAATGAAGCCAAAATTCTGAATAAACATTTAAACTAAAGATAATTGAATTGGAGAATTTTATTTGTATAATAATCGATTTCATTCTAATACAACTTACCTAAATTATTCAGAAGTTGAATATGTAATTGGATATTATACAATATAAAATGATATCAAAAGAATTTTTAAATAAATTTGAGTAGTTATAATAAATGTAAAAATACTTAATATATATGTGATAGGATATATTAAGTAGAATAAATTTAATAATAATTTGAAATAAAGAAGAATTAAACATGTCAAAAATATAATTATGGTAAATGACTATTAAAATTTATGATCTTTGAAATTGTTAATTTAAGATAATTGGATAATATACAATATAAATTGTCTTTATAAATAAAATTTGTGTGCGTATAATAAATGTTATTCCCTTAAATTTTAATTATAAATTGTTTATGGAGATAAATAGAATAGTAGGTTAAATAAATAATAGGTGTGATTAATAGAAGAAAAATTAGTTATGGAAGTTAATAAATTGAATCAAATCAACTTAAGGGAGTATCTTGAATTAGTTGAATTTAAATTGAATTTCATTTGAAAGAAACCTTTTGTACCTAACATTAATAAATGTGAAATCAAACCAATTTAATGAAAATCTTAATTTAAAAACAAAATTATTGAATATAGATTTATTTAAATTGGAATTTATATGGTTTAAAATAATTGTTTATTATGTAATTAAAGTCTATTTTCTTTTGATTGTTCTATTCCCCTACCGCCTTCCTTTTTAGGGACGAAAAGTTTTGAGTGGGGGAGAATGTAACGACCCGAAGGTTTAATCGGTTTTAATAACGTTATTAATTGAAATTTGGTGGGAATTTTAAACGATAAATTTTGAAATATAAATTTAATATTTGAAATGCATCTAGTTAAACATAGCAACTGGTAAATTTTCGTCCAAAAATATGAAAGTTTATTTCGCGCATAAATTTACTTCAATTTAATCAGTTAAAAAGCGATGAAAATAAAACGTTTTCAAAACCAAAATCTTTTTACATAGAAAATTTTTAAACCATCTTCTGAGCAAGATGTCAGTTTGACGTTTTTCCAAATTCGGATATCTTTTACTCCGTCGATCTTATTTTCCTGCGTTTTTCTTGCATTTTCCGCCAGTAGAAAATTTCGAATTTTTATAATTCAATCGTATCACCAATATCTGTATACCATTTTGATCGTCTCGTCATGCTGATCTTTGCGGTATATTAGATTCTGTATTTTGAGGTCCGGTACGCGTCGGAAACAATCAAACTGTACGTCGTACCGGTACCGAAATACATGAGCTTTTCAAATTCGAACCGTGGCCACTAATAAATTGCTGTTAAACGTTACAGCTGCATCAGTGCGTGACCATCATTACCTCGAACCTCGATATAAATTCAAAAGTTTGCCTGTTCGTTAGGTGTGATAATAAAAGTAACAGCTCATTGGACAAAAGCCAGCTATTCATATTTCTCCCTGTAACCATTGCTTCTTCCTCCTCTGTTCCACACTTGCCCACATTTTCTTTTCCCCAGTGCCGTACTCCCATCGTCTCACTAGCCACTTTGTTCCGTCATTATATATATAAAAAAAATAGAAATTTATATATGTTCGTGCAATGGTTTTATTTATGCACACTTGCATTCCCTTCCTTCCATTGCCTGAAGCCGCTCATTTGTCTACTCTACCTTTAAAAAAAAAAACTTTGCTCACCCCTCCTCTCAAACTCACAGCCACCGTGAAATCCATCTTCGCCGTGCAACGTGACCGACCTCTCTCCCCTACTCAGACCCTCCAACTTCCCACCACGGCCGAGCTACACGACCACCTTCCTCCTCAGCCGCCATATGTCAGCCTCCACCACCATGGCCATGCTCGGCCTCTTCTCACAACAAACTTCCACCACCCTTGCACCGCACCCCTCCCATCAGCTTCCTGCGCGAGCTAAGAACCTATGCCACCCTCATTTTATAAGGTATATATGTTATGTATTTTGTAGTGTTAAAGTATACTCTTGGCTTGCTCATTTTCTTTGCCGAGAATCCATTTTTTTTTTTGTCAGGCCTAGCTGTTCTTCTTTTTCTTACAGTTATACCTATGTCTGTTATATATCTAATCATATATTAGCTGATGTATATTGTTTTACTGTTTATATAGGTATATAGTGTTATAATGAATACCTTAATAAAGTAAGTAATCCATATATATGAGTTTTGTTGTGTGTTACTGACTAAAATGGCGTTTGTTTGTATACAAAATTAGTTTTTCTAAGTTATGTAATATATATAGTTCGAAAGCTATAAATATTGTAGTTTATTTTTTTTATTTTATTTTTTATTTTTTTTCTCTTTCTCTGAGATTTTTATGAAAGCACTTTTTGGCTATAGTTTATATATACATTATGATATGAAAGCTTTGAGCTTTTGTTACCTATATGTTACGATATATAACAATATTCATTATGTAAGCTGTTCATAAAGTTACTATATGTAAATTTGTGGAATATACAGTGTCAGTTTTATTATATTAGTTCGTATATAAATATATGTGAGCTTAGTTTTAAACATATATGTGGATATGTTTTGATGTGTAATGTATATATAAATAATTCGCATATGGATGTTATCTATATATATGTAAATTAGTATAGTCAGAATATATATTTGTAGTCTTGTTAATGTGATCCGGTTATTACTGTATAATATATATAAGTATATTGTTATGTATCATATTTATAGTCATAACATGTATTGTTATATATGTACTGTATATTATATTATATTATCGTACATATATAGTGTAATTTAAATATAGTCTAGTTTACGTATATAATGAATAAATGTTGATGTATATAGAACGTGTGGTCAATAGTTTGTTTCAAAACTATTTCATATAAAAGAAACAACGTATGTATATAACTTTAATGAGTTTCATAACTGATATTGGTTAAGAAAATAATATAGTGGAATAATATATGTATATATTTTGTTTCGGTCTACATCAAAAAGTTTCTGATTTATTTTCGTCGATCTCTATTTGTCAGCTCTGTTCGTCCTATTCGTGCCAACGTTGTTCGTTTTGGAAATTCGTTCTTGGATTCGTAACCCATTCCAAATCTCTCTAGCCTTGAAAGGTGAGCAATCAATCATGATTAATATTATTTTATTTATTAAATTTGATTTCAATTGAAACGACAATTGAAATATGCTACTATTAGTTGTTTACACTGTTATATATGCTATTCACCTGTATTAGTTCACCTGTGACATCTGACACCGTTATCTGTTATATATGCAATAATAATCCAGTTGATTGATAATTGATTGATTGTTTGATGTTTACGTTGGACGTTTAATTGTTAATGTTTAAAGTGATAGATATTATGCAATTGAATTTAACGTAAGATAGTTTAAATTTGAATTGATATATGTATTGAATTCGATTGGTTAAATTTGATTGGTTAAATATGACCCCTTTTAATTGTTAAATTAATTGACATGTAAAATAGTGATAATTACACTTTGAACCATTGAACGTGTATTGGATTAATTGTTGTAGTGTAAAATTGAAATCGAATGACGTGTGAAGAACCGTATGAATAATTAGTATAATAATCTTTAATCCACATGAAATGATAGTGCATATTCTAGAAATAATTATATTAATTTGCACAAACAACAATGTGAATTAATATGATTATTTCGGGATTATTAGAATTAATTATTGGATTGTTATTGATTGTTGTTATTTCTTGTTTATTTACTTTGACACCATCCCAGTTATCACACTGCAAGTTTCCTTTATTATGCTTGATCTTGAATTGAAATTGGAATCGGGTTGAAATGATATATACCCAAATGAAATTGACCTAGTATAGAGAATTAAATAAAATCCGATTGGTCAATAAATTGATTTAAAAATAAAATAATGATTTTATTCGAGCAAAGAATAAGTTTTGAAATGAAGTTGGAATTAGAATTTTTGAAAGGAAAATGTGAAGATTGAAATCTGAAACAAATTTTTAACGTAGTAATTGATGAAAGAACGTTGTTTGAAACTTAATTATTTAATAATTAAATTTGGAATTATTAATAAATAATTTGGAATTAGTAATAATTGAGTTTTGAAATTATTATGTTTGAAATCATTTAATAATTAAATTTGAAATTATAATTAAATTTGAAATTATAATTAAGTTTCAAATTATTAAGTTGAATTTATAATTAAGTTGAAATGATTTGATGATTAAGTTTGAACTCATAATTAAGTGGAAATGATTTAATAATTAAGTTTGAATTTATAATCAAGTTGTAATTATTAAGTTTTGAAATTATTAATAATTAAGATTGAAATTATTTAACAATTGAATAAGATTTAAATTATTTGATAATTGAATAAAAAAATTGAATTCTTTGATAAGAGAAATTGAACTTTTGAATAAGTGGATTTGAACTTCGTTAATAAATGAAATTGAGTTCTTTATTATTAAAGTTTTGGAAAAATTATTTAAGTAAGTTAATAAGTGAAATTGAAACTTCTCGATTATGTGAAATTTTGTTTCTTTATTAATTGAGTTTGAAATTTGTAACGAAGTCAATAAATAAGTGAAAATTGAATTTCTTTAACAAGAAATAAAATGTGATTTATTGAAATGAATGCGATTTATCGAAATTAACGTAAGACTTGTAATTTAAAGAATTGATTTAACGAATCTAATTGAACTCAATTTGTAAGTTGATATAATGAAGTTGAACTTAAGAAATTGATTTAATAAATTGGAAATTTAATAGAAATTGTTTTGAATGATAATGTAACTTAGCGAATATTGAATGAAATCAATAAATGAGTTTAGATTGATTTGAATGTTAAATTATATTAATCTAAAAAGATTTCGGAATGAAATTTATATACGAACTTGAATCAATATTTGAATTGTTTTAAATAAAAGTTGAAATTGAATGGTAAGATTTTGAGTTGGTAATTTGGAAGCTTTGAATCGTAAATTATGGAAATTGATATAGAAAGACGAATGAAATGTTGATTTATAAATTCTAATTGAAATTGAATCTGATTTGGTTTTGAAATTTATTAAACGACCAATCGGTGTAATAATTACGAAAGTTATTAAAGAAACCGGAATCGGTGATGGACGTACTCTCTGTCTAAATCGAAAACCACTTTAATAACTATACGCGGAGTGATTATCCAGAATGAAGTGGTTGGAATGATGTACGTGATGACTGAAGAAAGAGAAAGATAATGGATAGCCTTGACACTTGTGTCAAATTGGAAATGACTAAAATCAGGAGCCGTGCCGGGCCAAATGGGGTTAGCCACCTCGAGCGGACACACTTCTTCGTAACTACTACTCTTACTTGTGATTGATTGGTGCACCCTCGGAATTTCAGGAGTGTTGTTTCGCGGTGTTGCGATCACTACGACGATGCGTTCTCACAAGTCCGGATCAGGCGAACGGTAGTTTCACTACCTTGGGTATTGCCTCATGTGCCTTGTCATATTTGTATCCCTATATATGCGACCACTACGAATTTGTTTTGTGTTATACCTATGGAGTACTCCCTGATATCCCACCAGTTTACGGTGGAGTTTACAGTGCTGTATAGACTATGATGCTTATATAAAATGTGTAAAGGGGGATAATGATAACGCCTTAACACTATTTTGATACTTTATATTACTAATAGACATTATCTATTTAGCGTACACTACTACATAGTAGATAGTTTAACGGATCCTTAGAGGATGGTGATTCCAACATCCTTTGAGTTACTTGTATTTCGATTGTTATTTCACTTGAGTTGGATTTATTGATACGAGAATATTAATCCTGACTCGAGTGTTTTGTGTTTTGCTTTACGCTCGGGTCAGACTGAGTGGTTCAACTTTTGAGACTCACCTTTGGAGTTGGAGCTTCGCCTGGAGATCCAACTATCTATCCAGCTTTCAGAGATTCAGTTGATTCCAGTGATGTATTTTGATTCTTGTATTCGATTATTGTATTCGAGACTTCTGTTGTAATTTATTTAACTCTGATATATATATAGTAGCTTCATGAACTACTATCTCTTTTACTTCCGCTGCATATTATTACTCTATTTCTGTGATTATTTATTTACTGTATACCTGAATTTTGCCAAATTTAAATTAACAATTCGGTATTTTGAATTATTCAAGTCCGACATGTGCGGATGCGAATAGTTCAAAATAGCGGGGCGTTACAAAATACCTATCAAAAGATGTCATAAAGACCTAACTGACCTGATTTGAGAGACTTTGAGAAGAAAAAAAGAACATTAAATCGTATAACTATACGATCTAATTTGAGCCAATCCAAATTGAACCTAGAGCTAGATTGAATTTAGGTTTTAAAATAGATGACTGGAACTGGACATAACCATCCAGACTATGCATAATCAGACCAGATCGAGTCAACTAATCAATCATAATTTTATATAAGATAGGTTTAAATAAGGACTAATATAATTCTTATCGTAACGGGTACCAAAAATCACTCGGTTTCAAATGACAATGCAATAAACATATAATCTTCAAAAAAGTTATGCAATGTTAGATTTTATAAATTATAACATGAATATAATGTACTGATAATGCAAAGTATAAGTAGTTTGCACATCAATTGGTAATCCTCTGCCGTTTGTTCCAAAAGACATTCATGTTGTGTATTGTAGTTTGAAACCACATGAACTTTTAATGTCTTATTCACTCTATAAATAGGCGTACTTGTAAATTTTTTTATACACCATTTATTCCGTTAGAAAATAAATTATAAAAATTTCCCTTTTCTTCTTAATTAAGATGCTAACATATCTTTCTATAACCACTTTAAGTTAAATCCTAATATTAAAAAAATGATAATTAAATCATAACATTTTGTTGAATAAGTTAATTAACTTTTTAATAGGGAATCATATATCAGCTAATACAACTTTCACGTTTGACTCTTTTGATTTCAAACTAATTTACTCATTTATAAAATATTAAAATTATTTTTGTCGAAAATGAAAAGGTTTTATGTAAGGAAAAAAGAATAATTCAAATTTGTTGTGAACCCGATTTGGTATTATCATGAAATTTTATATAATTTTCGGTTGAACGGATTAAAAGTTTGAAAGCGATAAGTGTTTGCACGTAAAATCGACAAATGCTTTGATCGAATCAAAAGGAAAATTAAAATAATAGGAATAAAAAGAGAGTACATCCACTGTCAACATTATTTTGAATGATTATTGCAATTACAACAACTTTTACAACAAGTTTATTTCTATAAACTAGTTGATAACTAAAAATGACAGCAGTTCAACGCAAAAGTAAAAAAAAATGTATTTCTAACTGATGTTAGCTTTCTATTATTGATGAATCAAGCAAGAAAATCGCTGGTTCTGGTTGGAACGAGCAAATATCTCTAGTTTTAAAGTTCCAACATAAAGAACATGTCAAATTTGACGATTTCCAACAATCATTATGGTTTAATACTGATCGATATGGATCGGTACCAACCATAGCTTTGACTCATATTTTGTCTTTTCTCTTGGTAAGTACCAATCCCTTAGCTTCGTTTTACCCTAAGTCTTGGAATTACTACGTTCTGTATCGATCCATATGGATTGGAACGGACCCATGTTACTTCGTGCAATTTCTACTTCTTCAACTCCGAGCTTTGATCTTGCTACGAAGGTAGGATGGACTCTGTACTTTTTTAGATCATTGTGCACCAACCCATATAGGTCAGTAGTCGGTACTAAGCGATACGACTTACAAATATTTGGCCATACTTTCTTGAATCTCTCAATCGTGATACTTTGGATTCTTCCAAGCTTTTGATTCATCCCTTCATCATTCATGGTTTAAATTCACAGAGATGTTGCTTGGACCAAATATCATATAACATTTTCCCTTCCAAAATATGCTTTTTGTGTATATAAAGCATGCTTTGGACCAAGAAAAATAACTGAATCCAATCTGCAGAGATGCTTCCATCATTCAAATTGTTTTCGCAAAATGTTGCATCTTTCCTGAGAATATTGGTATATTGTTTAAAATAGTTATTAGGCACATCCCTTCAAAGGATATAAATGTTGAATTATTCCATCTAAAATTTTTGACTACCTTAGAGAATTTTTGAAAGCTACTTCATCTCTTGGTCAGATACATTTGCATCTCATCATCATCTTATTCACACACCTTTTATTAAATGTGTGTTCTTATTGATTGACACCGATTGATTTGAGCATTTTACCATATAAGTAACACTTAAAAAAATTTGGGCATTACTTCACTTTTGAAATTTTCGCCTTTATTTCCCTCAAGTTCCTATTGCCATCCAAGTTTTCCATGACCTGGAGTTTCATCGGCGTTGTTCCAAGGCACTCAATTGCTGCCATCTCCACCTTGAGCTCCATTAGATTTCGCTGATCCACAAGAACCTGACTTCATATCGAGTCGCCTTCAATCTTCAACATCATCATATCTTTGCATCTAGATCTCAGCCTCGATACAAGGTTAGTGCCATTGTGCATTGATCGCCTTTGCTTCACTTTAACCATCACCTTCATGTCATCACTTCGACACCACCACCAACCTATTTCCAAGCCCGAACCACTCTACACCATGACTACCCCTACCTCTAACCTCTAGAATAGTGAAGAACTAAGGGGTGGAGATGGTGAAGAGAGAATAATTCATCATTTGGGCTAACTTTGGAGATGGGTCGACGTTTGGGTGTTCAAACGAGTAGATTTTCTAAATTGCCTCATCAAAGCTCTCTAGCATTCACTGAACCCAAGTGTAAATACGTTCTGAGACCTTTGTTCCTGTAACACTCAGAATTAAACATCAGTTATCTTCAGTCCTACAAAGAAGAGTTCTAAACTATTTTGAGGAATAATTTCATTATCTTAGCACTTACGATAACAGGTAACATTTGACACACAGTTCCATCATATGTTGGGATTCGTTTGCCAGCATAAGCGGGCTATCTACAAAGAATGCATTTATTCATTATACCCAGGATTTGAGATAAATACTGAATGGGTTGAATAACATATCACTACTCCGATCGATGTATAGAACCCGGTCAATCAACACAAGTTAACATCCATTAGATCTTCTACATAGGCTACATGGGACTTAGCGAAAGAAAACCGTGATAACCTTGATTTTTAGACATCTGTTAATTGGTAATTAACTTGATTAAATGATTAAAAGTACTGATTTATAAGTTGAACAAATAAAATTCTGATAAATATCTGAAAATAATAAATCTTTTAGTAAATTAAAAAGTATATATAAATAGATATATGCAAACTTTATAATGTCGAAAATTTTAAATGTATACATATACAAATATATAAATGTGGAGATATATATATATATATATATATATATATATATACACATATACATACATACATACATACATACATACATACATATATATATATATATATGTATATATATGCCATGGGTAGTAGAATATATGGAAATTTGTAAAAGTGTGGATACATACATACATACATACATACATATATATATATATATCAAAAATTCATATAAGATATTTCTAATTATAACATATATACACGTATATATATTGTGATTTGGAAGCATTGATTTGAATTCAATATAATAATTTTTAAAAGCTATTTAAAGTAAAATTCTATATTTTCAAAACACTAAAAATAAATATTTATCAATTAAAAAGTATGATAGATTAAAATAAAATTTAATAAAGGGTTTATTATGCTTTCTTTTCAAATTATACATGAACTAAGTATGGTTTGTAAATATATATATATATATATATATATATAATTTACAACATAATACATAAATTTATAAAAACATAAGAGAAAAATTAAGTATTGGTTTTGACATTTGTAGCTTGTGTATAACATGCATAAAGACAAGTGTAAGCTTGAAAAAAGGCTTGGTATACAAGTGTCAAATTTATTTTTTCTATATACTGCAGCAAAGTAAAGATTTAAAGCATGATTTAAGTTCAAGTTCAACTCAATTAAAAATTGATCAAGCTTCCAGTTCAAAATCAAAAGAAATTTCTAGATTTCAAAATGCTGTGTCCTCTGGTTTCTCTGCTCAGAGTTTTACATGTGAGTAAAAATTTCTTTTAAAAAGCTTAAATCTGTTTTATCCCGATGCATGTGATAAATTGAAAATGAAATGTTGTGAATAATGTTTGTATGGATGAATGGATATGTTGTATGTATGTAAATATGATATAAATCTGTGCATGTCTAGATATATGTATATTCAAGCCTTTGTTTGATTTTTGCAGATCAAATCAGATTCAAAAATGCAATTCTCTTTCTCCAATCTATTTCTGGATATGATTTCTAAATGAAAAGTGTTTGTATGAATAGGACATCATTTTTAAAAATAGTTTCAAGTGAAAATAATTAGTAAATATTTCGAAAATGAGAAATTATAGTAAACTCTTTGCAAATCAAAAAAATTGGATATTTTAATTTCATGTTTGATTTTAGAATTAGATTCGTACTGGAGACAGTGATTTTTGTTTATAGTTTCAGGATTTTTAAGTTTGTGGTTGATGAGTATTCACTAGTTGAACGGAATTGCTTCTTTCGTCGATTTCTCATCGATCGGTGGTGGATGGAGTCACGGGTCAATACTGGAGGTAGTTGGGTGTCTGGAGGTCATAGGAAAAATAATCGGTGGATTTCTAGATCACTGTGGAGGTTTAACGGTGATCTAGGGTTTAAGGGCTGCTCAAGACGATGGAGTAGACGAGGCTAATGCGGCGTTCTGGCGATGTCGAGTTAAACCAGGATAGGGGGAAAAGTGAGGTGATCATGTGGCGAAGGTATGGCCGTGATGAAGCGGCTCCAGGTGGCCGGAGGTCGTGGCATGAGGGAATTTTGGCAATCGGGATTCATTGCTTGATGGTGCTCACTTGCTCAATTTTGTTTTCCAAGCACGATCAATTTGTTGGGTGGTCGGCTCGACTACAGGGAGGTCAGCCACTTGTTGGCGGTCGTAGCATGATCAGATCGACATTGATCGATCGTGCACGTGCACGCGTGTGTGTGTGTCTGGGTTTTTGGGTTGCAGTGTTTATGGAAGGGAAGAAGAAAGGGAAGCATCGGGGTTTGGCTCGGGTTTTGATCGGGATGGACTCGTGTGGTTAGCTGTTGAGTAGAGGAAAGGAGTGAGAGAGAAAGGATCGGAGAAGAGGGATGCTTCGGGACAGGCTCGGGGTCGTGTGCGAGAAATGAGAAGGTTTGGCTCAAGTGTTATTGTCTTGGGCTTGGGTTTTCTTTGTTATTTAACCAAGTTTTTAAAAGCATAAGAAAATTTACAAGTTTAAAAGCATAAGAAAATGTTAGCAAAAGTTTTCAAATCTATTATTAAACAAGTTTTTCAAAGTAAAGTGTGTTCAAGTTATTAAAAACAAGTTTCAATATAAATTACAAAGTCAAATGTTCTTGAAATTTAATTTATTTTGTTTTGAATAATTTTATATTAGGTTAATTATTTAATTAAATCTCTAAGTGATTTCAAATGTAATTCAGTGATGTAATTAAGTAGGTGATTAAGATAAGTATATTAAACTTTAATTAATAAAAAGGTCTCAAGTGATTTTGAGTAGATTAATTTCAGTCCTTTAATTTAAATAAGATTTAAATGATTTAATTAAGTGATTAATTAAGATAATGGTTTATCTTAGATTAACTAAGGACTTAAGTAATTAAGGGTTAATTAATTAACTTAAGTAATTATAGGATAATTAATGTAACTAAAAGATAATTACTCAATGAAATTAATTAAAGGATCATCAATTAATGTAAGTAATTAAAGGTTAATTAATTATATGAATGATTAAATGATTAAAGAATAATTAATTAATTTCAACAATTAATTAAATGGTTTAATTAATGTTAATTAAGCAGGATTTAAAGGTAATTTATTTATTTTGTGTTAATTAAATTAATTAGATTGGGTGACAAATTATTCTTGCTTATGGATGATTAAATTGTATTGAATGTTTGGATTAATGTCTCTAGTCCGATAAATTGTGATGTTCTATGACATGGTATGTTTGGGTTGAACTGTGATAATGTGGGTTATTTATCGGTGTTGAATTGCTGTGTAAATTGACATCTTGTATTTAAAATTGAATTATTTAAACTTAAACAACTTGGCTTAAAGGATGGCATTGGATTCGAAGATATCGGGGTCGTATATCAGTAATACCCAAAACCACTTCGATTAGTAATCTACAATAATTCTTTATAGACTTGATTTTAGAATCAAATAGACTGGAATGGAATAAATTAAGTTATTGGACCATCAAAACTAAGATACGGTACTTATATATTGACTTTTGAAATAAGTGTTGGCTTTAATAAGATAAGAACTCGTAGCGAGGTACGAGTTACGCAAGTATTCAAATAAGTTTTATAACTTAAAGTATTTCATTTTATGGGTTTACTCACACTGGTTTCCAGCCTGACTCGGGTTTTACTTTAATGTAATGCTCGGGTCAGACCGAGTATTATAGATTTTCAGTTTAGGACATTCTGGAGCTCAGGGGACGAGCTAGATGGCAGGGACGTATGGAGTATATTCTGCTATGTATTTGAGATTGTATCGATAGTAGTCAGGTACAAGTTGTTACAACTGTCCAGTTTGTTTATGAATGATTATACTCTGATATTTTGAATGTAAACTGACAATTACAGTTTTTCATTATATAAATGCTATTATTTGATATTATATTTTAATCCGCTGCAAATGTGAGATTCTGTGCTGCTGTTTTCTGTTTCTTCTTCTACCTCTTTTCTTCTTTACCCTAACAATCTGGAATTTTCGGCGTTCGATTACTCGGCACTTCTACAGTGGACGTATTAGTGTCAAATTTTTGGAGTCGAGAATTCTGGGTCGTTACATTTGGTATCAAAGCAGAAGCTTAAGCGAGAACCTTAGCTCTGGTGGGGGTTACTCATTAAGGATAGGGTTAGTAGTACTCCAGAATGAGTTGAGTGTATTATATGAGAGCGTACTTGTTATTTTCCTGTATAATAATTTTTAAAACGGTTTTAAAATTAGTTTTTTATAAGCTTATATTTTGATATATAAAGCAATAATTTTTCTAATTATTATATATATATATATATATATATATATATATATATATATATTAAAGTAATTGGTTGTTGAATTACCGAAATTATATAATAATTAAGTAGTAATATTTATATATATCCAAATAAGAATTGAATAATATGAACTATACAAATAAGATAAGCTAGAAATGGATTCATACCAGAGATTAAAATCCTGAAATTTGTAGAAGTGTTTTCAGAATGCTGAAATAAGTTACCCTGATTTTATTTTCCAACAAATTATGAGATAATATATAGTGGACTGGTTTCCAGATATGATAATCTTGATTATTATGGTAAAAGGGTTATTGTGTCTAACAATGGGATGTTTGTTTTCTAATAACAATAATCAATGATAAAGCAAAATGGAATATTTTAAGGAAGTAACAATTCAGATAAGTATGACATATAAATTGAAAAGATTTGAATTGTGAAGTTTTAAATCTAAGTTCAGAAAATTTAAATTGTTTCAAAGTATTAAAAGACATAACAAATAATATTATTTTTTAAATGTAGGAATCTTATCCTAAAACAAGAGTTGTTATAGATTTTTTTAAAGAAGTTTGTTTTGAACTGAAAACCAAGAGTGGTTTAAATTTTGAAATATGACTTGTTGTGCATATAAATAAATATGTATATATGTGTGTGTATGTGTGTATGTATATATATATATATATATATATATATATATTGTGGGATATACATAATATCTGAGTTGATTTGAGTAAACACTAAGTGTTGAATTCTAAATTGAGAGTATAACCCAAAGAGAAATAAGTTTTTGAACTTATAAGCGAGGAATGATATTGATAAGAAGTTTAAAATTTGAAATGGAGAATCCAAATTGAGTAAGGTTGACTGGATTAAATGAAATTGAGATTTAACTTAGGACTGTGCAGTTAATGTGCTCGGCAGATTCAAAGCGGTGGAGGTACAAAAAGTCATAGCGGGGATACAGCGAGGATATAGCGGGATATAGCGGATGACTCTAAAATAGCATATAAAACTCGTACTTAATGTTTTTACAAATATATAAATGGTAACTAAATGAAAAATTATCGTTCAATTGAATTATAATTAATACATAAATAAATTTAAATAAAAACATGTGCGAATATACTTTAAATAAACGTAAAACTGTTATATAACATAATTGAATTTAGAAGAATATTAGAGTATTTTCATTTATAAAAATATATTAAAAAATAAATCAAATAAATTAGTTTCATAATTTTTATAATGTATAAATGCAAATTTTCAATTCATTTTATTAAAGAAGATATAGCGGAAATAGCGGAATATAGCGGGAATAACGGGATATAGCGGAAACAGCGGGGCTTAAAGCGGAAAGGCTATATTTTGGGGCTACATGGAAAAATCGTAGCGGTGGAAACCCGCTATGAGATAAAGCGGAGTTATAGCGGGGTAATAACGGGGCATTAACTACACATACTTAGGAAAGTAAAATGGATTGATTTGAAGGGAGTTACGTGTGATCTCAAAACGGGTTCGAGTTTTGGAAATGGGTAACGGATGCTATTGATGGATGTTTTAGATAATTTGCATGTTTATTTTCTTAGACATATCCTGCTATCATCCTGTTGCTATTAATAATCTGTAAAACTGTAAATTGGATTGTTTAAATAAATTTGGAAGTGGATTGAGATAATATATATATCCATTACTGAAATAAAATGGAAATAAAACTTTAATTTGAAACTATTTACATAATTTTGATTTTAAGAAATAAAGACTAAAAATATGGTAATGGAATCACTTTGAACTTAAGATTTAAACGTTAAAAATAAACTTGCAAACTAAAATTATTAAGAATTGGTTTCAAAGTTAGAAGTTAAAATTGGGTAATAAATTAGATTCTGTAGATTAAATTGTTTTAAAAGTTTTGAACTCCTACTTGAACCTTGAAATAAGTTAAGTAAAGGTAATTTAAAATGAATAATTGAAATTTGGACTCAAATTTAATTGTTTAAAAATTTAGGTTGTTAAATTAAAAATAAAGGTTGATTTGATTTAAAGGATTAAATCAACATTTAAAATGTAACTTGAATTTATATAATTCGAGATGGTTTAAAATTGAGATTGGAATTGAAATTAGTTCAAATTGAATTTGATTTGAATTAATTAAGGGTGAGATTGAAGTTGAATAAGTTTAAATTCAAATGGAAATTGATTTGAATTTGCGAAAGGAATTGAAGTTAATTCAGATTAAATTGAAATTGAATCAATTTAAATGGAAGTGGAAATTGGAAGTTGATTGGAAATGGAGATAGAGAAATTGACCAGTTTGGCTCTGAAACTATTTTCAAATAAATTATTTTAATATAAACTATCTTAAAACTATTTTTCCCAAGCTATTTACTATACAACTTTTTTTTAAATCCCAAACTATCTTATACTTATTTTACAATTATTTTATAACTACTTAACTATTTACAGCTATTTTACAACTAATAACTATTTTCAACTACTTATTTATTTTAAACTTTTCAAGCTATTTTCTAAACTCAAGCTGGTCAGAGTGCAAACTGTTTGTAATTAAATACCAATTGAGATAAGGATTGAAGTGATAACCCAAATGGAAATTGAAGCAAACGAGAATAAAGGAATAGAAAATCAAAATGAAGGTGAATAAAAAGAAAATTGATTTAGCTGATAATCAATGAAGGTAAATACGTAGGATATACGTATATTCTTCCATTCGCATAACGATTTGATTCATATTCGAGCACAGAATTTCAAGGTAGTATATCGATCCGAGGTGGGATTTTTCACTCGATTTTCGACGGCGAACCATGGATATGGATTTTTGATTGATTCTGGAAATTCTCTATCATAGTTAGGGCTATGCAAGAAGAATGACGGTTTCTGATCAAGAAAACCAGATCTGAGTCCGCATTAGGAATTCGGGTGGACGATACTAGTTCGGAAGTGAAATTGTGTGATCGAGTGAGCGATCAGATTTGATATTGCGTACGGATGATATATGTACATCGTGCGTGCTTGAATGAAATAGATATTGAAGATTTTGAAAAGAAATGTAAATATGATTTTTGAAATGGAAAAGTGTATTTTGAGAAATATATGATGAATAAAAGTGGAAGTTGGATATTTCTATGATTGAAATTCAATTTATGAAGAGTAAGTAAGGTGGTAAATAACTTTATATAAGAGAAATCAAACTTGAATATTTGATTTGGCATAATATATATATATATATATATATATATATATATTTGTTTTAAATGATAAATTTTCCTTATTAAATCTATAACACGAAGAAAAGATTTTTGAAAAAATTTAAAATATAAAAAGGGAATTTATATAAGTAAGATGTGATCCAAAAGTATTTGTTCTAGTTAAAGGAATAAACTTATATACATCTATATATATAAATGATTTCATGAGAATAATTTTTGGGAAAAAAAGTTTTTGGAACCCATGGATTTTGAAAGGCTTTTGATTTTTTGGAAAAACTAATTTTGGAATTTGGAAAGCCAAGTTGGAGAATTATCGATTTCGTGTAAATGGGATTTATATGTGATTCATATAAAGAGTATGATTTGAAAGATACTATATGTGTATAGTATAAAATGTTCTAAGAATGCTTGTGGGGAAAAAGGCACTTCCATTTAAATGAACTTTTAGTAGGAGCTCCACGGGGTGGTTCTGCCTTGAGCCCTAAGGGGGGTTCTAAATTTGATCCTGGGAGGAAGTCCGGACAAACTGAAGTTCCTGAGGATTGTGGTTGAGTAGCGAAAGTGGAGGGCCCTGATGCCTACAGAGACATTTGGGTTATGCTGTGATGACAGTGTAACTCGATGCCACTGCGATCTATTGCGCACCATAGCAGAAGTCGAGGCGTAAGGATTGCCTACGATCTACATTTGATTTCGCCGTGAGGGCGACGTAACATCGATAGACTGCGATCTATGAAGACATAGCAAAAGTCGTGTGGCAGTGAGTGCCTACAGGTTACATTGGGACTCGACTGATGTAGTCTGCGATCTATGTGGGAGTGGTGAAGTTTCATTTGGCAGCGAAATTCGACGGCGCGCTGATGCCTACAGTTACATGCGTTTTTGCCGTCATGGCGACGTAACCCTGGGTGTAGCTACGATCTGTGGCGATTTCCATGGTGCAATCATGGGGCATGGATGCCTATAATTTTCTATGGTTTTGCCGGGATGGCGACGTAATCATCGGTTTAACTGCGACCATGGAGGTGGTGATGATTCCCAGAGCATTCTTACCAAAAATGTTTTCTATATTTTCACTAAAATATTTTCTAAGTACTTTCATTGGGTGTTGAAAACGGGTTTACCAAGTACTTATAGATTTTTAGTCCTATGCCTGATCAACGTATGACCGAATTTCTGTGAGAACAAGGATGGACTTGTTGAGACATCGAGTTATAAAAAGTATTTTTATAAAGCTATTTTGGCAATATTATGTAGATTTTAAAAGTGTTTTAAATTTTTTAAATAATGGGAGTTGAGAGTTCAAAATGTTTAAAGGATAATTTAACTAATAATAAACATTTTAATAAAATTCAGGCTTCATTCCTTTTCGGGGACGAAAATTTCTAAAGGGGGAAGGGATGTGATAACCTGGATTTTTAGACATCTGTTAATTGGTAATTAACTAGATTAAATTATTAAAAGTACTGATTTATAAGTTGAACAAATAAAATTCTGACAAATATCTAGAAATGATAAATCTTTTAGTAAATTAAAAAGTATATATAAATAGATATATGCAAACTTTATAATGTTGAAAATTTTAAATGTATATATATATACACACATATATATAAGTGTGTAAATATATATATATACACACACACACACACACAAATACACACATAAATATATATGCCATGGGTAGTAGAATATATGGAAATTTGTAAAAGTGTGGATACATACATATATATATATATATATAAATATATCAGAAATTCAAATACGATATTTCTAATTATAATATATATATATATATTTTGAAAATGGGTAAATTTTATTAAGGCATCTTTTAGCCCAAAGTGTTTAGTTGAAGGACCAATATACTTATAAACAGTTACTGGAACCTTACAAAAATAGACAACACATACATTTCATTCGTTCCAAACTATAATTCACGAAGTCATGGCGGCCGTTGGCGATTTCTATCTTGGTTTTCTATCGATGGATGAGAACGATCCTCTACTCCAGTTTGAACTTCGTCTAGTACCCTCGAGGTAAGCTGATGGCCTTTGATTCTTTTCGTCGTTAATCTCAGATCTCCAATTGCAATCTTGCTTACTTCTAATTGATTTCTTTGTTTATTGTGGAAAATTCTTCGATTCCTTTCCTTCCATATGTTCCACACAGCTACGGTGATGGCAATTTTATGCATTTTGGCTTTGAAGTCTTTGCTGTCTCCCCGCATCATCAGGTAATTAACTTCTTCTTTGAGTTTCTTTAAATGAGCAGTTAAATTAAAGAAGTTATTGCATGCATTCCATATCGAGCTAGAGAAATTAAAGTCAAAGAAAAGATGTTCGTGTGTTTCTGTCTCTTGTCCGCATAGTATGCATTCTGTTTCATTGACTATACCCTATTTTGCTAATCTATTCTTCGTAGTTAGTCTTCTCATAATCGCTTTGTAGGCAGTGAATGCCATTTTCGGATTATTGCTATGGTCCCAGATGATTTTTCCCCAAGCCACTTTATTGTCTTTTTCCCTAATTTCGTTCCATGTAGCTTTGGAATTAAATTCTTTTCCAGTTGGTTTCCAAACCCAAATGTCCTTCTCCCTGCCATAATATATTGGCATGTATTGTATTTCTTCTTTTCTGTCCTGTGGAATTGGCAGTGATGTGCAGTTCCATTTGTTATTGTTGATCACTTCCTGAACTTTTTTATTTGGGCAACCAAATGCAGAGAATGTCTGTAGCCCCAAAGTGTCAATTAACAATTTCCCATGCATCCATGGGTCTCTCCAAAGATCAGTCTCTCTTCCATTTGCTATTTCTCGTGTACAAAGGCCTGCTAAAATATGTCTAACTCTCAGTATTGCTTTCCAATTCGCTGAAGCATTATTATCAATAGCCATTTGCCAGAAATTCTCCTTGATGTATCTTTTGTTCATCCATTTCCCCCAAAGTCCTTTACCATTTATGATTCTCCAAGCTTGCTTAAGAGTGTGAACTGTTCTCATATCTTTAAGTCTTCTAAGTCCTACACCACCTTCGTCTTTTGGCCTACATAGTAAATCATATTTGATTTTGTGAAGCCCTCCTTTCCAAATGAAATCCGCACAAACCCTTTCTATATTTTGAATAGATGCATCAGGTAGTTGGAATGTTTGCAACCAGAAATTTACTTTTGAATGAATTACAGTGCGCACCAATTCTATACGACCTGCAAGTGGCAAAAGATTGGATCTCCATCCCTGCAGTTTTTCCCTGATCGAAGAGATAAGAACTGCACATTCTCTGTCTATAATTTTATTAGAGGAAAGTGGAACCCCTAAGTATTTGACTGGAAGATTACCCTCTTTGACATTTAATATTTCCAACACCTGTGCTCTCCTGTTACAAGATTTATTAAATTAGCATTTGGTTTTCTGTTCATTTAGTTTTAACCCAGTGTACTTTTCTTAGTTGATGAAAATGTCTTTGATTGCTGTTGCTGATTCAATACTGGATTTTATACAGACGAGCAAGTCATCTGCATAGAGTAAGTGACTCACCGTAGGCTGGAAGTTAAAAATAGTGTGAATAAGCTTGTGATGAGTTGCCAACTCCATTTGTAGCGAAAAGTATTACATGGCGATTCCAAACAAGTAGGGTGACAGAGGGTCACCCTACCGTATACCTCTATTGGACCCTATGAAACCTTTTGGTATGCCATTAATCAGTATAGAGAAGGTAGGTGTAGATATGCATTCTTTTATAAGCCTAACAAATTTTGTGGGGAATCCCATGGCTCTTAGCATATGTATAATGAACTGTCTATTGATTTTATCATATGCTTTATGAAGATCTATCTTTTGACAAAATTTATCTGATCCTGGTTTGTTGAAGTTCCTTACCAATTCATGTGCCATAAGCGAGTTTTCAGATATACTTCTACCTTTAATTATAATATATATATATATATATATATATATATATATATATATATATATATTGCGATTTGAAAGCATTGATTTGAATTCAATATAATAATTTTTAAAAGCTATTTAAGGAAAAAATCTATATTTTCAAAACACTAAAAATAAATATTTATCAATTAAAATGTATGATAGCTTAAAATAAATTTTAATAAAGGGCTTGTTATGTTATCTTTTTAAATTATACATGAACTAAGTATGGTTTGTAAATATATATATAAAATTTACAACATAATACATAAATTTGTAAAAAAAATAAGAGAAAAATTAAATATTGGTTTTGACATTTGTAGCTTGTGTATAACATGCATAAAGATAATTGTAAGCTTGTAAAAAGGCTTGGTATACAAGTGTCAAATTTATTTGTTCTATATACTTATATATATATATATCCCAATTTCTCCTTCCTTTCTTTTTCTTTAAAATCAAACTAAAAACTAAAACCAGGAATCAAACTAAAGAGAAAAAAATAAAATCAAACAAACTCTTTCAAGTTGCAAACTGCAGCAAAGCAAAGATTTATAGCTGGTGTAAGTTCTAGTTCAACTCAATTAAAAATTGATCATGCTTCCATTTCAAAATCAAAAGAAATTTCCAGATTTCAAAATGTTGTATCTCTGGTTTCTCTACTCAAAGTTTTACATGTGAGTAAACATTTCTTTTAAAAAGCTTAAATCTATTTTATCCTGATGCATGTGATAAATTGAAAATGAAATGTTGTGAATAATGTTTGCATGGATGAATGGATATGTTGTATGTATGTAAATATGATATAAATCTGTGCATGTTTGGATATATGTATATTCAAGCCTCTGTTTGATTTTTATAGACCAAATCAGATTCAAACATCCAATTCTCTTTCACCAATCTATTTCTCGATATGATCTCTAAATGAAAAGTGTTTATATGAATGTAACATCATTTTTAAAAATAGTTTCAAGTGAAAATAATTAGTAAATATTTCAAAAATGAGAAATTACAGTGAACTCTTTGCAAATCAAAATTGGATATCTTAATTTCATGTATTGATTTTAGAATTGGATTCGTACTGGTAAATGGTGATTTTTGATTATAGTTTTAGGATTTTTAAGTTTGTGGTTGATGAGTATTCGCTAGTTGAATGGAATTGCTTCTTTCTTCGATTTCTCATCGATCGATGAAGGATGGAGTCGTGGGTTGATGCTGGAGGTAGCTGGGTGTTTGGAGGTCGTATGGAAAATAATCGGTGGATTTCTAGGTCACCGTGGAGGCTGAACGTCGACGATCTAGGGTTTAAGGGCCACTCAAGACGATGAAGTGGATGAGGCTAATGTGACATCGTGGCGATGTCGAGTTGAACCGGGATAGGGGAAAAGTGGGGTGATCGTGTGGCGAAGGTATGGCCGTGATGATGCGGCTCCAAGTGGTCGGAGGTCGTGGCACGAGGGAAGTTTGGCAATCGGGATTCATTGCCTGATGGTGCTCATTTGCTCGATTTTGATTTCCAGGCACGATCGATTTGCTAGGTGGTCGGCTCAATTGTTGGGGAGGTCGGCGAGTTGTTGGTGGTCGTAGCGTCGATCGGATCGACGTTGGTCGATCATGCACGCGCACGCGCGCGCGTGTGTGTCTGGGTTTTTGGGTTGCAATGTTTATGGAAGGGGAGAAGAAAGGGAAGCATCGGTGTTTGGCTCGGGTTTTGATCAGAATGGACTTGTGTGGTTAGCTGTTGAGTAGAGGAGAGGAGTGAGAGAGAAAGGATCGGAGAAGAAGGATGCTTCGGGATAGGCTTGGGGTCGTGCGCGAGAAATGAGAAGGTTTGGCTCGAGTGGTATTGTCATGGGCTCGGGTTTACTTTGTTAATTAACCAAGTTTTTAAAAGCATAAGATAATGTACAAGTTTAAAAGCATAAGAAAATGTTAACAAAAGTTTTCAAAGCTATTATTAAACAAGCTTTTCAAAGTAAAGTGTGATTAAGTTATCAAAAACAAGTTTCAATATAAATTATAAAGTCAAATGTTCTTGAAATTTAATTTGTTTTGAATAATTTTACATTAGGTTAATTATTTAATTAATCTCCAAGTGATTTCAAATGTAATTCAATGTTTTAATTAAGTAGGTGATTAAGATAAGTATATTAAACTTTAATTAATAAAAAGGTCTCAAGTGATTTTGAATAAAGTAATTTCAATCCTTTAAAATAAATGAAATCTAAATGATTTAATTAAGTAATTAATTAAGATAATGGTTTATCTTAGATTATTAAGGACTTAAGTAATAAGGGTTAATTAATTAACTTAAGTAATTATAGGATAATTAATTAATGTAATTAAAGGATAATTACTCAATGAAATTAATTAAAGGATCATTAATTAATGTAAGTAATTAAAGGTAATTAATTATGCGAATGATTAAATGATTAAAGAATAATTAATTAATTTCAATAATTAATCAAATGGTTTAATTAATGCTAGTTAAGTAGGATTTAAAGGTAATTAATTTATTTTGTGTTAATTAAATTAATTAGATTGGGTGACAAATTAATCTTGTTTATGGATGATTAAATTGTATTGAATGTTTGGATTAATGTCTTTAGTCTGATAAATTGTGATGTTCTATGATATGATATGTTTGGGTTGAACTGTGACAATGTGGGTTATTTATTGGTGATGAATCGCTGTGTAAATTGACATCCTGTATTTAAAATTGAATTGTTTAAACTTAAACAACTTGGCTTAAAGGATGGCATTGGATTCGAAGATATCGGGGTCGGATACCAGTAATACCCGAAACCACTTCGATTAGTAGTCTATAATAATTCTTTATAGATTTGATTTTAGAATCAAATAGACTGGAATGAAATAAATTAAGTAACTAGACCATTAAAAGTAAGTTACAGTACTTAGATATTTGTTTGTGAAATAAGTGTTGGCTTTAATAAGATTAGAACTCGTAGTGAGGTACGAGTTACCCTGGTATTCAAATAATTTTTATAACTTAAAGTATTTCATTTTATGGGTTTACTCACGCTGGTTTCCAGCCTGACTTGGGTATTACTTTAATGTAATGCTTGGGTTGGATCGATTATTACAGATTTTCAGGTTAGGACGTTCTTGAGCTTAGGGGATGAGCTGGATGGCAAGGACGTGTGGAGTATATTCCGCTATGTATTTGAGATTGTACTGACAGTAGTCAGGGACAAGTTATTACAACTGTCCAGTTTATTTGTGAATTATTGTACTCTAATATTTTGAATGTAGACTAACAATTACAGCTTTTTATTGTATAAATGCTATTATTTGATATTATATTTTAATCCGCTGTGAGTGTAAGATTATGTGCTGCTGTTTTCTGTTTCTTCTTCTACCTCTTTTCTTCTTTACCCTAACAATATGGAATTTTCGACGTTCGATTGCTCGACACTTCTACAGTGGACGTATTAGTGTCGAATTTTCGGAGTCAAAAATTCCGAGTCGTTACAAAAACTTTAATATTAAATCATATATGACCATGCTCATATCTCAAGCTTTTAGTATGAAGTGGAACCTATTAAATGTTTAGGATGTCTCTCTATCGCAGCTGGCCCTTCTGTACCTCCAATCGTTGGCTCTCCTTCTTCCTTAGCCTCTGCATCGACTCCGTTCAGGGTTAGGCAATCTCGATTCCAACCTGAATAGAATCTATAGATCGCTTTATTTTTGGCTTTGGGGAAACCTCGTATTGACATTGCCCCAAGCGTCAATCTATTTGGAGTGGCTATTCTCTATAATTCCTTAGACTTTCCAGCCTAGAGGTAAATATATGTGGCTATCAAAGGATCTATGAGCATCTTAGCATCCCATTAGGGGAAGCTCTCACTCTCCTTTCACACAATAGAGGACACGATCCTCCAAAGAGTTAAACCACTTGTAACTGCTACATGTGCACTCTAGAGCGGTCTCGTCATTCAATCATCTTTTGAGATTGACTCTCCAACTTCTTAAGCTTGCTCATGCTCAACTACACCTGAATAGGTATGCTACGCTTAACTGTACGTATATAATCTTTGTCCAACATCTAGGTAGGGTAACTACATTAGAAGAGATATGATACCTTTCTAACTTTAAGAAGAGGTCAAACAACCCATCCCTTACCTTTATGAAATCATATTATGGCTTTTGGATAGTTGTCGCCCTCAACAATAAGCCCAGTCATTTTAAGGATGAGTACTTCGTTAGATGTCCTATGGGGTTTTCTCTGAAGTGACTATCCAGATGTGAGTTCTGATAAATTTAGGAGTATGCCCTAGGGGAAATTCTATAATTTATTATAAATATCAACTTTGTAGTAAAATCTCATTTGAAATAAAAGGTGTTTTTCTTTCTATTATATACTTGTCATACCATGTTATGTTAATTAATTATTTAGATTAAGTATTTACGTAGAAAATTCTTAAATAATATATTATGTGATTGTACCTATAATGTGTTATAATCATGAGAAATTTATCACATTGAAAATAACAAATGTTTTAAATATTGATAGTCAAAATCTTTTGAGACAAGATATCGATGCATCCATTGAGATTAGAGCACATAATGCTTTTCAAATGTTGGATAATATATCACTTAAGGCTTTTGGGGGCACCAAGGGATTATGTACATATGGTTATTGGATAACCATGGAATGATTTACTCGAGATTTTATTGCTTAATACAACTAAGGTCAAACGGAGAATCTCGAAGTGATGATATTACACAATTTTCTCACCTTCAGAGCACTGTTTAACTTCATTATGAAAATTCCACTTTGATTATTGTAACGTCTGCGGATTTTCGATCTTCGAAAATTCGACATCGACACTCACTTTATCGACTGCCGGATATTGAAGGCCGAAAACCGAGAAGTTATGGGGTTTTTAAAAAGAATTTACGAAAAGAAAAAGAGAAGAAGAAGAGAGAACAAGAAGAAGAGATAGAAAAAGAAGATAGACAATTTTTAGAAAACAGAGAATTTTAAAATAGAAAGATAGAATAGAAGAATTTTAAAAATAGAACAGAACAAAAAGGAAACAAAAGAACAACATCAGAATCTCACAATTCGCAGCGGAACAACATATAATAATAAATGAATAATCTTTAAACAAAGAACTATATCAGTTATTACATTACATCACATTTATTTACATCATATCATCACATCAGAGTGTACAACAACAACCTACAACAACAAACAGTGCAGCGGAAAAAGAAATACTATATAAACTAGTAATACGCCATGCCATCCAGCTTGCCTCCAGCAACTCCAGAATATCCAGAATATCCTGATAAACCTTACTCTTGACTGCCCGTGTGAAAATTGGTGGGCACCCAGAGTTTAGGAAGGAAAACAATAAACTCCGAGTCAGTCATGTGACTGGTGTGAGAACTCAAAACAGTTTATTTATCTTTAAAAATCAAAAAGAGGAATATTTTTAATTCAATTCGCAATGCTTTTAAAAATGAGACTACCATAAGACCTCCCACCACACACACAATGCAAACGCAGACTTGGAGGAGATTGCTTCTTATGTTAGTCAAAGATGCTTGATACGCATTTAAAATAACATTTGATATTATTACTAGTGCATAGTGTAGAACAAATCCTTTCGAAAGTAAAGATATAAATCTTAGCCAGCATAGGTACCATTATATTATGCCTACTAATAGCTACCATATTAGATGGCAGGTTCTACAACTAATACCGTACAAGATCGTATTGTTTCTTTGGATTTCCAACAAATGGTCAGGCTAAGGAACTTCCTACTGCCACATGGGATCGCCTCTGGCTGGACGTCCCGAGAACTTAACCAGCTCTCTACCAACACAAGGCCGGGTTACCTTTATCACTAGGTAACTACTACACGAATATGGCATCCCCCGGTCCCATCGGACCTTTTACCGAGCGCTCGTCACCAACAACACCACACAGAAATAGATATAGGGTATCAACATGAGTAAGTATCTGGGCTCCATACCATGATACCACCCTTTCCAGAAGGAAATGCACATACCCTAAAGGGAGCTACCCCTCATAACCTTGCCGCATCATTCCTGTTTTGACCATTACCGGGATGTGAGGCTCGACGAATTCACGTCCACAAAAACATACTTTATACGAAAGCCATGCTTTGGGTCAACAAATGATCAACACAATGATCACTAAGATAGACGATCAAATAAATGATCCTATCACAATAATCAACACAATGATCATTTCAGCATCACTCAGCATGTCACATTACCAAAATGGGATATATCGCTGATAACTTCAACTATATAACCTTTGAGCTCGTACGTCTCAAAGAAGGGTGTTAAGCAGAGAATAAATTCTCCGCCACCAAAAGAAATATATTTGAAAGAAATCGGCTTTATATCTCAAATTGTAATGTCAGGCATACAATCCATACAAGTCTGTTCCGGGCTCGAACAAAACCGAAGGCACTTCTTACGAAGCCCTTGCAATACGGGTATTCACAATCCCGATCGAATTTCCCATCACTTAAGAGATCTCAATACCAGGAGCTACCCAGTGCAGAGACAATCGATAGGTCATCCTATCGCTTTCACAAATACTCGGTCTTCAACACCGATCTTCAAATGCAATTCATAACGACGTATCACATATTCGGAATGGGTTATACGACCCCATGGTCCTTTCCCGGTTAACCCGAATAGTGAGCGCTTATTCAAAAATAAGTGTGCATTCAAATTCAATTAATTCACATCAAATACCCATTCAAAGGGAAATACTGATAGTCGGCTATTGAACTATCAATGGATATGCATACATCACCAGATTCCAAATAATTTTCCAAATTATTTATTTTCCAAAATATCTTAATAAGATATAAAATTTCAATACTTCAAAAATAAATCAATATTTATTTTCAAACAAATTCCACTTTTCACATGTAAATTCCATAATGAATTTATATTTCAAAATATCCATGCATATTCGATTTCAATAATTCATTTCAATTTATCTTCAAAAAGATAAATTCAAATTTTTCACTTCATATTGGAAAACATTCCCATACTTATTAAATAAGTAATTCACAATCTTTTATTTTCAACACTTAGAAAATATTCAATATACTTAAACCGAATTAAGTATATATTTCTTTCTTTAAGGAAATCATTCACTTAACATATTTATTTGGGCCAAAACGAATGTTGCGTAAAACATCGTTACGACAACCCAAAATCACTAGTATAGGGATTCGAAATTAAAATAGATATATAAATCCCAATACTAAACCAAAACATTTCCATTCGGAAATCATTTACTATAACAGCAGTGTTATAGTCCACTATTTCCTTTTATTTCTCGAAACATCTATTTCAACAATAAATGTTGAAATCTATGGTTTCGAATCTCAACATGTTTAAAAACATCGTTAGATTGTTTTAATTCTATTTAAAACATCACATTCAAAACAATTCCTTTAACGTGTTATTTACTATTCAAAAATGTGAATAAACTTTGTTAACAAATCTCATCCTTTTATTCATTTTAATTCAAAGGATTATTCACTATTCAAAAATGTGAATATAACTCCATTAATAGGTTACAACAATTTTCTTGTCAAAATAAGTCATTTGCGAATTTATAAAACAACGTTTATAAATTCCATTTCTATTTATTTATAAAAGCTTCCTTTTTATAAATTCCTTTATTAACCTATTCCAGTTTATAACTCACTTATAGACTACAAGTTCATATTATAAGTTAATTACCTATAAAACGATTATTTTACAAAATCATTCATTTAACTTCCCAAATTATTAATCTTAACTTATAAGATTGTTTATTTATCCAAGATTCATTCTTTCGATAACTTTATAAATTTTATAAACCTATTGCTTATAAAATTTCATTTATAACTTCACAGTTTATAATTTCATAAATTTCATTCATTTAGGAAATTCATTTTCACTACATTCAAACACTTATAAAAACTCGTTTTATAATGTCAATATTTCGATTTATAAATATCCATTTATAAATCTCTTAATATAAATCAGTTTATATTATTATTCTAAAACGTCTTTAAATTCCTTTATAATTTCATCATTTCGATTTATAAAATAATCAAATTTTATAAATCCTATATTTAAACTTTTATCATATATTCAAAAATCCAATCTAAATTATTTTATAAAATCATTAGTTCATATTTCTCAAAAATCGACTTTTAATCGTATTTCTAAAAATCAGCTTTTTAACTATATTTCACAAAAACCATAATTTTTATAACTTTAAGAATTATAACGTTTATTTATTTATAATGGATCAATTCCAAAGATATAGTATATTTTCAAAATCACTTTTAAAATCATTTTAAAATCCCAAAAATCTGGGTCCAATGATGCTACACACCAAATAGTCAATCACGACTACAACGATCCATCATATATCGATATGATAATCAATCAAATATCAAAATATCTGAAATTAAATAATTACTGTTGAGGAATCCAGTTGGATCCCTCCAACCTGTTTTCCTGCATCCAAAAACATTAGCACAATACCAATTTCGCTCCAGTACGAAATTATCGCGGTACATGTTCTTAATAAATATTATCCGCTTAATAACGGCGCAATAGGGTCTCATCCGCTAAACAAAAAATGCGGGAAATCAATAACTGCAATATATACATATGCCAATATATATATATTGATATTATATATAATACCAATTTCACTGTTTATGAAATATTCGCGGTATATGTTTTTATAAATAACATCCGCTTACTAACGGCGAATAATGTCTATTTTAACAATCAATAATTCACAGTCATCATTCAAACATGCATTCAAATATTTTAAATCTAACTATTTAAAATAAAATCGAAATCTATTCGATTGAGTGAGAAATTCTCACCTTGGTTTTAATTTCCGTTTAAGCTTTTATTTCGAATAAAATTAAACGCGCGTTTAATTTTACCCGAAATTCTCACTAACTCCAAACGACTCCAAACCAACTCCATCGCGTAGTGCTCGTCCATACGATTCCAACGCAACTGAGTTTGCATTTTTCCGACCTCGTATGAAAAAGTTATGCATTTTACAAGATTGTACACGATTTATATAACTTAAATTACAACTAACTTAATAAATTTTAAACCTAATCTCATGTTAGCCATCAGATCCAAGCCCCAAGCCATCTCCACCGTACATTGCTTCATCTCCCTCATACGCGTGCTACAGGTTTTGAGGCCGAACCCAACTTGAGAACTAGGGTTGAATTATGCTCGTTCCATACTCAACGATATTCGATCACACAACCACCATCGCGAAGCTCTCGACAAGAGCTATATTCGGCCAGAACAGTGGTGAACTCGGCCACCTCCTCTTCACCAAAGTGCGTGCGCAGGCCTGATGCACACGGCCCCCCTTAGCTCCCTCTAAGCGACTCCGTTTTACATCACAGCCGTTGGATCTATAGAACGCGTTGTGCTCTTCATTTTGTTAGTTGAAGAATTTTGCAATCGATGCACGGATTTGGAGTAATTGGAGGTGGAAGGTGGGTGTTTTCTGGCCATTCATTGGGGGGAAGGCGGCTGTTGAATGGAATTAGGGTTTTTATCTTTTTTTTTTATTTATGAATGGTGCTATTTATAAGAACGAGCAAGCGTAAACACTATTCATCCCGGGAATTCCGAACTCCGATTTAGACGCCGTAACCAGCGTACCTAGGGTTTATCCCGCGTTCCGGACACAATGGAACAGGTTTCGGAAGCTAATTCGGAAGTATGTGCGAGTTATGGCTATAAACGCTCAATTTAAATTAAACCGATTTAAGTCGATTTCTAGGCGTTTTAATTTGTACCGGACAAACGGTAAATCCAAATGACTTGAAATTTGAAACCTTACAATAATATCACATTACGGATCCGATGAAACTGGTTTCGTCGAATTCCGAGACTTTTTGAAAAATGGCTATTTTGACTCGCCAAATTTAAATTAAAAATAATTCGATGCGTTTCGAGCTGCCACGATCAAACGATAGCTTCGATTGACACGAAAATTGAAATCCGGTAATAACTAACTATTACGGATCCAATGAAACTGGTTTCGTTCAATTCTGAGACTGTTCAAAAATTGGCTATTTTACAGTCGATTATTTAATATTAAAATATTCAATTTTCACAAATTAACTTTTAATTCGATTTTAAAAGTTCTAAAATATTTCTATAACTCCAGTATGATTAAATAAAATTTTCCAAATTATTTACAATCATATTTAACCATATTTTCAATTATTTCCATAATTTAACGTATTAAATTATCGATTAAATTATCCAATTAAATCCAATAATTCAAAAAAAAATTTATTTGACTTAAAAATTCACTTATAAATATTTAAAATTAATTAAATATTCAAATTTTTAATTAATAAAAATTCTGGGTCGTTACAATCTTTCCCCCTTAAAAGAATTTCGTCCTCGAAATTATAAGTAAGAAAAGTTACAGAATCTATTAACTTTTCAAAATTTATAATTAAATTTCTCATAATACTTTACTAAGTTTTCAAATCATACTTAGTTATCCTTTCAAAAACAATTGCTATTGTTTAACTTTCAATTCCAAATTCAAAGTTAAAGTTTTCAAAAATTTTCCCAATTTTCTCAAATTTTTTCTAACGCCTTAAATTTCCGGAAAAATTCGCCATGTCTCCTTTGCGCGGCTCGATCCGAAAAAAAAATGACAGTATATATATCACAAATATACATCTCATCAAGTAATGAGGCATCCCGAAGGGAAAAAAGTATAAAAGTGCGATATTTAATCCGAGATATGTACCTTATATTTTTATTAGCGAGCATATACAGCTAATATAGCGCAAAAGCGAACTCCAAATGCGAAGCAAACGCGATCCGCACCTACTAAACTCAACAAACAACATGAGAATCATGCATATATGAAAATAATCTCAATATACAACATATAGCAACATATCAACTATATATGTCACATAGCAAATGCAACAATAGCAATATACATTCAACCATCAACCAACTAACATTCAACAAATTCATAACCAATATATTCATTCATATTTTCATTCATATACAATGAATTGGTTTTCACTTTAAATCACATTTGATTTGTTTACATTGGATTTTATCAACATTCATTCTCAATTTTAATTAGTTTACATTCACTAATTAAATCCAATTCACATTCAATTCTATTCAAATTTATTTACTTCTAATTTGAATTCAATTACATAGCTTCCAATTTCATTAACACTTAATGACTTCTATACAATCATATAACAATCATATAACAACCAATTTATATTAATTACAACCAAATTCTTTTCACTTATATTCATTCAATTTGGTTTAACACCATCATTTTCAATTGGTTTAATTAAATTGATTTCCATTCAATTTTATTCAACTTCTAATAACATTAGATTTTAATGAATTAACACTTACATTCATTAATTTCTTATCAACTTGATTTACATTTAATTGATTAACATTCAATTTGTTCATTATTTCAATTCAATTACAAAGTTGAATTTTATTTCCATAACTCTAGTTCATATTTATAACTTAACCTTAAATTCACTTTCATTTACAACTCATATTCATAAATATATCCATATAGTTTCACTTCTCATATATATAAGTTTATTTCACAATTGTAATTCACTTTAATTATAACTCAATTCTTATAATTCATTTGCTTATACAATTATTCTTCTATTTAGGTTATTCAAACAACCTAACAACCAACTTACATACACTTTTAATAATTTTTGAAAAATTATCCCTTTATATATAAAATATAATCAAGGCAAAAATTATTTCATTTACCCAATTTAAAATCAATATCGTGCCGAATTGTTCTATTCAAGTGTTTAGAAACTCCTTCGGCATAGTCTTGCGAACCACGCTGACGAAAGTTCATATACCACTCAATAAACCAATCATCACAATATAAAACAATTTTTATATTCACTAACAAATACGCTCTCATAACTATTATTACACTCAAATTCATTCTAGAGTACTGCTGACTCTATCTCTAATGAATTATACCCAACAGAACCATGGTTGTCGCTTAACCATCAGAGCTCTGATACCAAATGTAACGTCTGCGGATTTTCGATCTTCGAAAATTCGACATCGACACTCACTTTATCGACTGCCGGATATTGAAGGCCGAAAACCGAGAAGTTATGGGGTTTTTAAAAAGAATTTACGAAAAGAAAAAGAGAAGAAGAAGAGAGAACAAGAAGAAGAGATAGAAAAAGAAGATAGACAATTTTTAGAAAACAGAGAATTTTAAAATAGAAAGATAGAATAGAAGAATTTTAAAAATAGAACAGAACAAAAAGGAAACAAAAGAACAACATCAGAATCTCACAATTCGCAGCGGAACAACATATAATAATAAATGAATAATCTTTAAACAAAGAACTATATCAGTTATTACATTACATCACATTTATTTACATCATATCATCACATCAGAGTGTACAACAACAACCTACAACAACAAACAGTGCAGCGGAAAAAGAAATACTATATAAACTAGTAATACGCCATGCCATCCAGCTTGCCTCCAGCAACTCCAGAATATCCAGAATATCCTGATAAACCTTACTCTTGACTGCCCGTGTGAAAATTGGTGGGCACCCAGAGTTTAGGAAGGAAAACAATAAACTCCGAGTCAGTCATGTGACTGGTGTGAGAACTCAAAACAGTTTATTTATCTTTAAAAATCAAAAAGAGGAATATTTTTAATTCAATTCGCAATGCTTTTAAAAATGAGACTACCATAAGACCTCCCACCACACACACAATGCAAACGCAGACTTGGAGGAGATTGCTTCTTATGTTAGTCAAAGATGCTTGATACGCATTTAAAATAACATTTGATATTATTACTAGTGCATAGTGTAGAACAAATCCTTTCGAAAGTAAAGATATAAATCTTAGCCAGCATAGGTACCATTATATTATGCTTACTAATAGCTACCATATTAGATGGCAGGTTCTACAACTAATACCGTACAAGATCGTATTGTTTCTTTGGATTTCCAACAAATGGTCAGGCTAAGGAACTTCCTACTGCCACATGGGATCGCCTCTGGCTGGACGTCCCGAGAACTTAACCAGCTCTCTGCCAACACAAGGCCGGGTTACCTTTATCACTAGGTAACTACTACACGAATATGGCATCCCCCGGTCCCATCGGACCTTTTACCGAGCGCTCGTCACCAACAACACCACACAGAAATAGATATAGTGTATCAACATGAGTAAGTATCTGGGCTCCATACCATGATACCACCCTTTCCAGAAGGAAATGCACATACCCTAAAGGGAGCTACCCCTCATAACCTTGCCGCATCATTCCTGTTTTGACCATTACCGGGATGTGAGGCTCGACGAATTCACGTCCACAAAAACATACTTTATACGAAAGCCATGCTTTGGGTCAACAAATGATCAACATAATGATCACTAAGATAGACGATCAAATAAATGATCCTATCACAATAATCAACACAATGATCATTTCAGCATCACTCAGCATGTCACATTACCAAAATGGGATATATCGCTGATAACTTCAACTATATAACTTTTGAGCTCGTACGTCTCAAAGAAGGGTGTTAAGCAGAGAATAAATTCTCCGCCACCAACAGAAATATATTTGAAAGAAATCGGCTTTATATCTCAAATTGTAATGTCAGGCATACAATCCATACAAGTCTGTTCCGGGCTCGAACAAAACCGAAGGCACTTCTTACGAAGCCCTTGCAATACGGGTATTCACAATCCCGATCGAATTTCCCATCACTTAAGAGATCTCAATACCAGGAGCTACCCAGTGCAGAGACAATCGATAGGTCATCCTATCGCTTTCACAAATACTCGGTCTTCAACACCGATCTTCAAATGCAATTCATAACGACGTATCACATATTCGGAATGGGTTATACGACCCCATGGTCCTTTCCCGGTTAACCCGAATAGTGAGCGCTTATTCAAAAATAAGTGTGCATTCAAATTCAATTAATTCACATCAAATACCCATTCAAAGGGAAATACTGATAGTCGGCTATTGAACTATCAATGGATATGCATACATCACCAGATTCCAAATAATTTTCCAAATTATTTATTTTCCAAAATATCTTAATAAGATATAAAATTTCAATACTTCAAAAATAAATCAATATTTATTTTCAAACAAATTCCACTTTTCACATGTAAATTCCATAATGAATTTATATTTCAAAATATCCATGCATATTCGATTTCAATAATTCATTTCAATTTATCTTCAAAAAGATAAATTCAAATTTTTCACTTCATATTGGAAAACATTCCCATACTTATTAAATAAGTAATTCACAATCTTTTATTTTCAACACTTAGAAAATATTCAATATACTTAAACCGAATTAAGTATATATTTCTTTCTTTAAGGAAATCATTCACTTAACATATTTATTTGGGCCAAAACGAATGTTGCGTAAAACATCGTTACGACAACCCAAAATCACTAGTATAGGGATTCGAAATTAAAATAGATATATAAATCCCAATACTAAACCAAAACATTTCCATTCGGAAATCATTTACTATAACAGCAGTGTTATAGTCCACTATTTCCTTTTATTTCTCGAAACATCTATTTCAACAATAAATGTTGAAATCTATGGTTTCGAATCTCAACATGTTTAAAAACATCGTTAGATTGTTTTAATTCTATTTAAAACATCACATTCAAAACAATTCCTTTAACGTGTTATTTACTATTCAAAAATGTGAATAAACTTTGTTAACAAATCTCATCCTTTTATTCATTTTAATTCAAAGGATTATTCACTATTCAAAAATGTGAATATAACTCCATTAATAGGTTACAACAATTTTCTTGTCAAAATAAGTCATTTGCGAATTTATAAAACAACGTTTATAAATTCCATTTCTATTTATTTATAAAAGCTTCCTTTTTATAAATTCCTTTATTAACCTATTCCAGTTTATAACTCACTTATAGACTACAAGTTCATATTATAAGTTAATTACCTATAAAACGATTATTTTACAAAATCATTCATTTAACTTCCCAAATTATTAATCTTAACTTATAAGATTGTTTATTTATCCAAGATTCATTCTTTCGATAACTTTATAAATTTTATAAACCTATTGCTTATAAAATTTCATTTATAACTTCACAGTTTATAATTTCATAAATTTCATTCATTTAGGAAATTCATTTTCACTACATTCAAACACTTATAAAAACTCGTTTTATAATGTCAATATTTCGATTTATAAATATCCATTTATAAATCTCTTAATATAAATCAGTTTATATTATTATTCTAAAACGTCTTTAAATTCCTTTATAATTTCATCATTTCGATTTATAAAATAATCAAATTTTATAAATCCTATATTTAAACTTTTATCATATATTCAAAAATCCAATCTAAATTATTTTATAAAATCATTAGTTCATATTTCTCAAAAATCGACTTTTAATCGTATTTCTAAAAATCAGCTTTTTAACTATATTTCACAAAAACCATAATTTTTATAACTTTAAGAATTATAACGTTTATTTATTTATAATGGATCAATTCCAAAGATATAGTATATTTTCAAAATCACTTTTAAAATCATTTTAAAATCCCAAAAATCTGGGTCCAATGATGCTACACACCAAATAGTCAATCACGACTACAACGATCCATCATATATCGATATGATAATCAATCAAATATCAAAATATCTGAAATTAAATAATTACTGTTGAGGAATCCAGTTGGATCCCTCCAACCTGTTTTCCTGCATCCAAAAACATTAGCACAATACCAATTTCGCTCCAGTACGAAATTATCGCGGTACATGTTCTTAATAAATATTATCCGCTTAATAACGGCGCAATAGGGTCTCATCCGCTAAACAAAAAATGCGGGAAATCAATAACTGCAATATATACATATGCCAATATATATATATTGATATTATATATAATACCAATTTCACTGTTTATGAAATATTCGCGGTATATGTTTTTATAAATAACATCCGCTTACTAACGGCGAATAATGTCTATTTTAACAATCAATAATTCACAGTCATCATTCAAACATGCATTCAAATATTTTAAATCTAACTATTTAAAATAAAATCGAAATCTATTCGATTGAGTGAGAAATTCTCACCTTGGTTTTAATTTCCGTTTAAGCTTTTATTTCGAATAAAATTAAACGCGCGTTTAATTTTACCCGAAATTCTCACTAACTCCAAACGACTCCAAACCAACTCCATCGCGTAGTGCTCGTCCATACGATTCCAACGCAACTGAGTTTGCATTTTTCCGACCTCGTATGAAAAAGTTATGCATTTTACAAGATTGTACACGATTTATATAACTTAAATTACAACTAACTTAATAAATTTTAAACCTAATCTCATGTTAGCCATCAGATCCAAGCCCCAAGCCATCTCCACCGTACATTGCTTCATCTCCCTCATACGCGTGCTACAGGTTTTGAGGCCGAACCCAACTTGAGAACTAGGGTTGAATTATGCTCGTTCCATACTCAACGATATTCGATCACACAACCACCATCGCGAAGCTCTCGACAAGAGCTATATTCGGCCAGAACAGTGGTGAACTCGGCCACCTCCTCTTCACCAAAGTGCGTGCGCAGGCCTGATGCACACGGCCCCCCTTAGCTCCCTCTAAGCGACTCCGTTTTACATCACAGCCGTTGGATCTATAGAACGCGTTGTGCTCTTCATTTTGTTAGTTGAAGAATTTTGCAATCGATGCACGGATTTGGAGTAATTGGAGGTGGAAGGTGGGTGTTTTCTGGCCATTCATTGGGGGAAAGGCGGCTGTTGAATGGAATTAGGGTTTTTATCTTTTTTTTTTATTTATGAATGGTGCTATTTATAAGAACGAGCAAGCGTAAACACTATTCATCCCGGGAATTCCGAACTCCGATTTAGACGCCGTAACCAGCGTACCTAGGGTTTATCCCGCGTTCCGGACACAATGGAACAGGTTTCGGAAGCTAATTCGGAAGTATGTGCGAGTTATGGCTATAAACGCTCAATTTAAATTAAACCGATTTAAGTCGATTTCTAGGCGTTTTAATTTGTACCGGACAAACGGTAAATCCAAATGACTTGAAATTTGAAACCTTACAATAATATCACATTACGGATCCGATGAAACTAGTTTCGTCGAATTCCGAGACTTTTTGAAAAATGGCTATTTTGACTCGCCAAATTTAAATTAAAAATAATTCGATGCGTTTCGAGCTGCCACGATCAAACGATAGCTCCGATTGACACGAAAATTGAAATCCGGTAATAACTAACTATTACGGATCCAATGAAACTGGTTTCGTTCAATTCTGAGACTGTTCAAAAATTGGCTATTTTACAGTCGATTATTTAATATTAAAATATTCAATTTTCACAAATTAACTTTTAATTCGATTTTAAAAGTTCTAAAATATTTCTATAACTCCAGTATGATTAAATAAAATTTTCCAAATTATTTACAATCATATTTAACCATATTTTCAATTATTTCCATAATTTAACGTATTAAATTATCGATTAAATTATCCAATTAAATCCAATAATTCAAAAAAAAATTTATTTGACTTAAAAATTCACTTATAAATATTTAAAATTAATTAAATATTCAAATTTTTAATTAATAAAAATTCTGGGTCGTTACAATTATAGTTAAACCAGGTCATGGCATTCGTTGATTGACTGTAATTGGATCTGAGTTGAAATATTGAAATTGAAACACTATTCAATGAGAATTCTGAAGGATTTGAGCCAGGTCGTAGCAGCTTAAATGTGTGAATTAAAAAAAAAAATCCATTTTAGATCTTGTTGGGCCTATGAAGTCTAATTGATTTTTGATCCGATCTAAAATATTTTAAATAAACCTCTATTTTATTGAATTTGTTAAAAAAATGTTTAATTTTAATTTAATAGTAATATTATAAGTGTATCAAATAGACTTATATGTGTAAACTGCACATGCAACATATAAATAGTATACATAGTTAATATGCAAGTTTATAGGTGTTCGGATTTGTAACATAACGAACATATTTGTTCCTTTACACTCACATTGGCTGTCCAAAACATTAATATATATATATATATATATATATATATATATATATATATATATAATCTTTGAATTTTCTATAAGGTCTAACTGTCCGACCGAGTCAGTAATTTTCAAATTAAAACCTTTTCAAAATATCTAATTGTTTATTTAGTGAAACAATACAAACATAGATATGAATCTATAAGCTAAAAAAACATGTATAATATACTAAAATCAAATAAAATTATTATAGTACTTTAAATAATGTACAATGTATGAAATTTTTTTTAGCACACACACAGTACATGGTTTGCACTAAAACATTTACTATATATATATGCATATATATTAAATCACCTTTGGACAAAAATAAAAAATTAATAAACCGAAATATTATTACATTAAATAATAAAAAATAATAATTTATAAACATATACACATGTTAATAAATAAATGTATATGTATAAGTTTAAAAAATATGAAATTTATATCTATAAAATATATGATTAGAAAAAGTTTTTTTTATTTTCTTCCATAAATAATATGAAAAATTAATTTTAAAATGATTTACAAAGTATATACATACATATTATAATTTAATATTTGTATATAAAACATGTTTAATAATAGATTAAAGCTAGTTTAGTATCTAATAAAACAAAATAAATTATTTTTTGTATATAATTATGTATATAAGAGAAAAAATTCCTATTTTCTATTAAAATAAAGATTGGATGTAAATAAAGTAATTATAAATATACATACATACATACATACATACATACATACATATATGCATGACCGGTTATGTGTGTGTGTAGGGAAGGATCAGCTACATCACAAACTCCACTTGATTTCAACCACATGTTTTGATTCAAATAAGTATACTTTCTCTTGTAACTTCATTATATTATTTAATTCAAAGCATGTGGTTGAAATCAGAGGTATTTTAGGTGTAGCAAAAATGGGGTGTAGTTGATCCTTTCCTATATACATGCATATATCTATGTATGTACGTGTATTTACATACATATGTATATATACATATGTATGAATGAATGTATGTATGCGTGTATTTGTGTGTAATGGACAAAAACATATATATAAATTCATTGAATAGTGATCTAGATCAACGTTATCATGATTCATATTAGAATTGTAAAGTTAAAAATTAACCTTATATATGGTCTTAGATTTGCACCTTGATGACTCCTTGATTTAGTAGAATCAGTTTCCAGAAATTGCAATGATCCGAAGCACCACCTTTGTTTATTTTATTTGATTTTTGATTGATATTGTTCCTCAAGATTTTGGCCATAGCCTCCTATAATTCATGGCTAGCATTGGGAGAAAGAATGATGTAAAAGTTGATTACGTAATGAGTGTTTAGGTGGTCTTAAAAAGAGGTTAAACAGAAGATATTTATTCCCTCGTTTTACTCATTCTTTTCCTTCCATTTCAAATCTAGTTTGAAATCCTTAAACCTCATTTATACATATCCTATGGTCAGCCATAATTAGGCCTAAATGGGCTTTCAAAAATTCCAAGCCCGTTGAGTAAATAAGCAATTTTAAATAATTACTGATATTGTATATCAATATTTACATATAAAACTTTTTATATGCACTTAGTAAAATATTAATAACATCCAAAAATCAAATAAAACGTAATAATTAATATTTCCTAAATATTAATTGATTTATAGTAATTAGAAATTAATTAAATCATGTGGTTTTTTGGAGTATGCATCATTATAGTTATGTGACTCAAAGGTGCAAATTTAGTGAGATGTTAATATTGAATAATTCGAATATTAACGTTCACACGTCACCTTAGCTACTGGTTTGACAGTTCGATCGAATTTATTGCTTACACGCTATTTTGGTAAAATACAATTTTACCATTTTAAGTAGCACTTGATGGTATCGATTAATTACACAAATTATCTTCATCAAAACTATATCACTTAAGGACATATCGAATTTGATTTTGATAAAAAATATCGTCGACATTCAACTTGTTTAGTCCAAACAAAAAGTCATTGGTTTAATAATAACAATTACTATTAACTATACTACTCTGATCAAAGACTTTGACTTTTATTTGAATAAAGTAGACCGTGATACTTCCTTATATGACCTAGGAGATGAATTTTCCATGAATAGTGCCGCACTACCAATGCTTCAACTAAGACCCAACATGTGCAGTTAAAGCCCTGTTAATGCCCTGCGAAATCTTCGCTATAGAGCATAATGCTCTTCAACTTCTGTGTTATTTCAATTTAGCGCTGTTAAATAGTAGATTTTTTAATCCCTACTATTTTCTGCTACACCTACTAAACCTAGGCTTTTTAGCATCCGGTTTAACAACATTAATATACAAAGATTGATTTGACTGGTTCTCCTTTAAACCAAATCAACTAAATTAGGGTAAAAACATAATTTTAAGGTATAAGTGCCTAATATATGTTAAAAATTAATTGTCACTAAATTTAGTCTGCATAAATCATGATATTCTTCGATTTTATTATATAAGGTTAAATAATATTTCTTTTTTCTACACAAATGATGTGACAATGAGACTAAATTAATTTTAAATATTTGGCTTTATATCTAATGAAGCTTTTCGCATCTTACTACTTCCTGTTATATCCTTGCTATAACTTTTTGCACCTGCACCGTTGTAGATTCGCCAAGCACTTTTTACTTCACAAGATCTAACTATAGTCGTCCGATGGACATTGTGCCATAATTTAAGTATAATCAAAGTGAAGTATCCATATTGAAGGTCAATAATATTCTTAAATCAGGAGAGCCGTGTAATATCATCATTTTGTGATTCCCTATTTTACCTTAGTTATATTAACTAATAGAATACTCTCGAGTGAGTTATTCCATAGTTGTCCGATAACTGTCAATACATAACCCCTTGGTGCCTCTAATGGCCATAAGTAACGTACTACCTAACATTTGTAGAGCATTACATACTATCATCTCAACGGATGTATCGATATCTTGTCTCGAAATATCTTGACTAAAAATGTTTAAAATAAAATTTTATTTTTAATGTGAAAAATTTATCATAATTACAAAACAATGTAATTATTATCACATGACACATTATTTAGGTATTTTCTCTCTAATATACTTAAATTAAATAATTAATTAATATATTACAATATGATAATATATAATAGAAAGAAAAACATCTCTATTACGAACTAAATTGGTTATAGGGTTAGATATACGTAAGAAATACCCAATTGCCCATAGGGCATACTCCTAACTTTATTAACCTCGACTTGCACTTAGGGTCAATTATGGAATCTTATTCTTATTCCTTCGATTAGATTTCTCAAAACTGACCGTGTTAGTTCCTTAGTGAGTCATTATTCTATATTGTCTTAATTGTCCAATCTACCAGTCAACTTTCTCTAACATTAGTAAAATACATTTATATCATGTGGAACTTTTTAGAATATGTTTCTTGACTTTTGGTGAGCTCAAGGTTCTTTTATGATATATAACACAACATTGTTATGATATAGCAATGTGATGAGGTTCCTAACATTTGGAATCACCCTAACTTGGTTATAAATTTATGCACTATGCACACATACAAAACATCTGATGCAACGCTATTCAAGGAAACGTACTTAGCCTTTTTAGTCTAATCATCTATAACCTTAACATTTGGAACGTTTCCGATTTCAAGCTCCTTAAACCAAGGCTTTAACATGAATTTAATATTGACATATTATACTCGATATCACTTATAAAGTTCGAGCCTAATTACTCCTTCATAAGGAGTTCGTTGTTTCTATAAATAATTCTTTAATATTTGATAAATACTCGAGAACACTCTTAACTACCAATTAGTAATCTAATTTTGGATTTGATACTTGCTTTATGTATTAAATACATAAGTAAACGCGACACAGCATGTATAATAATTCCTATAGTCAGTGCATAACGAATTCATCCTGCATATTCCATATTAAATATTTGGTGTCTATATATATATATATATATATATCATTTGGGACATTCCCAACATTATTTTATAATGATTATAAAAGATGTATTTTCGAACCCCATACCGAGAGTTAAATAACCAAGCTATAATGATTTAATATGATTACATCGTTAACAATCATAATTTTTTGTTTACTTATAGTTTTAGAAATAGTTTAGTACCTTATATATTCTTTCTTATAGACATTTGTTTTCTTTACTTTTTGACTGAAAATCAAACTATTTGATATTTCTATCAAAATACTTGTTCAACTCTGATGCATATCAAATGATACTTTCATACCTATTCTTGGATCACATATGAAGCCCACAAACTTAGTATCACTCTAGCCGACTTCAAGACATTTGGTTGTTATATGCAAACAATCTATTATAAATTATTATTTAAAATTTTGTGTTTTAACATATATGTACTAAAACTCAAAATCATATTAGTGATAATTTTGTAAATAAAATCTAAAATAACTTAAGAATGTTGAATAACAAATATGTTAGGTTAATTTTAGTAATTGAAATTTACGATGTTATTCTTATCAACTTGCTTAATATAATACTAATAGCATTGGTCTTCTTCTCTTGGATACATATGCAAATGATGGATCATACCCCTTTGGGTATAATTCTCAAAAATCATATTTTCATAATGTACTTGGAATCTATTTTGGATTTACGCATTATGCCATATGGCAGAATCAATATTCTTAATGGTTTATTGACAACTTATGAAGTTCTTTTCTTGACATTGATAGGAAAATAATAGTTTCTCTTTAACGTACGACTATTAGACATTTTAATGCATGCTGTCGATTACCTTTGGTTAATTTCCTTTCATCTCTCGTAATCACTTTTACCTTTAGATCGTATTGAAATCCATTTTACTATCAATAATTTCTTGATGAAATTCCTTTGTCATGAAGTTGTTGTTTCTTGGAGTAACAGTTGTTTCTCGATGCAAGGAATAGGTATTCATAAATAGTTTACGAATCACCATATATATACATATATAGACACATATATCCTTTTCAAAACACACAAACACATATAGCTGATTTGGTTTTAGTTTATGAAACTTATGTTCACAACATAAAATAGTCAATCAACATTGATTGGTCTCAAACTCCTTTAGAGTGATCAATTCAAGATCCCATACGAGCAAGTACTACATGAATCCTTTCGACTAACACATCCCATATGAGCAAGTACTATTATCTTGTATAATCTGATAAACTATGCATTAAATGAAATTAAATTTGACTTTATGTACTCACTCTTATATACACGACCTTGCCGAAAGAAGTTTACTTAATTTCACTCATTATCAATTGTACTTTATTCAATAAATTATGGATATTCCTTATCGATATATCATTATGTATCATAGGAAGGATTGACTTTTGAGATTGAATCTTATTTATTTTTTAGGTACTTTTGGAACCTTTTCTGATACACTCACCTTTTTGATCAAGTCAAATATTCTTATTTCCTTTGCACGTTATGTTATCCACTTTCGTTTCATATTCAATGAACTTATCATAAGTATAATGCTTGTGTATTAAATACATATGTTCAATTATATGATAATTAATCTTTGAATTTAATGAAGAAAGAGGTTACATTTCAATTTTATCAGACCATGACTGCTTACATCGAAATACATCAATTCAAAGCTTATATTGCTCCCACTGTATATATGCTTTTCCTTTAATTTATTTGAGATAAAATTCCTTAGTACCATATGATTCATAATCATATGATTGAATAGTTACTTTTCAAAACTATGGCTTTGTCTATAATTTTAAAATAATTGTGAAAATTTGAAATACTTCAATATTTTCTAATGCATCACTTCTATTATGAAAAAATATCAATATCATAGTTTTATCTTATAATGAATATTCATATTAAAATAAAATTATGTCTATTTTCAGTCAATACTAAAAATATTTATATTTCATAAATAATATTTGGTATGTTTCCAAAAATAATTTTCGTAACTCTATGTGTCAACTAAGCAGCAGTAGAAGGTGCGCTCTTACTATTTCTGTCATTACTATAATAGCTTATGAAATATGAAGTTCCTATCAATCGCTTATTACAAAGTTTTGTTTCATACATTGTAACTAGTTATAACTGACAATTTTCTTGACCTCGAAGAAATAACTTTCATAGAAACAATTTTAGATATGAAAGCACATTTGGAATAGAAGTCGCATTTCTCATTTCATATTATGTTTTCGTTTAGTATTTTACACAATTCTCGTTTCCAATATCTCTTCATGAAGGAAAGGCGATCATTCACTCTCTTCATCCCAACTATTCCTAATTAACATCCACTCTCATGCAACTTCTTTCCTTTCTAAAGTGGTAAATCATTAAAATGGGAACCCTTACTACCAGACCATAACGAGATATCGAAAAAGTTGCTCTTTTTACAAAAAATTGGTCAAACATTTCAGTGATCGAGTTTCTAGGTCCATCTTGTAGTTCTTGGTAGTGCTGCATGTTACAAAACAAGATCCTTATTGCAATCAATCGTATTAGATGCATGATCTCATATCATGTTATACTTGCTCATTTTGATTTAACCAATTTCATCGAGGTTCCGTACGTTATGAATCGCGACCATTTACCTTATAACATTTATATACGATCAAATGTGGATTAAATATCCTATTCTAGTATTGTTTAAGCATTGAAAACTCATAGAAGTCATCACATAGTCTTGAGGAAATAAAATCTTTATTTACCAAGGTACTAATGTATTTAGCAACTGTACAAATTAGCTCTTGGATGAGCCTTGAATTGATAACATGCCAAAAGATTTATAGGTAAGTATATATTTTATATTTCTACGCTAATCTTAATTCAGTTTGTTTGTATATTTTAACAGATAAACATTTTATCAATCTAATTACAAAAATTTATTGAAGTAGACTATTCAACTTTATATAGCACATATTCTTATAATGTTAAATAAATTAAATGTTACATTTCATTTACCTAATAATCCCCCACAAGATTTATATGTTTTTAAGAACTCTAAGGAAAAACATGGAAATCTTTCGATTTCTTTAGTGGGTCTAGGGACTCGCTTGCCTTGGAAGTTGACCTTGAGGAAGGCTCAACAAATTATATGCCTGCAAGCGATGGATAACCTTATCATTTTTATCATATACATCACCTAACCCATTGTCTTTGTCATATTCTTAATTTGACCTTGAGGAAAGCTCAACAAATAAATAGAAAATTTTCACCCTTATCCACCATTTCACATGACCTAAGTATAATGCAAGAACCTTGAGGAATGCTCAGCAAATACATTGTAACGACCCTGGATTTTGGCCCTATTATGTTCATAAATATTTAATCTAATTAAATAAAATGTAAATTGATTATTTTTAAAATGATTAAATCTTTTGGAATAATTGCCATTTATTTGTATATATTGGTATTTTAAAAGGAAAATGAATTTGAAATAAAATATCTCAATAATATTTACAACAAAATTTATCCTATATAATTAATTTAAAATACTTTGTTTTGTTAACATTGATATAAAAATATATATAGATGATAATAACATCTAATTCTACCAATATAACTTAATTATTGATAGCTAAAATACAAATAAATATAAATATTAAATGTAAGTAAATCATATTGAACATAATTTAATATTGATAGTTAAAATATAAAACAGAAATGTAAAATATAAAGCAAGAATTAAGTAGTAAGGTATGCCTACAACATAAACTTAAAATTAGCAAAGTATAAAATAAAATAAAACCAAATGTAATGTAAACACAAACATAACATATAAATTATTCAAGCAAGAAGACAAATATTTATAAACAAAATATTTTCGTCACAAAGCAATAACACAACATGTCTTCATCTATAAGCCAAAGTATAAAATAAACCTGACACCCACATATGTATGTAAATCATTCAAACTAGAAGTTAATAAATACAAACATATGCTGTACACTGGAAAGCTAGTAGTTGATAAAACAAATCTTCTTACTCAAGCCATATATCTAATTGCAAAGTGTACTTTTATATACAAATATCTATCTACACAGCAAATTATAATTATAACATGTAAACATATATGGAAACAAGACATTAATTTGCTATCATCTCAGCCCAATATTTTGTCAGTTCAAAATATTACAAATCCTTTGCTTTGCAGTAATAAAAATCTGTTCATATAAAACAAGCGAAGAAAACAACTTAACCAGTTACAACCTTCCTTCACATGTTTTCTCTTATATATGTATGCATCTTCTTTTTAGTTCATTCAAAACTTTTCTAACCTGTAAAAACTAAAAAGAAGAAAAAGAAGTAGCTCAATTTTAATTCAAACTAGAAACTGACAAGAATTCAAGGCAAAAATAGGGAAGAGCTCAAGCAGATTCATACTGCAGTTTTCATGAAAAATGAGTGTTCTTTTTTCACAGAAATCTTGCAGGTGAGTAAACTTAATTCTTAAAGCTTTAAGTTTAATTAAACAGTTAAGAAAATTCCGTGATCTTATGGTATTATATATGTTTTAATCTTGAGTATCATCCTGTGTTGCCTATGCTTCTCTGTTTAATTGATACAGGGGAATATTTTGTTCAAAACTGAAATTTATTTGCTGCAAATCCATGTTAAGTTTTAATTTTTTAATCAAACAAGGTAGTTAAACTAAAACTAAGATTTTGTAAGCTGTTTAAAACATCTGCGTAAAAGTATGCTACTGTAATATGGTTTTACAGGCAGTCAAGAAATTTGTTGATAAATTCAATTGTTACAAGAAGCTAATTCAAGTTTATAACATGAATGCTTACTAAAATTCATGGTTTTTAAAACTAAAACGAATATTTTTAGTTTGGGATTTTAAGAGCAGTTTGTATGTGAACCAAAATTGTATTTTTCCCATTTTCGAACCATTGAATCAATTTTAAATGTTCAAATTTGTGTTGAAGCAAGTGTGAACATTGGTGATGTCGTAAATATTATTAGAAAAATTTTCTATTGTGTGAATTTAGGGAACGATATTGATTTAGGGTTTGGGTTCAAGTTTTTGGTCGCGGCTGTAACGTGGTGTGTTTGACTTCGTAACGTGACTGAGTTGCACGAGTTTTTAGAGGTTGGTAGCATTACGTGTTGTCATTGTGTGGCCGCAATATGGGCGACTCCGGTGGTGTCTGCGGCAGTGGCGAGGAGGTTTTGTGGTATGCTTTGAGCTACAGGTTTCGAACTGTAGGCTAATTTTCGAATTCGAATTTCTGTTGGTAATTTGAGCTTTGATTTCGAGTCGTGGGTGAATTTGTGACTTGCCGATGAGGTTGGTGATCGCCGAAGGTCGGTCGCACCGCCGTGCACGTGTAAGGAGTAAGGAGTGGGTTTTGGTGTCAGCATCGTGATGGATGTGGGACGCGAGTATTACTCGAGCATTTGGGATGATTTCTTCGGGTTTGTGTATGAGCGTTCGAGTGCGTGAGAAGGACCTGCTGCTTTGATTTTTACTTATGTTCCAAAAATCAAACTTGCTGGAAAAATAAAAAAAAGGAAGAAAAGAAGAAGAAGAGTGTACAGGGAATGACTCGGGTGATATAGGGGGGTAACTCGAAGTGCTATACAAGTTTTAGTAAGGGAAGTCTCGGGTTTTCTTCAATCAACAGTATTGTATTTTAAAGTAATGTTAAGTAAACAGATTTCAAAAAGTTTTGAACCCTGTAAAAATTAGTAATGTCTAATTGTTTATGTTAAAACTTAGATACAAGTTAATTATTTTAGTTAATATTTTAAAATGTTTAAACTCTTAATTAAGATTTTAATTAATTAATTAATTTAGTTAAGTATAAAGTTAATTAACAATTGAGTTTGTAGTTAGTAATATAATTGATTTTCAAAATTTAAAGAGGACTTTTAAATGTTAACTAAGTTGAATAATTAAAATTAAATTAATTATTTCTAGAAAGTAATTAAGGATAATTACTTTATAATTGTAATTAAAGATTGATAAACTAATGATTAAGTGATTAATAAATTGTAATTAACTACTTAAGTTAATTAATGAATGGTTAATAGTTAATTAATTAAGTAATTTAATTAAGAATTAATAAATGATTAATTAAGTAATTAGCAGTTAATAAATGGGTAATTAAGTTTTGTTAATTAATAATTAAGGCTATTAATTAACGATTAAGGAATGGTTAATTAAGGTTAAATAATTTGATTAAGAAATAATTAATTAAATGGTGCGAAATAAAATAAGTTATTAATTAAGTAATTTAGACTTAATAAATGATTAAGAAATAATTTATTAATTAAATAATTTGAAATGGAATAAGAAATTAATTGATTAATTAAGTGATTAATTCTCAAGTAATTGATTTTTATTGAATTAATTACAATAAGAATCAAGATGATTGCTTATGGATTGTTGTGTAGAATTTCTGATTGTGATATTTATTTGATGATATTCTGTGATGCTCTGTGATATACTTCGATATATCTATGATGGTTGTGTATGATTTACCTGTGATGAATGTTATGTGAATTCAAGTGTTGAATTAAACTGTTTAAATTAATTAGACAACTTGGCCTTTAAAATGGCGTTTGGATTTCGATGAGACCGGGATCGGGTGTCATTTATGATTATTCGAAAACCATATCGATCCAAATTAAACGATAGGCGGTGAAATCTCAAGTGAAGATCGATATGGTGTTTCAGAATGAAAGGGTTATCGTCGTTAACTCTGAGGGTGATTCCAAAATGAGTGTAATGAAATAATGCCTTCGGTTTCATTCGAACCCGGAACGAACTTGTATGGATTGAATGCTTTCAGCACATCGTCAGGCGGACGATGAGCATTCTAAGAGATATGTTCTGTAAAGGTAATCGCAGCCTTAAGCCTCATCAACTGGGAATGGCTAAAACAGGGAAGGTGCAGCAAGGTTAAGTGGGTCATGCCCAAGCAGGACGAGATATACCCCTGTCTAGATGTCCCTTTTTATTTCGGCTGTGTGGGCGGTTGCTAGCTATAACCGCGGGGTTATCTTGTTCGGGACTGTTCAGTAAGGAATGGTTCTGGCCTTGTGTTGCAGGGGAGTTAAGGTGGCTCCTCGGTACGTTGATCTAGGCCATGTACTGTGACGGGCGGTACCCCAGTAGCCCTGCCATTCTATGGAATCCAATCTCCAATAAGAGCCGTACGTTTTGATTGTGCCCAACTATGTTGGAATGTGAGATGTAAGCATTTCAGCTATTTCTGTATTTTTCTTGAAAACCCTAGACACTATTATAATATCACCGGATTTCCTATAAAATGTTTTGGTTAGCGTAAGGTTAAAACCTACCTAGGTATTTATGTGTGGGGAGTCTTACGTGATACCTTTATTTTCAAATATTTTCGAAATTAAACAACTTTAAACCGTTTACTCATACCAGACCCATGTCTGACCCGGAGTTTATATTTTGTTTTTCATAAACTCTTGGGTACTCAAATTTTAATGAGTAGCCAAGTGATAGGTTTTGGACTTTGAGTTTCTGGAGGAGCTTGGAGCAGGAGTTTCCATACATATATAGCTATCTATCTAGTTTCGCTGTGTTAGTTGATGTATGCTGTATCTTTGATGTATATAGTGACTGATGTATATATGACTGTCATGTGTATGATGTTGTATAACTCTGATATATGTAAAACTATGTAATAGTTATGTGATGTATTATATATTTGTTCCGTTCCGCTGTGAGATTCTGAGATTGTAGTTCTTTCTTTCTATTCTTTTCTATTTCTATCCCTTTCTTTCTTAATTATTGATTCGTCTTTCTGGGAGTAGAAGGGCGGGTCGTCACATACATGCATGTTTTTCTTACCTCACCTAGTCAGTATATTAATGACACTAAACATAACATGTTTAGCTTAAGGAAAGCTCAACAATTAAAGAGTATGCAAATAAGTTATTAATATGTAAATGGCAGATGGAAAATTATGTTAAAGATTAGTAATTTTAATATATATCTTGAGTGATATTGATTTGGGGAACAATGTAACTCTTATGAAATAATTTTGCAATTCACGTGTTTGACACATCCAATCATGATATACGTACTATTTGTATGTATGTATTATTTAAATCTAATTTGGATTTCTTATAGTTCTACTCTTTTTATTAAATCATATTTAATTAAATTTTGAATTAATTTTATTAATTAAATCATATTTAACTATTTATTTAATTAACACTTAATTAATTTAATTTTATTCATTTTAAACATTTTATAATTGAATATTGACTATAACATTTATAATTCTATATATACATATATTATTTTATGTGTATTTATTTATTTATTAAAATTTAATAAATTAAAATTTATTTAATTAAATTAATTAAAACAATTTTAAATAAAAAATAATTAATTTCAAAAGTTTATTATTATTTACCTTAAACACATTTAAGATAAATATACATATATCATAATATATGTTTTAATTTAATTAAATAACTTTTAAATAATTATATATTTAATCAATCTAATTAATTGATATAAAATTTCAAATATAATTAATTATTTATTAAAATAATTTTTGAAATATATCTTATAACGTTTATAAAATTTCTTTTATATTTTAAACTTAATTTTTAAATTTAAAACATATTTATATTTTCAAAACAGATTTGAAATTAACCAAAGGCCCAAAATCAAGTTAGGCATATACATTGAGGATAACGTTTTGGCTTACTTCATCCTTTGGGCTATGTCAGTAGCTAAATAGGTAAGGTACTTGATTATTCAAACCCAACTTTAGAGACTACCTTTCTAGACACCTTATTAATGGGTAGGCTTTAACAAATTAGCCCTAATACTGCTAATTTAGATCACATAGGCTATTGCACTCTAATTTCATTGAAGGAACAAGGCCGATTTAACAGGTTAAATGAGTGAATTTTAAATATTTTTTTCATATTAGATCTTTATTAGGCCTGTGAAGTCTAATTGATTTTTGATGCAACCTAAAATATTTAAAAAAATCTTATTTTATTTTATAAGGTTTAATTTAATTTAAATTTAATTATAATACTATAACATTTCATAAAATTAACATTAATTAATAAAGAATTAATAAGGCTTCAAAAATGGAATTTGAGCAAAACAACAGAATTTGGCCATTAAACTTGCATCATTGTGTTGTGACCATTTTCTAGGCAACTTTTACACTTGGAGTTTCGCGATTGGAGCTCAAAAAAATAATTATTAGTGTTTGAAGTGTTTGGAGTGAAAATAATTTAATAACGAAAAAGGAAATAAATAAACATTAATTATGGGACCCCACCAATCGACCCCCTTTATAGGTTAGTCGACCGTTAGCGGTCGACTACCTATATGGGAGTGATCGACTGGTCTAGTAATGACAGCTTGCGTTTGGACCTTGGCCGATAACCTGGATTTAATTATGTTAATATATCTAATGGTTACGATTTATTCGAGCGCCTATAAATAAAGGTCTAACCCTTTACTTCTATTCTCATATTTTCTGATCCAAGCAGCGAAGATCTACCAATTTCCCTTCTCCACTACTTCTAAAAATTATAAAATATTGAAGGATATATAATTAGAGAAGAGTTGAAAATAGAAGAGATGAAGAGAAGGAGTGAATCAATACAGTGGAACAAGATAATTTTTTTTTAATTATAAATCTATATTCCCCTTAACCCCAAATCTCTTCTCAGATCTGTAATGCTAATAGTATGTATATACCTTATCATACATATTCTTTTGGATTAGAAAGGAAAAGGAGTCAAGTAAAGTAATGGATTCATATTTGGAGATTTGGAAAGTTTAAAAGGTGAGTGAGAAATTATATAATGTATTTATAACATTGAAATTTATATCGTTAGATTCTATTTAATTATTATGCCCCAATAAGATCTGACGAATTATTGGCTTAAAATAAATGTATGTGAATATCGCCTATATATTCTATAAAATACGTAATTGGAATAGGAATAGTATGTACAATCTAATCTAAAAATTTGAATTTAGTCCCAATTATTTATTATTATTATAGAATGTTTGTTTATTACAGATTTGTAATTAGATTGTAAACTAGGTTGCACTAGTTGACTTGGAATGTGAATTTCTATATTTAATTTATTTAGGGTGGGGTATAATTTAATTATATCTATTTTTGTGCAATTTCCATAAATTATCTAGTTTCTAAAATATGTATGATAGTTCTTCGTTTGAATTAACAAAGAATATACCAAAAATAAATGAGATGCGTAAAGTATGGATATTCTTCTCCATAGTTTGCACTATCTATTTCAATAAAGAAAAGGGACAGTTCCTTGTAATTTAAAATGGAGCAAAAGTCTCCTTTTTGGATTATTTATCTTTTACCGAAAGTTATAATAGTAATTCCTTTTTGAAAGGATAACTTTGATAAATAAAAAAACATGGAAAGTAATGTTCTAGTTTAGTAATTAATAGTTAAAAAAACATATGCGTAAAACTGCGCATATCTATTTTATATATATATATATATATATATATCATAATTTACAATAGTATTCGTATTAGTTATTATAGCACATTAAATTATAGGGCTAAAAAAGAAGAAATAGGAATTCCAAGATTTATGGACATTAACTACAAATTTAGTGGGTAATAAAATTATAATTAATAGAGAGTTAGAGTAATTAAATAGGGACCGATTAAAGAATTTAATATGGCATTTATGGAAAAATAAACAAGCACAATAGCTTGATTTTTAAATTAGTAAATAAATATCATTAGAGAAATTAATATGACATATATGGGAAAAATTAAATAGGCATAATAGGTGGATTTTGAAATGGGTAAATAGTACCATTAGAGATTGTCTAATTTTGACATTAATAACCAATTATTACGGTATTAGACATTACAAGGAAACCAAAGCCTAAGTGTATAAATTAGGAATAATTACCTAGTGAACAACTAAGTATTAATACCATTAAATATACGTAGAAGGCTATATAATTTTCACAGTAGAAAATTATATAGCTTTAATTATACTTTTAGAACAAGCCTGAATTATTCACCTAGAGGTTACTAGCAATTGTGTATACTTACTACCAATGTGGGACATCTCCAACCACAGTACCCGTAGGGAGGGGATATGCATAGCACGTATGACCTGCTTTTGGGATGTAGGTATTAAATAGCTATTATAGGGTCTATATTTTCCCTATTTAGAAAGTATTAAATAGTTGGGATTAGTGGTTAGGCATGGTAGTGGATATCTCGAGAAGAATCCGCTTCAGATTTGAGGTATTAAGTAGCTATTATAAGGTCCACTCTCCTATAAAGAACTATTAAGTGGAGTGATGAGATTCCATGCGATGTAGCTAAATAGTATCGGAGAGGAGTCCGCCTTGGGATAGGTATTAAATGACAAGGACCTGCCTAAAATGTTGGTATTAACTTGTAAGGTCTTGCCTTTTTGGACGGTTTAAATCGACGATAAACCACATAAGTCAGACTCAAACCATTCAAAATGGAATATTGTTATGGGATAAATAAGAAAAGCAGAGAAAGAAGGAAAACAAATACAAAATCTCGTAGCGGAATGACAAAATATAATGATCAAATAAACAGTCCATGAAGCTTTTTTACCAATGACATTGATTAAACCTTTATAATACAGATTAGAGTTACATACACCAAGAATAAATAATAAACAAATGCAGCGGAACAACATGATGCAGTAGAATAAATATAGTAAATAATAGCACAAAATCTTCATCTTCGTCCTCTAGAAAGCGGTCTCCGATAAACTGAAAAGCTTAGGCTAACCCAAGCGAATTGAAAAGACGAAACACTCGAGTCAGAACTAAAAGATCTTATATAAGTCAAATTCATTTTAAATAAATATGAGTGTTAACGACATCAGAGATGTTTATGGATTTGACATCTCCTATCCAGTGTCTAATGTGGGTGCAATAACTTAAGAGATGTTCTAGATTACCATCTCCAAAGGATCCGTTAAACTATCTACTATGTAGTACAATACGCTATTATAATAGTATCTACTATAAAGTAAAGTATTAAAATACGTTAAGGCGTCACCTATATCCCCCTTAACACATTTTATACAATGTCGTAGTCTATACAGATACTATAAACTCTACCCGCAGGTGGGCTATTAGGGAGCACTCCATAGGTACAACATAAAAAAAACTAATAAAAGGTGCAATAGGGCATGTGAACACGACATTCGAGGCAATGTTAAGGTAGATATACCAATTGTGGATCTGGACTGGTGGAAACACATAGCAGCTGCCACCGCCCACCTCGAAAAACACTCCCATAATCAAAATTGAGGGGTGGCCACCAAATTATCGCAAAGTCATAATATGGTATCGATGAAATGTATCCGATCGGAGGTGCGACCTCACTTGGCCCGGCATGGCTCCTGTTTTAGGCACATCTAAGCTGACTCACGAGAGTCAGGATCACGTAAATACCTCATACAGAAATCGCTCGCTAAACCATTCTACTTTATTTCTGGAATCTCCATCACGTAGACATTTGTTAAAGTGGTTTTCGGTATTGACAGAGAGTAGGACAATATCCGATTCCGGTCTCTTTAACAACCAAATGCTTATTTCACACTGGATGTTTCTATTACATTCAAAAAGTCAATTTAAAATTGATATCAAAATATCATATTCTCAAAACCATATTATTTTAGAATCATATTCACTTTCAAAATCACATTCACTTCCAATATCATATTCACTTCAAAATCATATTTACTCTAATATGTCCTTTCACAAAAAGGTATCAATTTCAAATTCCAACTTAGGTTTTATCATCATCAAAGATTTTAATATAAATAATTCAACTTTACACAGTCTGAAATTTTAGAAAATAGTTTAGATAGTCATAAATAGTTTTTATAGTTTTAAAAATAGTTTGAAATAGTTAAAATAATCTAAAATAGTTTAAATGGTTTAAAATAGTTCAAAATGGATTAAAATAGTTAAATACATTAAAATTAAAATTTAATTAGATTTAAAATGATTTTAAATAGATTTTAAATAGATTAAATAGATTTAATTTATATTAAATAGATTAAAAAAAGATTAAATAAATTTAAAATAAATTAAATATATTTTAATTATATTAAATAGATTTTAAAATAAATTTAAAATAAATTTAATTAGTTTAAATAGGTAAAATAGATTAAATTGAATTAAATAGTTATAATAGATTAAAATAAATTATAATAGTTTTAAATTGATAAAATAGTTAATTTAATTAAGATAGCTTAAATTAGTTTAAAATAGATTTCGAAGTTATCCAAACATTTTCAATAACTCGATCCCAATAAATTCATTTATATTTAACACTTCAACTTTGAAATTCCATTCTAAATCCTTTGAACAATTTATTAAATTAATTCTAATTTCAGCATATACGCTTGGATTATCGAAATAATTCAGTTTATGTAAACCAATTTCTATTTCAAAATGCCAGTTAAGTGAATTCAACATTTAAATAATTAAAAATCATTAAATTTGACCAATCCAGTGTTCATATATAATTTTCTACTCTATGGTCAAGTGATATGGATATTTATCATTTCAATCCGCAATTTAAGATTCACAGTTATATCATTTCAGACCGTAATCCCGAATTAAATAAAATCCATAAAATCGCTCGAGTCTATCATTTCAACCCATAATGATTTTTCCCTAATTTATAGATCGCTTGGGTATGTATCATTTCAACCCATAGGGAACTTGCAATGTTATAACAATATAAAAATACAACATCCAGTCATCCAATATCAAAAAATCAGACATCCATCACAGTCATCGTCCAAATCAACCAATAAACATCAATGGATACTGATTATCATTTACAGGTATTAAATTGACAATTAAATTCAATATTAAATTAAATGATGATTAAGTGCAATAAAAGTCAAATTTAACTAGAATGATAATTTAAGCATACCAAACCTTAATCAATAAATTTCTAATCACATCATAAATTTAATTTATCTAACATAAGATAATATAGTAGTTGTGAGTAGGTCAAAACACTCACCTTTGATTTTAAATTGATTAAAATCCAATATAGGGTCCAAAATTCAACAGCCTTGGAATTCATCCAAACCAGCCTCAAAATATCCAAAATTTCGATGTGATCCCAATGAGACAAACCATGCATGAATCGGGTCAAGTATGAAAAAGTTACGTCGGTTTGAAGTTAAACGATTTAAAATTAAAATAAATGAAAAGCTTAACTAATAAAACACGTATAACCTTTACACCTCAGCATCCCTCCAACGTAAGAAATCCTAATCCTCTCGTCTTCGTTCAGGCCCCTCTCAACCCATAGCCATCATGCATCGGCTAATTTTTGCCATGCTTAGATGGACTATGGCCAGATTCACCAACCCCCCTCGAAACCGTACTTCCTCAGGCGCCCCCCTCGACGGCCACACGACACCCACCGGAACCACCAAACACTCCGCCGTTGATTGACGTTCCAGGCCAAATCACCGTGATTTTGTTCATCTCCGGCATAAAAGAACACCCTAGAACTGCACTACTCATCGACCTCTACGCAACAGCGCCCTCCGATCGTCAATCGGACGACGATCGATCGTTGGATTGCCAAAGCCCAATATGGACAACCGGAATTGATTCGTGAATCCTGGACAAACCATGAATCCGATTGAAAAACGAATCATACCAGTGAATTACGCTCGTTGAGAGATTTGAATTGATATATAATATGATAGGGTTCTGAGGAGTTTGATTTTGAAATTGAAATTTGAAACTGAATTTAGGGTTTTTCATTTGAAGTTTGTTTCTACCATTGGAATGGAGATGCCACAGAGTATTGTACATACAACAATGAGAAAAAAAGGCTACTAGGGTTAGAACAAAACAATATATACTAACAAAGCCGGATAAGAATGAATAATACTGGAATTGATTTGAAACAACAAATACGACCCGAAAAGCCCATTCTGCCTCGAAAACGAAAGTAGGTCATCCCATATATCAAAATAGATGTATTCGATATTTCTAAGTTCAACGGAAGAGGTTTGAAGTCCTAATTTCATCGTATGAAGAAGTTAGCTTTAAAATTAGCTTATTTTAAATTGATTCCAATTGAATTTAATTAAATTGATTTCTACGCATTTCGAGTCCGTACGATCAAACGATAAATTCGATCGCTACGAAATTTGAAACCCGATAATAATTTACCGTTACGGATCCGATGAAACTAGTTTCATCGAAATCCGAGACAGTGGCCAAAATGGCTATTTTCACGCTAATTAATAAATTAATGTTACATTAATTAAATCACTTTTTAATTCCACTTTTAATAACTAGCCAATTTTATCATTTTTGATTACTTAGACATTTACAATAATTTAAAACAAATTTACATATCCAATTTAGTGTTAAATATTTCACTAATTACGGTGTTCAATTTCAACTGTAATTAGATCCAATTAATTACAATTTAGTTCAAATAAATTGATTTAATATGATTTTAATCCTTTTTGTTCAATTATACATTACTCTATCAATATTTTGATATTGAGTTATACCGTATTAGGCTAGTATTTACCATCTTTCGTTTATTAATTGCAATTTTCCAATTATATTGAATTTTTGTCGATTTTCACATTAATTATAATTTAAAATCCCAATTAATTTAATTTTTTAATCTGTTTTCATACCTTTTATTACATCAATTATTGCTTTGTGAATATAATTAACATTTCTATACATTTTGTTGCATGTACATTTTCCAGTTATCATCTTAACTCATTTCACGTAACATTTAATTTAATTTAATTGCAATTGATTTTCAATTTAAATTCAACAGCCTAAATAAATGTGTAACTAATAACAATTTCCATCTTTTCTATATTTAATAACATTCATAAGTTCAATATTTACAAAAAATGTTATAACAACTTACACTATACTAATTCTATCCAGTTACCATTTATTACACAATATTTCATTAAATAAATCAACATTTAAAATATCAATTGTTCTTTAAATCTAATTATCAATTAATACACACATTATTACAATTTTATAATCATTTTAATTAATTGGAATTACATTTTAAAGTAGTTATCAATTACCACAAATTTATACTATTATATTTGATTCCAGTTATATTATTTTTATTAAGTCACAAATTTTTTATTTCTTTCAACATATATCACAAAACCTTATTAAATTAACTATTTTTAATTGTCGAAAATTATGGATGGTTACATAAATGGTTAGAATCTGCCCAGTTCTCGTTGAAAAAGGATTAAGTGGCTTGGGTACTTTCTCTTACATTGTTAGAACATGATTGACGATAGTTGCATGGGACTTGGAAGGGGCTTTGGCCTACAGTTGAGGGTAAATTATAGAGCCAAGATGCATTAGTAATATGGCTATTATTATAGAGCATTATCTAGGTGTCATCGGTCTTCGTAGTTACGATCGATTGATTAGAGATTATGTTGTGGAGGGTTCGCTTCATGGACCGAGGTATTACATAGCCATTATGAGGTACACCTCCTCCCTAGTTAAAAAGTATTAAGTAAGCAATGTTTATGGGTAGTAAAATGGTTAGACGTATTTGCAGATAGGCATATACTTATATAGTTATACCTTGAAGAAGGTTAGGTTAAACATATCATATGTGCAAAAGATTTAACGGATTACACAACGAACAAGTAAGTATTAATACTATTAAATATACATAAAAGATAATATAATTTCATAGCAATAAATTAAATAACTTCAATTGTACATTTAGAACAAAAGTGAATTAGTGGGCTTAGCCCAACACTTAGGCTTTGGTGATTGGTTTGGTTTAGTGGGTTAGGATGCAAGGTCAGTAGAGTTACACAACAGAAGTCTACCCTTCACTTAGAGGATACTAGCAATTGTGTATACTTACTACCAATGTGGAACATTTTCAACTATAGGACTCATGGGGATGAGATATGCATAACACGTATGACCTGCTTTTGAGATGGACGTATTAAATAGCTATTATAGGGTCCATCTCTTTCCTATTTAGAAAGTATTAAATAGTTGGGATTAGCGGTTAGGCATGGTAGTGGATATCTCGAGAAGGGTCCACTTTGGGTTTGAGGCATTAAGTATCCATTTATAGGGTCCGCTCTCCTATAAAGAAGTATTATGTGGACAGATGAGATTCCTTGCAATGTCAGCTGGATAGTATCGGAGAGGAGTCCGCCTTAGGATAGGTATTAAATGAAGGGGATCTGCCAAAAATGTTGGTACTAAATGGTAAGAGTCTGCTTAGTTCTTGTTGAAATGATATTAAGTGGCTTGGGTACTATCTCTTACATTGTTAGGACATGATTGATGGTAGTCGCATGGGACTGGGAAGGGCCTTTGGCCTACAGTTGAGGGTAAGTTGTAGAGTTGAGATGCGTCAGTAATATGCAATTATTATAAAGCCTTGTCTAGGTATCATCGTTCTTTATAGTTAGGATTGATTGACTAGCAGTTATGTTGTGACGGGCCTGATTCGGGGACTGAGGTATTACGCAGGCATTATAAGGTCCGTCTCCTCCTTATTTAAGAAGTATTAATTGGATGGGGTTTTGGATAATGTAGACATATATGAGGATATGCATAAACTTATATAGTTATACCTTGGAGAATGTTAGGTTAAACATATCGTATGTGCATAAAAGTTTAATGGATTAGCCATAATAATAGATATAACACTTAAATGAAAACCAATCGGTATAAAAAATTGGATGTGTAAAGTATATAATTTTCCAATTAACATAACATTATTCTAACACCCTACTCATAATAACCCACAGGTTAGATTTAGAAGGACTAGACAATGGTGCAAGATGAGAACCATTGATGGTGATGATCGGTGTAGACAAGGCAATTAAATGTCCAAGGAATGATATTCTGAGGTAGTAGCCTTAGTCAATACATATGTTATATTATATTTTTCATTTCCACTATAAGTTTATATCAACCGTGCTATGATATACTTGTGTTATTGCAAGATACCAAAACCAACGATCTGTATCCTAATGGATTGTGTTTCGATTTAATTGAAATTCAGGCCTATTAAGGCGAGTTGTTATATTTAGTATCAGAGCTTAGGTTAGTCGACCGTAGAAATTAGGATATGCTGAGAGAATGTATTTGTATTTTTGCTTATAATTATATATAAATTATATGCTTAACTCTATAAATTCTGACTATATAAGTAGTTGTGACCATATTATAAAAGGATGGACGAGGAGACTATAAGTTGGAAAAATAAATAAAGTTAAATTTATACTCCTACCCCGCTTAACCCATGGGATGGAGGTCATAACGTAAGCAGTGGACCAAGAAGAGCATGAGCACGACATACAGAAGAATCTCAGAGGCTAAATGGCACTTGACACCTTTGTTGGGCGTAAATTGCCTTATGATTGTGGATTTTAATAGATTGCCGATTGAAGAAATACATTTCATCTAAACATATGAGAGATAAGAAGCTATATGTTACGAGCATTCGGAAGTAAAGATTGATAGGGGAAGAGGAAGATGTGAAAAGGGAGTAAAGCAAGTTCCTACAAAAAGGTGTACATTAATCACCACAAGAAGATAATCAGATTATTGATGGAGATGAGTTAAGGATGAGTAGGAAAAAAAGAGGTCCTAAAGATAGGGCAATGATAGTCCATTTCTTAGTCCAATCCTATGTGTAAGAATTTGATAAAAAGATTTCTTTGAAAATTCCTTGAAATATTTTGAACGGGTTTTTTAAAGGATTTATTAGAAAGTTATGTTTTGAAAAAGCGAGAAAATTTAGAAATTCATAATTTGAAATTTTGCCATCTCAAAAGTTTCGATTTAAAGGTTTTTGGTAGAAAGGTTTTTCATTTTTGAAATTCTTAGTTTAAAATTGGTCGAGTCAAAAAGTTTTCAATTACAGGTTTTTGATAAAGGGATTTACATTTTTAAAATAAATGTAAAATTGTATGTATGTTGGGGTGGATGATTTTTGCTATTGTGATAAATTTGGAATTTCCATTTTAAAATTCTTTTTAAGGGATAGATAAATGTAATTGGTACTTGATTCAAATGGAGTATATAGAATAGAAGGATAAAAATGCCCAACAATTTAGATAGAAATAAAATTAGGAATATATATATATATATATATATATATATATATATTTGATTAGTAATCTAGTTAGAAAAATATAGTAGGAAAATAATAGGAATATGATGGGAAAAATGGATAAATTTCATGGATATGTAGTAATTGTGCATATACTTTAAATAGACACTTAGATAGATGTTGCAATTACGCATATCTTTTAGAAGTCATCCTCTTTTGCTATAAAATCTCCATCAAAGATTAAAGCGGAGATAGCGTGAAAAATAATAGGATGAAAGTTATCCTTATATACTCCACTTTTCATTGTTTAAAGTTATAGAAGACATTTTTATAAGAAAGTTTTGGTGTGATAATTGAGTATTTGGACTTTTTGAGTTAAAAATCGTACTTTTAAAAGAAGAAAACGTCTATTGTAAAAAGTCCTTAAAATGGTAAAATCAGTTAGAAAAGGAAAACTCCAAGTAATTTTTTTTTTGAATTTGATAAAAAGGTTTTGTAACAGCCCTTAATTTGGCATTTGTTATTTAATTAATCAGTTGGTTAGTTATGTTTCAAAAATGGAATTTGTGTAAACGATGGGATTTTATCATGAAAATTGCACCGTTACGTTCGTGGCAAAATTCTGAGCAACTTTCATATTTGGAATCTTGTGATCGAAGCTCAAATGAAGAACTACGGATGGAAAACGAAATAATATTTAAGAAAAATTAACGTCATTTTGATCAATCATTATGACTCACAGGTTGACCCCTTTTGTTGAGCAGGTCGACATGGAGTGGTCGACCACTATAGATGGAGAGGTAGACCTGTCCAGTAGGTGAAGCTAGGTTTAGCCTTGGCACAAATGGCCTGGTAATAATTTTTGATCGTATGTATGTGGTTGATTCTAGTGCCTATAAATTCAGGTCCGATTCTCTCTTTTCTTCTTATATTTTTCTTAAGGCAGTGGCGAAGCTCTATCATTTCCCTTCTCCATTATTCTTTCAAATTATAAAATATTTATACAAATTGGAGATCAACGAGAATCAGCAAGAAAGGAAGAGAATCAATAAACAATATGCATATTTAAGGTAATTTATGTGTGTATATATATATATATATATGTATATATATATATATTCTCTCCTAATTCCAAATATTTTCTCAGATCTGCAATCCTACTATATGTGTGTGTGTGTATATATATATATATACATCCTTTTTATACATATTTCTTGGATTAAAAAGTATTTGAAGTTGAATCTGAAAGTGTACGTGCAGTACTAAGGATCGTGTAATATAATATATAAATGCGGAAACTGATAATAGCAGTAAAATAAGAATTAAAGTAAGCACACCAGGAATTTTTATATTGGTTCGAACTTCCCGTTCTACGTCCAGTCCCAGAATATCCTTTGGATTTAGACTAAACCCCTCACTTAACCCGGAGGAATAGGTATACCACACCTGAACAGGAATTTTTCCGCCTCAACAGCCGAAGAGGACTTCAACTTAATACAAATAATTTGTTGACGAGTGTGTTCTGAATAACACGGATTGTCTTTTGATAGTACAATTTTCCTATAATCAAATCCTCAAGAATATGTAGTGTGTGTGAAGATTTAAAAGGAGGATAATCTCGTAGAATCGAAGTATATAGATTAATTACAAGATTCTAGCGATATTGAATGAGAATGAATGCTTTTATTTGTAGAAATAAATAGAGAATAGATTTCAGAATTATAAAACAAGAATTGGTAATTGTAGGAATGAATTAAACATGTTTATATAGTTGTAGAATAGTTACAATCTTTCATGAAGAGTTTCAATCAAAGGTTGTGACCATATCTCTTGGATTGAAGGTGATTCCTCTTCACGAACGATCGCAACTCTTCAGAAAAATAGCCGCTATTTCCAGGTCGGTTGACTGAAAATTCTGGCCGGTCAACTGAGTTTAAAATCGTGTAGAAAACAGAGCATATCTGTGCACTAACAACAGGTTCGGTCAGCCGAAAATTCTGGCTGGTCGACCGACCTGATGTTATGTGCACAGATCATATTTTTTCAAGTATAAAACAATATACAACTATTTGTATGTTTGTGTGACTACTTGAGGAATGATTTTAAAAATATTCTAAGACTCAATATAATAAAATATTAATACTAATCTCTGGATTGTAGTCTTGTCTCCTTTGTAGTGCACAATATACTTTTATTCTCTTTTTTTGCCTTTGTATAGTATTCTCTTTGTAGTTCGTCTCATGATCTTTAAAGCTTGTGTCATGAATCAAAAACCCATGAATCAACAGAATCAAAAGTTTTTCTTCAGATCTAGTGATTTGGAATGCTTTTAAAAGGTGAGTGGGAAATTTTATATATTGTTTATGATTTTGAATCCATTCCGTTGGCATACATTTGGTTTTTATGCCTAAATCTACCTTATTTGTGAGTTATAGACTCAAATTAGTGTAGAAAACCATTAGCTACATATTCCTATTTTAGATATGAATTGGAATGGTGTTTATACCCTGATTTGGAAATCAATCCTAAATATTTTAGAATTAGAATGTTGTGTGGTTTTATTCCAAATCTGTACTTGGGGTGTAAAATATTAATAGGATTTTTGACTTTTGCCCTATTTATGTTGAATTATAGATTTTCCACAGTTTAATTTGTGGAAAGAACATTCGTTTGATTTTATAAATTAGTGTATTTATCCACTTTTAATAGAAAAAGACGACGTTTGATTTAATAAGGAATATATGCAAACAAATAGAAAGAGATGTGTAAAGTCCAGAATTATTCTCCATTGTTTACACTGTCTATTCCAAATAAAAAGAAATTATTTATTCCTTGTAATTTCAAGCAGAGTCAATCTTTCCTTTTTCTTTTGTTTTAAACTAATTTATGGAAATCATAGCAGAAAATTTCCTAAAGAATCTCATTCCAGCAAATTAAATACGGAAAGAATATTCTAGTTAAATGTTGATGACTAGAATATAATTGGATAGGAATGGTTAGTTTATACGTATTTATTAGGTAATTTATACATATTTATTGCACTAATAAATGTGTATAAAATTTAAAAAATACCATCTATTCACACGTAACGTTCGCTTAGGATAGATTATTATTACGTAGAATAGGAAAGCAAATATGAGAAATCAGGAAAGTTAGCAATTCCTATTAATGGGCAATAAAATTAAGAGTTGCTAATAATTAATACGATGTAAAAGATTGTAACCCACATTAATGGGCAATAAATGTGAACAAGATTCGGGTTACAATTTGGTTACTATGGAACAAAAGGTTGTAACTCAAATTAATGAGCAACAAGTGAGGAATGAATTTAGGAGCTAAAATTAATAGGGAAAAATGGATTAAAAGGACTAATAAAAAGGGAATAGTCATAAAAGGTTACTAACTGGAAATTAGTAACTATACATAAATGTCTTATGAAATGTCCATTAGAATTATTATGAACAAATTGACATTTATGAAATGAGCATTAGAAGGGGATTTATGGGAAATATAATATTAAGGTAAATCTTATTACCTTAAATGAAAAGAGGATTAGTAAACTAAGTCTAATTTTAAACCTAGGAACAATACTAAGACCCATGATATATAACCTAAATCTTGCATAGGCTTAGGATAGTTATTTGGACTTAGTAGACTGGGGTCACATGATGGAAGACTGCCCTTCACTCAAAGGCTACCACCAGTCATGTGCACTTACTACTGATGTGAGACATCACCAAATAGTAGAACCCATGACTATGCGAGAGATAGGACCTACTTTAAGGTTAGAGGTATTAAGTGGTTGTTTGAGGGTCCGCCTCTTTCCTAGATAAAAAGTATTAAATGGTCCAAATTAGTAAATAAGAGTGGTGAAGGATATCACCAAAAGGGTTCGCTTTAGATTTGAGATATTAAATGGATATAGGGTCTGCATCTCTCCTAAAAAAAGTATTAAAACCTAGTAAGATTCCAAATTAAGAGTAAGTGGATATCTTGGGAAGGGTTTGCTTCAGGATTGGGATTTTAAGCGACAATTGGATTATAGGGTCCACCTCTTTCCTATAAAAGAAGTATTAAGTAGCCCAATGAGATTTCAAGCGATGTCAGCTAGATAGTACTAGTGAGGAGTCCACTTGGGGTTAGGTATTAAATGGCAAAGACCTATATATAAATAAGTGTTAAATAGTCAGGAGCCTGCTTAGTTCTTATAATAAGGTATTATGTGGCTTTGGTACAGTCTCTCAGAGGGCTAAGATTTTAATAACGGTAGATGGTTAGTAGTATGGCTATTATATATTATAAGGCCATAAATAGTGATCAAAGGTCTCTATAGCTAGGATCAATGGACCCACCGTGATGATGCTGGGAGCCCGCTTCACATTTGGAAGTATTAAGTGGTTAATAGACTTACATCAGTATTTTGTACCTTGGGAAGGGTAGGTTGGTAGGTTGTTATAGGATGGAATATCATGTGTGCAATATTGGGTTAAATTAGTTAATCTTAAATAGTAGACATAACAATTAAATGGAAACCAATCGGTATTAATTTATGTTATAGACACTGTATAGAATTTCCAATAACCGAAAGTGGAAAATAGGCACAAGGACAAATTTTCATAAAAATTTAGGCTGAAGGACAACAAGTTTTATTTTTAAACTGAAGGACAAACTTTGAAAGAAAATTAGGCTGAAGGACAATGCTAAATACAAATAGCATTTTGTACAATGTAAAACTGGATGTAATGCTAGTTATAATTAGCATTTTGTATAGTGTTTATACTGTACAAAATGCTAGTTGTATTTAGCATTGTCCTTCAGCCTAATTTTCTTTCAAAGTTTGTCCTTCAGCCCAAAAATGAAACTTCGTGTCCTTCATCCTAATTTTTTTTTCAAAGTTTGTCCTTGTGCCTAATTCCCTCTAACCGAAATGTTATTTTGACCCCCTTCTCATTACAAATAACATGATAGATTTAGAGGAACATGTCATTGGAGCTGGATGTGTTTGATTGTTGGAGAAGTCTTCTTTTCTCACACTCGATGTTGATGTGGCAATCTGATTTCGAAGGAATATCATTGATTACAAGATAGTTGCCATGGTAAGTATTTATATCCTATTATTTTTTCCACTATAAGTTTATATTCTATCAATCTCTAATGATGCTCATGCTTATTTGCAGGTACCAAACCTCAACGATCTGTGCTCCGATGGACATAGTTTTCAATTTTTATTGAAATTTTAGGCCCATTAAAGTGCGGGTTGTTACATTTGGTACCAAAGACTAGGTCAGTAGATTAGAGGAATTAGGATAAATTAAGAGAATGTATTAATTCTTTCTTATCTAGTACTATTATACTTTTACACTAGAATCTAAGAATCCCGACTATACAATTTGTTGTTTCACTTCGAAGGAATGGACGAAGTAACTATGGGTTGGAAATATCTTAGATTTAATATTGCCACACTGTCTCTGAATTACTCTTAGGGAGTGTTGGCAATGCATAAGGTGTTGATGATTAAGAGACGAGTACGACATATGGTAGAACCTTAGAGACTAGAGAGTATTGGACTTGGTGGTTGAGATCAAGCTACCTTATGGTTTTGGATTTTTATGATGGCTTGTAGTCAAAGATACACAATCATTTCAGATAAGCGAGAAATAGAATTACGTATGCCACAAACATCTGAAAATTGATTTTGGAAAGGGAATGTCCATCGATCATCTTTAGATAGCAAACTGGATTTTTATTTAGTGAATTGAAGTTAATTCCTGAGCCTAAACACATGAGAGAATTTTTACAAAATATATTTTGGACATGCCTTAGATATTAGGAAAAAGGGTATTCGAATGATTTTTTTCTAGGGATTTATTCTGGAAAATTTGTTTGGGGAATGTTATGAAATTTTAATTTCATGAAACACATATACCGCTAAATTTGGCCATGTTAAAAAATATTTGGTTTATAAAGGAGTAAATTTTTAAATCCTTAAATATTTATATGTGTGTGTGTGTGTGTGTGTATCAATAAAGGCTAGATTTTTATTTTTGGCAAGAAGTTAGCATTTTGATTTGGAAATGAGTTTCAAAGGATAAATATTTAGCCTAATGATTTCCTATTTTCGAATTTTTTTAAAATTCACTCTTATAGGGGATGAACAAAATAGGAATAATACTTAACTTTATTAGGTGTTAGAAGTGTTGTTGTACCCGCCAACTATTGGTCTTGTGAAGTATTGCAGGAAGTAGCAGTTGGAATATTATTGGTTTTTAGTGTTTCTGATGATTAGAGTAGTATAATTCATAAATAATTTAAATTGCCGGAGAATGGTTCAAAATTAAATGGTAGGCTTTGTCACCGCAGTGATGAGGACAAGAATTTTTTAGGTCGTCTTGAATCAAAGGAGACAGCATGAAATGATTATTATCATTATTATTTAATCTGACCCTAATTAGGTCCATGTTTAACTAATACCTAAAGTCTGTCTAACAGTTGACACCTAGCGGTAAGCCTGAAGCATTCTATCAGTTAGCAAGTTTTGGCACCTCTTGAACCTAAAAAACAACTACAAAAGTCGTGTTTGAATTCCCCAAGTTGCATTCTTTCATTCCTTCTTCCTCAACCTATCGAACCCAATCTTCGTCTTCCTTCTCTTTAATAGTAGCCTTTCTCCTTCATTCGTCCACTAGGTGATGCCGTTTTTCTCCTTCTCCTAGGAGCAGCAGCCTTGCCTTCCCCATCATGCTAGTTTTTATGAATTTGATCCTGCCCCACTGCCACTCCAGATCTGAACCATATTTCTTCCCTCCGACATCTTCTAAGCCTAAGACACCTTTTCGCTCTGTCACTTCTTCCTTGTGCCATTCTAGTCTCACCACTCAAGGGATCACTTAACTGGACTGGAATGAGCAAGAGGTTTCGCCACTTTTGCGCTGGAAGAGCTATTCTTCACAGCAGGATTTGCACTGACCCTCTGCTTTAAGAATTTTGAGCAAGAAAGTCACCTATGCTGCATCTTCCTTTTCGATATCCTATTGGCATCGAATTTTGATAAAGGCAACAATTTGATTCGTTCGGAGGTGAAGGGAGTCTAGATTGAGCTGACTAATGATGATCTCATTGAGATTTTGGAAGCTTCCGTAGAGGATGCAGACTTAGATGATTTAGAAGTGACCAACTAAGAAATTTTGCAGCATATCAATTTCCAAGATGTCGATGTTTGGAACATATATGGTCTATGTCTGACTGCCATCTGGTAGTGCGCATCTTTTACCACAATGTCATCCTAAATATGGGAAGTAATGACTGAATTTCCATGGTGCAGAAGACCACCTATATTATTATTGATGAGATCTCCGTCAATTGGACCCACATCCTTATGGTTCATTCCATCGATCAAGGAGTTGGCACTTCATGGAGCCACTTTCCATATTTTCACATATCCACTCTTGTATTTAGGCACTATGGGTGAATTTCCTTGGAGATGCAATTTAGACGAAGGTTCCTTTACTATCATTAGATCCTGCCTCAGGAAGACGATGATCCAGAGATGCCAGCAACACGAGATTGGGTATTTAGCTGTCATACTATGACCATTGAAAGGTTTCGTCATTTGGTCGAGCTCCAACTATGGAGCGAGATCGTCTCATAGTTTGTAGGTAGTGTTTTAGGATTATGGTGTTGTTGTCTTTTCCCTTTTAGAATTTGTTCTTTTCTTAGTTTGGATTGTAATTGTTAGTTGTCTCTTATAAAAGGCACTCACGATATTATGAATTCCTATATATTTATTGTGTTATTGTTTCTGGACAGGCAAACTGCCATTATATATGCATAGTGAAGAAGAAGTAGTATAAATATGAAAATCTCATAAAGACACTTAATTAATAGTAATTACACTATAAGGCTGGAAGTTTAGAATAGATGGAAAACTTTAGCAAAGGATAGGTTAAAGTTAATCTGGTATCGTTATGTTAATGTGTCAAGTTTTATAGGTTAAAATTAGTTATATAATTTTAGAATTTGGTTTATCCTTTTAGCGCATAATTGACTTCTGATTACGTCGAATTTTGGCTTGAGTTATCGAAATTTTTGAGGAGAAAAATATTTTGAAAAGTTTCCCTTGATTTAAAAAGTTTCTTTTAAAAAAAAATAGTTTTGGGTTATAGTTATTTTTGGCTATTAAATAATTTTTAGAGGTTTTTTCCGAATTTGATTTCGAGGGAAAATATGCGTCTAAATATTTTGGGATTTTACTTTTCAAATGACGTACAAAAAGTTTTTGAGGGCAAAAGAGAAGGTTATAATGTATAACAGAATAAGTATCCAAGAAGAAGGTTGGAATTATAGAATTTCCATCTAAATTCCTTTTGCGACGTAGTAGTATAGATTCAAAAACCTGGATTTTCAAAAACGTTGGATGTTAAAAATTATGTGATAAGATTGGGTGGTAGGGATTGGATGCAAAATTGGTTGAACAATACTCCAACTCGTAGATGAGCAAAATTATTATATAACAAGGATTTTTGAAAACTTGCATGCATATAAAACTACTTGTATATCTAGGTTGTTTGCAGCATATTTTCAAGATGTTTTTAAAAGAATGCATTTATATAGAAGGTGCCGATTTAGAGTCATTCTACATACATGTTTTATATGTTATGATACACCATGCACTTGTATACGTTTGGTTACAAAATTGGGTGTACACTAATTGTTGGATAGATTTGATTAGTTGCGCGCAATGTTACATGATTCAACCCTTGAGAAATTTCAGGGATGAATTTATTTTAAGAGGGTGAATGTAACACCCTGTAAATTTAACATTAATTTATAAATAATTATTAAGGCTTCAAAAATGGAATTTGGCTATGAAATTTGAATCATTATGATCATGGCGATTTTCTAAGCAACTTTAGTATTTGGAGTTTTGTAATCGAAGCTTAAAGCGTTTGAAGTTTGGAGCGAAAAAAATTAAATAACGAAAAAAGAAATAAACAAACATTAATTTTGGGACCCCACCGATCTACCCCCCTAGTGGTCGACCGTCTATTAAGGCATGGCCGACCGGTTTGGTAATGACAACTAGGGTTTGAACCTTGGCCAATAAGGCAGATTTAATTATTTTAATCTAATAGATACGATTGATTCAAATGTCTATAAATAAAGGCCTAATCCCTCACTTCTCTTATCATTTTTTTGATCCAAGCAGCAGATTTTTTTTCTTTTTTCCTTCTCTACTACTTTTAAAACTTATAAAATATTATACGTATATATATAATTAGAGAAGGGTAGAAAGTAAAAAAGAAGAAGAGAAGGAGCCAATCAATACTGCATAAAAAGGTAAATGTTTATAATTATAAATCTTTAATCCCCTTAACCCCAAATTTCTTCGCAAATTTATAACTCGAATAGTACGTATACATCTTTTTATACATTTTCTTTTGAATTGAAAAGGAAAATGGGTCAAGTAAAGGAATATATTTAGATTTGAAGATTTGGAAAGCTTAAAATGCGAGCAAGAAATTATTTAATTTATTTATAACATTGAAATCTATATCATCGGACTCTATTTAATTGTTATTCCTAAATAAGATCTGATGAATTGTAGGCTTAAAACAAATGTATGCCAATATCGCTTACATATTTTATATAGATAATTGGAATATGAATAGTATGTACAACCTAATCTGGAAATTTGAATTTAGTCCCAAATGTTTATTATTGTGGAATGTTTGTTTATTCTAGATTTATAATCGAGTTGCAAATTAGGTTGCCCTAGTTGGCTTAGAATGTAAATTTCTGTATTATAATTTATTTGGAATGGGGTATAATTTAATTATATATATTTCCATGCTAAATTATCCAATTTCTAAAATATGTACGAAAATGCTGTCGTTTGAATTAACAAGTAATATACCAGAAAGGAAAGGGATGTGTAAAGTAAGGATATTCTTCTCCATAGTTTGCGTTGTCTATGACAATAAAAAAAGAGAGATTATTCCTTGTGATTTCAAACGGAGCAAAATTCTCATTTTTGGTTAATTTATGGAAATTTACGATGGCGATTCCATTTTGAAAGGATAGCTCTAATAAATTAAAACATGGAAAGGAATATTCTAGTTAGGAATTAATAATTTGAAAAAAAATATACACCTAAAATTGTGCGTATCGATTAAAAATAAATAAATATATGTTATCATAATTTATGAAAATATTTGTATTAGTTATTATAGTATATTAAATTATAGGAAAAGGGAAGTAATGGGAATTCCAAGAATTGCGGACATTAACTACAAATTTAATGTAAGTAAATTTTTAGTTAATAGAGAGTTAACATAATCAAATGGGGAATGATTAAAAAATTTAATATAGCATTTATGGGAAAATGAATAGGCATGATAGGTTGATTTTGGAAATAGTAAATGATGTCATTAGAGAAATTAATACGGCATTTATAGGGAAATTGAATAGGCATAATAAGTGGATTTTGAAATGGGTAGATGTATAACATTATAGATTGTCTAAATTTGACATTAATAACCAATTATTATGGGAAACCGACATTTATTAGACATTATAAGAAAACCAAAGCCTAAGCGTAAAAACTAGGAATAATAACGTAGCTAACAAGTAAGTACTAATACTATTAAATATATGTAGAAGGCAATATAATTTTCATAGTAGAAAATTATATAGCTTTGATTATACTTTTAGAACAATCATGAATTAGTAAGCTTAGCCCAACACTTAGGCTTTGGGTGATTGGTTTGGTTTAGTGGGTTAGGCAACGAGGTCAGTAGAGTTACACAATAGAAGTCTTCTGTTCACCTAGAGGCTACTAGAAATTGTGTACTTACTAATAATGTAGGACATCTCAACCATAGGATCTGTGGGGAAGGGATATGCACAACACATATGACCTGCTTTTGGGACGGGGGTATTAAATAGCTATTATAGGGTCCGTCTCTTCCCTATTTAGAAAGTATTAAACAATTGGGATTAGCAGTTTGGCACGGTAGTGGATATCTCGGGAAGGGTCCGCTTCGGATTTGAGGTATTAAGTAGCTATTATACGGTCCGTTCTCCTGTAAAGAAGTATTAAATGGACTGATGAGATTCCGTGCGATGTCAGTTAGATAGTATCGGAGTGGCTTATGTATTAAATGACGAGGACTTGCCTAAAATATAGGTATTAAATGGTCAAAATCTGCTTAATTCTCGTTGAAAAAGGTATTAAGTGGCTTGGGTACTTTTTTTTATATTGTTAGGACATAATTGATGGTATTCGCATGGGAATGGGTAGGGCCTTTGGCCTATAATTGAGGGTAAATTATAGAGCTGAGATGCGTTAGTAATATGAAAATTATTATAAAGCATTATTTAGGTGTCATTGGTTTCCGTAGTTTGGATCGATTTTGCTAGTGATTATGTTACGGAAGGCCTGCTTCGGGGACTAAGGTATTACATAACCATTACGGGGTCCACCTCCTCCATAGTTAAAAGTATTAGGTGGGCGAGAGTTTTTGGATAGTGAAAAGGTTAGACATACATACATACATACATACATACATACATACATACACATATACATATACATACATACATACATACATACATACATATATATATATATATATATATATATATATATATATGCAGATGGGCATATACTTATATAGTTACACCTTAGAGAAGGTTAGGTTAGACATATCGTACTTGTAGAAGATTGAATGGATTAACCGTAAATAATAGACATAACAGTTAAACGGAAATCAATTGGTATAAACAAATGGAATGGGTAGAGTATGTAATTTTCCAATCACCAGAAGGTTTTTCTGACCCCTCCTCCTCATAAGTCATAAAAACTCATAGGTTAGATTTAGAAGGATCGGATAATGCTGCAAGATGGTAACTGCAGATGGTGAAGTCTTCTAACTTATGCTCAGTGTATATAAGGATTGATATTCCGAGGCAGTACCCTTAGTCAATACGTATGTTATGTTATGTTTTTCAATTCTTCCATGAGTTTATATTGATCGTACTTTGATACACTTGTGTTATTGTAGGTTACCAAAACCAACAATACATACCCTAATGGGTAGGTGTTTCGATTTAGTCAAAATTCTTACCCATTAAGGTACAGGTTATTAAAATACTGTAAGTGTATCATCTACACTTATATGTGTAAATTACACATGCAACATATAAATAGTATACATGGTTAACGTATATGCTTATAGGTGCTTACACTACAGTGGACACATTTGTCCTGTACATACACATGGGATGCCTAAAACATTATTTAAAAATAACATACAATAATTTTTAACTTTTTAACTAAAATCAAATTACTTAACCAAGTTAATAAATTTAAATTAAAAACCTTTCCAAAAGTCCAATTGTTTACTTAGTAAAACAATTCAAAAATAGATACGAATCTGCAAGTTTAAAATAAAATATCAACATATATAATATATTAAAATTCAAATAAAATAATTATAATTCATTAAATAATGTCCAATTTATGAAAATTCCAATATATATATAAAATTTTGCACCGACACGTTTATTAATTAAATACATTATACATACATACATATATATTAAATTGCCTTTCCATCAAAAATAAAAAAATTGAGAAAAATCGAAATAATATTTTATAAAATAAAACAAATATTAATTTATAAATGTATACAAATTAATATATATATATATAGATGTATATGTATAAGTTTAAAATAATAAAGTCTATATCTATAAAATATATATGTCGAAAAATGTTTTTTTAAAGTTTATTGTCGAAAACAATATTGTAAAAGTAATTTTAAAATTATTTACATAATATATACTCATATTTATAAATTATCCTTTATATACTAAACATTTTTAACAATAATTTGAAGCTAGTTCAATATTTAATGAAAAAAATATAATATTCATACATAATTATGTACATAAGTGGAAAAAATTTCTTTGTTTATTAAAATAAAGATTGAGCGTAAATAAAGTAATTATAAAGATTTATATATAAGTATGTGTGTGTATGCTTGAAGGTTATATATATGTATGTATGTATGTGTGCATGTATGTGTATGTATGTGTAATGGACAACGGATGTATATATAAATTCATTGAATAATGATGTAGGTCAATACTATAATAATCCATATTGGAATCATAAAAGTTAGAAATTCACTGTATAGATGGCCTTAGATTTGCACCTCGGATGAAGAATGACTCCTTGATTTGATAGAACCAATTTTCGCAAATTGCAACGATCTGAAGCATCACCTTTTTTATTTCATTTTTGATTGATTTTTCTCCTTAAAATTTTAGTCATTGCCTCCTAGAACTCACGTTAGCATTAGGAGAAACAATGGAGTAACAGTTGATTATGTAATGTGTTTTTGAGTGGCTTAAGAAGAGGTAAAAGAGGAGATATCTACTTCCTACATTTACTCATTATTTTCTTGCTATTTCAAATCTAATTTGAACTCTTTCAACCCCACCTCTACATACCCTATGGTCGACTATAACTAGGGCCTAAATGGGCTTTCAAAAACCCCAAGTCCATTGAGTAAATAACCATTTTAAAATAATTATCGATATTTTTTGCACCAAAAGTTGGCACAAACACCCAATAGATTTTATGTTGAGAAATAAAGTGAAGAACTAAAATTAAAATAGAAAGGAAACAAGTAGAAAACAAGAACACGAAAATTTATAGTGGTTGGGCGTTGATTGCCTAAGTTTACTTTGAATGAATTGCTTTATTATTAATCACTTGGAATTCTGAGTACAGAACGATCAGATCGGATTGATCATTGATTCCAATGGTATACAACTAAAACAACAACGTAAAGAACCCTAAAATGAACGCTGAACTCTGTATTTATAAGGGTAGACGACCGAATATCTTTTTAAAAATTGCTGATAGAATTTCAAGATGTAGACGAGGTCATCCAAAAATTTTTGTGGCTCAATTTTTAATATTAGACGATCGACACTCATTAGTCCTTGCTGCCATGTGGCATTATGCAACCGGTCTTATGGGCCCCCTCCATGCTAGCTTAGTGTTTCCAATGTTGTTTGCATAGTTGCCTTCATATTTTTGGAGATATAGATCGATTCCCATTGAATTGAACTGCCGGTTCAAGTTGTTTATAGCCATAGTGATATTTTCTGATCCCCTACATAGGAGAAGGGATAAGTACAAATTTCATACCTATGAGAGGCACTAATCCATGCTTAGAACATTCCAAAGAACCTGCTTCTTGATCTCGCTTGCTCGTTGCTTCATACCATTGTATGTGCTTGATCGTTGGACTTCATGATCACCTCTCTAGGCTGCTTGCCTTATCTATCTTTGAGTATAACTTATTCAATTAGTCTGGATATAGCCAGGTCAAAATGTCAGATAACGCTTGCCCTCCAAAGTACATCTTATTTCAAACATGATGTTCTTTAATCGAAGTAAGTTAGAGTCACCGAAAAGGATTCCATTCGGCTTCCTGAATAGCAATTATCCTACTACAGAGTTGTCTTTCCAAAGAGTCATATCTCTCTCTATTTTTTGCAATGATTGGTCGATATTATTTAGTATAAATCTAGAGTGTAATCCTTAGTCTTGTGTATGCTCGGTTCCATTGAGCTTGTTGATCAAGTTAGTAGGTCTCGGCTATCTATAGTGACTTCTTTTTTATGAAAACCAGGTGAGAATTCAATTTTCGTCGAATCAAATATTGGGTATACACACATGCACGTCCATGTACACACTTTGGTCATTGACACCTAAGCATGTTTGTATGCTTATGTGTCGTTACCAATTCCACGTAGTTCAAATACAGTTGCACTGCTATTGTAACACCCCTAATTTTAAATAACATTATTCGAGGTATTTAATTAGATAAATTAAATAGAATAATGAAAATGTTATGTGATAAGGGGATTGAGATTTGAATAAATTTAAGTGGTCGTGCTTAAGTAATAAATTAAATGGGCATGAGAATGTATTATAAGTAAATTAATCTACAAAAGGGTATAATGGTAATAAGCTTTACCTAATGCCATATCCTTATATATATTCTCTTTTTTCCATTTCATTTTCCTATTGACTTCATTTGAAAACCAAAAACGTAAGTTAAAGAAAAATAGAGTCGGCCATTAAAAAGAAAAGAAGAAGGGAATTTCAAAGAAAAAGAACTAAAACGGGGAATCAAATTCATCTCAATCAACTTTCCTTATCAAAGATTAAGATGAATGATAAATTCTGTTTGTACCGAAATTGGACACAACACTCCTCGGAAGTGTTTGAAGAGCTAAAATGAAGAAAATAAATGTAAAAAGAGGATTATCTAACAAAAACTCCAAAAATATTCAGAAAAACAGCAAAGAAACACAAAGATTTAGAGTGGTTTGGCATGTTGCCTATGTACTCTATGAATTGGTTGACTTTTATTAACTTTTTCCTGCTAGTTACAATGAATTACAACAGTGAATTTTGAGTACAACAATGATTTCAGCAGAGTCTGCACGTTGAAGAGCCAAAGGTCCCCTTTCTGTAGATCCTGGGCTGCTATTTATATGCGTAGGTTGCAAATATCTCACTCAGATCTCGGAAGACCTCTTCTCTCACATGGGGGGCCCCACACGATCGATCACATGTCATTTGCACTCGGTCCGTGATTGATACGAACAAATTTCGTATCGATCAATACTTTGTCCAATCGAATCGAGATCGATCATGAACATTCTTTAGATTGTACGCAACCTCCTGTGAAAATTTGTTGGCATTTGGACTTGTAGATTTTGAGTTATGATCGTTGCAAGTTCGTACTTTTCGATGGCTGTTGAATTCGCATCGATCCTTCTTCGCATCGCTCTGTTCATATCGATCCAAGCACATGCCTGCAAGTCAACGTGGCACTAACTTCTTTGATCGATCCTCTTTGCACATCGAACGATCGAGTCTCCTTTTTATTTAGGCTTTGTTCATATTGACCTAGAACTACTCTTCGTATCGATCTAGGCAATGCTTTTCATATCAGTGTTATGGGTTAGCTTTATATCGATCAAAATGATGATGTTCATATGTGTACTTCATATCGATCCTTCATTTGTACTTCGTATCGATCAATGGCCGATCGATACGAAAATAGTGAGTGGGTAGATCGATACGAAATGGAGATCTTCCATGGACACGAAGCAGTACGAGGAAGGATGGATACTAAGAATGCCATTCTCTATGGATACGAACTTGTGCTCCCCTGATCGATATGAAATCATGCGTACCTGATGGAGTTGAACCAGATCGATACGAAGGAGGTTCCTTCCTATTTGCTTGATGGATACGAAGGGGGCCGCTGCTGATGGATTCGAGCAAGGCCGATGCGGAAGAGGTTGACCGATGGATACAAACAAGTTTACTCCCTTGGCTTGCATTGATCATATCTTGAGCATGTGAACTCGGATTGACTTGAGATTTGAAACGTTGGCTTTTATGGCTTTTCTTGTCATGTCATATCAATTGTACCCCGATCCGGACTTGGACAAAATTCACCATTATCCATAGCGAACCTGCATATAACCGGTCTTCGTGATGGACTGTCCTTGGTTTCCAGTTAATTTCTTGGTGTCACGGCCTTGCCAAAAGGCAGGATAACATTTGCCCCTCAAAGCATGTCTTATGATAACATGACGTGCTTAGAAAAGTTGCAATCTTCATTCTAAACAGTTCTATCTGACTTGTTGGATGGTTGTTGCCATTTTGTCGAAAGATATAACTTTTTACTGACCTTCAATAACATGAATTGTTGACTACCAATTATTGAGCTGTGCACTTGTTGAAACTGAGTATCGAACGATAGAAAACTGTTGTTTGTTATTATGATTGTCATTAGGTGGGCATTCATTTCCTATGAGTATTTAAAAATTGAATATTAGTACGCAATCCATGCATGTATGTTAGTCTGACCCTCGCCAACTGTTGCATGTTGGCGAGACGTTGTCAGTTTTCTCTTCTTCCTTTTTTTTGAATCGAATCCCATATCGATCCTCTCCTGCACCGATGTGAAATTCGAGTTGTAACAGTGCTTGACAGTTGTTTTAAATTTTCTCTTCGTATCGATCCTCTCCTGGATCGACTTTAGATGTTGGGAGATGATCTTCGTATCGATGACATCGACACACGTAATAGCTCTTTTGACGATTTTGTAACGATGGGTATGAGTCTCTATGGACTTCAGAGCAATGGATACGAAGTTGCCATTTCACATCAATGGACTGCTGATGTGTCGGAATGATCCAAACAAGTCTCTGTTGTTTCATTCATATCGATGAATATGAATTTCCATAGGCTTTTAAAGTGACGAATTCGAAGTGATCACTTCGTATCCATTTGTGAATGTGTACGATGGAAGTTTGACATCGATGGTGTGGAAGGACACAAAGAGAGCTCTTCGCATCGGCTCATCATAGACTGCTCTTGACAAGTCATTTTAACTGGGAGGCGAATCGACACTCCCTTTGCCTTTGAATCGTATTTAAGGCTTTTGTACTTAGAATAATTTTTCACTTGCTCATTCTTCCTTCAGCCTTTCTTTCGTATCGATAGAACATGAGGGAAAGAGAAATCATCCTCGTCTCCAAATCATTCAGCCTGTTAATCTCTTGAACTAATTGCTCAAATTTGGTACTTAACAAATTAAAACCGTAATTAAAATAGCAAGACCCATGTTTAAAACCAATTCATCCAAATTTGCGGCCAATTCCGGTGACATTATTGGCGTAGTTTGGTCAGAGCGAGGTCAAGGAGGGACTAATGATGTTTTTGGCTATTAGGAGAAGAAGGACTGTTGATGGATACGAACGAGTCATGTGTATCGAATCTTGGCTCTGACTTAGTATCAACGAAAGAAGGAAGGAACCACTTTCGCATAGATCCAGGACAGGGACTCGCATCGATTTTGAATTGATGGGTTGAAGGAAGAGTCTCGTATCGATTTGGAGTGGCCGAAACTCATACCGATCTAAAGCAATCGATACGAAACATTGGCACTACGATCGAAACGAAGCTAAGGAAATGTTGATCGATACGAAAGTGTGAATTTTTGGACAATACGAAAGTTGTCCTTCTTCGATCGATACGAATTAAGCTTCTGGAGATCGATTCGAATTCAAACTTCAATGGATACGAAATCTTGCATCATCGAACACTTGACTCCGACGAGCTTCTGCCTTGCATAGTTAGACTTAACTGTTTCACTGCACATCTGCTTTTTGAAGCCCGTAGATGGAACTGTAACTTGACTGAATTTTAACAAACTTTAACTCAGATCGGCCTCTAAAATCTAGATGGCATGGTTATGATGGTCAGCGATGACGGTCACTCCAGTTTAATTTCAAAGTCTTATCGTTTGAACATTCATTAAATTCTGTAGACTTTTTTAAGCATTATGTAGCACTGCACTAAACTGCAAAACACGTTCATGCACTTCATACGGGAGAATACATGGCTTATTATCATCTAATGATGGTTTTTGATAAGTTGATTAGTTATGGAATCCACAAGTTCACAGCAGTAGGAGCTTCAAAGTTCACCTCCCTTAGTAATAGAGATACCGGTTATCGCGGCCGAAGTTATAGATCCAGCTCCGGATGAGCTGCTAGAAGCCAAGTTTATCGGGAATCCGCAAGATTCTGTGCCGCCCAACGTCTCTGAAGATTTGTTGGGGCGTATATGCGTAAGGCACGGTTTGCCATTGGACGACGTCTTATTACCGGGACCGAGTGATAGACCACACGCTCCCCTGGAAGGGTTTACTGCCTCTAGTAGACATTCATGCACAGCGGGGATTCTCCATATATTCAACCAATACATTCGTGAGGTGCTAGCTTTCTTTGGAATCACCCCGTCAAAATTACATCCGAATGGATACACACTGCTGAATAGTTTGTTCATCGTTTACATGGAATATCTCTTCCAACCCCCAACCTCGATCGAAATCAAATACCTTTTTAACGTTAAGAGTCGGGGTGATAGTCCTTCGTTCTTCTAGAAGTAATTAGGAATTGTCAGGTGGTGATGGGGTCTTGGACTAGGCTCAGCTATTTCAAGACGATGTGGTTCTATGTCCGATGCCCTCCAGGGTTTGCTAACCAGTGGTTGGTTAGACGTAAGTGCTATAATTTTTTTGGTAACTAGCAGAATAGTCGTAACTGACACTGAAACTAATATCTCCCTCCTTTAAAGTCGCGATTCCACGACCCGAAGGTGCACACTTCAAAGAAATAGTATAGGTCCTTCATGAAGTGCCAAGTGAAATGATGGAAATCGAGTCGGTGTTTACAGATAGAAACTTGAGAATTGTTGGGCTAATCGAACGAAACCAAAGAATCAGACTTGAGGGATCACTCATGGCGGCCCCAATGAGACGGGCTAAGCGCAGAGCACCCAGGATCGTAAGAGGTTGATAGAAAGGGTACTCCTACTGATGACGAACCCGTAGTTTGGCCTTCAGACAGTTTTCAGGGTTTATAGGGAAGGGGAAAAGGCAAGGAAGTAGCGCACAAGCGTCATAAATCTTCGAGATGGAAATCCATAGTCATGTCCCTGCCAGTCTTCGGTATTAGAATTTCGAAGGCTTCTCCCTCGCAAGTAGAGAATTCTTTCGAAGGAATTGACGATATTTCGATTTCGGACTATGTGTCACTTCAACACGACACCAAATTAGAGGGGCGTCAAAGTGCTCTTGATTTAAGCGAGTCTCTTCCCACAAGTTTGGTTGACATTTCTGGTTGGTCGGGGGGTTGCATTCACATACACACTTCACGGCACAACACGATTTCTAGTCTTAAGTCGTTCACTTCTAGAGATCACTAACTCTGTTTTTCTTTTTTACTTTGCAAATAAGATTACTAGATGAGAATCCATGCTAGGAAGTCTCCATTCAGTGCGCCAGTCATCGAGTTCGTACTATGAATCCCATCGAAGGGAGGCTGATAGAGACCGCGATTGCAGTTATTCCAGCCAAGAGCGTTATGAGAGGGATTTGGATAGGGACAGAGAATATAGACATCACTCCCGATCACACTCCCTACCATCTCAACATCCAACACAACCCTCTGGTCGCGGAAAACAACCAATAAAGTCTCCGCGTCAAAAACCATCTTCTCAGGCCCCTAGGCCTGATTCACTGTAACAGCCCGCGAATCCGTACCCCTTGAGTCAACACTATTCTACATCAATTTACTCAAGTGGAACAGAAATACGAACCATTAGGGTTAAAGAAGAAGAGATAGAAGAAGAAGAAACTAAACAATATCAGAATCTCACAATCGCAGCGGAATAAAATATAATAGTAAATAGTAGATCTTTACACAAAATGAAACTATATCTGTTTTATACATCATATCATCAAAGTATCTCATACAAGCAATATTTACCAGTCAGGTAATCATACAATCATAGAGGCAGATATATATATATATAAGTACGGATAATACGTCTCGGACTCCAGCTCCTCTCCTGCTCCAAAGCATTCTGACTAGAACATATAATATTCGGTCTGACCCGAGCATTATAATGAAATAACACCCGAGTCAGTCTGGAATACCAGCTGATAATAATGCACCCAAATTGATTATTAAAGTTTCAAAAATCCTTTAAAAACAAAAGCATCTTGTAAGACCACGCCACAAATAAACATGTCGGGTTTTTACCTTACGATAGCTAAAACACTTTTATAGAAATCCTCTGATATTATAATAGGGCCTATATACAAATACTTATAGAATAGCCAAAATTGTTACATGATTAAATACCAGCTACTAGCCACAAAGTGGGTAATACAAACAAAACTCGTAAAAGGTGCGTAGGGAGAATGGAATTCCAACAATGACTAGGCACTGGGGTACCACCCGTCACAGTACCTGGTCTAGATCAGCGTACTGAGGACCACGCCCGATCCCCTTCAACACAAGGCCCAGACTACCCCTTACTGGATAGCCCCAAGTAAGATCACCCCGCGGCTGGGATCAGCAACCGCACCACTAAGCCGAAAGAAAGAGACATCTAGACAGGAATGACCTTACCCGGAAATGGGTGCTTCCCACCAAGCCTTGCTGCATATCCCCTCATTTTTAGTCATTCCTGATTGATGAGGCTTGAGGCTAAGCGTTACCTTATAGAACGTTTCACTTAGAATGCCCATCGCCCACCCGACGATGTTTCCGAAAGCATTCATCCATACAAGTCCGTCCCGGGTTCGAACGGAACCGAAGGCACTATTCCTACTACATCCATTTTGGAAATATCCAGGATTAGTAGCGACTAGCCCTTGCACTTCACTGCTCCATCTTCGACTCCGAACACGTTTTTCCATGAAATGTACAAACCGGATCGAAGTGGTTTTCGAGAAATAAATCTCGATCCCGGTCTCTTCGAAACGATCAACGCATTTTTCCAACATTGATAGTCGGTGATTTAACTATCAATTAACATTCATAAACATCCATCACACAATAAATAATTGCCCACGTTATTTATTTCCTCAAAATACCTTTACAAGATATAATTCCATTTCAAAATCCCTTTGAAACACTTTTCAAATCCAATTCTTCTCATGGAATAGATTTCCAAATCTTTACTTCCACTGAAAACCTCCAAGTACAAATATGTAAGGTTTAAAATAATTTAAATACTTTATTCTTTAAATACATTTAAATATCCATATTAAATTTCCTACATATTGATTTAAATATATATATTTCCTTTAGAAATAACTTGAATAAAACTACTTAATAAAATATAAACTATTATCTTTAAAATAAAGTAAAGTCATGCTAGATTTTAAAATAAAGCTATGAAATGCTATACAAGTTTTCAAATAAAACCTTAACAAATTATCTTTAAAATATAACCATTTTACAAATAAAAATATTAATAATATCACTTTAAAACTTAATGCCAGTTTCCCTTAATTAATTTTTACTATAACTACTTTAGTATATATTAACTTTTGAAAACTCTGCAACCTACATAAGAATTTTCTTAAAACATTCTTTTAAAATCAAATTTAAAACTTTTATTTTATACTTGAAATCTACTTAAACGTACTTGGATTTCAGGGAAATACACTTCCGTTTTGGATAACCCAAGGAATTCTTTTTATCAATCCAACCTGATTTACCCAATTCAATTTTACGTTCATGCCGTAAAATCCTTTCCATACTTTAAAAATAGCTCCTTTTATTTTAAACACGTTGCTATTTCCTAGAAATCACTTTCAAACATACGTTTAAAATATTTAAAATAAGCTCTAGAAATTATTTAATTGAAAATAATACTTGAGGAAATATATAGGGTTTCCTAAGTATTTTAAATAAAATTTAACTTTTTAAAATAAGGCTATTAAATCAAATATTCATATTAAAATTTCCTTTTGAAAAATCAATACTACTTTACCCTTTTTTTAAAATAATTAAATACCATAATTACTTAACAAATCTTTGCTTTTACTTAGAAACATTTTAAAATAATATTTCTTTCTAAAAATATTCTAAACATATTTAAACTGCAAATTTTATAATTTGAAAGCTTTCTTAAAAACAAAATAAAATTTCCAGGAGAAAGCACACTTCCCATTTTTTAAAATAAATCTCGCTATTCTTTAAACAATTCACAATTCCTTTATAGATCACATTTCCAAACATTTCAAATTATCAACCGATCTTCCTGAATTTGATTCCTTTAAAATTCTTTACATAGGAATTTCTTTTATATTCTTTAAACCCAATTCATCTATTTATATTTAAAATTTTCATGTTGTATTTACCCAATCACAGCACAACACAATTTAAACTTCAATTTAATTCATCACAGCATATAAGTAAAACACGGCATAACAAGATCTAAACAATTTATCACAGAATAATAAATAGGATATATCACAGAATATAAATTTAAATTTCTATTTGTGAGGGATCCAGTTGGATGCCTCCAACCTGTTTTCCCTGCATCCACAGATATTAGCACAACAATATATCGATTCAACTTGATAATAGTTATTATATTCAACCAATCAAGCAATCATTCAATTATTGACTATTTAAATTAACTAATATTCCAGATGTGAGTGAGTTAAACTCACCTTGGGTTTTCAACGAGCGTTCAAATTTAAATTAAATCGAACGGCGTTTGATTTAACCTAAATTTTTACTTGCTCCGAATAGTCCAGAATTGCTCCATTGCGTAGATCGCGTCGCTGCGATTCTGGCGTCGCCAGTTTCATTGAAATCTGACAACGTATGCTCAAGTTACGAATTTTAAACGTTAGAATATAATATAAACAATTTGCTATTAATTAATTTATTAATCTATACCGTATCAAAATCAAGGCCGAAGCCTTCTTCCCTATGCGAATACACAGATGAAACCGAACCCATTAACACGATCCAGGGTTAAAAATCGCGGCCACCACGACGAGCATTATCTTGATCGGCGACCACCACAGCATCCCCCTGGCCTCCACGCGCTACCTCCATAAATTGCGGTGAACTCGGTTAGTCCCTGACCTCGAGATGCATGCACAAACGCGAGACGAACGTGACCATTAAGCACCTCCAAACGACAGCTTCACATGAGATCAACCGTTGGATCTGAAGATCTTCTCACTCTCTACAACTTTCATGTTGGAAGATTTGCGAATAAACGCGTGGATTGATCGATAATTGAAGAGGAAGGTCGTTGTTTTTCGGCCATAGGAGAGTATAGTGTTGGCGGCCCAAAAAAATTTAGGTTTTCTAATGAAAAACGTGTATATATAAACAATTATAAGCATTAATTTAATATTATTTTCCGTTAAACAAGATTTTACAAACGAACTCCAAATCTCACGTGCCGCCAGGCGTTCCTAAGGTTTTACCTACGTTTCGAACACAATGGAATGTGTTTCGGAAGCTAATTCGATCATATACGCGAGTTACGGAAATAAACGATCAATTTTAAATTAAATCGATTAAAGTATTTTCGATGCGATTTAAGCTGCCGGGGTCAAACGACAACTCCGATTGCTACGAAAATTGAAATCCAATAATAACTAACTATTACGGATCCAATGGAACCGGGTTCATCGAATTCCGAGACTGTGCCCCGGAAGGCTATTTTAACTCGTCGATTATTTCGAGCGATTTTCAAAATCGTTGAAATCACTTAAAATTTCACTTTTAAAATTTTATTAACTCTACTATAACTCATATAAAATTTATATTCACATTAGATATCATTCTGATTTATTTTAAATCAAAATTTGATTATTTGCATTATTATATTATTAAATTTCATTATTAAATTAATATAAAATTCCAAATTTAATCTATCGATTTTTAATTCCATCCAATGGTTCAATATTAAAATTCAAACCCAAATAGACTTAAAATAAATTTTAGAATCTTATTTTATATCTATTTACACCAGAATTACCAATTATTCCAATTCTTATATTAAATTAGTATTATTCAAATTTCATTTAAATTCCCGTATTTGAAATTTAACTAATTTTATTAACTTAACCAAAATATTTCTATTTCAAAATCTAATTATAGTCCATATTCGACATTTAAAATGAACTAAAGGTTCAAATCTGGCGACCCAAAATTCCGGGTCTTTACATTCCTCCCCCCTTATAAAAATTTCGTCCCCGAAATTTGCTAAGGTAGAAAGAATGTTCCAAATTCAATAGCAAAACTTACTTAGTGAAAATCTCAATTTCACTTTGCTCTAATTCTATAGTTACAAATCGAAACTGCTAGTTTTGATTCCTATTTCAAAATCCTTTTTATTTTAATTTTTATTTGAAATCAACTTTATCATTAATGAAACATTTCAAATTTTTCAAAAATTTTCTAACTCCCAAAATTTCCGGAAAATTTTGGCAGAGTCTCCCCTGTACGGAGGAGCTTTTGCAATTTCACAATAGATATAATATACATACATCGACCCACACGGTCGGAAAAACCAAAAACAGTTCATATTTCATATTTTTATTGCGGAGGCGTACCTTATATTAGCATTTTTAAAGCAAGCGGTTAAATAATATCGCATATACGCGCTCCAACTCTATCCATTGCCTCCCATACCTGTACTTACTTAAACAAACACATCAGTTTCCAATATTATGAGCATTTATCAACATTCTTTACATTAAAGTAGCCAAACTCTTCAATTTCATAGTTTAAACAAGCAAACTTCATAATTTATCAATGTTAACCATATTTTATCCGCAATTCAAAGATTTCAATCACCTTTTTAAATTTCTTATACAAGTCCAAACTTCATTTTATTTCACTTGAATGCTTTACATTCAAGTTTACTATATATATAATTCATATTTATTACAACCAATTGATTGTTTTACCAAATAAGCACATATCCACATCATTTTGGTTTAACATGTTTATTACTAACATCAATTTACTTCAATTCAATTCCAAATTGATTCACAACCAAATTTTACTTTCAATTTGAAGTATTTGTATTTCCTTTATGATCCATTTTCATTCATATGCAAAAATCACTTAATAAAATTTCAATCCATTCTAATTGATTCAAAAACCAATTTTATTTGCTTCTTTAAACCAACTCAATTCCGAATACAACAAAACAACCAATTCTCATGCAAATTTTCATGTCATTCAAGACAATAATCATCACTTAAGCTTATAACCATTTAAAATTAATTCCAACTTAGATTTATATTGATTCTATTCAATTCAGCATGGTTCATAATCTAAGCATTCTTATTCCATTTCAATTATTAAATCAATCCTTATTCTCACTTCAAATTCACCATTCAACTTAAGTTTTAAATTAATAACATCCCATTCTTTATTATTTACAATTCACACATCATTAATTCATCACAATAATTAATTAAAACCATTTCACTTGCAATTGAATTTCACTATCTAAACAAATTTATCCAAGACCACATTATAAGCTCGATCACAATTATTTTTTTCGATTTGCTTAAGTTCTTCCACAATATTTTCATTATCTTCTTACATCAATTTTATTTTATTTTCATTTGATTCTCATCCAAATAAATTCCAATCCATTTACAAATTTTAATGCACTTTGTTTATTTATTCAATCCATTTTAGATTTATTTTATTAGCAAAGAAACCACTTTAAATTATTTCACTCATTTGAATTTATTTACAATTCAAACCATCACCATTATAATCTAATTCCATTATTCATTCACACTTTCAACTTTTATTGCCAAAATTAAATCCCATACTAAATTTTCTTAACAATCCACCAAAATTTCATCCATGCCAATACAAATTCCATTTAATTTAGTTTACACTAAATTCACCTTCAAGCTTCTTTGTATTTAATTTAGCTTACGCTAAATTCATTCTCAAATAATTCCTTTGAATTTAGTTGAGTTAAAATTTTATTCATACAATATCCTTTCAACTTAATTAAATTCTCCTTCAATTCAATTCTTTTCCAAGTTTAATTCAAGTTCACCTAAGTTTTTATTTAGCTAACTTGAATTCTTTTCATTTCTTTTACTATTTTAAATAAGAATTTCATTCTATTCAAAATTGTTTGTAACACAACTGAATTTTGATTTTAATTCAATCCAAATTCAACTCAATTCCATTTAATCGAAGTTAAATCCAATTCAATCCAATTTTAATTTTCCATATACAAGTTCAAAATTTATTTACTGACTTAAGTTCATTCACCCTTGTATATTTTATATTTTCTTCACCTTATTTCAATTCACATTTCATTTGAGATTAGGTTTGAATTCACCGTACCATTCAAATATTTCCCATTTTCGATTATAATTCCATTTTACTTGGGTTTACAATCTAATTTTGTATTCTTAATTCACCAACTTATTCACTTAAAAGCTTATATTGCTCATTTTAATCAATTTACACCTTATAATCACAATTCCAAATTTTAGATATACGTATATATCACTGAATTTTTAAGGATGCAAATTTTCTCTCAATTTAATTCTTTGCAAATTTTAGATCCACAATCTCAAATTATAAGCATAACACTTAATAGTTTATGGTTACAATTCCTTACACAATGACCTACGATTGCAAAGTCATTTTACATTTCAATTAAATCCAAATCAATTTAATTCTAAGTTTAATTTATTTAACTTATCCCAAGTTAAATTCAAATTTTCTATTCACTTCAATATATTTCATTTACTTCCATTTACTCAAGTTAAATTTTAATACCAAGATTAAAATTTTCATTTCTTCCTTATTAATATCAACTTCACTTAATAAGTCCAATAGTTGGTTCATTTTAATTTTAAACATTATTTAAATAGAATTTTTCATAATTCAATTGCCCGGGTTTATTTCAAAACCATTTTGAAATAATAAACAACTCATACTCTCCCGGTATATCACATCAAACTTCCAGATTTCTAAAACAATCTGTTTTCACCAAAGCAAATTCCCTTTTGAAACTTCTAAAATCACTTGTATCTCAAACCAGTCCAACAAATATCATAATCACTCACATGGTAGCAATCCATAACTTTAGAAACTCGAAAATGAATTCTAATGATGTGGCCAGCATCATCAGGATTATTTTCCAGCGACTGAAGTGAGTTCAGTGCTTCCTTACTTTCCCAAATTCATTTCAAAACAGTTTCTGTTCAAAAATACTTCCCAAAACAATATTCCATCATTACCTTTAATTCTTTGGACAACATTCCCAAGATTTAAATTTCCAAATTTTGGTTTCAATATATTTAAAACACTTTTCAAAATCCCCGAGATTTATATTCTGGTTTTATATATGTTTAGTTATTCTCCTCTTATATAATTTATACTTATAGAATTTTATTTGATTATAACCATTTCAAGTTTTAGATTAAATTTTAGGTTCTTATTTGATTAAGATATCCACATCCAAACAATCAAATATATATAATAATTTCATAAAATTATTTCTTTTATATCAAAATAAAATTTTGGGTAAAATTATTTTATTTACCCGCTTTAAAAACAACACTATGTCGGTTTATCTTGTTTAAGAGTTTAGAAACCCCTATCGATACGGTTGTACTTTCTGCACCGACCAGAATTCATAAACACTCAACCGATAAGTCAACACAGTATAAAAACAATTTTATATTCACTAACAAGTACGCTCTCATATCTATTAATACGCTTAACTCATTATAGAGTACTATTGACTCTGCTTAATGAGTAAATTCCCCACCAAAGCCTAGGTTGTCGCCAACCTAAGCTCTGATACCAAGTGTATCAACCCGCAAATCCGTACCCCTTGAGTCAACACTATTCTACATCAATTTACTCAAGTGGAACAGAAATACGAACCATTAGGGTTAAAGAAGAAGAGATAGAAGAAGAAGGAAAAAAAACAATATCAGAATCTCACAATCGCAGCGGAATAAAATATAATAGTAAATAATAGATCTTTACACAAAATGAAACTATATCTGTTTTATACATCATATCATCAGAGTATCTCATACAGACAATATTTACCAGTCAGGTAATCATACAATCATAGCAGCGGATATATATATAAGTACGGATAATACGTCTCGGACTCCAGCTCCTCTCCTGCTCCAAAGCATCCTGACCTGAACATATAATACTCGGTCTGACCCGAGCATTATAATGAAATAACACCCGGGTCACTCTGGAATACCAGCTGATAATAATGCACCCAAATTGATTATTAAAGTTTCAAAAATCCTTTGAAAAAAAATCATCTCGTAAGACCACGCCACAAATAAACATGTCGGGTTTTTACCTTACGATAGCTAAAACACTTTTTATAGAAATCCTCTGATATTATAATAGGGTCTATATACAAATACTTACAAAATAGCCGAAATTGTTACATGATTAAATTCCAGCTACTAGCCACAGAGTGGGTAATACAAACAAAACTTGGAAAAGGCGCGTAGGGAGAATGGATTTCCAACAATGACTAGGCACTGGGGTACCACCTGTCACAGTACCTGGTCTAGATCAGCGTACCGAGGATCACGCCCGATCCCCTGCAACACAAGGCCCGGACTACCCCTTACTGGATAGTCCCGAGTAAGATCGCGCCGCGGTTGGGATCAGCAACCGCACCACTAAGTCGAAATAAAGGGACATCTAGACAGAAATGACCTTACCCATAAATGGGTGCCGCCCACCAAGTCTTGCTGCATATCTCTTGATTTTCAGTCATTCCCGGTTGATGAGGCTTGAGGCTAAGCGTTACCTTTTAGAACATTTCACTTAGAATGCCCATCGCCCACCTCACGATGTTTCCGAAAGCATTCATCCATACAAGTCCGTCCCGGGTTCGAACGGAACCGAAGGCACTATTCCTACTACATCCATTTTGGAAATATCCTTAGGATTAGTAGCGACTAGCCCTTGCACTTCACTGCTCCATCTTCGACTCCGAACACATTTTTCCACGAAACGTACAAACCAGATCGAAGTGGTTTTCGTGAAATAAATCTCGATCCCGGTCTCTTCGAAACGATCAACGTATTTGTCCAATATTAATAGTCGGTGATTTAACTATCAACTAAAATTCATAAACATCCATCACACAATAAATAATTGCCCACATTATTTCCTCAAAATACCTTTACAAGATATAATTCCATTTCAAAATCCCTTTGAAACACTTTTCAAATCCAATTCTTCTCATGGAATAGATTTCAAAATCTTTACTTCCACTGAAAACCTCCAAGTACAAATATTTAACGTTTAAAATAATTTAAATACTATATTCTTGAAAATACATCAAAACATTCATATTAAACTTCCTACATATTGATTTAAAATATATATTTCCTTTAGAAATAACTTGAATAAAACTGCTTAATAAAATATAAACTATTGTCTTTAAAATAAAGTAAAATCATATTAGATTTTAAAATAAAGCTATGAAATGCTATACAAGTTTTCAAATAAAACTTTAAATAATTATCTTTAAAATATAACCATTTTACAAACATAAATATTAATAATATCACTTTAAAACTTAATGCCAATTTTCCTTAATTAATTTTTACTATAACTACTTTAGTATATATTTCCTTTTGAAAACTCTGCAACCTGCATAAGAATTTTCTTAAAACATTCTTTTAAAATCAAATTTAAAACTTTTATCTTATACTTAGAAATCTACTTAAATGTACTTGGCTTTCAGGGAAATACACTCTCGTTTAGGATAACCCAAGGAATTCTTTTTATCAATCCAACCTGATTTACCCAATTTAATTTTATGTTCATCCCGTAAAATCCTTTCCATACTTTAAAAATAGCTCCTCTTATTTTAAACACGTTGCTATTCCTGGAAATCACTTTCGAACATGTCAGGACACGATTTTTCGTTGCCGAAAAACCGAACACTGAGGGAGTTTTTTTTTTTAAGAAAGAAGAGAAAGAGGTAGAAGAAGAAAGAAAGAAAAAAACAGAACAGAAAGAAAACAATAGAACACATCAGAATCTCACAATTCGCAGCGGAACAACATATAATAATAAATGAATAATCTTTAGGCAAAGAACTGTATCAGTTATTACATTTCATCACATTTCATTACATCATATCATCATCAGAGTGTACAATATCAAACAGTGCAGCGGAAAAAGAAATACTATATACTAGTAATACGCCATGCCATCCAGCTTGCCTCCAGCAACTCCAGAATATCCAGAATATCCTGATAAACCTAACTCTTAACTGCCCGTGTGGAAATTGGTGGGCACCCAGAGTTTAGGAAGGAAAACAATAAACTCCGAGTCAGTCATGTGACTGGTGCGAGAACTAAAAAAAACAGTTTATTTATCTTTAAAATAAAAATAGAAGAATATTTAAAAAATCAATTCGCAATGCTTTTGAAAATGTAACTACCATAAGACCTCCCACCACACACACAATGCAAACGCAGACTTGGAGGAGATTTCTTCTTATGTTAGTCAAAGATGCTTCTACGCAAAAATCAAATCAATTTTGATATTATTATTAGTGCATAGTGTAGAAAATTTATTTCGAAAATAAAGATATAAATCTTAGCCAGCATAGGTACCATTATATTATGCCTACTAATAGCTACCATATTAGATGGCAGGTTCTACAACTAAAACCGTACAAGATCGTATTGTTTCTTTGGATTTCCAACGAATGGTCAGGCCAAGGAACTTCCCATTGCCACATGAGAATGCCTCTGGATGGACATCCCCGAGAACCAAACCGGATCTCTACCAACACAAGGCCGGGTTACTCCTAACTGAGTAACAACTGACCGAATATGCCATCCCCCGGTCCTTTGGGACCTTTCAAACCGAGCGCTCGTAATCAATTCACACAATCATAAAGTGTTTTCAACATGAGTAAGTATCTGGGCTCCATACCATGATACCACCCTTTTCCAGAAGGAAATGCACATATCCTAAAGGGTGCTACCCCTCATAACCTTGCTGCTTCTTTCCTGTTTTGACCATTCCGGGATGTGAGGCTCGATGAAGTCTCGTCCACAAAAACATACTTTATACAAAAGCCATGCTTTGGGTCAACAAATGATCATAGAAATGATCACCAAGATAGACGATCAAACAAATGATCCTATCACCATAATCAACACAATGATCATTTCACAGCAACACTCAGCATGTCACATTACCAAATTGGGAATATATTGCTGATAACTTCAACTATATAACCTCTGAGCTCGTACGTCTCAGAGAAGGGTGTTAAGCTAAGAGAATAAATTCTCCGCCACCACAGAAATATATTTGAAAGAAATCGGCTTTATATCTCAAATTGTAATGTCAGACATACAATCCATACAAGTCTGTTCCGGGCTCGAACAGAACCGAAGGCACTTACAAAGAAGTCCTTGCAATCCGGATATTCACTAATCACGTTCGGACTTCCCATCACATATGGAGTCTCTATACCGGGGACCAGTCGATGCAAAGACATTCGATAAGAAACCCTTTCGTTTTCGAAAAATATCCGGTCTTCAACACCGGTCTTCGAATGCAATTCATACGACGTATCACATATTCGGAATGGGTTATACGACCCCATGGTCCTTTCCCGGTTAACCCGAATAGTGAGCGCTTATTTTAAAAAGAAAAGTGTGGCATTCAATTTCAAACAAACTCACAACAAATACCATTCAAAGGTAAATATTGATAGTCGGTTATTGAACTATCAATAGATATGCCAACTTCACCAGAATCCAAATAAATTTCCAAATTATTTATTTTCCAAAAATATCTTTAGGGAATATAAACTTAATTTCCATTCTTTTAAAAATAAATCAATATTTATTCTTAAACCCAATTTCCCAATTCCATTTATAAATTCTATATTGAATTTACAATCCAAAATATTTATGGATATATGATTTCCATTCAATTTCTAATATTCATTTTCAATTTATCTTCAAAAAGACAAATTCCAAATATTCACTTAATATTGGAAAAGCATTTCTATACTTATTAAAAATAAGTAATTCACAGATCTTTTTATTTTCTATACTTAGAAAATATTTAATATACCCTAATCGAAATTAAGTATATACTTCATCCTTTAAGGAAATCATTCACTTAACCATATTTATTTGGGCCAAAACGAATGTTGCGTAGAACATCGTTACGACAACCCAAAATCACTAGTATAGGGATTCGAAATTAAAATAGATATATAAATCCCAATACTATACAAAACATTTCCTTTCGGAAATCATCTATTATAACAACAGTGTTATAATCTACCATTTCCTTTTATTTCTCGAAAACATCTATTTCAACAATAAATGTTGAAATCTATGATTTCAAATCTCAACATATTTTAAAACATCATTAGATCGTTTTAATTTTATTCAAAACATCCCATTCTAAATAATTTCTTTAACATATTATCCACTATTCAAAACCGTGAATATATTGTTAACCAATTTCATTACTTCTATTCATTTTAGTTTAAGGAATTATTCACTGTCTAAAACATGAATATAACTTCATAAATAAATTGCAACAATTTACTTATCAAAATAAGTAGTTTGCGAATTTATAAAACAATGTTTATAAATTCTATTTCTATTTCTTTTATAACAACTTCCTTTTATAAATTTCCTTTATTAACTTATCTCAATTCATATCACAATGATATATTAAAAATTTCATATTATAAGTTAAATACTTATAATTTATTTGTTTATAAAATCATTCCTTTAAACTTCACAAATTTTATAAATCTTATAACTTATAAGATTCATCTATTTATCCAAAATCTTATTCTTTTAAATAACTTCACAAATTTTATAAACCTACTGTTTATAAAATTCCAATTATAACTTCACCGTTCATAATTCTATAAATTCATTCATTTGTGAAATTCATTCACAACTCATCCTAACTCTTATAAAAACTTCGTTTTATAATTCCAATATTTTAATTTACAAATATCCATTTGTAAATCCTTTAATATAAATCAATTTATTTTACTATTTTTAAAATGCCTTTTACTCTTTTATAAATCCATCTTTTGATTTAGAAATAATCCAATTTCATAAATCCTATTTTTAAACCTTTTTATAATTTATTCAAAAATCCCAATTTTATAAAATCGTTAATCTCATATTTTCAAAAATCAACTTTTAACTATATTTCTCAAAAATATAACTTTTATAACATTAAAATTTTAACGTTTATTTATTTAGAATGAATCAATTCTAAAAATATTTATAAAGCGTATATCTTCAAAATTACTTTAGAAATCTCTTAAAATAAAAATCGTTATTTTTAAACTTCAAAAATTGGATCCGATGATGTAACACATCAAATAGTCAATCATGATTTTCAATATCATATATCATCCATGATAAACAATCAAATATCACTATATATGAAATCAAACAAATATTTGTGAGGAATCCAGTTGGATCCCTCCAACCTGTTTCCCTGCATCCACAGACATTAGCACAATACCATTCCGTTTCAAGACGGAATATCGCGGTATATGGGATTTTATAATATATATCCGCTTACTAACGGCGCAATAGGGTCTCATCCGCTAAAAAGAAATGCGGGAAATCAATCAACTGCAATATATACATATGCCAATATATATATATTGCTATATATATAATATAATACCAATTCCACTTCGAGGTGGAATATCGCAGTATATGTGTGTAATAAATAACCTCCGCTTACTAACGGCGTATAGGGTCTATTCACATCCAATATATATATAACAATCATCATTCAATCATTCAATCATCACAGTCAATCAATTTTAAATCTAACTATTTAAAATTTAAATAAACAACAGAAATTCCTTTTTTGAGTGAGAAGTTCTCACCTTTGCTTTTATTAGCAATCCACTTTCCCATTCAACTTGATTTCTTCATTTATACCTTGTATAAATATTATACACAATTTATTAATATTCGAATAAATCGAATAATAAATTTTCATTTGATAATTTCGATTCATTGGTGATTTCATTTTAAATAGTTAAATTAATTGATAGTTTCGTTTAAACCAATTTCTCGTTTAATAATTTATTTAAACTAATTTTTCTTCTTTAATAAATTTATTTAATTTCAATTTATTTTTAAAACTAAGTTTTCCTTTTTATAATTTATTTAACTACTTAACTTAAATTTAAACAAATGTTCTTTTATAAATTTTAAAACTTTACTTATATTATTATTATTATTTTCCCACTGCATAAATATACAAGCATCTAAATTCATTTTTTTTTTTTATTCAAATTGAACAAAATTAGATAAAAAAAACAACTTACAGTATATCGCGACTGTCGCCGTTTGCCTTCACGACTTCGTCGCCCATCTGCACGCATCCCCACGCCTCGAGCTCTGTCGTCGTTGCCGCAACCCCACGACACCGCCTAATCATGCGCTCCCAATCGCCACGCGCTCCAGGAATCGCGACGCCGCCCAATCGAACTGCCGCTTGTCGCGTTGAACCCCTATCGCCTGCCGACCCCCAATCACCTCCTACGCCTCGCGCCTGCTCGCGACCTCCCTCGCATCTGATTGAATCAATCGTCGCAGCATCTAACCGCGATGCCTCCTCGTGAGTCGTGCCTCGAACGCGCGCCACCCACGTAGCCCCTACGCGCGCGCGACCCCTACAACCAACACGCGTCGCCCCCCATTTGAATGTCGCGACCATTTTTTTTTTTTTTTTTTTTTTTTATCTGAGTTGTGGCTTTGATTTGTAATCGAAGAAGAAAAAAAGAGGGGAGAAGGGCTTCAGCCAATTTTTTTTTTTTTTTTTTTTCTATCGGTCGAACTAAAGAGGCTTCGGCCATTGATTTCTTATTGAACGTGATTCTGAATTGAAGAATGAAAGGGGATACTTAAACGCGAAGAAGGTATGCTCGGCCATGCCCACACGATCTGGTATCGTGATTTTAGGCATGATATTAGGGATAACGTGGTACCGTTTGATTAATTAAAATATTAATTTCACTTTGAATTTGATTTTATCTCAACGCGTTTATATGTCGTGTGCTCACATATAAACTCCAAAAAATACGAAATTTGAAATCCGGCAATAGTTCAATATTCCGGACCCAATGGAACTGGTTTCGTCGAATTCCGAGACTGTGCCTCGGACGGCTATTTCTAAATATCGATTCGAACGGTTAAATTCCAAAACTGAACAAATCACTTTCAATTTCAATTCTGAAGCTTCTAAAATCTTCAATATTATCAATACGAATTTTACAAGCCTTCGAAATATTTTTAATCGGCTTAAAATTGAAGATTCAAATTTTTATTCAACTTTCAATAGATTAAATTCTATAATTCAATCGTTATATTCAAAGTTATATTGAAAATTCAATCCAAACCATCCTTCAAATATTTAAAATAAATTAAATATTCTCAAATTGAATTGTTAAAAATCCTGGGTCGTTACAATCTTTCCCCCTTAAATGAATTTCGTCCCGAAATTACAAGTTAAGAAGAATGCCCTTATCCCGTTTATTATTTTTCACAATCTAAATAGTTTTATCAACTTACTAGCCTAAATCTTTTTACTAGAGATTCATTATCATTTCAATTATCTTTCCAACTCCAATTATAGGTTCCAACAATATTGTTTTCCTTAACAATTCAAGTTTAAATTCAAATTCAAATTCAAACATCCAAATTTTTCTCAAAAATTTTTTTTTCTAACACCCTAAATTTTCGAAAAATTTCGCCAGCGTTTCCTTTGCGCGGCTCGATCGGTACGACTACAAAATGGCACCACGGCCCCTCAGAATCAAAAAGAAAAGAGAAAAGCCAAGTGGCTAGAGAAGAAAGTCATCAAATCTCATATTAAAATTGAAATACGTACCTTTTTGTCGAGCAATTCAATTTTTATCTTTGAAATCAAAATTTCAATTCCTTTATATACCTGTATATCCTGCTATCACAATATCTAATCCAACATTCAAACAAATTTGCAAATTTCTATTACAAAATTTTCCAATATATGCTTCTTATACGTTTTTACTTCACTATTGAAGTTACATATCCATTTTCATTCAATTTTTACACTTCAATTTCGATTCACAATTTCAATTCAATTTGAATTCCATTCTCAATTTAAATTTCATTCGAATCCAATTCTCAATTCTAAATATTGAATTCTAACGATTAACTTCCATTTAGTAATTCATATTACTACTTTCAATTAGTTTCATCCACTAATTCATTTCAATATTCAATTCATCACGAATTTACTTAATTACTAACAAAGGAAATTTCAATTTATTTCTTTTTTTTTTCTTACTTGAATTTATATACAATTCAAATTTATTTTCAAATTTAGCTCACGACTAAACTTTAATTTAACCAATTCAAATTCCCATTCATTAGTCCATGAATAAATAATTTATCAAGTTAGTTTACTTGAATTCAATTCATTTTCTTTTTATTCCCATATACTAATGATAATAATTCAATATTATCACTTCCTAACAATCATGCAACCATATACTATAATAATTCATAAAAAATCATTTCTTTTCTATTCAAAATAGTTTTGGGCAAGATTATTTTATTTACCCGATTCCAAAAACAATTTTATATTTACTAACAAATACGCGCTCATATCTATTATTACACTCAAACTCATTCTAGAGTACTGCTGACTCTATCTCTAACGAGTAATACCCATCAGAACCATGGTTGTCGCTTAACCAACAGCTCTGATACCACATTGTCAGGACACGATTTTTCGTTGCCGAAAAACCGAACACTGAGGGGGTTTTTTTTTTTAAGAAAGAAGAGAAAGAGGTAGAAGAAGAAAGAAAGAAAAAAACAGAACAGAAAGAAAACAATAGAACACATCAGAATCTCACAATTCGCAGCGGAACAACATATAATAATAAATGAATAATCTTTAGGCAAAGAACTGTATCAGTTATTACATTTCATCACATTTCATTACATCATATCATCATCAGAGTGTACAATATCAAACAGTGCAGCGGAAAAAGAAATACTATATACTAGTAATACGCCATGCCATCCAGCTTGCCTCCAGCAACTCCAGAATATCCAGAATATCCTGATAAACCTAACTCTTAACTGCCCGTGTGGAAATTGGTGGGCACCCAGAGTTTAGGAAGGAAAACAATAAACTCCGAGTCAGTCATGTGACTGGTGCGAGAACAAAAAAAAACAGTTTATTTATCTTTAAAATAAAAATAGAAGAATATTTAAAAAATCAATTCGCAATGCTTTTGAAAATGTAACTACCATAAGACCTCCCACCACACACACAATGCAAACGCAGACTTGGAGGAGATTTCTTCTTATGTTAGTCAAAGATGCTTCTACGCAAAAATCAAATCAATTTTGATATTATTATTAGTGCATAGTGTAGAAAATTTATTTCGAAAATAAAGATATAAATCTTAGCCAGCATAGGTACCATTATATTATGCCTACTAATAGCTACCATATTAGATGGCAGGTTCTACAACTAAAACCGTACAAGATCGTATTGTTTCTTTGGATTTCCAACGAATGGTCAGGCCAAGGAACTTCCCATTGCCACATGAGAATGCCTCTGGATGGACATCCCCGAGAACCAAACCGGATCTCTACCAACACAAGGCCGGGTTACTCCTAACTGAGTAACAACTGACCGAATATGCCATCCCCCGGTCCTTTGGGACCTTTCAAACCGAGCGCTCGTAATCAATTCACACAATCATAAAGTGTTTTCAACATGAGTAAGTATCTGGGCTCCATACCATGATACCACCCTTTTCCAGAAGGAAATGCACATATCCTAAAGGGTGCTACCCCTCATAACCTTGCTGCTTCTTTCCTGTTTTGACCATTCCGGGATGTGAGGCTCGATGAAGTCTCGTCCACAAAAACATACTTTATACAAAAGCCATGCTTTGGGTCAACAAATGATCATAGAAATGATCACCAAGATAGACGATCAAACAAATGATCCTATCACCATAATCAACACAATGATCATTTCACAGCAACACTCAGCATGTCACATTACCAAATTGGGAATATATTGCTGATAACTTCAACTATATAACCTCTGAGCTCGTACGTCTCAGAGAAGGGTGTTAAGCTAAGAGAATAAATTCTCCGCCACCACAGAAATATATTTGAAAGAAATCGGCTTTATATCTCAAATTGTAATGTCAGACATACAATCCATACAAGTCTGTTCCGGGCTCGAACAGAACCGAAGGCACTTACAAAGAAGTCCTTGCAATCCGGATATTCACTAATCACGTTCGGACTTCCCATCACATATGGAGTCTCTATACCGGGGACCAGTCGATGCAAAGACATTCGATAAGAAACCCTTTCGTTTTCGAAAAATATCCGGTCTTCAACACCGGTCTTCGAATGCAATTCATACGACGTATCACATATTCGGAATGGGTTATACGACCCCATGGTCCTTTCCCGGTTAACCCGAATAGTGAGCGCTTATTTTAAAAAGAAAAGTGTGGCATTCAATTTCAAACAAACTCACAACAAATACCATTCAAAGGTAAATATTGATAGTCGGTTATTGAACTATCAATAGATATGCCAACTTCACCAGAATCCAAATAAATTTCCAAATTATTTATTTTCCAAAAATATCTTTAGGGAATATAAACTTAATTTCCATTCTTTTAAAAATAAATCAATATTTATTCTTAAACCCAATTTCCCAATTCCATTTATAAATTCTATATTGAATTTACAATCCAAAATATTTATGGATATATGATTTCCATTCAATTTCTAATATTCATTTTCAATTTATCTTCAAAAAGACAAATTCCAAATATTCACTTAATATTGGAAAAGCATTTCTATACTTATTAAAAATAAGTAATTCACAGATCTTTTTATTTTCTATACTTAGAAAATATTTAATATACCCTAATCGAAATTAAGTATATACTTCATCCTTTAAGGAAATCATTCACTTAACCATATTTATTTGGGCCAAAACGAATGTTGCGTAGAACATCGTTACGACAACCCAAAATCACTAGTATAGGGATTCGAAATTAAAATAGATATATAAATCCCAATACTATACAAAACATTTCCTTTCGGAAATCATCTATTATAACAACAGTGTTATAATCTACCATTTCCTTTTATTTCTCGAAAACATCTATTTCAACAATAAATGTTGAAATCTATGATTTCAAATCTCAACATATTTTAAAACATCATTAGATCGTTTTAATTTTATTCAAAACATCCCATTCTAAATAATTTCTTTAACATATTATCCACTATTCAAAACCGTGAATATATTGTTAACCAATTTCATTACTTCTATTCATTTTAGTTTAAGGAATTATTCACTGTCTAAAACATGAATATAACTTCATAAATAAATTGCAACAATTTACTTATCAAAATAAGTAGTTTGCGAATTTATAAAACAATGTTTATAAATTCTATTTCTATTTCTTTTATAACAACTTCCTTTTATAAATTTCCTTTATTAACTTATCTCAATTCATATCACAATGATATATTAAAAATTTCATATTATAAGTTAAATACTTATAATTTATTTGTTTATAAAATCATTCCTTTAAACTTCACAAATTTTATAAATCTTATAACTTATAAGATTCATCTATTTATCCAAAATCTTATTCTTTTAAATAACTTCACAAATTTTATAAACCTACTGTTTATAAAATTCCAATTATAACTTCACCGTTCATAATTCTATAAATTCATTCATTTGTGAAATTCATTCACAACTCATCCTAACTCTTATAAAAACTTCGTTTTATAATTCCAATATTTTAATTTACAAATATCCATTTGTAAATCCTTTAATATAAATCAATTTATTTTACTATTTTTAAAATGCCTTTTACTCTTTTATAAATCCATCTTTTGATTTAGAAATAATCCAATTTCATAAATCCTATTTTTAAACCTTTTTATAATTTATTCAAAAATCCCAATTTTATAAAATCGTTAATCTCATATTTTCAAAAATCAACTTTTAACTATATTTCTCAAAAATATAACTTTTATAACATTAAAATTTTAACGTTTATTTATTTAGAATGAATCAATTCTAAAAATATTTATAAAGCGTATATCTTCAAAATTACTTTAGAAATCTCTTAAAATAAAAATCGTTATTTTTAAACTTCAAAAATTGGATCCGATGATGTAACACATCAAATAGTCAATCATGATTTTCAATATCATATATCATCCATGATAAACAATCAAATATCACTATATATGAAATCAAACAAATATTTGTGAGGAATCCAGTTGGATCCCTCCAACCTGTTTCCCTGCATCCACAGACATTAGCACAATACCATTCCGTTTCAAGACGGAATATCGCGGTATATGGGATTTTATAATATATATCCGCTTACTAACGGCGCAATAGGGTCTCATCCGCTAAAAAGAAATGCGGGAAATCAATCAACTGCAATATATACATATGCCAATATATATATATTGCTATATATATAATATAATACCAATTCCACTTCGAGGTGGAATATCGCAGTATATGTGTGTAATAAATAACCTCCGCTTACTAACGGCGTATAGGGTCTATTCACATCCAATATATATATAACAATCATCATTCAATCATTCAATCATCACAGTCAATCAATTTTAAATCTAACTATTTAAAATTTAAATAAACAACAGAAATTCCTTTTTTGAGTGAGAAGTTCTCACCTTTGCTTTTATTAGCAATCCACTTTCCCATTCAACTTGATTTCTTCATTTATACCTTGTATAAATATTATACACAATTTATTAATATTCGAATAAATCGAATAATAAATTTTCATTTGATAATTTCGATTCATTGGTGATTTCATTTTAAATAGTTAAATTAATTGATAGTTTCGTTTAAACCAATTTCTCGTTTAATAATTTATTTAAACTAATTTTTCTTCTTTAATAAATTTATTTAATTTCAATTTATTTTTAAAACTAAGTTTTCCTTTTTATAATTTATTTAACTACTTAACTTAAATTTAAACAAATGTTCTTTTATAAATTTTAAAACTTTACTTATATTATTATTATTATTTTCCCACTGCATAAATATACAAGCATCTAAATTCATTTTTTTTTTTTATTCAAATTGAACAAAATTAGATAAAAAAAACAACTTACAGTATATCGCGACTGTCGCCGTTTGCCTTCACGACTTCGTCGCCCATCTGCACGCATCCCCACGCCTCGAGCTCTGTCGTCGTTGCCGCAACCCCACGACACCGCCTAATCATGCGCTCCCAATCGCCACGCGCTCCAGGAATCGCGACGCCGCCCAATCGAACTGCCGCTTGTCGCGTTGAACCCCTATCGCCTGCCGACCCCCAATCACCTCCTACGCCTCGCGCCTGCTCGCGACCTCCCTCGCATCTGATTGAATCAATCGTCGCAGCATCTAACCGCGATGCCTCCTCGTGAGTCGCGCCTCGAACGCGCGCCACCCACGTAGCCCCTACGCGCGCGCGACCCCTACAACCAACACGCGTCGCCCCCCATTTGAATGTCGCGACCATTTTTTTTTTTTTTTTTTTTTATCTGAGTTGTGGCTTTGATTTGTAATCGAAGAAGAAAAAAAGAGGGGAGAAGGGCTTCGGCCAATTTTTTTTTTTTTTTTTCTATCGGTCGAACTAAAGAGGCTTCGGCCATTGATTTCTTATTGAACGTGATTCTGAATTGAAGAATGAAAGGGGATACTTAAACGCGAAGAAGGTATGCTCGGCCATGCCCACACGATCTGGTATCGTGATTTTAGGCATGATATTAGGGATAACGTGGTACCGTTTGATTAATTAAAATATTAATTTCACTTTGAATTTGATTTTATCTCAACGCGTTTATATGTCGTGTGCTCACATATAAACTCCAAAAAATACGAAATTTGAAATCCGGCAATAGTTCAATATTCCGGACCCAATGGAACTGGTTTCGTCGAATTCCGAGACTGTGCCTCGGACGGCTATTTCTAAATATCGATTCGAACGGTTAAATTCCAAAACTGAACAAATCACTTTCAATTTCAATTCTGAAGCTTCTAAAATCTTCAATATTATCAATACGAATTTTACAAGCCTTCGAAATATTTTTAATCGGCTTAAAATTGAAGATTCAAATTTTTATTCAACTTTCAATAGATTAAATTCTATAATTCAATCGTTATATTCAAAGTTATATTGAAAATTCAATCCAAACCATCCTTCAAATATTTAAAATAAATTAAATATTCTCAAATTGAATTGTTAAAAATCCTGGGTCGTTACAGAACATACGTTTAAAATATTTAAAATTAGCTCTAGAAATTATTTAATTGAAAATAATACTTAAGGAAATATATAGGGTTTCCTAAGTATTCTAAATAAAATTTAACTTTTTAAAATAAGGTTATTAAATCAAATATTCATATTAAAATTTCCTTTTGAAAACTTAATGCTACTTTACCTTTTTTTTAAAATAATAATTAAATCCCATAATTACTTAATCAAATCTTTACTTTCACTTAGAAACATTTTAAAATAATATTTCTTTCTAAAAATATTCTAAACATATTTAAACTGTAAATTTTATAATTTGAAAGCTTTCTTAAAAACAAAATAAAATTTCCAGGAGAAATCACACTTCCCATTTTTAAAAATAAATCTCGCTATTCTTCAAACAATTCACATTTCCTTTATAGATCACATTTCCAAAGATTTCAAATTATCAACCAATCTTCTTGAATTTGATTCCTTTAAAATTCTTTACTTAGGAATTTCATTTATATCCTTTAAACCCAATTCATCTATTTATATTTAAAATTTTCAGGTTGTATTTACCCAATCACAGCACAACACAATTTAAACTTCAATTTAATTCATCACAGCATATAAGTAAAACACGACACAACAAGATCTAAACAATTTATCACAGAATAATAAATAGGATATATCACAGAATATAAATTTGAATTTCTATTTGTGAGGGATCCAGTTGAATTCCTCCAACCTATTTTCCCTGCATCCACAGATATTAGCACAACAATATATCGATTCAACTTGATAATAGTTATCTTATTCAACCAATCAAGCAATCATTCAATTATTGACTATTTAAATTAACTAATATTCCATATGTGAGTGAGTTAAACTCACCTTGGGTTTTCGGCGAGCGTTCAAATTTAAATTAAATCAAATGGCATTCGATTTAACCAAAAATTTTACTTGCTTCGAATAGCTCCCTAATTGCTCCACTGCGTAGATCGCGTCGCTGCGATTCCAGCGTCGCCAGTTTCATTGAAATCTGACAACGTATGCTCAAGTTACGAATTTTAAACGTTAGAATATAATATAAAAAAAATTCTATTAATTAATTTATTAATCTATGCCATATCAAAATCAAGGCCGAAGTGTGACGACCCGGTATTTTTAACAATTTAAATTGGAATAATAAATTGATTTTAAACATTTGAAAGGTTAATTTTGGCTTGAATTTCAAAAATTAATATTTATTAGATAATTAAAGAATAGAATTATATAATTCAAGATTGGGTAGGATGTTGAATATGGAATTTTAAGCCGGTTAAAAATATTTTGAATGCTTATAAAATTTATAATGATGATACTGAAGATAATAGAATGGTTGAAATTTAAGTTAAAGGTGATTTGTTTAATTTTAAAAATATATCGTTTAAATCGATATTTAAAAATAGCCTTCCGAGGCACAGTCTCGGAATTCAACAAAAACAGTTCCATTGGATCCGTAATAGTTAGTTATTATCGGATTTGAATTTTCGTAGCGGTCGGAGTTGTCATTTGACCTTGGCAGCTAAAAAAGCTTAGAAATTATTTTAATCGATTTAAGTGAAATTTGATCGTTTTCTTTTGTAACTCGCACATACGATCAAAGTAGCTTTCGAAACGCGTTCCATTGTGTTCGGAATGCGGGTAAAATCTTATAAACGTCTGTCGGCATGTCTGATGCGGGGTTCGGGATTTCGCGATTATACAACGCGAGATATTTTCAATATTCGATTATATTTTATTCACGCGTGCTTGAGAAGCTTCTCCAACCCTATATCTAATCTCCCCGTTTTCCTCTCTAATTTCCAGCAGCAAATCGAACATCATAAAAAAAAGGGAAAAAGGAAATCGAATTCAAATTAATGGTGGCTGCGAGTTTCTAGTTCGCTCGTAGCCGCGCTCCCTCTCCCTCAAGTTTCTTGCGTTCGACATTAGGGTATGGTGAGTTGGGTGGTTCGCGTGATGTTTGCTCGAGAACGAGGACAGAAATCGAAAATAAAAGGGAGGCCGAAGTCGCGATCGATTGGGAAGTAGGGTTTTGGCTTGCGACCGAGTCGCGACTAGGCAGCGGGGTCGAGCAGCGATGAGGCGATGAAATCGAGTGGTGTCTTCGACGAGTAGGGTTGTCGAATCATGTGCGGCGCGGCAAGTTCGTTCGTGGGCGAGTTTCAGATTAAAGGGAATGGCTGGGGATGTTGGACGCGATTTCGAATCACGAGGAGCTTCGCGAGTTCGAGGGTAAGCAACGATGGCGGGGTGGAGGCATTCGACTGTAGCGTGGTTTATCGACTGGTGGGAGGAGGAGTTCGATGATTTTGGGAACTGGTCAACAGCGGTAAGGTAAATAGTATTTGATTTTAAAATTTTAAAATTTTACATATTCATAAGTTACAGATTGTTTAGAATAATAAAAAAAAATCAAAATGTTAGAAGTTTATATGAAGATTGGATTTTTAAATCTATATATTATTTTATAAGTAAGAATTTAGGAAGAGGAAAAAGGGTATACATGGGAGTTTGGGTATTGGAAATTTTAGAGATTATCTTGTTGAAATAAATTATTAGAGGAAATTGGTTGAAATTAGAATTTATTCGATTAAAACCAAATTTTTAATTTAAAATTTAAGTATCAAATGGTAATTGATTTTCGATTTATTTCAAATGTTAATAAATCATATAAATTATTATTCAAGGTCAACATCTGAAGGGAACCAAGTCGAGATTGGATTTGGATTGCAAAATCAAAGGTAAGTAAACCTCACTCAGTCGGAGTTTTTTATAGATTTAAATGGATTGGTTGAATGATTAAATTTATTGGATGTGCACTAATGATGATATGACTTTGGTTTTGGTTGGTTCTCGAGTTAATTAGGTTTGACTCGAGGTATATTGGGTTTTAAGTTGTATTAAACTTAAAACATAATAAGAAAATGTCTTCATCTTAAAATTTAATAAGGGTTTGAATTAATTAATTAAGTTTAAGTTAATTAATTAAGTGTAAGTAATTCAAAATAATCATTGGATGGCTTGGTAAATAATTACTTAATGAAATTAATAAAATAAAATTGTTTTGAGGAATAAATCAAGAGATTAATTAAGGCTATTAATATAGTAGAAATTTGATTAATAAAGTAAATAAATGGATAATTAGTTGCAGGTTGAAATTAATCGGAAGAGATTAATATTGTGGTTGAATTAAAGTAATTAATTTAGATTAGAAAAAATTAAAATATAATTGTAAATAATTAATATAATTAACGATGTAATTGAAGATTGACTAATTAAGATGAATTAATCAGTAATAAGTGACTTATGGGAAGTTAATTAGTATAAGTAATTAAGGATTAATGTAATTAAATAATAATTAAATCATGAAGTAATTAAGATTACTTAATGATCTTGGTTGAGACTGATTAATATTGTGAAGTTAATTTAAGATAATTACTTGAATGTAATGAAAAATAATTAATCCAGGTTGATTAATTAAGATGAATAGTGAAGGGTTGACTAATTAATTGATTTGGAGTTAATTAATATTGAATGAAGTAATCTAAATGAATGTGGTTAGGAATTCAATTAGAATCAATTGAATTAATTTGTATGAGATTAAGCATAACTTATGGATGACTGAATGGTATTTGATGCTTTGAATGAATTTATATCTCTGATATGTAATGTTGTGTATTTCATTTGGATAACTTGGGTTAGGATAACATGAGTTTCGAAGAGACCGGGGTCGGGTATAGGGAAATACCCGAAACCACTTCGAATTTTCATAGATTGATATGTGAAATTAATAGGCTGAAATGAAATGATTTAAGTGAATTGGGTTATTTTTATCTAAGTTTGGTACTTAGAAGGTTGATGTGTATAATAAATTATGGCTTTGTGAATTGCTTCAAGTTACCCGGGTTTTTATAAGTTGATTGCTTTGGTATTCCATGTTAGTTGGGTTTACTCACGCTGGTTTCCAGCCTGACCCGGGTGTTACTTTGATGTAATGCTCGGGTCAGACCGAGTATTACAGATTTTCAAGTAGGTACGTTCTAGAGCTTAGGAGGCGAGCTGGATGGCAATAGCGTATAGAGTATTTCCGCTGTATTTATATTATTGTTAATCTGAGACATAATAATTGTATATATTCAGTGACTGTATAAATGTGAAACTCTGATGTATATTAAATGTAATCGACAGATATAGTATTCTTTTGTAAACTGTTATTATTTATTATTATATTTTATCCGCTACGAATGTGAGATGTTTGGTGTTCTGTTCTTCTTCTTCTTCTATCTCTTTCTTGTTTTCATAACTATCTGGAATTTTCGAAATAGAAAATTTTGGGTCGTTACAGTTGGTATCAGATCAAAAGGTTAAGCGAGAACCTTGACTCTGGTGGGGATTACTCATTAAATAGAGTCTAAAGTACTTTAGAATGAGTTGAATATATATATATATATATATGAGAGCGTACTTGTTATTTTCTTATATAACGGTTTTAAATGATTTTATATAAAATATATTTTGATATATAAAGAAATATTTCATTCCAATAAATATTAAAGTGATTGGTTGTTAAATAATTGAAATTGAAATTAAGAAGTAATATAATACAACCAAACTGAAGTCTAGAATTGGAATTAAATTAAATAGAAACAGAAATACAACCAAATTAAATCTAATGAATTGAAAATGAAATTCTAAATCTGGTCCCAGAATTCGAAAAGTTTGTTTCAAAGTAATGAAAAATAATAAATAAGTTTTATTTGGATAACTGGGACTTGTTGGAAACAATGGGTTGTTTGAAATTTGATTTGAATTTAAAACCAAAGGTAGTTTAAAATTGTAAAACATGGCTGGGAGGACCAAGAAATAAATATGTATATATGTATGGATATACATGATATCAAAGATAATTTGAAATAAACTCTAAATGTTGAGTTTGAAATTTGGAATGGGATGTGATATCCAAGTGATAAGTTTTTAAGTGGGAAGATAATTATTGTGAAGTTTGAGGATTGAATGAGGTTGACTGGATTAAGTAAATCGAATTTAACTTGGGAGAAGTTAAATAAGTTTGAACGAACAACTTGAATTGGAGATTTTAAGATGAAATTGGAATTTAACTTGGAAAGTTAAATGGTTAATTTGAATTGGTAGTTTGAGAGATCTCAAGATAGGTTTGGGAACTGGAAATTGGAAATGGATGGACGTTTTAAAATGAATTGGATGATATCATCCTATTGTTAAAAAAAAATCTTTAAATTGAGAATGGTATTGTATAAATAAAATAAATTTGAATAATTAAAATTGTAAATTAAACTTGTTTAAGAACCGGCTTTAAACTGGAAGATAAAATTGAGTAATAAATTAAATTTTGAAACAAATAAAATTGTACACTTATTTGAACCTTGAAATACAAAAGTAAAAATAATTTAAAATGGAATTTTGAGAATTGGATTCTGAAATTAAATTGATAATAATTCAAATTGATTGGAATAATTTGAAATTATAATTAAAATTGAACAGGATTAAAATCAAATAGAATTTGATTTAAATTGGGAAAGGAATCAAGATTGATTCAACTTGATTTGGGAATAAATCAAGTCTAATGGAATTTGGAGTTATTTGAATTGGAATTGGGTCAATTTAAATGGAAATTTAAGTTGAATTGTTGGGGAAGTGAACAGTTGGCTCTTGACTATTTTCAATATAAATTGTTTTGATATAAACTTATTTTTCTAAGCTATTAAGTATATACAACCTTTCTTTCTTAAAGCCAAATTATTTTATACTTGTTTTACAATTATTTTTGGTGCTATTTAATCATTTTTCAACTCTTTTTCTAAACTAATTACTATTTTTCAACTATGTTACAAATTATTTACTATTTTACAATTATTTTGCAATTATCTAAAATTTCTGAAACTATTTAACTATTTTACAATTAGTTAACTATTTTATAGCTATTTTGTAAACTAATAATTATTTTTCAACTACTTACTTATTTTTAAATTTACAAGCTATTTTCTAAACTGGTCGGAGTTCAAACTGTTATTGGTTAAATACCTAATTGAGATAAGAATTGAAGTAATAATCCAAATGGGGATTAATGTAAATGTGAATAAGTGATTGTGAATGGAAAGGGAATTGATTTGGCTAATAATCAATGAAGTTAAATACGTATGATGTACTTGTATTATTCTATTCGCATAGTGATTTGATCCAGATTCGAGCACAAAATTTCGAGATAGTTATATCGATCCGAGTGGGATTTTTCACTCGATTTTCGACGGCGAACCTGGATATGGATTGTTGATTGGTTCTGGATGTTCTCTATCATAGTTATGACTATGCAAGGAGAATGACGGTTTCTGATCAAGAAACCAGATCTGAGTCCGCACTAGGAAGTCGGGTGGACGATACTAGTTCGGAAGTAAAATTGTGTGATCGAGTAAGCGATCAGATTGGTATAGCGTACGGATGTTATGTGTACATCGTACGGATTTGAATGAAATTGATATTGGAAAGAGAAGTCAAATTTGAATATTTGATTTTGAACAAATGAAGCTATATATCTTTGTTATATGAGATAAAACTCCCCTTGATAAATCTATAGCCAGAAGAAAATATTTTTGAAATTTTTTGAAGTATAAAAGGGTTTTATTCAAGTTTGATAATGATCCAAAGTTTTAAAAACTATATATATATATCTGAATATATATATAAAGATCTTATAAGGAATTTGGAAAAAGGTTTTGGAAACCTTTGGATTTGGAAAGACTTTTGATTTTGGGTAAAATCAATATTGAATTTGGAAAGCCTAGTTTGAGAATTATCAATTTTGGAATAATCGATTTTGTATAAATGAGCTTTGCATGATATCATACTAGGTGTATGATTTGAAGATACTATATGTGTATAGTATAAAATGTTTTGATGATGGCTCTAGGAAAAAGGGCGCTCCCTTGAAATGAACTTCTCAGGAGTGCCACCGGGTGGTGCTGCCTTGAGCCCCAAGGGTGGTTCTAAAGTTGATCCTATGAGGAGTCCGGACAAAACTAGTTCCTGAGGATTATTGGGTAGCGAAAGTCGAGGGCGCTGATGCCTACAGAGGCATTTGGGTTATGCTGTGACGACAGTGTAACTCGATGTTGCTGCGATCTACTGTGGGGACCATAGCGAAATTCGTGTGGAGGATGAGTGCCAACAGTCTACAATTGATTTTGCCGGGAAGGCAACGCAACATCGGAAGACTGCGATCTATGGTCAAGCGGAGTGGAGAAGTTTCATTCTTTTGGCAGCGAAATTCGATGGCGCCGATGCCTACAGTTATATGGGTTTTTGCTGTGATAGCTACGTAACCCCAGTTGTAGCTGCGATCTGTCATGGGTTCCATGGTGTAATCGAGGGGCGCGGAGGCCTACAGTTATCTATGATTTTGTGTAACCATCGGTTTAACTGCGACCATGGATGGGGGTGATGATTTCCAAGGCATTCTCACCAAAGATATTTCCTCTATTTTCAAAACTGTTTTCAATATTTTCAATAAAATTAATTTCCAAGTATTTTCACTAGGTGTTGAAAACAGGTTTACCAAGTACTTATAGATTTTCAGGCCTACGCCTGATCAACGTATAACTGAATTTCTATGAGAACAAGGATGGACTGGCTGAGACATCGAGTTATAAAAAGTATTTTTATAAAGAGTTATTTTATTAAGTATGATGTGAATTTAAAAACATTTCTAAATTTTTTAAATAAATATGTTGGAATTTTGGGAAAATAAAATGAAATCCAAACTGGAATTTTAATGGAGTGATTTTGTAATTAAAATCAAATATTGATTTAGAAGTTGGAAATAAGCTAATTGATTAAATAATTGTTTGATTGAGTATGTTAATAAAATTTAACTTGGGTAAATAAATGGGTTGTAAGTGATAATGGGTTTGAAAATGAATTCGAATTTTAAATAGAATTCGACTTAGATTTGATAATGAATTAAAAAGAGGAAATGTTGTAAAATAAAAATAAAATAGAGTTGGATTGAAAAATGTGATGGTTTGATTTACAAATAAAATTCAAGGGTGATTTGAATAATATTTAATGAAATTTGCAAGTAAATTGGATATATGAGAAGTGATTATGATAGAAGTGGTTTGAGTTGCAAAACAAAACCCAAGTGAATAGAAATAAATTGAGAATAGCCTTGTATTAATAAAATAAATTCAATAACGAATTAAGTAATTAAATTAAAAATTAAAATGGGTTAATTGAGTTAAATAATAAATGGATGAAGTCTGATAGAATAAAAACTAAATCAAAATTGTGATTGGAATTAGATTATCATACTGAACTTAAATTTGGTGGTATATTAATTTGAAGTATAAACGAGATAGGTATATGGTTGGATATTATCTTGATAAATTGAGAAGGTGAATTTAAAATTAAAATGGATGGGCTAACTGAATTTAATGGAAGTTGATTAAATGGGAATCAAATAGAAGTAAACTTAAGTTTGATGTTGGAATAAATTAAAGTAAATTAACTTAAGTTTAAAATTTATGGAAGCTTGGCTTCGAATAAGAGTGAAAGTCCATTAAAATAAAAGCTTGGATTGAATTAATTTGGGAATGGCTAGTAGTATACAAGAATGAATATGTCGAGCTAAATAAATGGTGGTGAATAAATTAGAAATGAAATGAAAGGCATATGTATGGTAGTGTAAAAATTTGAAATGGAATTACATACAGAATGAGTTGAAATTAATTTAAAAGTAGTTATAAACTCAAATTAAATACTCTATCAAGCGAATATCGTCAAAATTTCATAAAAATAATTGTCGTTTGGCGTGATCAAAAATAATTAAAATTCTTTGAATTGATAGAGATTAAATAAATTTGATTTTGTATCATTTGAAGTGAATATGAACTTGTTTGGATTAAAACTTAATTGAATGTAAGCAATTGAGTTGTAAACCAATAAAATTGAACGGAATGGTATATGTTTGATTGAAAGAAATTGAATTAGTGTTGAAAACGTATAAATTGCTCGTGGAAATTATTTTAAATGCATTTGTTTTAGAATTGAAGTGTTATGGTTGTTTATGTAAGAGAAATGTTATAAACTTCATATATATAGTGCTTATATGTTTAAGTTGAGTAAGTACATGTACCTGAAGGTCGTTTGGCTGGATTTGGAGTGCACTAATTGCTAAAATTAATAAGCTGCTTGCTTAAAATGCTAAATAAGGTATGCCTACGCAATAAAAATAGGAAATATGAACTGTTTTTGCTTTTTCCGACCGGGTGGGTCGATGTATACATATTTATATCTCTTGTCAAATTGCAAAATCTCCTCCGTACAAAGGAGACTTTGCCAAAAAATTTCGAAAATTTTGGGAGTTAGAAAATTTTTGGAAATTTTTGGGAAATTTTTTGTTAACGACAAAACAATTTCAAATTGGAAATTTAAAGTAAATTTGTAGGTGAACTAATATGAATCAATTATACTTGAAAGATAAAATTTAAAGTAAATTGAATTCGTATGATAGTGGGGAAAACTAATTTGAATAAAAGTGGGTATGAAACTTATGTAGGAAAATGTATACAATGATTTGGAAGGGTTACGATTGGATATTATTTTCAAGTAAGATATGCAGGTATTAATAAGGGAAAAGAAAATTGGATTTGATTCCAAAGGATAAATGTGAATTGCCCGACAAAAAGGAATGTATTTTAATTTCTGTATGAATTGGATTGGGTTTTTGATCTAGCCACTTGGCTTTCTGTTTTCTTTTTGGAATTTGGGAGCCCGTAGAGGCCTTTTGTAGTAGTACCGAGCTTGTCGCGCAAAGGAGACGCTGGCAAAATTTTTCGGAAATTTAGAGAGTTAGAAAAAATTTTGAGAAAATTTTGATAATTCAAAATTTGGTTTTTAAATTGAAATTTAAAGAAGTGAGAAAAAGGGTATTGCGCGAAAGCTGTAGAAGGTTTTGGGAAGTTGGTTAAGGATAGTGGGTCTTTAATAAAAGTTAGTTGATAAGATGTTGAGTTGTGGGTTTTGGGAAAAGTAAACGGGTATTGGACCATTCTTCCAGACTAGTAATTTCGGGGACGAAATTCTTTTAGGGGGGGGGGGGGTTCTTTTTTTTGGGGGGGTGGGGGGGGGGGGAATGTGACGACCCAGTATTTTTAACAATTTAAATTGGAATAATAAATTGATTTTAAACATTTGAAAGGTTAATTTTGGCTTGAATTTCAAAAATTAATATTTATTAGATAATTAAAGTATAGAATTATATAATTCGAAATTTGGTAGGATGATGAATATGGAATTTTAAGCCGGTTAAAAATAATTTGAAAGCTTATAAAATTTATAATGATGATACTGAAGATAATAGAATGGTTGAAATTTAAGTTAAAGGTGATTTGTTTAATTCTAAAAATATATCATTTAAATCGATATTTAAAAATAGCCTTCTGAGGCACAGTCTCGGAATTCAACAAAAACAGTTCCATTGGATCCGTAATAGTTAGTTATTATCGAATTTCAATTTTCGTAGCAATCGGAGTTGTCATTTGACCTTGGCAACTAAAAACGCTTAGAAATTATTTTAATAGATTTAAGTGAAATTTGATCGTTTTCTTTTGTAACTCGCACATACGATCAAATTAGCTTTCGAAACGCGTTCCATTGTGTTCGGAATGCGGGTAAAATCTTATAAACGTCTGTCGGCATGTCTGATGCGGGGTTTGGGATTTCACGATTATACAATGCGAGATATTTTCAATATTCGATTATATTTTATTCACGCGTGCTTGAGAAGCTTCTCCAACCCTATATCTAATCTCCCCGTTTTCCTCTCTAATTTCCAGCAGTAAATCGAACATCATAAAAAAAAGAGGGAAAAAGGAAATCGAATTCAAATTAATGGTGGCTGCGAGTTTCTAGTTCGCTCGTAGCCGCGCTCCCTCTCCCTCTCCCTCAAGTTTCTTGCGTTCGACATTAGGGTTTGGTGCGTTGGGTGGTTCGCGTGATGTTGGCTCGAGAACGAGGACAGAAATTGAAAATAAAAGGGAGGCCGAAGTCGCGATCGATTGGGAAGTAGGGTTTTGGCTTGCGACCGAGTCGCGACTAGGCAGCGGGGTCGAGCAGCGATGAGGCGATGAAATCGAGTGGTGTCTTCGACAAGTAGGGTTATCGAATCATGTGCGGCGCGGCAAGTTCGTTCGTGGGAGAGTTCGAGATTAAAGGGAATGGCTGGGGATGTTGGACGCGATTTCGAATCGCGAGGAGCTTCGCGAGTTCGAGGGTAAGCAACGATGGCGGGGTGGAGGCATTCGATAGTAGCGTGGTTTGTCGACTGGTGGGAGGAGGAGTTCGACGATTTTGGGAACTGGTCAACAACAGTGAGGTAAATAGTATTTGATTTTAAAATTTTAAAATTTTATATATTCAGAACTTACAGATTGCTTAGAATAATAAAAAAAAATCAAAACGTCAGAAGTTTATATGAAGATTGGATTTTTAAATCTATATATTATTTTATAAGTAAGATTTTGGGAAGAGGAAAAAGGGTATACATGGGAGTTAGGGTATTGGAAATTTTAGAGATTATCTTGTTGAAATAAATTATTAGAGGAAATTGGTTGAAATTAGAATTTATTCGATTAAAACCAAATTGTTAATTTAAAATTTAAGTATTAAATGGTAATTGATTTTCGATTTATTTCAAATGTTAATAAATCATATAAATTATTATTCAAGGTCAACATCTGAAGGGAACCAAGTTGAGATTGGATTTGGATTGCAAAATCAAAGGTGAGTAAACCTCACTCAGTCGGAGTTTTTTTAGATTTAAATAGATTGGTTGAATGATTAAATTTATTGGATGTGCACTAATGATGATATGACTTTGGTTTTGGTTGGTTCTCGAGTTAATTGGGTTTGACTCGAGGTATATTGGGTTTGAAGTTGTATTAAACTTAAAACATAAATAAGAAAATGTCTTCATCTTAAAATTTAATAAGGGTTTGAATTAATTAAGTGTAAGTAATTCAGAATAATCATTGGATGGCTTGGTAAATAATTACTTAATGAAATTAATAAAATAAAATTGTTTTGAGGAATAAATCAAGAGATTAATTAAGGTTATTAATTTAGTAGAAATTTGATTAATAAAGTAAATAGATGGATAATTAATTACAGGTTGAAATTAATCGGAAGTGATTAATATTGTGGTTTAATTAAAGTAATTAATTTAGATTAGAACAAATTAAAATATAATTGGAAATAATTAATATAATTAACGATGTAATTGAAGATTGACTAATTAAGATGAATTAATCAGTAATAAGTGACTTATGGGAAGTTAATTAGTATAAGTAATTAAGGATTAATGTAATTAAATAATTAATTAAATCATGAAGTAATTAAGATTACTTAATGATCTTGGTTGAGACTGATTAATATTGTGAAGTTAATTTAAGATAATTACTTGAATGTAATTGAAAATTAATTAATCCAGGGTGATTAATTAAGATGATGGTGAAGGGTTGACTAATTAATTGATTTGGAGTTAATTAATATTGAATGAAGTAATCTAAATGAATGTGGTTAGGAATTCAATTAGAATCAATTGAATTAATTTGTATGTGATTAAGCATTACTTATGGATGACCGAATGGTATTGGATGCTTTGAATGAATTTATATCTCCGATATGTAATGTTGTGTATTTCATTTGGATAACTTGGTTAGGATAACATGAGTTTCAAAGAGACCGGGGTCGGGTATAAGGAAATACCCGAAACTACTTCGAATTTTTATAGATTGACATGTGAAATCAATAGGCTGAAATGAAATGATTTAAGTGAATTGGGTTATTTTTATCGAAGTTTGGTACTTAGAAGGTTGATGTGTATAATAAATTGTGGCTTTATGAATTGCTTCAAGTTACCCGGGTTTTTATAAGTTGATTGCTTTGGTATTCCATGTTAGTTGGGTTTACTTACGCTGGTTTCCAGCCTGACCCGGGTGTTACTTTGATGTAATGCTCGGGTCAGACCGAGTATTACAGATTTTCAGGTAGGTACGTTCTGGAGCTCTGGAGGCGAGCTAGATGGCAATAGCGTATAGAGTATTTCCGCTGTATTTATATTATTGTTAATCTGAGACATGATAATTGTATATATTCAGTGACTGTATAAATGTGAAACTCTGATGTATATTAAATGTAATCGACAGATATAGTATTCTTTTGTAAACTGTTATTATTTATTATTATATTTTATCCGCTGCGAATATGAGATGTTTGGTGTTCTGTTCTTCTTCTATCTCTTTCTTTTTTTCATAACTATCTGAAATTTTCGGAATAGAAAATTTTGGGTCGTTACACGAAGCCTTCTTCCCTACGCGAATACACAGATGAAACCGAACCCATTAACATGATCTAGGGTTAAAAATCGCGGCCACCACGACGAGCATTATCCTGATCGGCGACCACCACAGCATCGCTCTGGCCTCCACGCGCTACCTCTATAAATCACGGCGAGCTCGGTCAGTCCCTGACCTCGAGATGCATGCACAAACGCGAGACGAACGCGACCATCAAGCACCTCCAAACGACAGCTTCACATGAGATCAACCGTTGGATCTAAAGATCTTCCCACTCTCTACAACTTTCATGTTGGAAGATTTGCGAATAAATGCGCGGATTGATCGATAATTGAAGAGGAAGGCCGTTGTTTTTTGGCCATAGGAGAGTATAGTGACGGCGGCCCAAAAAAATTAGGGTTTTCTGATGAAAAACGTGTATATATAAACAATTATAAGCATTAATTTAATATTATTTTCACTTAAACAAGATTTTACAAACGAACTCCAAATCTCACGTGCCGCCAGGCGTTTCTAAGGTTTACCTACGTTCCGAACACAATCGAACGTGTTTCGAAAGCTAATTCGATCATATACGCGAGTTACGGAAATAAACGATCAATTTTAAATTAAATCGATTAAAGTATTTTCTATGCGTTTTAAGCTGCCGGGGTCAAACGACAACTCCGATTGCTACAAAAATTGAAATCCGATAATAACTAACTATTACGGATCCAATGGAACTAGTTTTGTCGAATTCTGAGACTGTTCCCCGGAAGGCTATTTTAACTCGTCGATTATTTCGAGCGATTTTCAAAATCGTCGAAATTACTTAAAATTTCACTTTTAAAATTTTATTAACTCTACTATAACTCGTATAAAATTTATATTCACATTAGAGATCATTCTGATTTAGTTTAAATCATGATTTGATTATTTGCATTATTATATTATTAAATTTCATTATTAAATTAATATAAAATTCCAAATTTAATCTATCGACTTTTAATTCCATCCAATGGTCCAATATTAAAATTCAAACCCAAGTAGACTTAAAATAAATTTTAGAATCTAATTTTATATCTATTTACACCCAGAATTACCAATTATTCCAATTCTAATATTTAATTAGTATTATTCAAATTTCAATTAAATTCCCGTATTTGAAATTTAACTAATTTTATTAACTTAACCAAAATCTTTCTATTTCAAAATCCAATTATAGTCCATATTCGACGTTTAAAATGAATTAAATGTTCAAATCCGGCGATCCAAAATTCTGGGTCGTTGCATTCACAACACCGCAGAACTAAAGCCGAAACTCCTACTGTCATTGAACAAGCTATTACCGAGCCCACTGGGGAAAGAACAATCAAAATTGCCCAGTTGAGAAAAGATTTTTCAAACATTTGCTTTGACAGTTCTATCTTCCCTTCTCACTTAAAGAAAATTCCATCTGAGGCAAAACAAATGATGCATGACTACATTCATGATATTTATACTCAATACAATGAGTGGATGAAAGCCGCAGATAAAGCATCAATGGTGGCTTTTGAGCGAGCCAAAATAATTAGAAATTAGAGACCATCCTAGCTCAGAAGGGTCGTATTATAAAAATGCTTAATGGTGAAGCTGAATCTTCTTAGCAATCTAAAATAGAGGCCATCAAAAAAGCTAACAAGGCAACTCAATCTGTGGAAAGAACGCGACAAATGCATTTTGCTTTGGTAGAGGAGATGTGCCAAAGGAACACCACAGTTATAGTAAAAGGGACGCTGCTCTGAAAGAACTCAACGAGCTCAAAGCCAATTTTTTTTGAAATCATTAAAGAAAAAGATGACGCGAATAAAGTAGCCCAAAAAGCATGTGAGCAAGCTGTGGTGCTTCAAGGTGAACGGGATGCAACAACACTTAGATTCAGGAGGTTGAGGCCAAGGTTGAGGATGAAGTTAAAATGGCGGAAGCCAGGTTGAAGGCCGACATTGAAGATCTTCTGATCACATACAATGCTAATGTCTTGAAATATAGAAACCTGAACTGGCTTGATAATTATCCAACACAACTGTACAATGCTTGGGGCCGATTAGTAGAAGACGAAAAAGCTGCTCACCAAGCTGAATCGGTTGATGAGTTCGAGATCGAGAACCGGTGTTGAGCGAAGACGAACGAAAAATTCTCCATGATAAAAGGAGAAATTTGGTGCTCTGCATTCAGAGGTTGGAGAAGGTTCAGGTGTCGAGCACCATGATATAAGTTATGAAACGTTCGTGTCGACCTAACCTGAAAATACATCTGCGGTTGATCCTCAGTCCGTTCTGACTTATAATCCGGATCAACCGCGGTTGTCTCCAGCCCAAGAGCAAGTATGTAAGATGCTCCGCTAGCCGCAAGTCAAACAGAGGAAGGTATTCTAAATATTTCTTATGTTTTCTTGAAACCGAAAGCGTAACTTGAAGTAATTATTAACAGTTCTCCTTTTGTTTCCATTCAGTGATTGGAACTACATCGGTCGTGCCTCTTGCAACTCAAGAGCAACACTAAGAGCAGGAGGCCATCACAACCGAAGCGATCACGACGACGGCTACTGTACCTACGGATGGGGTACAAGGGAGAATACTTACTTTTGATGAACAGATGATGAAGGAGCTTCTTGATCATCACAGTGATCCCTTTGCCTACTTGCCATTTGTTATGGGTAGAGTGGCACCTATGACTAGCTCCGTTGGCCCAACTTCTAACGTTCTCGTCGAGCCTCGAACGATTCACGCAGAGGAAATAATAGCCAAAACTAACATCGAAATGGAAGCAACTGCCCAAGCCGGTAGTTTTAGAGGTGGAATGGCTGGCCCTGGTCCAGCCCCGTTACGAATGATTTCTTCGAAAGGAACGGTTGGTTATACAAGTTCGCCTATCCCGCCTCCTACTGTTGATTCTGTTCCTTCGACTTCGCCTTCGGGAAGCATTCCTATTCACTTAAGTTCGAGGGAGGAAGTTTATGTAATGCCCCTAGCTAGAGATCGGCGACCGAAAAGGAAAGGTTCGAAGAGAAAGCCAAGCGACGAATCCAACGGGTCAACGCCGAAGCAGAAACCGAGAAGAAAGAAAGAGTTGTCATGTCTCTTCGGCCCATTTTTGGTAGATAGATTGGAGTCTATTTTTGTTTTCTTTTTGTAGGCCGTTTATAGATGCGGGTTCGGCCCCTGCTAGTAGGATATTTTTGGAACAATTTTGTACTTGTTCTTCTTTTTCAATGAACAATAATAGAATTCCATTTTGTCTTCAACACTGTTTGTTTTCATTTGCTTAAGTGTTTCAGCGCTTGAACTTTCCTTTAGTATACTTGTGAAACTTTAGTTCTTTAATTCAGACCCAGATTTATTTGCTATGTCTCATGGCTACTATTTTGGGTCGCAATCGAGTATTAAGTCGAATTCTGATAGCGCACTGTTTTAATTGGCGGTTGGTACTTAACTCCAGCCCCTAGATTCGGGGAAACATTGGAAATATCAGTTAGAAATCGCCATTTTCCTTGAAACATCGATCTTGATCTTTATGAATTGAAATGGAAGCATGGAAATCGAGTCACACTAGCTCACCAATTGGTGATCATATCCGTACTCTGGAAATTACACTTGTTCGTCGGCGGTCGATTATGCCTGCTTAAGTTTTAGTGACACGTCCATGCTCCGGGGACTTAAGTTATTTTCACGGGCGGTCATTCACGCCTGTTTAATATTTATAAGTGCATCCACACTCTGGGAACTTTAGATTGAGTCGTGGGTGGTCAGTCACACCCAAGATATGTTTATACTCTAACCGCACTCTGGGGACTCAGAGTTGGGTTACAGATGATCGATTCGTATCTAGTTTATATTTAAACTCCAATACGCACTCTAGGGATTTTAGAGTTAGTTGGTTTCTATACTCCAATCCACGATCTAGGGACCTAGAGTCAATTTCCATCGATACTCCAATTCGCACTTCGGGAATCCAGAGTTAGTTGACGTTTGTACTCCAGTTCGCACTTCGGGAATCTAGAGTTAGTTGATGTTGATATTTCGGTTCACACTTTGGGAATCCGAAATTAGTTGATGTTTATACTCCAGTTTGCACTCCGAGAATCTGGAGTTGGTCGACATGTGGTCAGTCACATCTGTTTAGGCTTTAGGATATCGTTCGCACTCCGGGAACGACAAATCTATTAGGATTGTGGATGGTCAGTTCACATCCACCCTGAGTTAACAAGCGAGGTCATTAGATGTACGGATCCATCCTCCTAAAACTTTGTCAAGATACGGGCAAATTCATTAGGTGGACGGATCCACCCTCTTCGAGACTGTATTTATAAGTTTACACTCCAGCTCGCACTCTGGGAATTTAGAGTTGGTTAAAGAATTGTTGTATATCAATCCTTTTTGACTTCAGTGTGATAACTTGCCCCCGAGCTTGGGTTTTGCTTAGCAAGTAACCTATCGTATCACAGTTACTCCCTATTTGAATAAACCCTACCATCGGGTGGAATTTAGCTCTCTGTGCATAGTGATACAAATATGACGCATTTCAAAAAATCACAGCTCTGGCTCAAAGAGATTGCATTTTATTGCTGAAATAGGAAAATTTGGTATAATCAATGGCCTTATTACAAATTCAAATTTCAGAATGCATAAACAAATTGTGAATGAAAAGTAAACTGAATAATTAAAGCCTTTCATGTGTAGTAGCGATGAAGGCTTTCGCTATTCCAGGCTCTCGGCAGAGTAAGACCATCAACGGTCGACAATTTGAATGTGTCGTCTCTGAGCTTTCGTTCGATGACATACGACCTTTTCCATGTTGGTTTCATGTGCGAAGGAACCGGGTAGATTATTTTGAGGACGAGATCGTCGATTTCGCAGGTTCAGGGTCGAACCTTGGCATTGTATAATCGGGAGACTCGACTTCGGTATGCGGCTGCCCTCAAATCAGCCTCTTCACTCTTCTCATCCATCAAATCCAAAGATTCGGCAAGTAATATAGAGTTCATTTTCGGATCATTATAAGTCACACGATGAGAAGGTACATCCATCTCAATTGGAATAACGGCTACTGAACCGTAGGAAAGAGAGAATGGTGTGTGACCGGTCACATACTTGTGAGTTGTTCAGTAAGCCCATAGAGCCATAAGAAGTTCATCGACCCACTTACCTCCGGCATTTTCCAGTCGTTTCTTTAGAATAGACTTTATAACTTTATTTACAACTTTGACCTGTTCATTCGCTTGAGGGTGTGGAACTGTGGAGAATTTCTTCTGAATGTGGAATCATTGACAGAAATTCTTAAATTCAACGTTGTCGAATTAGGTTCCGTTATCAATGATAATGGTACGTGGGAGACCAAATCGGCAGATAATGCTGCGGATTACAAAGTTGATCACCTTCTTCATCATAATTATAGCAAGGGGCTCAACTTCTGTTCACTTGGTAGAGTAATCAACTGTTACATTGGCGTACTTCGCACCACCTTTGGCTAGAGGTAGAGAGCCAATAATGTCAATACCCCATACTGTGAATGGCCATGGACTGACCATCTGAGTTATCTCGGTAGGTGGGGCTCTAGGAATTTGAGCGTGCTTATGACATCTGTCAAATTTTCTGGTGTAGTTCGATGCATCACAATTTACAGTCGGCTAGTAGTATCCATATCGGAGCACTTTCTTGGCAAGAGCTTGCCCTCCGGTGTGATCGCTACATTCTCCTTCGTGCACATCATGCAATACTCGTTTGATTTCATCGGGTGCGATACACTGGAGTAAAGGAACAGATTATCCTCTTCTATACATGACTCCATCCTGAATAGTGAAAAGCGAAGCTTTTCAAAGAATTTGTCTCTTTTCGTTCCTACGCTCTGGTAGGATCCCATGCTCGAGATAATTTCTGAACAGAGTCATCCATGACTCCTTACCGAGAACAACCTCAAATACCTAATATGTCTCCATTCAATCGATGCTAGGGGAAGATAACGTTTCCATAGGGACGAGTCCCATCTGTTGTGCTTCACCTGTACTGGCTAACTTTGCTAACAAATCGGCTTTCTGATTATGCTCTCATGGTATGCAGTATATGGAATAATAATCAAACTGTTTCAATATTTCTTGAACCCGAGCAAGGTAAGCAGCCAGTCTTTGGTCTTTGGCCTAGTATTACACCTGAACTTGACACATGACCAATTGCGAATCACAATCAATCTCCAGAAAAATGATTTTTTAAATCTCTAGCAAGTCTCAATCCGGTAAGTAGGGCCTCATATTTAGCTTCGTTGTTGGTCGCATGAAAATCAAACTTTAAAGCGTAGCATATAGATCGTCCTTTGGGAGTTTCAAGTACAACTACAACACCTGAGAAACGATAATTTGATACACCATCAGTATGTAGCTTTCAGATATACTTAGGAGATTCACTGATTTTGGGAAAGCCCTCTGGGATAGTAAATTCAGCTAAGAAATCTGCTAGGACTTGTCTTTAAATGATCACCTTGGAGTGTAAGTAATGTCATACTGACTTAACTCGATATTCCACTTGAGTAGCCTACTAGATGTCTCAGGCCACATAAGGACCTGGCGAAACGACTGGTCGGTGTAAATGGTGATAGGATAAGCCTGTAAATACGGACAGAGCTTCCTTAAGGCAATAACAAGACAATAAGCCAACTTCTCTAGCTTCGTATAATTTCTCTCGGCTCCGGTCAGTCGTTTGCTAATGTAGTAGACCAGCCTTTGTAATCGGTCTTCCTCCCAAATTAAGGCAGCGCTAATTGCGTTGTCCGAAACCGCCAAATAGATATACAATCCCTTGTGATCGATAGGCTTTGACAAAATAGGTCGTGTGGAGAGATGTTGGACCAGTGCTCGGAATGCGTCCTCACATTTCGTAGTCCATTCAAAATTCTGTTTCCCTTTTCTGATCAGTTCAAAGAAGGGAATGCATTTGTCAGTGGATTTTGAAATGAACCTACTCGGTGCTGCTACTTTCCCTTTGAGGCTCTGGACTTGCTTTATGGTTCTTATAGTCTCAAGATTTCTGATTTCTCAGATCTTTTCGGGATTGGCTTTGATTCCTCGAGCGTTGACAATAAACCCAAGGAATTTTCCTAATGCGACCCTAAAGTGACATTTCAACGGATTGAACTTCATTCTAAATTCTCGGTGGATGTTAAACATTGATTCCAGGTCTCTGATATGATCAGTGGAGAATCATGACTTTACTAGCATGTCATCTACGTATACCTCCATGGTTTTTCCAATATGGTAGGCGAACATCCGAGTAACCAATCGTTGGTAAGTTGCGTCGGCATTCTTGAGTCCAAAAGGCATAACTTTGTAGCAGTAAAGTCGTAGATCAGTCATGAAGCTGGTATGCTCCTGATCGGGTAAGTACAACGGTATCTAGTTGTAACCAGAACATGCATCCATGAAGGATAAGGGTTCATGCCCAGCCATTGAATCTACGAGCTGATCAATCTGAGGAAGCATAAAACTATCTTTGGGGAAAGCTTTATTCAAGTTCGAGTAGTCAACACATGTTCTCCATTTTCATTTTGTCATAGGCTTGCTTAAACAATATATTCACAGAACTCCCACTGTCTACCAAGATCCTCTTCATCCAAACAGGACCTACTTGAGCTGTTATGACAAGTGCATCGATGGTTGGGGCTTCGACCCGATCGGTGTCTCTGTCTCAAAAGATGACGTCGTCAGTCATTGTCTTCTGTTGCTTGGCCGGAGCTCCATCTTTCAAACTACTCCAACATTCGAAGCTCGCATGCCTCACAGATCTGGCATACGACTCCATTTCCTTCCAGCTTCAGTCTGTTAGATGAGGACCACCACTAACAGTATTTATCACTAACTTTCCGCCAGCACGAGCGAGTTCCTCCGATCTCACATGATTCAACACACGGTTCTGATTTGATGGGCCTGCACCTTCAGACTGTGGCGGCCGCACAAACTGCTCCAATTTCGTTTAACGCATCAACTTTTCAATGATATCCTGCAAATGATGGCACTCGTTCGTGTTATGGCCGTAGCTTTTGTGGAATCTACAAAACTTCTCTGTCTGAACTGTCTCTCCGATGACTGTTTCGGAGTAGGTTTCGTGTACTGAATAGTATTGCAGGTGTGTGAATACACATTTTCCAGCGACATATTCAAAGGAGTAAAATTATCAAACGTAGGATCCCTACGTTGTGGACCATGATTCTGATCCCGCTTCCTGTTTTAATTACCATCGCCTTTCTGTTGATTTTGATTAATCTTACGTTCAACTGCACTTTTCCAGAACTCTCCTCGGTTTGTTTAACAGCAACATTGCACCGAATTCCTTCCACACTTGGCCCTGCATCATCCTTTTTCTTATAATGTTTCGCATCCTCCCTTCTCAAGAATTGGGCTGCCTTGGAATAGAAACGGTCCAATGATGCATGAGGTTTTCAGGCCTACCAGTTGCCAAACTTAGAATCGGGATCAATCCCCTTGGCCAATGCCATTAGAATAGAGTTATAATTGGAATTGCTAATCTTAGCGTATGCAGCAGAAAATCTCTCCAAATAATGTCCGAGTGTCTCTCCGGAAGCTTGAGTGACACTAGATAAAGTATTAACATCCTTCGGTCTCGTTACATGCATGTGGAACTGCTCAACAAACTTTGTCGCCAACTGATCAAAACTTGAGATAGATCAAGGTGATAAACGAGTGAACCACATAGTTGCTATGCCCCCAGCGAGATCGAGAAACTTTGGCACTTAACTGCATTATCAGCTCGTGTAACATTCATTAACCATTCATACTTCAAGAGAAGTTGATTAGGATTAGAGCTCCCTTCATAAACTGGTAAAGTAGGCATCCTGAATCGTCGAGATGGTTCAACAGAGTATCTTATCAATGAAGGGAGTATGACTCCAGGAGATTCTCCAGTCGTCATTCTTGAGGCCTTGACTTTCTTGGATCATCTGACATGTCATCATAAAGATATCTGGCATCTGGACGTTCTAGGCCTGTTGAGCTAAGGTGTTGTTGGGTTCCACAGTACGAGGATGGGCCAGACACAGTCGATGGTCCATGTCTTGCCTCCTTGGTTCTAAGTTCTCTGGAACATAAGGTTCGGGAGTGTGTTGGCGATGGTCTAGATCTGTCTGATTTCGGGCATCAACTCCCAATTCAGTAGCAGCGGTGGCAGCGCGGTTGTCTATAACATGATGAGGAATAATACCTTCCTGGGAGGAGGGTCCAGTCTGATAGCTGGTTGACGGGCCAACTCTCGTTTGCCCAATATTCAGTGTATGTTGATGTCCAGTAGTTTGAATGCAACTCCCATCCAGCCGTGGATGTGTGGATCTATGATGGTAATCTGAAGAGGCTGAACTCTCAATAGATGAATAGGAAGCCTGATCCCTCCTGAATCTCCTTCATCTTTGATGGTTTAGTTGATTGGTCAGTTCTGCATCAGCATAGAGTTGTTGAGTGAGCTGTTGGTGGATCTAAGTTAGCTCTTTCATAAGCAGCTGAAGCTCTTCCCTAGTGACAGGGCCCTGTGGATCTGATGGTCCGGTAGCGTTCTGATCAGTAGGAGGTAGCTGTATGGGATTCTGCCTGTCCTGTTCTTCTGGATAGCGGTAGTTAAATTAGTCCTAGTGTTAACCATTGTGGACAGCGAAGCTCTTTCCTAGACTTGATGAAAATCTGAATAGGATGGAAGAAATTTAACCTTGAAATCTGGATCTTCTTCTTAGATTTATGCAATCTGATATCGATAGTAGATCAATGAGCATGAGAAAAACTAGGTTTTCTCAATGAAAGCACCAAAGTGTTTGTACCAAAGTTGGGCACAACACTCATCGAAAGTGTTTGAAGAGATAAAATGAAGAAAATAAATGTAAAAAGAGGATTATCTAACAAACATTCCAAACAATAATCAGAAAAACAGTAGAGAAACACAAAGATTTAGAGTGGTTCGGCGTGTTTCCTACGTCCACTATGAAATGGTTGACTTTTATTAACTTTTGCCTATTGGTTACAACGAATTACAACAGTGAATTTCGAGTACAATAATGATTTCGGTAGAATCTGGATGTTGAAGGGCCAAAGGTCCCTTTTCTGTAGGTCCTGGGCTGTTATTTAAAGGCGTAGGTTGCAAATATCTCGCACAGATCTCGGAAGACCTCTTCTCTCACGTGGATGGGCCTACATGATTGATCCCATGTCATTTGCACTCGGTCCGTGATCAATATGAATGAATTTCTTATCGATCAATACTTTGTCAAATCAAGTCGAGATTGATCATGAACGTTCTTTAGATTGTACGCAAGCTCCTATGAAAATTTGGTTGCATTTGGATTTTTAGATTTTGTGTTACGATCGATGCAAGTTCGTATTTTCGGTGGCTGTTTAATTCGCATCAATCCTTCTTCGCATCGCTCCGTTCGTATCGATCCAAGCACGTGCTTGCAATTTGATGTGGCGCTAACTTCATGGAAATATCCACTTTGCAGCCTAACGATCGAGTCTGCCTTTTATTTTGGCTATGTTCGTATTGACCTAGAACTACTCTTCGTTTCGGTCTGGGCAATGCTTTTCATGTTGATGTTCTAGATTATCTTCGTATCGATCAAAATGATGACGTTCGTATCGATCCTTCATGTGTACTTCATAACGATCCTTCATGTGTACTTCGTATCGATCAATGGCCGATCGATATGAAAACAGGTGAGTGAGCAGATCGATACGACATGGTGATCTTCCATGGACACGAAGCAGTACGAGGAAGGATGGATACGAAGAACGTCGTTCTCTATGGATACGAGCTCGTGCCCCCTGATCAGTACAAACTCATGCACACCTGATGGAGTCGAACCAGATCGATACGAATGAGGTTTCTTCCTGTTTGCTTGATGGATACGAATGGGGCTACTGCCGATGGATTCGAACAAGACCGATGCAAAGGAGGTTGACCGATGGATACGAACAAGTTTACTGCCTTGGCTTGCATCGATCATATCTTGAGCATATGAAGTCGGATTGACTTGAGATTCGGAACGTACTTGAGATTTGGAACGTTGGCTTTTATGGCTTTTCTTATTGTGTCATATCTATTATAGCTCGATCCAGACTCAGACAAAATTCACAAATATCCATAGTGAACCTGCGTATAACCAATCTTGTGACGGACTGTCCTTAGTTTTCAGTTAATTTCTTGGTGTCACGGCCATGCCAAAAGGCGGGATTACAATATCCATCTCTATTTGTTTAATATAAGTTTTGAATTTAAGTTTAAATTCGTATATTTGATGTTTGATGATGATATGATTGAATTATGGTTTATTTAAATTTAAACAAGATTGTTTAATAATGGTTCATACGGTTTTAGATCAAAACCATGTGATATTGATGTTTAAATGCCATGGAAAAATTATATTTTATGCAAAACATTATTTTAGAGTTGGGCTTCAAGTTTGATAATTTTCCAAGTTTGGGAAAGATTATTATGAATTTTTTAATGAAAATATAGCATGTTGGTTTTAATAATTTATTTCAGAAAATATATTAAGAATTTGGATTTGAAATTATGATATGTTAGATAACTTGATCAAAGTAAATTTCTACGAATTTTGGGGATTTTTCATAAGCGATTTGACATACAAAATAAATTATTTTGGGGACAGGGTCAAAATGGTTTACGTATAAATTAAGAGGAAGGTTTTATTTGCAAAAGTTTAAGTTTGATACTTATCTAAAATAAAAATGTGGTTAGCTTTGAAAAGCATGGGAAAATTTAAGATAACCAATAAGAAAAGAACACATAGGCAGGTTAGTTTATAAGGGTTGCTTAATTTAGTATTTTACCCAGAAAAATAGGTTTCGCCTCTAATTAGAGTACCTTTCGCTCCTTTCCTTTCGCCATCAACCATGTCAAAATCCCATAAAGTAAAATTCAATACACATGGTATTATCAAGATGATACATAGTGGATTAAAGATCGACGAAAGACATGATGTCGAAAGTATAGCTTCCGATGGGGTCGTTACCTCAGTTTGTTTTGAAAAGATAAACTTGAGGTTCTGGCCCTTCGTATTCGACAGCTTGAAGAGGATCTTGAGAAGGAAAAACAAGAGAAACTTGAGGCTCAACTGGAGTCCCAACAATAGTGCAAGGAAACCATCGAGGCTTGCCTAACCAGGATTGAGGCTGATAAACAACTTGTGTAAATAGAGACCCTCAAAGAGGTTGACAGGGAAGCTAGTCAAACAGAGATAAAGGACGACTTTGATCCTCTATTGATATACTACAATGAAAATGTCCTCATGAACCACAACCTTCGCTTTCTTAGAGATGAATATCCTGAGTTGCTAGTCAAAGCTAGGGACTGTATTGTTGAGCTGAATAAGAAATCTCTTCATGGTGCTGAGGTGATGAAGAGCGGATTATGCTTGAAATCTTGCATGATGAAGAGCCTGACAAACTCAAGGCTATTTGACTTAGTTTACTTCGTAACCCGGTGATCAATAAGGAGGGAAAGGATAGCAACGAAGCCTCCAGGTATGGCTCTCAATACCTTCTCACCAGTCAGGCAACTAGGGCTTTAGCTTTTCATGCCCGTGAAAAGGAGATAAGCTACGATCCAGATTACCCTAAAATCCGTAAGTCTTTCGGGCTACCTCCTATCCTTGAAGGTAACACTCCAGCATCGATCGAAGGCCTCCAACGAAGGTATATCTCTCAACTCATCGACATTCGAGAAAGTTTACATCTTGCATACGAAAGTCACGGGCTTATCCATTGAACCTTATGGAATTCCAGGTCTTTCTACACCTATACATGCTCCTAGCGGTGGTGCCATCTGTAATAACCCTGGTTTGGAGATTACCTGTACATATTAAATTATAACGGAAGTTATAATTTAATATTGTAAATTAAAATATAACTGTAAATTTCAAATAGTTTATTCGAAATGAGCAATGAATTTTGTAAATAAAATAAGAAAAATAAAGTTTGGAACTTTATTTAGTTTATTTGGATATAAATATGGGATTAAATATTGGTTGGATAAGTATTTGGTTTAAATAAATTGAAATATTGGGTATTTATTAGTTTGGAGCTAATAAATTAGTTAGATGATGTATTTCAACATTAAATTGTTGAAATAAATCTAAAGTAATGAAAATAAAGTTTTACAAACTTTATTTTGAGAATTTGAGTAAAAAATAATCAAATTGCAATTTTATTTGGGTAAATACAACAACATTGGAAAACATCTTCAATCTTAATCTTTTATTGAATTTAAAATGAGAAATATGAAGATATTATGTATTTCATTAATATAAAGGATGGAATATGGTTTAAAAATAATATTTTGATGAGGGGTTAAAATGATTTATTGTAATTTATTTGTTAAGAAAATAATTTTTGTACAAATTGTTGTATTAAAAATAGTATTTTGTAATAAAATTATGTAAATTGTGAAATATAGATAAAATTAAGGTTTTATTTATAAAAATAACATTTTATTGTTGAAATAAATTTTATTTTGTTTTAATAACAATTTTTTGTTACATACAAATTGGTTGTATATATTTTTATTGGCTTTAAAAGGTGAAAATATATGCACATAATGATTGAATAAGTTATATAGTGCACATTACTTGACATTTTCTCTAAGTATATTTAGTCTTGGGCTTTTTGGGTAAGATTTAGATCCATAATTGTAAACCTAAAAGCTTCTGGTATGAGAGAAAAATACAGCACGTAGTTAATTTTCATCTTCTTCTCAGCTCAACTTTACAATAAAAGAAAAAAAATCCATGGCTATCTTCATATAAATTCAATTTTCACTCAAATTGCTACAAATAAAAGAATAAAATCACCAAAATAAGATTATAGAAGGCAATCTCCACAATACTATAGAATAATTTCATCAAAATTTTTGATCAAGGTATGAATTGCGTGTAATTGTTTTATTTGCTGTGCATGACTTCTTTTTAGCTAATACAGGTCTATGAAGCTCCATTTCTTCTCCAAAGTTCGCTGCTTGCTATCAAAATCTTTGCTAAATCACTGAGGTGAGTTCATGTCTCACAAATACTAACGAAAACTTGAGTTACTGTAAGAAATTTTTCTCAGAAAAGCTTCTGTTTATGTATATTTCTCTGTTAGTTATTTTGGTGAGTTTCTCGTTTCTAGTTGCTACTTTGAGCACCCATAACTTCTTGATTTTATCTCAAATTGATGAGGGATCTTTACCGGAGTGTAGGTTAGTTGTTGATCTTATTGAATTTCAATTTTCATTAAATAATATGTCCATTTGATATGACAAACTACTCATAGAAAATCAATACGAACAAGGTTTGCAGCAGAAAATAGTTCATGTAGCCTAGATCGACCTCACTGTCGACCTAGCTACCCACCTGGTCGACAGGCCTGTTGACTAGGCTTTTCTCTGGGTCGGCCTATTGGTCGACATGCCTAAAGAAGGGTGTCGACCCCCCCTATTGACCTGTGTACTGATGTTCTGGCCTTCTTTTCCTTGTTTTTCGCAGCGTTTGGCCTTCTTATGCTATGTTTTGACACCATTCCTTTGGCAATCTTCTGATGTTTTTGAATGCATTTGAGAGCTATGATGTCCATCAATGGACTAGCCATGATTTGGTGGAATTTGAAATTTAAATTTGATTTAAATTTGAATTTCGGTTTTGGAGTAATTTCGATGTTTTTCTTCGATTTCAAGCACTGTTTCTTCCAAACGAATTTTGAGATAATTTTAAATAAATTAGCTTTTGAAATTATTATTATTATATAATATTTTTAAATTATGTTTAATTATTTAAAATATATTTATTTCCTATAATAGGAGAAATTTCAATAAATTCCTTTCAAAATGTTATCGAAAAATTGTTTTAAAATCCCATTTTGTCTAGAAAATTATTTTATAAATAACATATAATATTTTTACACTTTTTGAATGTATGAGGAAGAGAATAAAATGATTTAGTAAAATATGTGGTATGGCACACGTGCGTTTACTTTTTCAGTTAATTCTGGACTTGTACAATCGAAGCAATTTTGGGATATTGATTTGAGATGATTTCTGGGATTTGCCATTTTATGGCATGCTTTGAGATTTATAATTCCTATTTTGGGGAATTATCTGAGATGGCTAATATTTGGCGAGATTTGTGGTTCAAAATCTCCAAATTTTGGAGTTATAATCTATGAGAACCCGTTATATTATTTTACTTGCCGATGAGATGAGGCGAGTCATGAGATTCCACGTTTTGAGATTTTTGATGATTTTATTTTCTAATGTGGCATTAACTAGTGGTTAGAAAACCGTGAAGTGAGAACATGTGGTATGGGACACACTGTTACCACTCTTCGGGTTATTCTCTGGGAGTTTGTGGCACATTCTAGATTTACCAGTACTATGGACCTTCGGGTCATCTGAGTTTATTAATTCGGTCGTTTGGGATTTACGGTCTCGGCCTTCTAGGATTTACGACTTCAATCGTCTAGGATTTATGACTTCGGTCTTCTGAGTTCTACGACTTCGATCATTTGGGATAGGTACCTAAAATATATATAGTACTGGTCTGAGTATGGTATGTGTAGCATTGCTTTGGCATGCAATCGAGGATCTGGCCACTCCAGGTTTTTTGGGTTTTCTAAGTTTTCTGAGCTTTATTATGATTTCACAATTTGAGATATCTTTATTACCTCGATAGCCTTGAGCTATATGAGATATTATACATATATGGTGATTTCATTTTTATGAGGTTTTGAACTCTTATCAAGTTCCTAGAGTTAAGTGTTTGCATAATTCCTCGATTCTGAGTTATATATTTTACATGCCGATGAAATGAGGCGTAATTGAGTTGGAGATTTTGATGTTTCCTCTTATGGCTATCATTTTGCTTATTTACATTTATGTTAAACAAACTTGAGTAGGAATCACTTATAGTATGTTAAACCTATTCATGAGTTATCGTTGAACTATTATACCATTGCCACCCTTGGAATTATGAATAGAACTTCATTTTTATCATTCCTGTCTTTTTAAAGGAATATTTCCCTTATGCATGTATATCCCTTTATCTCTTGCTAATATCAAGTTCTAGTTAGCCTAACCAGTGTATTTATTACTCGGGTCATACTAAGTTGTAGGTTAAGATCTTTTGGACTTTCGGCTTAACAGTATCTTTTGGACTTCACTACCAACCCTTTCAGATAGGAAGCATAGTTATTATGTAGTTTTTTTAGTAGTTGTCTTGTTGGGAACTTAGATATGTATATTCTTTTATGGGGATGTATGTATGTATGTGTGTGCGTGTATATATATATATATTGTGGTTGAATACTACTTATGACATGTTGTATTACATTTGATGTATGTGTATATGTATATCCGTTTATGTTTGCTATTCTGTGACTTGAGATTGTTGATGTTGTTATGTTTTGTTTCTAATCGATCCTGTAGCCACTATAGTATTATATTCGATAGGAATTAAGTATGTCGAATACTTTAGTAAAAAAAATGAGTACCAAATTGACATATCTTATGTAATGCAAGACTATGATGGTCGCCCTTAACCAGCCCTATTCTCTGCATTAGCAGACAGAATTACTCAGTAATTCTTTTTGTTAATATGGGCCTCGGGGTAAGGCGTCACAGCTTGGTATCAGAGCTAGATTCAGAACAAAATGTAATAAATGCAGAATAGTATACATGATTACCATACATCAAGCATAATAAAAGTGTAAACATCATCCTCAAATCATAGTTGAACCCATCCTTGCCCTTAACCTTTTGAGTTCATTGGGGGTAGAAAGAAAGGAATATATCTACGAATGTCAATTTTAAATTCCGTAGTATTCCTATTTAATGAATTTGAATTGCAAACATCTACCCCTACGAATAATACTATCTTATCTTAACTTTGAGCTAATGGATGGAAAAGTTAGAGGTCACACTTCAAAGGCCGACCGCTCAGTGGTTCTCATCCCGAAGGAATATATATGTCAACAGACCAGATTCTTGAGCTTCTTAGGAGTACTCATCCTCCTGCTCCTACTCATCCCTCTTCTCCGCACAAATTTGCATTTGTGCGTATGTGTAGCGACTTCACCCATCTTGGAGGCAAGCCATTCAAAGGCTTCGAAATAGTTTTTGAGGTTCAATCTTGGGTCCGAACATGCAAGCGTATCTTTACTCGCATGGAGATCTCCAATCATCACCGTGTTCTTGTTGCATCAAGTATGCTGCCAGAACGAGCATTAGACTGGTATGAGCTCCTTACTGTCGAGATAGATGAGTTTACCCTTTCTTGGTAGCATTTTTGAGACCGTTTTAAGCTTAAGTTCATAATAGAATCCAAGAAGGCCTTTCTTGCTCGTCGCTTCCTTGGGTTAAAGCCGGGAAAATCATCTGTTTCAGATTATGTATCCTCCTTCGGATCCTTATCCAAGTATAGGCTCGAGTTCATTAGTACTCCATACAAGAGGAATCTTAAGTTCGTTTCTGGACTTAAGAAATAATTGAAGTAGTCGCTCATGCTTCAACTTAAGCTCTCGTTCGAGGAGCTTGTATATTCGGTGCTTCACCTCGAAGCCATTAAAAAAGAAAAGGATAGCAATGACGAGGCCGAGGTTTGAAAGAACCCAAATAAGAAGAAATTTTCCTTTCGGAGATCCCAATCCTTTCCTCCAATGAAGAAGGAAAAGCAAGGCAATTCTGGTTCTCATCTTCATGCAGCACCTTCTTCGGTTAGAGTTTTAGCTTGCTTCAATTATGGTTCTCGAGATTATCTAGCTAGAGAGTGTCCTTATCCTTGCAAGTGTTCCTATTGTAAGAAGGAAGGACATAAAATTTCAGCATATCCTAAGAAGGGAAGAGTTCAGGTTCGAGAATCTGAATGTGGCTCAGGCTTCTGGTAGTGCATCTCAGTCTTGGGGTATATCTCCTACCATTTTGGAAGGTTCTATTCTTTTTCATGACCGTTCTATTCGAATCCTCTTCAATACAGGTGCTTGGCATTTATCCATAACGGAGAAATTTGTTAATGCTATTAGGTGTTCCAGTCTTGTTGCTTACTTGAGGATTGCGAATCCTTTTGAGGGGATCCGCAATACTTGACGTGAGAATTTTGGGATTTGTTTCTTTTAGCTTATCTTTGCATATGTATTAGCACGTTATTTTCTATCTTGAGTTGGAGTAATTTGAGAGGGAGTTGCTTGCATTTTATCAAGCCACATCCTGTGATTTGAAGGGTCATATATTTAGGTATCCTAATTTAGTTGTTGGTTAATTCTTGTCTTTGGAATATTGATTATGATTCCGAAGTCTTTGTATTCGCTCTTGAGTATCGAGATGCCGATGATATATCTCGAATTCCCGTCATTGCAACTCTGTTGATTTCTATAAGTCCGTTCGGGTATTACACCCAATCGGGCAATCGAATATTATATTGACCTCATTCCCAGTTCTTAGCCTTTCGGTCATCCTTCCACGAGGACGCCCACTAAGGAAATGAGGTGATCATTGGAATTTAATTGACATTTCCGTTCTTACCTCTTTTGAGATAACCTTTTTGGATACTCATTTATAGGCTTATAATATTACTTCACCCGAAGTAATGATTTTCATTTTTATTCTTCTTTTCATTCAAGAAGATATTCTACCCATACCCTTATATCTCGCTGATTTCTTATTCGATCTATTGGTGGTGCTTGGGTCTTTCTTTAGCTTGACCCTACATCAATTCTCATTAGCTACGAGTTGCGGAGGATAGCATTCTTTTACCGCATTCTGCACTCGTTATGGGTTTTTGAGTAGTTTGTTATACCGTTAGAAATGACGAACACTCCAATCTATTCCCTCAATCTTATGAATCGAGTACATTCGGGGAACATCTCAATGAGTCTCTTTTTATGTTGTTGATTTTGGGTATATGTATCAACGATTTATTTCTAAGAAAAATTGGATTTGGTTTTTGGGATAAATAAAGAACATGCTGAGAACTAAAGATGAGATACTTCTTTTATAGAAGATGATTTTTGTGTTGGGTTGTCCATCAAGTTCTTTAAGAATCCCGGTCAATATGCCTAATCAACGTTAACGATAGGAATTTCCTAAACGCTGAAATGAGACAACCAGACACGATAAATTGAGTTTTAATAAGCCTAACTTTGGGAATAAATTAAATAGATTTGGGAATTAAATTTTATTCTGGATGACATATGCAACTATAGTGGGATTGGATGAGTGCCGAGGTGGTTTTGATCATCTGGTCAAAGCTGCAGCCAATCGATAGGGTTATTTATTATAAATCAATGGTGAGGCAATTCTATTATGATAATTGAAATGTATGAGTTTGAATATAGTTATGTTTTATTGTTGATATGATGAGATAAATTTTTTTTAAATAATAAATGTTTATTTAATATTTTAAAATGAGTTATACATGTTAACGATGGAGTTTGTTATGAGAATTTGGGTATTTGAAAGTAAAGAGTAGTAAATTTTAAAATTTTATCTTAAGGATTATTGAAATGAAATTGTAAAATTCTTTTGAAAATTAATTTTTGAATGAAAGGGAAAATGAATTTGAAATTATTTCTCATTTTACAAGAACTAGAGAAAGGAGTTTGGAAATTTTCCATGTATTGAAAATTGAGATTTTGAATTTAAAGGTAATGAGTTTTGGAACTTTAAGAAGTTTGATTGTAAACAAAAATTTATAATATGGTTTTGAAGATAATGAATTTCAAACTCAAATAAATTTTGATTGTAAATTAGAATTTACATCTATTGTGATCGTCGTGATTGTCTTGCCTTAGTACAATGGTCAAACAACTAGCACTTTGCGGTCGTTTGAGTAGGTGATCTTTGAAGTAACCATCTCTTGTCAAGTCTTCTTACTTCAATGGTTGTTATCTTAGTTTTAGTATGGCTCCTTCCGTAGTGACATACGAAAAATCATCAGTTTGTTGTTGGAGTTCAGATAAAGCGATGCTAAATCCCAACTCTATTCGAGAAACTTTTGCGAAATCAATCTCCTTCGATAGATTTTTGAGTAGTACCCAGCTGTGTTTTTGTTTCGAAAGCGAGATGCTTTCGAAATCAAGATGTATTGCTCAAAGAAATTCAATGGTCTGCGAATCCTAGTATTTATACTTAGGAAAATCATTGAATTTACTAAGTAATTTTATCTTGATCTTCTTTCGTCTTGAGTAGAAAGTGAGAAATTTTGATCTCGTGCTTGTCTATCCTTCCTTTGATTGATGAAATTAATATGTTGAATACAATTCTTCTCTAGAAATTGCGAGGATGCAATTTTGCTAGGGGGAAGTATCTGTATCAAATTTGGTTTGAAGATTACCTGTATATATTAAATTATAAAGGAAGATATAATTTAATATTGTAAATTAAAATATAATCGGAAATTTTAAATAGTTTATTTGGAATAAACAATGAATTTTGTAAATAAAATAAGAAAAATAAAGTTTGGAACTTTATATTGTCTACTTGGGTATAAATATGGGATTAAATATTGATTGGATAGTATTTGGTTTAAATGAATTGAAATATTGGGTATTTATTAGTTTGGAGCTAATAAGTTGATTAGGTGATGTATTTCAACGTTAAATTGTTGAAATAGATCTAAAGTAATGAAAATAAAGTTTTAAAAACTTATTTTGAGAATTTGAGTAGAAAATAATCAAATTGCAATTTAATTTTGGTAAATACAACAATATTGGAAAACATTGTCAATTGTTCTGTCAACGGATGCAAATGGATGCGGATATGGCTATATCCGCATCCATATTCAAAAATTAAAATCTATATCTGCATCCGCATCCGATATCCACGGACATTCAAAAATTAATATCCATATCTGCATCCCGGATATTATCAACATCTGAAAAAATGATGCGGATATTTCCGAATAATAAAAAATATTTGAAAATCCGCATTCGAAAATAAATTGAGAATTATGATATAATGAAAATTTTGATCAAAAAAATTAATATTCATAGCATTCAATTAACAATCAGTTGACAAACTAATATACCTCAGTTTCCAAGTTTACAACAAATAGTCCACACAAAATCATAATAGAGTTACAAAATGCGTAATTGATTAGTTTATACAATTTAAATAATTAACCATAAAACCTAAATAACATAGCTAAGGTGACAAATAAGCATCTGATTCTTTGCAAAATTAAAGAATAAACATCCAATTCTTTGTTCTATCTTCAAACTCATGAGCTTTCCACACGATCCTATAAAACAAAACATAGCAAAAATATGATCCAATAAATCAAACTTCAAACTCATATTGTATTTTGCACTGCAAGTGCTGCTGCTAGAGTCCGTGGTTTCTAGCACAACCATGCCATTTTTGACACAAGCATTTGATGCAGTACATGCAACAGATTTACTGCTACAACTTGACGAGGTGTTTTCCATTTTTAAAAGTCTGTAAATATTCATAGAATAAGCTATCAGTTTACTGTATATTAGTGTAGCTACAGTGTTCAAATTCAAAAGCATTCCCATGAAAATATCTACTGGAAAGTGGAAACATTAAGTATAACAGTTCCAGTGTACTACAGTACATAATATGAATTTTAAAACATTGTAACTTGTGTCAAGGTTCTGCGCATAAGAATCATAACAATGACATGTTCATCGACTAAGTGAAATATCAAGCTGTTAAATGACATAATGATTTACTAAGTTACTAATTAAGTCAGTCGAGTTATTTATATTTATCCTACAGGCTTATATACAATTAATTTAATGATGTAAACAATTAGTTTCAGAAGATAAATGCATATGAGTGGACTTGATTAATATTTTCATTTGTCAGCGATTTCTGACCTGACTTTTTACATTCAGTACCAGAACTTTCTTTTCTTATGAACTATGAAGCATTCAATATTTTTTTTAAGCACATTCATATTGCAAAAATTATCAGTATTAGAACCATAACATGGTAAATATTAGCGAATAAACTTTGTATACAGAAGAAATAGTTTGTTCAGAAATGAAAATTAAGTATTCTACCTAGTAAAAACAAAAATTAGCCATGGAAATTTTTCGTGGACCACTTTCTACTGAGTCCAAACAGAAGTAAAGGAAGTTTTATCATAGAAAAGAAGTAAGGTGAGCATTAGACTTCAAATTGTTGCTAACACGCCATATAATGGACTTAATTTAAGTATATAAATTATATACACTCTATAAATGAGCATTTTGATCAAAAAGGCCTTGCAAAGTTCAAATACTTCAAATCAGCTGTTCCTATTAATCAAGAAAAAAATGGGTAAAGCATGGAAAGTTTTTTTTTCTCATTTTTCTGAGAAAAGAGGAAGAAAATATAACACATTGAAATGATTATCTACATAAGAAACCTAGAAATATGTTTACTCTTTTAAAAGCGTAAAGGTTTCTATATATGTTTAAATAAGGAAACAACTTGAAATAATATTGTCCACAGAAAACCCAGAAATATGTTTTCTCTCTATGAGTATAAGGTTTACCACTACAATTGATAGATGTAACATATGTAAATGCCGTGAAAATCACTAAAAAGAGGTAATATTCATGGCTTAATCTATCATTCTGAAATCAATGCATACATATAACGGTTGCAGAATAGTTCGTAGTGGACTACTTCGTTAACAACACACATAATGGAAAAAACTTTATGTTTCAATAACTTTATACTATCTAGGAAAATGTTCTCATGTTGGATAAAATAAAGTTAGGGATTTCTTGAAGAATACCATAACAAAAATCTGGGAAGCTGACATTTATATACAGTTCATTTTTGAAATTAAACTATATATATAAGGAGAAAGGGTAATTCTTTCTTATACGTTTCAAGTCAGCAATGACTTAAAAAAATTGTCAAGTAAAAGTGTCACCAAGATCATAATTTATGTTGATATCATAAAATATATTTCAAGAACTTAAAAAACAGACGGGTTTCTTTAACGGTACAAAAGAAGGGAATAAAAACCAAAATAAAGGTCTTTTTAGACATTAACAAATAATAAACAAGGACAACCTTGGAAAATCTTTGATAATTTTTATCAGTAATACCTGAACTTGAACTAGCCTGATTTCTCTTATCATCTGATTTTGAAATGCAAGAACCCATTTCCAGAAATAGATTAACAACCAAGAGGGAAATACTAGAGAGTGTGATTTGGGGTGTGTGATTTGGGGTGCACGATTTGAGATGCCAGAACTAAGATGCAGATCGATGGTAAGAAGCTTGTGTGCCTAGCTACGTGACGAGGATGAGGCGGAGCGCCGAAGCGAGACGAGGCGGAGCGCCAAAGCAAGTCGAGGTGTATGCAATTCGATTAGAGATTTAGGGGTTTTTAGTCTTTTAGACAGCGGCTGTGAAATTGTAAATAAAGTAACTAATACGTGAAAAGGCAGGGTGATTAGGGTTTCATTGTGTGTGAAGATACCTTGTGGCCTTGGATATGGAATCCAACGGTTGTGGTAAAGTGGCTAATAAATTTTGATTTCAATTTATAGTTCTCTTTAAACAGTAATAATGATAATAATTGCAAAATTAATTTCGGATTGGGCGGATGTTTTTCGGATACTGATATGCCTATATCCGCATCTGATTTTCTTTTCGGATATCGGATAATATCCTTTTATTTGGATATGGATCCGGATGGATTTCGGATTTTTCGGGTATCCGTTGACAGGCCTAATTGTCAATCTTAATCTTTTATTAAATCTAAAGTGAGAAATATGAAGATATTATGTATTTTATTAATATAGAAGATGGAATATGGTTTAAAAATAATATTTTGATGATTAAAAAGAGTTAAAATGATTTATTGTAATTTATTTGACAAGAAAACAATTTTTGTACAAATTGTTGTATTAAAAATAGTGTTTTGTAATAAAATTATGTAAGTTGTGAAATATAGATAAAAATAAGGTTTTATTTATAAAAATAACATTTTATTGTTGAAATAAATTTTATTTTGTTTTAATAACAATTTTTGTTACATACAAATAGGTTGTATATATTTTTATTGGTTTAAAAGGTGAAAATATATGCGCATATTGATTAAATAGGTTAAATAGTGCACATTACTAAACATTTTCTCTAAGTATATTTAGTCTTGGGCTTTTTGGGTAAGATTTAGATCCACAACCCTAAACCTAGAAGGTTCTAGCATGAGAGAAAAATACACTACGTAGTTAATTTCCATCTTCTTCTCAGCTTAATTTTACAGTAAAAGAAAAGAAAAAAAACCCACGGCTGTCTTCTTATAAATTCAATTTTCACTCAAATTGCTGCAAATAAAAGAGGAAAATCCCTAAAACAAGATTATAGAAGGTAATATCCACCAATACTATAGAATAATTTCATCAAAATCTTTGATGAAGGTATGAGTTGCCTGTAATTGTTTTTGTTTGTTGTGCATGTCTTCTTTTCAATTAATACAGGCCTTTGAAGCTCCAGTTGTTCTCCAAAGTTCTTTGCTTGCTAAATTACTGAGGTGAGTTCAACACTCACAAATGCTAGCCAAAACTTGAGTTAATGCAAGAAATTTTGCTCAGAAAACTTTTGTTTATTATATTTTTCTGTTAGTTGTTTTGGTGAGTTTATCGTTTCTGGCTGCTACTTTGAGCACCCATAACTTCTTGATTTTATCTCAAATTGCTGCCAGATCTTTTCTAGAGTGTATTTTAGTTGGTGATCTTGTTGCATGTCAATTTTCATTCAAAAATATATCTGTTTGATATGTCAAACTGCTCCCATAAAATCAATACGAACAAGGTTTGCAACAGAAAATAGTTTACATAGCCTAAGTCGTCCTCACTATCGACCTAGCTACCCACCTGGTCGATAGGCCTATTGACCATGTTTCTCTCCAGATCGATCTGGAGGTCAACAGGCTAAAAGAAGGGTATCAACCCCCTTATCGACTTGTGTACTGATGTTCTGGGCCTTCTTTTCCTTTTTTCGCAATGTTTGGCCTTCTTATGCTATGTTTTGACACCATTTATTTTGCAATCTTATGGTGTTTTTGAATGTGTTTGAGAGCTACCATGTCCATCAATGGACTAGCCAAGATTTGGTGAAAGTTGAAATTTAAATTTGATTTAAATTTGAATTAAATTTGAATGCCGGTTTTGGAGTAATTTCGATGTTTTTCTTCGATTTCAAGCACTGTTTCTTCCAAACAAATTTTGAGCTAATTTTTAAACAAAATAGCTTTTGAAATTATTATTATATAATATTTTAAACTATTTTAAATTATTTAAATATATTTATTTCCTATAATAAGGATAAATTTCAATAAATTGCTTTCAAAATGATTTCGAAAAATTGTTTTAAAATCCCGTTTTCTCTAGGAAATTATTTTATAAATAATATATATTATTTTTACACTTTTTGAACGTATGATGAAGAGAATTAAACGATTTAGTAGAACACGTGGTATGGGACACGTGCGTTTACTTTTTCGGTTAATTCCGGACTTCTACGATCGAAGCAATTCTAGGATATTGATTTGAGATGATTTTTGGGATTTTCCATTTTCTGACGTGTTTTGAGTTTATAATTCCTATTTTGGGAATTATCCGAGATGGCCAATATTTGGCGAGATTTTTAGTTTGAGATCTCCAAATTTTGAAGTTATAATCTATGAGAAACCGCTATATTATTTTACTTGCCGAAGAGATGAGGCGAGTCGTGAGATTTCTGAGTTTTGAGATTTTTTAATGATTTTATTTTCTAATGTGGCATTGACTAGTGATTAAGAAATCGTTAAGTGAGAACATGTGGTATGGGATGCATTGTTATCACTCTTTGGGTTCCTCTCTGGGAGTTTGTAACACATTTTAGGTTTACCTGTACTATAGACCTTCGGGTCATCTGAGTGTACGAATTCAGTTGTCTAGGATTTACGACTTCGATCGTTTGGGATTTATAGCTTCATTCGTTTGGGTTCTATGACTTCGCTCGTCTAGGATAGGTGCTTAAAATATATATAGTACTAGTCTGAGTTTGGCACGTGCAACATTGCTTCACGTGCAATCGAGGATCTGGCCAATCCGGGTTTTTGAGTTTTCTGAGCTTTATTATGATTTCACCATTTGAGATATCTTTAGTACATCGATAGCCTAGAGCTATATGAGATGTTATACATATATGGTAATTTCATTTTTATGGGGTTTTGAACTCTTATTGAGTTCCTTCATTTAAGAGTTTGAGTGATTCCTTGATTCTGAGTTATATATTTATATGCGGATGAAATATGGCATAATTGAGTTGTAGATTTTGATGTTTCCTTTTATGACTATCATTTTATATATTTACATTTATGTTGCATAAACTTGAGTAGGAATCACTTATGGTATGTCAAACTTATACATGAGTTATCGTTGAGCCATTATACCATCGCCACCCTTGGAATTATGAATAGTACTTCATTTTTATCATTCCTTTCTATTTAAAGGAATGTTTCCCTTATGCATGTATATCCCTTATACATGTATATCCCTTTATCTCTTGCTAATTTCAAGTTTTAATTAGCCTGACCCGTGTATTTACTATCCGAGTTAGACCGAGTTGTAGGTTAAGATCTTTTGGACCTTTGGCTTAGCAGTATCTTTTGGACTTTTCTACCAACCCTTTCGGATAGGAAGCATAGTTCTTGTGTAGTTTTTTTAGTAGTTGTCTTGTTGGGAACTTAGATATGTATATTCTTTTGTGGGGATGTATGAGTGTGTCTGTGTCCGCGCATGTGTGTGTGTATTGTGGTTGAATACCACTTATGACATGTTGTATTACATTTGATGTACGTGTATACGTATATCCATCTATGTTTGTTGTTCTATGACTTTAGACTATTGATGTTATTATGTTTTATTTCTGAATCGATCATGTAGCCACCATAGTATCGTATTCGATAGAAATTAAGTATTACGAATACTTTAGAGAAAAATGAGTACCAAATCGACATACTTAGCTCTTATCTAATGCAAGACTATGATGGTCGCCCTTAACCAGCCCTATTCTCTGCATTAACAGACAGAATTACTCATTAATTCTCTTTGTGAATGTGGGTCTCGGGGTGGGGCGTCACACCATCCTAGGACATCAGGCACTGATCACGGAGTCTAAGCACTCACCACTACACATATGGTTCCAACCATCCAATCCACTGAGAATCCTAGCCTAGATGCTGAAGCTATAAGGGCTTTGAATGTAGAAAAGAGTGATGATCAACATGCCCACGAAGAAATAGAGGATACCATGGTGACTCTTGCCCCCGAGCACACTGCATGCACTTCTTGAAGGAGCACATTGAGAAGGAAGAGTTGGACAAGCAAGCCAAGAGTGAGCATGCCATGGTAAATGTCTCTCAACTCTACGTCATGCTACCGGCGGTATCGTCCCTGAATTGGCCAACTCTTCTATATCCTAAAGTGAGATTGCTTCTTTTCTGTCTCTAAAAGTATTTCACCTATAGGCGAAGAGGGTAGAGGACTGTCAAAGAGGAAAAGAAATGATGAGATCTCCAATGAGTCTACCTCGAAGAAGCCTAAGAAGGACAAGCAACTGCCATCGACTCGGCTTGAGTTATGTATAACCAGGTAGCTAGTTTCTTTTTATTAGCCGTACTTGCATGGGTACGACCCCCGCTTTTGGTTTCTACTAGGAATAAACTTGTACTTAGCTTTTCAAGTTTTTACATGTGAATAAAATCTTCTTCCATTTTATTTTTACTTTTGTGTGAATTTGTTCAAGTGTTTGAGCTATTACATTTTCCATTTAATGTACTTGTAATCTGTCGCTTGTCGCTTAAGTTGCAATATCATTCTATCACTCGTTTGTTCGGGTATCGATCCGATAAGTTCATCTCAAGGCCTACTCTTAGTCATGTCCTTAAATTGCATCATTCACAAGGCATAGGCCACAGTGTTACACTGTTGTATTCAGCGGTTTAGTGATTTTAATTCCTATCCCTAGTCTCAGGTTGGCGGAGCTAGCTCGTGGATGGTCAGATCCCATCCATTATGAGTTTGTACTCCTCCTATTGGGTTTAGGTCAGAGTTAGTTAATGAATAGTTGAGTCACACTCATTCATTTGTTTATACTCTTATGCTTTAGGGACGAGAGTTTGTTGATGGGTGGTTCATCGCACCCATTTAATACTTGTACTCCGACCCACATTCTAGAGATTAGAGTTGATCAGGTAAAGGGTAGAACCAAATTTTCCTTGGTTAATTCCTTTTCCCCCATGTGATGGGAAAAAGTTAAAGAGTGGTCGTTCGTATCACTTCCACTTTTAATTTACATCCCTCCCATCAAATTGGGGGATGGAGCTAGATAATAGATGGTCAAGTCACATCCATTGTATGTTTTATGCTTAACCTGTCAAATCATAGGCGAGATTGAACATTGAGTCACGTTCATTCTAATCAATCTAATGAATGAGAATTGATTGGTACCAGACTTAGGGAACTAGCTGGTCTATATTAGATGTATGTAGATGTAAGTTGGTCGCATATCACAACTATTATACTACGCACAAATAATTCACAGATATAGAAGAAACTTTAATTTTTATTATCAACTGAAAGAGAAAGCGACAAAGTCCTTCTTAATACATAGCTCAAAAATGCAAAAGCAACTTTTGAATGTAATACAAATGAATGAGGAAAAATCAAGTTAAATATCATTGTAGATGCTCGCTATTCCATGCTCTAGGGTGTGCAATGCCATCGATTGTCGTTATATTGAAAGTCCATCTCCAAGCTTCCAATCGATGACATATCGTCCTTCCCATCTCAGGCCCATGCTGATGGGGCTAGAAAAGATCCGTTTTAGGACGAGATCACTGATTTCGAAGGTTCTAGCTCAGAGTTTAGTGTTGTAGTTCCGAGTGACTTGGTATTTGTATGCGGCTGCTCTCAAGTCAGCCTCTTCATGCTTCTTATCGACTATTTCTAGAGATTCCAAAAGGAGATCACTGTTTGTTCTAAGGTTATAGTAAATCACTCAATGAGAAGGGACTTCAAGTTCTATGGGAATCACGGCTTTAGAACCGTAGGCATGGGAGAATGGAGTGCGGCCAGTTGGGGACTTGTAGGTGGTTCTGTATGCCCATAGTGCTGACGGGTGTTCATCGATCAACTTGGCTCTGGCTTTTTCCAAATGCTTCTTCCAAATGGACTTTATGATTTTATTAACTGCTTCGACCCGTCCATTAGCTTGAGGGTGAGCAACTATTGTAAATATTTTCTTAATACGATATCAGCGGTAGAAATCTTTGAATTTAGCACTATCGAATTGGGTCTCGCTGTCCGCTATAATCTTCGAGGGAGACCAAAATGACAGATGATGTTTTAGACAACAAAGTTGATTACTTTCTTCATAGTGATCATGGCCAGTGGTTCGGCTTTAGCTCATTTAGTAAAGTAATCAACAACTATGATGGCGTACTTCACGCCACGTTTGGAAATTGGTAAGGAGCCGATGATGTCAATACCCCATGTAGCAAACGACCACGGACTGACCCTCTAAGTAGTCTTTGTCGACGGGGCTCTCGGAAATTTCAAGAATATATGGCACTTGTCGCATGGTCTAGGGAAATTAGCTGCATCTGGATTGATAATTGGCCAGTAATAACCATGGCGAAGTATTTTGTTCGCCAAGGATTGCCCCCAGTGTGATCGTCACATTCTCCTTCATGGACTTCTCTTAATATTCGCTTGATTTCATCGTTAGCAATACACCGAAGTAGGGGATGGAAAACCCTTCATGTATAGGACTTCTTCTAGAAGGAGGTTTTGTGAAGCTTTATGAAGGACCTATCATTTCCCATTTCTCCATTCGAGAAGGATTCCCTTTCGCAAATAATCTTTGATCGGAGTCATCCATTACCCCTTCGGGCTCCATCTCTAAGACATAATCAGTGTAACGTTTGCGATTTTCGACTCACGAAAGTCGACATCAATACGTCCACTGTATCAACTGCCGAGCAATCGAAGGCCGGTAAACCGAATCGTTAGGGTTAAAGAAGAGGTAGAAGACAGAAGAAGAAAGAAAGAAAAGCAATAGAACAATATCAGAATATCACAATCGCAGCGGAACAACATATAATAGATAAATGAATATCTTTAAAACAAAGAACTATATCAGTTATTACATTACATCACATCATCATTACATTATCATAGTTTACAACAAAAAACAGCGGAAAAGAAATACTATATACTAATTGATACGCCACGCCGTCTAGCTTGCTCCTGATCTCCACAGCAACTCCTGAATTCCAGAATGACCTGATAACCTGACTCTAGACTGCCCGTGTGGAAAATGATGGGCACCCAGAGTTTAGGAAGAGAACAATAAACTCCAGGTCAGTCATGGGACTGGTGTGAGTACTTAAAACAGTTATTTATCTTAAAAAAACAAAACAAAGAAATATTTTAAAATAGATTCGCAATGCTTTTAGAAAATGTAACTACCATAAGGCCTCTCGCACACACACACACAATGCAAACGTAGAATCGGAGGAGATTTCTCCTTATGATAGTCAAACATGCTTGATATGTAAAATTTACTTGATATCATTACTATAAGTGCAAAGTGTAGGAAAACATTTCGAAAGTATGATATAAATCTTAGCTAGCATAGGCATTACGCACTTATGCCTACTATAGCTACCATGTTCAATAGCAGGTTACCGCCACATTCCATGGCAGGTTATACAACTAAAACCGTATAAGGTTCGTATTGTTTCTTTGGATTTTCCAACAAATGGTCAGGCCAAGGAACTTCCCATTGCCACATGGGTACGCCTCTGGAAAGACACCCCGAGAAACTAACCGGATCTCTGCCACACAAGGCCGGGTTACCCCTAGCTGGGTAACTACTGACACGGGTAGCCATCCCCCGGTCGTAACCAACCTTAATCCCGGGATTCACTAACAACCACAAAATAATAAGTTTGCAGCAACAACACAGGTTAAGTATCTGGGTTCCATACCATGATACCACCTCTATCCAGAAGGAAATGACATACACTAAGGGAGCGCTATCCCCTAATAACCTTGCTGCATCTTTCCTGTTTTGACCATTATTGGGGTGTGAGGTCCGATGAAGTCTCGTCCGCAAAGCTACGCTTTATACAAAAGTTGTACTTTGATCAACAAATGATCAGCAGCACTTCGCATGCCACGTTACCAAATTGGGAATATATCACTAGTAACCATCAACTACATAACCTCTGAGCTCCTACATCTCAGAGAAGGGTGTTAAGCTAAGAGAATAAATTCTCCGCCACCAACAGAAATATATTTGATAGAAACCAGCTTTACATCTCAAATTGTAATGTCAGACACACATCCATACAAGTCCGTTCCGGGATCGAATGGAACCGAAGGCACTTACAAAAGAAGCCCTTGCAATTCGGATATTCACTAATCATGACCGGACTTCCCATCACAAAGGGTGATAAAATCTCTATATCGGAGATCGGCCGATGCAGAGACATTCGACGGTAATCCTTCCGTTTTCGAAAATATCCGGTCTTCAACACCGGTCTTCAAATGCTATCCATTACGACATATCACTATTCGGAATGGGATTTATGACCCAAAGATCCTCTCCCAGCTAAACCGAATAACGAGCGCTTATTTTTAAAATAAGTGCAGCATTCAAATTCAAGCAAATCACAACGAATACCTATTTAAAGGTAAATATTGATAGTCGGTTATTTAACTATCAATAGATATGCACAACATCACCAGATTCGAAATAATTTTCCAAATTATTTATCTTCCAAAAATATCTTTACAAGATATATTTTTTCACACTTCAACCATTTGAAAACAAATTTCAAATCATTTTTCACCTTTCCAACTTTTGAACACAAATTTTCAAATCATTTTCCTTACACGGAAACACTTCCAAATATTTATTCATTTTCAATTTATCTTTAAAAGATAAAAATCTCAAAACATTTCACTTCATATTGGAAAACATTTCCATACTTATTTAACAATAAGTAATTCACAAATCTATTTATTTTCAATACTTAGAAAATATCCAATATACTTAAAACACGATTAAGTATATGTTTTATTCTTTTAAGGAAAACATTCTCTTAAACGCATTCATTTGAGTCAAAACGAATGTTGGTAAAACATCGTTACGACAACCCAAAATCATTAGTATAGGGATTCAAAATTAAGATAGATATATAAATCCCAATACTATATAAAACATTTCCTTTCAAAAATCATTTACTATAACAACAGTGTTATAGTCCACCTTTTCCTTATTTCTCGAAAACGTCTATTTCAACAATGAATGTTGAAATATATGGTTTCGATCCTTAACACATTTTAAAACAACTTCAAATCGTTTTAATTCTATTTAAAAGACCACTTCCTAAAACATTTCTTTAATATATTATTCACCGTCCAAAATCGTGAATATACTTCGTTAACCAATTCAACACTTCTACATATTTAATTTTAAAGGATTATCCACTGTCTGAAATCGTGAATATCTCTCCTTTAATAAGCCATAATAATTAACTTATCAAAATAAGTCGATTTCGGATTTATAAAACAATGTTTATAAATTCCATTTATATATATTTTATAAAAACTTCAACTTATAAAATCCCTTAATTAACAAATTCTATTTAAATCTCATTTAAATGCCAAAATCCAATTTATAAGTTAATTACTTATAAATCTTTTATTTTACAAAATCTATTCATTTTATAACTTCACGATTTATAAATCAATAAATTTCATTCACTTATGAAATCCATTTATACTTCATTTTAACACTTATAAAAACTCGTTTTATAATTCCAATATTTTAATTTATAAATATCAATTTTATAAATCTTTTATATAAATCGTTTATAATAATTCAAAAATCCCAATGTAAACTATTTTATAAAATCATTAACTCCACATTTCAAAAATCACATTTTTTAACTATATTTCTCAAAAATCATAAATTTTATAACATTAAAATTATAACGTTTATCTATTTAAAATGAATCAATTCAAAAATGTAATAAAACGTATACTTTCAAAAATCACTTTAAAAATCCTTTTAAATTTGAAATCGTTACTTTAACATTTTTAATTTTCCAAAATAGGCCAAATGCTGCAACAGCACTAAATATAACAATCACGGCATCCAAAACATCAGATATCATATGATAAGAGAATATATCACAATATCTGTAAATAAATCAATACGGGTGAGGAATCCAGTTGGATCCCTCCAACCTGTTTCCCTGCATCAACAGATGTTAGCACAATACCAATCCCAATTCAATACGGAATATCGCGGTACATGGGTTTATATAAAATATTATCCGCTATTATGCGGCACAATAGGGTCTCATCCGCTATATAATGCGGGAAAATCAACTCCAAGTACATATATAATACCAATTCTACATCGAGGTTAAATATCGCGGTAATGTGTTTAATAAATAACATCCGCTTAATATACAGCGTATAGGGTCTATTTCAATACAATAGATAATAATTTATCATTCAATAACACAATCAAGCAATTTTAAATTTAACTATTTAAATTTTTAAATCAAAACAGATTCGATGGAGTGACAAGTTCACATCTTGCTTTCAATAACAGTCGCAGTGTTTTATTTTGAATAAAATTAAACGTGCGTTTAATTTTACCTAAAATTTTCACTAGCTCCAATCAACCCCAATCTAGCTTCATCGCGTAATGCTCGTCAATACGAAGCCAACGCAATTCGTTTCGTCATTTTTCGACCTCGTATGAACAAGTTATGACGTTTTAAAGTTTACACCATTAAATATACAATTTATTTGAAACTTTATTTCTATTTTTATACCCTGCTGCATCTAGGTCGTTCGTTTCATCTACTTCAGATTTGAGCTGCCCCATATCTTCATCTTCCTCACATACAACTTCATCAAAACAAACCCATTCGGCCGGCACCATCATTGAATTATCGTGGCCTCTCCGATCGACTAGCCGACGATCAAGCACCACGGTTTCGAAGCCCATCACCACGCCTACCACCACCATGAACGCCATAGCACTCGGTCGTCCCTGTGCCTCGGGAAACGTGTGCGACCGTGGTGGCTTTGAGCTCGAATTGCCGCTGATTGGCAACACCTTAAACGATCTCCACCATTGATTTCGTAGCACTCATCGACCTTTACAAGTTTGTAGTTGGAGATTTTTCGTGAAAGTAGATGGATTGAAAGAAAAATGAGGAGGAAGGAGAATAATTTTCGGCCATTGAAATGAATGGTGGCGGCTGAAGCTTTTAGACCTAAGGTTTGTGCAAATTGTGAAATATGAGGTCCTTATATAGAAAATATTCGTGCACTATTCACCCGAAATTTTTCCAAACTCCAAACGAAGCGTGCCGCTTGGCGTTTATAATGTTTTATCCCTATTCCGAACGTAATGGAATATATATCGGAGGCCAATTAGAAATTATTTGAAAGATAGGTTTTCGAATCGACTATCTAAATTCAAAAATTCATTTAAACCGATTTCTGTGCGTTTTAGCTTGCCCCGGACAAATCGTAAGCCCGATTGACACGAAATTTGAAATCTTACAATAATATAACATGACGGATCTGATGAAACTAGTTTCGTCGAAATCCGAGACTGTTTGAAAAATGGCTATTTTTACTCGTAAATTAAATATTAAAATATTCAATTTTTGCAAATTTAACTTTTAATTAAATTTTAAAAGTTCTATAACATCATTCTAACTCCAATATGATTAAATACAACTTTACAAATCAATTTTGATCACATTAAACCCAATTTCCAATTATTTATGTAATTTCAAATATTAAATTATCGATTTAATTATCTAATTAAATCTAGATATTCGAAATATAATTTATTCGACTTACAAATTTTACTTGTTAATATTTAAAATCAATTAAATATACGAATTTCAAATGATAGAAATTCTGGGTCGTTACAATCAGTCTCCATCTAGTCAATGCTCGAAGCGTTAAGTATTTCAACTGGGACTAAGCCCATTTGCTATGCATCCGTGAAACTGGCCAGCTTGGTCAGTGAGTCGGTTTTCTCAATATTTTCTGTAGGGATGTGTGTTATAATATGAAAATCAAAATTGGTTAGCAGTTCTTGGACCCAGTTGAGGTAACGAGCAAGTCGCACTCCTTTGGTTTGATATTCTCCCATGACTTGGCACACTACTAACTTGGAATCACAGGAAATTTATAAAGATTTACTCATAGTTCTTTAACAAGTTGAGCCTGACGATTAAGGCATCATATTTAGCTCCGTTATTTGTCATGGAGAAGTCGAGTTTCAGGACATAGCAGATCGAGCGTTCCTTAGGAGTCACTAGCACTACTCTTACGCTGGAACATCGAAGGTTGGATGCTCCATCTGTGTACATCTTTCATTGGATGGTAGGTTTTCTACTTTTCGTTGGAGAGTCATCTTGTGCAGTGAATTCAGTTACAAAGTCCACCAACACCTATCCCTAGATGGCTCTCCATAGGATTTAAGTGATATCGAACTGGCTCAATTCGATGTTCCATTTCAATAACCTTCAGACATCTCAGGTCACCGTAGGACCTGTCATAATGGCTAGTCGGTAAAGACATTGGTAGGGTGAGCCTGAAAATAAGGGCAGAGCTTCCTTGACGCAATCAATAGGCAGTATGCAAGCTTCTCCAATTTCAAATAATTTCTTTCAGCACCTATCAACCACTCACTAACATAGTATACTGCCTCTGGATCCGATTCTCTTTGTGCAGTAGCGCTTCGCTAATGGCATGTACTAACAATGCTAAATAGATGAGTAAGTCTTCATGATCTAATGGCTTAGATAAAATGGGGTGTATCTCTAAGTGGTGTACCAAAGCTTGAAATACGTCAACACAATCATGCATCCATGTGAAGTTCCTTTTCCCTTTTCTGATCAAGTCGAAGAAAGGAATGCACTTACCGGTAGCTCTGCAGATAAACCGACTTAGGACGACTACCTTCCCATTTTGGCTTTACACCTAATTAATTGTCTTTAGTGTTTGGATATCTCTTATTGCCTGGATCTTCTTGGGATTGGCTTTGATTCCATGAGAGTTGACGATGAAACCCAAGAATTTCCCTGACACAACGTCGAAAGCGCAAGAAGTTGAGTTTCATTCCATAGTTTAAGAGAATACTAAACATCTACGCTAAATCATCGACGTGGTCATTTCGTCATCATGACCCCACAAGCATATCGTCCACATATACATCCATTGATCGCTCGATCTTACATTTGAACATCCAATTGACCAATCTTTGTAAGTTGCGTCAGCGTTCTTTAGTCTAAATAGCATGATAATGTAGTAGTACAATCTTAGGTCGGTAATGAAGCTAGTGTGTTCCTGTGTTGGTATGTGCATCGGGATCTGGTTGTATCTGGAGTATACATCCACAAATGAAAGCAGTTCATGTTCAGCGGTCGAGTCTACTAGTTGGTCGATCCTTAGGAGTGGAAAGATGTCCTTTAGGCACTCTTTATTTAGGTATGAGTAATCAACGCACCTCTTCCACTTTCTATTAGCTTTTATCACAAGTGCACGATAAGATACCCATCTCGGGTAGAGGAAATCATGGATAAACCCGTTGTTTTTTAGTTTATCCACCTCCTCCTTAAGCGCAACAAATCTTTCCGAATCCACGCAGCATGTTTTTGTCTCACCAGGACATCCCTCGGGTCAAGATTTAATGCACAGCTCGCGATGGTTGGCGAGATCTCACACATGTCAAAATGAGTCCAAGGAAACACATCAAAATTTGCATAGAGAAAGCCTGCTAATTCTTTCTTCATTGTTGCGTTGAGCTATGATCCAATCTTCAAGGCCAGCGATGGGTCATCGTGGCTCACCACGATGTCAACTGTCATCTCAACGGGTGTGCCTTGGGTTCTTTGGGTCCCCTTCCTCATCTCTCAGATCTATATTTCTATAGAACTAACTACGGTGCCTGATCCAAGGCTCGGATAATGATTGCTAAGCTTTGTTAGTTTTGATGCAAAGAGACGTTTTCATATCCTTTCCTTTTTCCTTTCATTGAGCATCCCTCAACTAAGAAACATAGCAGGCACAGCCAGTCACTTAATCTCTATGAATAATTCCAACTCCATTCTCTGTCCAAAATTTCAATGTTAAGCACTAATGGGTGATGGTTGCCTTGAATTCAACAAGGGTCAGTCGGCTGAAGAAAGCGTTGTACAAAGAGTTCACATCCATCACAACAAATGGCAACACCTGCAATTTCCTATAGTCTCTCAATTCCACTAGTAGCTCAATATAGCCTACCGCTTCAGTATCAATACCATTAAATCCATGAATACAGGCTTTGTAGGGTTTCAAATCTTTAGCTTCCAGTAACATCTGGTCGTACACCATCTTGAAAATGATATTAACAGAATTTCCACAATCAATCGGAATCTTTCTCACCCAGGCAGGGTCAATCATGGCTGAGATCACCATTGGATCTATAGTAAGGGACTCCACCTAATCTGCATCTCTACTTTAAAACACGATATCATCGGTTATAAACCTCCGCTGCTTTGTCGAAGCACCATCCTTCGTGTTTGAGCAACACTTCATATCAACATGTCTTATAGCGCTCACGTAATGCTCTATCTCATTCCAGCTTTTATCGGTTGGATGTGGTTCTCTAACAATAGTGTTAATGACTAACCTTCCTCATGTCTGTCTAGGTTCTTCAGAACTAGGTGGAGCTTGTCCTCTATTGGGATCGGATGTCCCCTGCCTGCCATCCTGCGGTGCTGTAACAAACTATTGCATCTTTCTTTCATGAATTTTTCCAATGACATTACGAAGGTGGTGGCACTCATCCATGGTATGAACAACTTTCATGGAATATGCAGTAATTCCCTGTTTGTTTCTGTTTCTTCATCGGTTCTTTCGGAGGTGGTTTCCTATACTACATAGTGTTACAAGTCGATAAATAGATGTTCTTTAATGATGTGCTCAACGGTGTGTAGGTGTCAAATGTCGGGATCCTTGGCTTTCCTCTCCTATAATCCCATCTTCGATCACGGTTCCTATCACTGCCTCTCTTTTCCTCATTTGCTTTGTTTCGAACATTAATTTCAATTTTTTGGAAACTCTCTCCAGAATGTTTCACCGCCACGTTATTTTATACTTCCTCGGCACTCTAGCCTGCAACATCTCTCTTCATGGTCCGCTTCGCCTCCTCCTTCCTTAGGTAATGAGCCGCCTTCGCATAAAAACAATCCAATATAGAAGGAGGCTTTCATGTCGACCAATCGCAAAATCAGAATCATGCCCAACTCCCTTGGTCAATGCCATCAGTATTGCATATTATTTTGGACTACTGACTTTTGTAACAGTCATATTAAACCTTTCTAGGAAATCTTTCAGTGACTCCCCCAGAGCCTGGATCGAGTTAGAGAGGGACATGACATCTTTGGGGCGAGCAGCGTGCATGCGGAATTACTCTATGAACTTCCTTGTCAACTTATCAAACGAAGAAAATGACCATGGTGGTAGCTTAGTGAACCACATGGTCGCAACCCCTTCCAGAAAAATGGGAAAACATCTACACTTGACTATATCGATGGCTCTTGTAGAGTCCATGTGCCACTCGTACTCCGTGAAATGCAGCCTGGGGTCGGTTTTTCCTACATAAGTAAGCACCGTAGGCATAGTAAACATCCATGGATACTCTGCTTGTAGGATGTTGTCAATGAATGGAGTATGACTCCTGGAGTGTGATCAATCATTGTTGGTCAGGCCTTGACTATCTTTCACTAGCTGTCCTATCATAACCGTTAGGTCCGGAGTCTAGAGAGCTGGTGCTTGGTAGTGGTCATATTCCACCTGATGTGAATGGCCCAATCCATACCTTCGAGCAGCACCACGTTGCCTTGGCACAACGTGCTTTTGATGTTTCTCCTAAGCAACAGTCCAATTATCCCCAGCTGGGGTTCATTCACATTCGCCTAAGCTCCAACACCTTGACCTATCATCATGCTTCCAGGGTTATCTTCCAGCAGTAGGTAAGTTTCCTCTTGGTTCGGTGCCGAAGCCCCAGGGGGTTCGGTACTGATTGGTGCGGTCTGGAAATAGTCGATTGTGTAGTTTCCCCATGAAGTTCTAACATCACATGCATCCATCTTGCACCATCTGCTTCTGTGATAATCAACATATGAAGGCACTCTCTGATCCTGAGTATGACGTAGGTTCCCTCTTTGTCTTCTCACATTAGTCTTCCAACTAGTTCATCAATTCGATATTGGCTTGGATTTTCTAATTGAGCTTCTGATGACTATCTAACAATTTCTCTATCAGGACTTCAAAGTCAGCTTTGGTGATGTAATCAGGAGGACTCGAGGCATTACTAGTCACCGGTTATACATTATGGCCAACCTATTAAACATTGGTATCTTTATTGCCTTTAACAACATGAGAAGTAGTAGACTTTCTTCTAGCCATGGCTAATAGCTTCCTTTTAGATCCTCTTCAAATCTGAATAGAAACAGAAACTTATCTACAGAAATCTGGATCTATCTCACGAATATGGGAATCCACAAGTAGATGGTGAGATCCAATCAAGTTGAGAATTCGCCCTCGGTGAAGCACCAAAATGTTTGCACCAAAAGTTGGCACAAACACTCAATCGATTTTATGTAAAGAAATAAAGTAAAGAACTAAAGTTAAAATAGAAGGAAAACAAGCAGACAACAAGAACATATAAATTTATGGTGGTTCAACGGTTATTGTCTATATCCACTTTTAATAAATTACTTTATTAATCACTTGGAATTCTGAGTACATAGGGATTAGATTGTATTAATCCTTGATACCAATGGAGTACAAGTAAAACAGCAGTGTAAAGATCCCTAAAACGAACAATGAACTCTGTATTTATAGGGGCGAACAACCGAATATCTTCTTGAAAATTCACTGATAGAATCTCAAGCTGTAAATGAGGTTACCCAAAAAGTTTCATGGCCTAATTCCTAATATTAAGGGATCACCACCGATAGGTCCTAGGAGCCATGTGGTAATGTGCAATCGGTCTGGTGGGCCCCTCTCCATGCTAGCTTCATGTTTCCAGAGTTGTTTGCATAGTTACCATCATGTTTTTGGAGATATCGATTGATTACTACTGAGTTGAACTGTTGGATCAAGTTGTTCATCGCCATAGTGATATGATCCGATCCCCTGCATAAGTGAAGGGATATGTACTGATCCCCTGCCTAGGGAGGCAGTAATCCATGCTTAGAACATTTAGAACATTCTGAAGAACCTGTCTCTTAATCTCGCTTGTCGTTGCTTCTTACCATTGCCTGTGCTTGATCTCTGGACTCCATGATCACCTCTTTGGGCTACTTTCCTTGTTTATCTTCGAGTCTAACTTGTCCAATCAGTCTGGATATAGCTGGATCAATAGGCCGGATAAAAGTTATTGTTTACCGATACATACATCTAAAACTTCTATATATGCACCAAATTAAACACTAAAGGCATCCAAAAATCAAATAAAATTTAACAAATATTACATAAATATTAATTAATTTAATTAATTTACAATAATTATAAATTAATTAAATCATGTGGTTTTTTTAAGTATTCATCATTATGGGCTGTGTGACTTAAATGTGCAAATTTAGTCAGCGATTGATATCGAATAATTCGAATATTAACTTTCACACATTACCTTAGCTGGTGATGTAACAGTTTGGTCAAATTTATCACTTACACATCTTTTTGGTAAAATCTAATTTTACTATTTTAAAACAGTACCTAATAGTAATAATTAATTGCATCATTTCTTTTGGTCAAAACTATATTACTTAAGGACTTTTGGAATTTGGTTTTGTCAAATTACTAAAATAGTCCACATTTAACTTGTTTAGTCCAAATACAAAGTCCTTAGTCTAATAATAAGAATTGTTATTAACCATTCTGATTTGGCCAAAGATTTTGAGTTTGAGTTGACTAAAGTCGACCGTGATACTACCCTCATATAACCGAGGAGGTGAATTCTCTATTGAATAGTGTCTCATTCCCAATGCTTCAACTCAGACCCAACTATAGTCGTTCGAAGAAAGCAGGCCACGATTTTGTTATAATCAATATGGAGTATCAACTTCGAAGTTCAATAGTATTCTCAAGTCGAGAGAACTGTGTGATATCGTCACTTCGAGATTATCTATTTGACCTTAGTCATATTAACCAACAGAAAATTCTCGAGTGAGATATTACATAGCAATCCAATCATGAAGTACATAACCCATTTATGCCCCCCAACGGCTATGAGTAATACATAACCCAACATTCAAAGAGTGTTACATACTCTAGTCTCAATCGATGTATCGATATCCTATGTCGAAAAATCTTGTTTAGGAATATTTAAAATAATATATTATTTTTAATGTAATAAATTTCTCATAATTACACCACATTTTAATTACTATCACATAGCATATTATTTAGGTATTTTTTATTTAATAAACTTAAATGAAATAATTAATCAACATATCATAATATGAAAAGTGTATAATAGAACGAAAAACACCTTTATTATGGACTAGATTGATTATGGGTTTAGATATATGTGACAAATTACAGGATTTCCCCTATGGCATATCCTTAACTCTATAAAATTCATATCCTCGGTTATATGTAGTTAGTATCATAATTAATTGTAGTCAACTTAAAGTTAAAGTCTCCGGCCAAAGTAGTATGATTAATAATAATTCTTGTTATTGAACCAAGGACTTAGTGTCTGGATTACACAACTTGAATGCAAATGATATTGGAATTTTGACCAAAACCAAATTCCATAATTCCTAAAGTGATATAGTTTCAGAAAAGAGAATTGGTGTGAATAATAATTACTACCAGACACCACTTAAAATAGTGAAACTGGATTTTATCGACAAATTGGTAAGCGATAAATTTGGCAAAGCTGTCACACCACTAACTAAGGTGACGTGTGAACGTTAATATTTGAATTGTACGATATTAATCGCCGATGGAATTTACACAATTAAGTCACATAACTGTAATGATGAATAATCTAAAAAATCTCCTTATTTAACTAAATTATAATTTTTATAAATTAATTAATATTTATGAATATTAGTTATTAATTTTTATTTCACTTATTTAAATGCCATTAGTATTTAATAATGTACGTATATAAAGGTTATATATGTACGAATTGATATGCGATATTGGTAAATAATTAAATTTGGTTTAAATTTATTAAAATACTAAGTGAGTTAGAAAAATTTTATGGGCCATCATGCCCTTCCTATGGCTTTTATAAGGAGAAGGGGAGTGGAGTTTTACATTCTCAAATATAGAGTTGAATTGATAGAAAATAAAGAATAAACAAAGGAGATTACATTCCCACTTTTACTCTACCTAAATGCCTATTTAACTCTCCACTCTCATTCATTTGTGCTTCCTCCTCTATCCTATTCTTGTTGAAAATACCAATGGGTATTAGCCATCACTTTCAAACCAAATTTAAAACAAAATCAATTATATTATAATGTGGTTTTCATCTTTAATCTGCTGCAATTTTTGGAGATGGTTCGATCAAATCTAAGGAGTTGGTTCACAGGCTACTGATTTGGTAACAATTCAACTATAATAATAATTATTATTTTATATGTTAATCATCATGATCATACTATTTAGATTACTACTATTACAATGAATTTTCATATAACTTATATTGTCCAATTGTATGTATATATTCAAATTGACTAATAAAAACACATTCTAAACACTATTAAAACATTTGTTTAATTTCCACCAGAACATGCATATTTAATTATATTTTTTAAAAGAAAATATTAATTTTAAAATATTTTTATGAATTTTTTAATGTAATATATGAAATTTTATATAAAAAGAAGTATATATATAATATATAAGTTCATTAAAACTAATTTACAAATACATGTACTTTCATTTTTTAATTGTATAATATAGTAGTTATTAATAAACATTTATTATGTTCTTTTAAATAAAAAAGTATAAAAAATTGTATTAAATCCGCATGGATTTAATGTAAAAATGATATTATTTAAAACCTTTCCGGCCAAAGACTAATTTTTTTAATATATTTATGTTTTTTAATTAATAATATATGAATATATATACTTTAAATTAAAGTATAAACATATGTTATGTATATTTCAAATTAAAATAAAAAATTATTTTTTAAGATTATATTTGTATATATATAATATGTAATTTGAATTTAAAACTTCAAATAGATATTTAAGTCAATCTAGATCTGAAAATAAGATATTTTAAGATAGTAATATAAAATATTTTTAGTTGGTCAAAGCTATTCAAATAAATATATACAAATACTATACATATATATAATTTTCAAATAAAATTATGGACAACAAAGGCGTATACAAAGGGACAAATGCGTCATTGTGGTGTAAATCTGTAATGACCTGGATTTTTCCTCGTTTAATTCTAAATATTAAATGGTTTAAATATTGGATTTGTAAATTCAATTGAGTTAATAAGTTTTTAAAAATAAAAAAAACTGAAATTTCAAACGATTTCGTAAAATTTTGGAAATCGTCGATTTAATTGACGCGTTAAAATAGCGATCTGAGGCACAGTCTCGGAATTCGACGAAACCAGTTCCATTGGGTGTATAATAATGTATTATTTTTAGATTCCAAATTTCGTAGTGCTTGGAGTTATTTTTTGATCGTACGTGATAGAAATGCGTTGAAATTAATATCGAAATTTAATATAATAACTAGGTCCAAAAAACTATCTTTTCCATACAATCGAATTAGGACTCAAAACTTATTCCACTGCATTCAGAATAGGGGTCTAACATTATAAATACCTGGTGGCACGCCTCCATAGAGGTTTAAAATTTCGTGTTATGTAATATGAGATATTTACAATTAAATAAATTATACATGATCAAATCAAAGTCTAGTCTAAGCCGACTAACATTGTACCCCATCCTCCTTTTACGCATTTAAATCACGTCTCCTTTTCATTCTATCAGTTCAAAAATAGAATCATGTCTTTCCCTTCCCTTTTCTTCATCTTCAAATCGATGAAAAAATTAAACGAAATCAATTCGTTCTTTATAAAAAAGGGCGAAATCGTGGCTCGTAAACGACGTCGATAGCGAGAGTGGAAGGCACAAACTCGAGCCTGGTGACATCGCGATAGAGCACCGCGATGGGGAGGGATGCCGCTGCATGTCAATGATGGAGGTATAGAGATTCACGATTATTGGTTTGTTGCTCTCGGGAATGAGGTCGGCACGTGTGCGAGCTACAGGGGGGATGTATGATGTTCGAGAGGAGGAAGTGGTGGCGAACGAAGGGAAGAGCGATGTCAGGGCAGAGGTCGCGAAAAGGGGAGGTGGTCGGTCGTCATCGGCGTTCGTGCCAAGCAGTTTAAGATTTTGATTTGCTGGGCTTTGCGAGCGTGTAATGGAGGGAGGCTGACGTTGATTACAACGGGGGTTTGGGTAGAGCTTTTGGGAAATTGTTCAGATGAAGGTATTTTACTGGTAATTTATGTTTTTTTAAATTATTGATTAATTTAAAACTATTTTAGTTATAAGTCGATAACTTAAAATTCAATAACCTTGATTTACGAGGTCAGGATTAGGTATCAACATCGTGTTGCACTCACATGGATATTGTCTACATTCAAGGAATTCGTTCAGAATTTACTGAAGATAGCTAGAATTTTAAATTAAAATTGAATTATGTTCAATTTAATTTAAAATTGAAAACGAACTGCAAATAAAATCAAGGTGAGAAAATTCTCACTCATTTGGATTATCAGATTAATTTTTAAAATAGTTAAAATTAATTTTTGGAAGCCTGGTTAGTTTAATATTATTATCCAATGAATGATATACTGTATATATAGTAGTACATATATATTAGTATTCGGAGTGATATTCCTACATATTATAGCGAATGGAACCCTATGCGCACCGCATAATAGCGGATGACCCAATATACCACGATATCCCGCTCGAAGCGGGATTGATATTTTTATGTTGTATTAACATCTACGGATGCAGGGAAACAGGTTAGAGGGATCCAATTGGATTCCTCAATTTTTTTTTATTCTTCATATATAGTGATATATGATGTGTGTAGATAATCTGTTATAGATTATTGTTGTAATTTGAATTATTGGATGCTATAGTAGCACTGGCCTTAATTTTGGTATTTTTAAATACCATAAATACTATTTTTGAATTTGAAGGAATAAGATAGAAATTTTGGATATAAAAATATTTATATAGAAATTTGGGTTATTTTAAAGGGGATTGAGTTGAAAAAATAATATAAATGTTTGTTTTAGTTGTACTTAACCATTCTTAAATTGTTTAAAATAGAGATTTTTTAAAATAAATTATATAAAAGAATTTGTGAAGGATATTCTGAAATTATGTAAAGGAGTTGAAGTCAATATAAAAAAATGGAACTATATAATAAAGTGATTGAACATGTTTTAAAAAAATAAATTATTATCCTTTTTAAATACTTACTATATATATATATATATATATATATATATATATATAGAGTTTTGAAGTGATTGAATTTTTTTATTTATTAATCCTCCCGAGATTCGTAAATGAGGCTTATAAAAGGATATGATTTTGAGGAGAGGTATTTTATAAAGGAATTTGGAGGAAATGAAATTTCAAAATGTTAAATATGGAAATTTTGAAAATGGTATTTGAATTCATAAAAGAAGTTATAAATTGTTGAATGGGGTTATTAATAAGCATACTGGGTTTTGGAAATCGAAAAATGGAATTTATTACTGATTCCGAAGACTTATGAGATAAGTTAAGAAATATTCTCTTAAGTGTTGATATTTGAAAAGATTTTGAAAAATAAGAATTATAATATTTTCCTAAATATAAAAAAATAGAAATTTGGAAATATTTCTAAGTGTTGAGATAGGTTGGAAATATCCTGTTATAGATTTAAGTATTTGAAATTGTTTTCAAATGTTGGAAGGGATTTATATTTATTATAAAGATATTTGAAAATAAATATTATGGAAAAATTTATAATAAGGCCTAGTGACTGCTTATGGATGTTTTATTTATAGTTAAATAATCAACTATCAATATTCACCAATTTCGTTAATCGTTTCGAAGAGACCGGGATAAAATTTAATTATCCGAAAGCACGTCGATCCGGTTTGAATATTACGAATGAATACCGTAAAGATGATGAAGATGGTATTTTGGTTTTTCTAGACGTAGGACAGCTTTTATGGACGAATGCTATCAGAACATCGTCATTGGAGGACGATGACCATTCTAAGTGGAATTGTTCTTGAAAGGTGATCGTTAGCCTCAAGCCACATCAACAGGAATGGCTAAAACAAAGGAGAAGCGGTAAGACTAAGTGGGTCGCAGCCAATTAGAGTACGTTATCATTTTTCTAGATATCCTCGGAAATATAAATAATGGATATGTCTGTGCAAGAAAAAAGGAGCGCTCAATTTTTAAGGGTGGGAACACCTGGGGTGATAACATATTTGATCTATTCAGGTTAGGAGTAGGCATGCCTTGTGTAGCAGGGGATCCCAACGAGGGCATTGGTACATTTTTCTAAAGGAGTATTGTGATGGGCGATACCCAGTGGCCTAGTCATTGTATAGGATCCATTCACCAATACGAGCCTTTACTGTTTCGTTTGTAGAACAGAGTATGCTGGAATTTAAATATGTAACAATTTCAGCTATTTGAATAAGTATTTGTATTTAGACACATCATAATATCACTGGATTTTCTATAAAAAGTTTTGGTTATCATAAGGAAAAAACTCATTGTGTTTATGTGTGACGCGGTCTTACAAGATACCTTTGTTTTTCAAAGGATTTTGATAACTCTAATAATTCAAATTGAGCGTGTTTTTCTCACGCTAGTTTTCCAGACTGACTCGGGTGTTATTTTATTATAATGCTCGGGTCAGGCCGAGTATTACAGATTCAGGATAGAATGCTATGGAGCTCTGAGGCGAGTTGGATGACGAAGACGTATCTCCATACTTAGCTTATATTTCCGCTGTATGAGGACAAGTTATTATAACTATCTAGGTTGTTGTATGGATTGTTGTACTCTAATGATTGTAAGTATATAAAATGTTACAAATTCTTTTGTATAAAATCTAATATTATATAATATATTTTGTTCTCCTGCAATTATGAGATTTTGTGTTGTTGTTTATTTTCCTCTATCTCTTTCTTCTTCTTTATCCTTGTTATTCGCTCTTCCGTACACTTTGGGTTGCATAAGAGTGAATTATGGTCAATTAAAAGGGGTACAAAACTGCAGGTCGCTACATTTGGTATCAAAGCTGAAGGTTAAGTGAGAACCTTGGCTCTGGTGGGGATTACTCATTAGAGATAGGGTTGGTAATCCATTAGAATAAGTTTTAGCATGTTGATATATATGAGCGCGTATTTGTTAGTGGATATAAATTATTTTATATTGTGTTGACTTATCGGTTGAGTGGGTATAAATTTTGATCGAATAGTGGGATGCCACTAAAATCAATGGGAGTTTCTAAACATTTAAACATGATAAACAGACACAATATTGTTTTAAAGCGGGTAAATGAAAAGAAAAAAAAATTACCCACACTATATTTTGATATAAAAGAGAATAATTTGCTAAAAATTAATATAGTGTGTGTTTGGTTGTTATAATATAATCAGTAAGATTATAAAATTGGAAAGGATTATATATAACCAAAGGGAGATTGTATAAGTATGAATTATACAAATGAGTTAAAAACTAAAAATGGGTTCAAACCAGAATTTGGAAAATTTAAACCACGGATAGTTTTAGAAGTATTTGCCAAAGTGTTTGAAGATAAATAATAGTATTATTATTTTGGAGATATTTTTGAATATTAATTGGTATTAAATGGATTTTTGAAGTGTTATAGCACTGAACACACTTCTGTCGCTGGAAAATGATCCTGGTGATAAGGCCACATCATCAGTATTCATTTTCGAATTTCTAGATGATGAATTGCTACCGTAGTAAATTGATATGGAGATTTTTAGGTGAAAAACAAGTATTGTTTTGAAAATTCTGAGGGAATTGTTTTGGATAAAATCAGGTTGATTTTGGGATTCGAAGGATGTGGTTTGTTAAAGCAAAAAGTGTATATATGTATATATTGATTTCAAAGTGATTTGAAATATATACCGGGTGTTTGAATTTTGGAATTTTAATATAAACATTGGGGAAAAACCTTGGAAATAAGTTATAAACTTATAAAGTTACGATGATTTCAATAAGAAAGGAAAGTACGGAATTTGAGTTTTGGAAATAAATTTTAACTTAAGTAAGTTAGAATAGATTGTGTGAATTGAATTTATTGGAAACGGAGGCAATAATAAATTCGAATGGTGAAATTGCTATATGAATATAAGTAAGGAAGTGGAAAAAAATTGAAATTGGAATTGAATTCTTACTTGATTTAAATTGAATGGATTAAAAAAAATTCTTGGAATGAAATTTTATTCGAATATGGTTTTGAAATGTTGGTTAAAAGGAATTGAAATTTAAATAAAAAGTGAATTGGAATTGAATCATATTGAATTGAATTAAGTATGTAAATGTGAATTATAAAGTGACTATATACTGTAAGTTATAAAATCGGATTGGATTAGAAATAATATCGAATGGAAGTAAATATAAATTGTGAGTGGTAAAATAATTATATAACCAAGTTATAAAATTTTAAATGAAATGAAATTTTAGTGAAGAATATTTAATTATGTATAAATGAGTTTATATATCTTATAAAAATTTGAAATTAATGAATGAACGTATGCCTAAGCTATAAAGTGAGGTATAAAATTTAATTAATAATAAAATGTGAAAATACTTGAGTATAAGATTAATGAAAATTTGAAAAATAAGTTGTGTAACTTATAAAATAAAATGGTTGATATTTTGGTGAAGGAGGTTGAATCCAAACTTGAATTATAAAATAAATTTGAACTCAAGTAACTTAAACGAAGTGATTTTTGAGATAAAAATCAGATGTTAAGTTGTAAATTGGAAGTGAACTAATTAGATAATTAATTAGTTAATTGAATATAGAATGGATATTAACTTGGTTAAGTAAATTAGATTATGGATTAAAAGTGAATACTAAAGACGAGACTTAAGTTATAAATAGATTCAATTTAAAGTGTAACTAAATTGAATGTGGCCTTGGATACAAAACAAAAAATAATTTCGAGAATAAATTCGAGTATGGAATTAAAATTGAAGTGGACTGGATGAATGAACTAATTAAGTTAATTAATAAAATGGAATGAAATGGGATTGGATGAGAATCAATCTGAAAATGAATATGGCTTTTGGAGTAATAAACTTAAGTTATAGAGTTGAAATAATTTGCATTAAATAAATTAAATTGAGTTAATATTTTTGATGGAAGTTTGGCTCAGATAAAATCTATGAAGTGGTTATTTAAGGAAGTAGCATCGAATAATTTCGAGCCAAATAAAATGGATTTGAATATAATGTGGATATGAATGGAATGCAAATAAATGGATTGAATTTGAAATGGATTAAAATTGAATATAAATTGATTTGGGATCAATTTAAAATAGCTATAAGCTTAAATGGTTATTTTATTAAATGAATAGCATCGAATTTGCATAGAAAAATTGTTGTTCGACGCAAATGAAAGTAAATAAAATTTTATGAATAAATAGCAAGTGAATAAATTGATTTCTAAATCAATATGGAATGGATATGAGTTTGTTTGGTGTAAAAATAAATTGAAAGCATGAAAAGTGAGTTGTAAATTATTTAAATTGAATGAAATGGTATATGGATTGATTGGAAGTAATTAAATTGGTGTTGGAACCTCATAATTGCATATAAATATATGTTTAGCATGCAGTGTGTTATCCCGCCTTTTTAGCAAGGCCGTGATATCAAAAGATCGACCGAGAAAAGCAAGATAGCTCGTCTTAAAGATTGGTCAACTCAGCATCTCAACAAAGCAAGTTCCGTTGAATGATTTCTCATCTAAGATCCCCTACGGAGGGAGGGTCCAGGGGGGTGCCAACCCCCCAAGGTGGGGGTGCGGGGGCAACGCCACCGCTACGGTGTTCGACCTGACCGTTCAGGTCGCAGGGGTCCAGGGGGCAGCGCCCCTGGCGGGGTGCAGTACAGCGCCCTGTCCAAAACGGTATGCAACTTAGAGCATGGAGTATCCAACAACCTAGAGAATGCAGCGAGTTAGCGACCTGAAAAGTCCACGACCTAGCGACTTAGCCATGCATCCGACTTAACGAGTTAAGGTTTCCAGCGACCTAACATTCTCCAGGTCTCAGCGATCTACTTCCTGCCGACCTAAGCGGCTCAGCGACTTAAGGCGTAAAGTAACCCAGTGGTCCAACGACCTAAAACTAAACGAGTTAACAACTCACAGGAAGTCGCGACCTAAGAATGCAGCGACCTAGGAGATATCACGACCTAAAAGTGGGACGACCTAAAAACTTAGCGACCTAAGACTTCACGAGTTAGCAATCTATCCCTCCAAGTTAGATCGCTCGCGACCTAACTCTAACCCACAGCTCGCGACCTAACCTTAACCCGTAGCTCGCGACCTAACCTTAACCCGTAGCTAGCAACCTAACTATAACCCGTAGCTCGCGACCTAACCTTAACCCGTAGCTCGCGACCTAACCTTAACCCGTAGCTCGCGACCGAACTCTAACCCGTAGCTCGCGACCTAACCTTAGCCCATAGCTCGCGACCTAAAGCATACCCCGCCTTTTTAGGTCGCTCCAGGCCATACATTCTAATGTCATGATCCCTTAGGTCGCCTTCCTTCTTCTGCCGCTCCACTAGGTCGCCAACGACCTACGACCCACCATAGGTCGCTCCAACCGACCTAGACCTGATTTTCACCTATAAATACTCCACCAACTCCACATTCGGGGGGGGGGGGGGGACTTTTTCCGATTCCAAAGCACCGAGACTCTGCTGATTTCTCGACTCTCTAAACACTTCAAACACCGAAGAATCTTCATCAAGTAATCTACTTCATTCAACATGAATCCAAGGAGCAATCCATCATCAAAATTCTAATTTCCTTTCTCTAATCATGTTGTAATCAAGAGATCGTGTTGTAAAAGTGTTGTAATCAAGAGATCATGTTGTAAAAGTGTTGTAATCTTGTAAAGTGTGCTCGAAAAACATAATGGAGGATGTAGGCTTGCTAGAAGCCGAACCACTATAAAAATCTCTGTCTCTTTTACTTTTCTGCTATTTTTTGTTTACTTTGATTCCCGTGCAAGCGGGTGGTGCTTTCACTTCATCACGATATACACCGGGTGTTAGCGTTAAAGCTATTTTTACCGTTAACACAGTGCTTATGAAATTCATGTGTTAACTAGTTGAATAAATGAAACATTATTAGAATTCCATGTTTTGGTACTTAAATGTTTGAAATTTGAGTAAGTATAGGTATAGAGGGACTATTTGGGTTGTGAAATTGCTTTTGAAGTAAATGCTTGCTTAATAATGCTTAAAAACACAAAGTAAGGTACATTTCCAGATTAAATACTGCGAAAATATACAATGTTGATATATATTGTATTTTCTGACCATGTGGGTCGATGTAGATATTTATCTCTCTTGTCATATTGCAAAAGGCTATCCGTACAAAGGAGACTTTGCCAAAAAAATTTGAGAATTTACGGTCTTAGAAAATTTTAACTTAAAATGGGTGATTTTTAAGTTGAAATGAAAATAAAGGATTTTGAATTAGAAGGTGAAAACATTGTTTGTTTGGATTAAAAGATTTAGAAAGGTGGAATATCGAATTTTAACTAAGTGGGTTTTGATAGTTAATGGGTTTGAAGCATTTTTCCTACCTTAGCAATTTCAGGGACGGAATTCTTTTAAGGGGGAGGAATGTAACGACCCAGATATTTCGTCATCTAACTCTTAATATTAAATGGTTTAAATATTGGATTGGGAATTTCAATTGAGTCAATAAGTTTTTAAAAAAAACTGAAATTTCAAACAATTTCGTAAAATTTTGAAAATCGCCGATTTAATTGACGCATTAAAATAGCGATCCAGGACACAGTCTCGAAATTCAAAGAAACTAATTCCATTGGGTCGGTAATAGTGTATTATTGTCGGACTCCAAATTTCATAGTGTTTGGGGTTATCGTTTGATCGTGCGGGATAGAAACGCATTGAAATTAATATCGAAATTTAATATAATAATTGGGTCCAAAAAGCTATCTTCCCCATACGATCGAATTAGGACTCGAAACTTATTCCATTGCATTCGGAATAGGGGTATAACATTATGAACGCCTAGTGGCATGCCTCTATGTGGTTCAAAATTTCGTGTTATGTAATATGAGATATTTACAATTAAATAAAATTATATATGATCAAATCAGAGTCTAGTCTAAGCCAACCAACATCGTACCTCATCCCGCTTTTATGCGTTTAAATCACGTCTCCTTTTCATTCTATCAGTTCAAAAATAGAATCACATCTTTTCCTCCCCCTTTCCTTCATCTTCAAATCAATGAAAAAAATTAAACGAAATCAATTTGTTTTGTATCAAAAAATGGGTCGACATCGCGGTCCGTAGATGACGCCGATATCAAGAGTGGAAGGCTTGAACTTGAACCTGGTGGCATCGCAATAGGGCAGCCATGATGGGGAAGGCTGCTGCTGCGTGTCGATGATGAAGGTACAAGGATTCACGATTAGGGGTTTGTTGCTCTCGCGAATGAGGTCGGAGTGTGTGCCAGCTTAAAGGGGTTACGCGGCATTCCAAAGGAGGAAGTGGAGGAGAACGAAGGGAGGAGCGAGTCAGGGCAGAGGTCGCAAAAAGGGGAGGTCGGGATTAGGTATCAACATCGTGTCGCACTCACATGGATATTATCTACACTCTGGGACTTTGTTCGGAATTTATTGAAGATAGCTGAAATTTTAAATTAAAATTGAATTATGTTCAATTTAATTTAAAACTAAAAACGAACTGCAAATAAAAATCAAGGTGTGAAAATTCTCACTTATTTAGATTATCGAATTAATTTTTAAAATAGTTAAAATTAATTATTGGATGCCTAGTTGATTTAATAATTATTATCCGATGAATGATATATATTATGTATATAGTAGTATATATATTAGTATTTGGAGAGATAACCACACACATAAGAGCGGATGAGACCCTATGCACCCCGCATTATAGTGGATGATTCTATATACCATGATTTCCCCCTCGAAGTGGGATTGGTATTTTTTTGTTATATTAACATCCGTGGATACAGGGGAATAGGTTGGAGGGATCCAACTGGATTCCTCAAATATATTGTTTATTGTTCATATATAATGATATATGATGTGTGTAGATAATTTGTTATAGATTATTGTTGTAATTCAAATTATTGAATGTTATAGTTGCACTAGCCTTAATCTTGGTGTTTTTAAAACCTATAAATATTATTATTTGAATTTGAAGGAATAAAAAACGAAATTTGGATATAATTTTTTTATATTGGAATTTAGGTTATTTTAAAGGGGAATGAGCTGAAAAAAATAATATAAATGTTTGTTTTAGATATACTTAACCATTCATAAATTGTTTTAAAATAGAGATTTTAAAACTGAATTATATAAAAGAATTTATAAAGCATATTCTAAAATTATGTAAAGGAGTTGAAGTCAATATAAAAAAATAGATTCGAAAAAATGGAATTATTAAAGTAATTTATAAAAATTAAATTTTATAAACGAGATTAGTTTTATAAAAAGCGAAACTCAAAGGAGTTATAAAATTTATAAACGATGTTTATAAATAAAGGAAATAAATATCAGATGATAGATTGGGAATATAAATTTACAGGGAGAATTTATATTAGAATACGGAAATCGGGTGAGAAAATAGTGGATATTATTTTTGAAAGTGAAAATGGTTAAGGAGATCGGAATGGAAGTGATGTGATTCGAGAGGAATTTATAAAATTGAATTGGTTATTAAGGTTTTAAAAATATATTTCTAATTCTAAGAAGTTAAGTTTGTTTTTAAAAGGAAAATTTTATTTCTTTAAAAAATTATGGAATTTTGAACTTCTTAGGATTGAAATACTTCGATAAGTAGATTTTCAAATATTAAGTATTTATTTTAGTAAATTCTAACTTTTAAAATCAGCTTTGAAAATTTATTTGTTTATCTAAAAATGAGTTATTGACGTCTATAAAAGTGTTTTCAATATTTTAATTACTTGAACATGTTTTAAAAAATAAATTATTATCCTTTTTAAATACTATATACATATAGAGAGAGAGTTTTGAAGTGATTGAAATTTTTTATTTATAAATTCTTTCGAGATTCATAAATGAGGCTTATAAATGGATATGATTTTGAGGAGAGGAATTTTATAAAGGGATGAGGAAATGAAATTTCAAAATGTTGAACATTGGAATTTTGAAAATGAAATCTGAATTCATAAAAGAAGTTATGTATTGTTGAATAGGGTTATGAATAAGTATATTGGGTTTTGGAAGTTGAAAAAGGGAATTTATTAGTGATTTCGAAGACTTATGAGATAAGTTACGAAGTATTCTCTTAATTGTCGATATTTGAAAAAATTTCGGAAGATAAGACTTATAACATTTTCCTAAGAACAAAAAAAAGGAAATTTGAAAATATTTCTAAGTTTTGAAATAGTTTGGAATATCCTGTTACAGATTTAAGTATTTAAAATTGTTTCAAATGTTGGAAGCGATTGATATATCTTATAAAGATATTTGAAAATAAATATTTTGGAAAAATGTATAATAAGGCCTAGTGACTGCTTATGGATGTCTTATTGATAGTTAAATAATCGATTATCAATATTGGCCAATTTTGTTAATCATTTCGAAGAGACTAGGATCAGATTTAATTACCCGAAACCACTTCAATCCAGTTTGAACGTTACAAATGAATACCATGAACATGATGAAGATAGTGATTCGGTTTGTCCAGATCTAGGACAACTTGTATGGACGAATGCTATCAGAACATCATCATTGGAGGACAATGAGCATTCTAAGTGGAATTGTTCTTGAAAGGTAATCGTTAGCTCAAGCGTCATCAACCGGGAATGATTAAAACAAGGGAGATACAACCAGGCTAAGTGGGTCACATCTAATTAGGGTATGTTATCACATTTCTAGATATCCTCGGAAATATAAATGATGGATATGGTTGTGCATGAAAAAGGGAGCGCTCGATTTTTATGGGTGGGAACACCCGTAGTGATAACATATTCGGTCTATCCACGTCAGGGGTAGGTCGGTCTTGTGTAGCAAGGGATCTCGACAAGGTCCTCGGTACATTATTGTAGAGGTGTACTATGATCGGCGGTACCCCAGTGGCCCAGTTATTGTATGGAATCCATTCTCCAATGCGAGCCTTTACAGTTCTGTTGTAGAACCTAGTATGCTGGAATTTAATCAATGTGACAATTTCGGCTATTTGAATAAGTATTTGTATTTAGACACTAATATAATATCACTGGATTTTCTATAAAATGTTTTACTTATCGTAAGGGAAAAACCTATCATGTTTATGTGTGACACGGTCTTACGATATTCCTTTGTCTTTTAAAGAATTTTGATAACTCTGATAATTCAAATTGAGTGTGTTTTTCTCACGCTAGTTTTCCAAACTGACACGGGTGTTATTTTATTATAATTTTTGGGTCAGACCGAGTATTACAGATATAGGATAGGATACTATAGAGCTCAGGAGACGGGCTAGATGACAGGGACGTATCTTCATACTTAGTTTATATTTCCACTGTATGAGGACATGTTATTATAATTATCCAGATTGATGTATGGATTGTTGTAATCGGATGATTGTAAGTATATAAACTGCTACAAATTCTTTTGTTAAAATTTATTATTATATATTATATTTTGTTCCACTGTGATTGTGAGATTATATGTTGTTGTTTTTTTTCTTCTATCTCTTTCTTCTTCTTTACCCTTGTTATTCGCTCTTTTGTACACTTTGGGTTGAAAAAGAGTGAAGTATTGTCAACTAATAGAGGTACGAAACTGCAGGTTGCAACAAAATCATAGCTCGTTTTGTTAAAAACTTAGCTGTTTTGTAGCCGTGGAGTTGTAAAAGCTACAGTGGGGATATATTGAAAAATAGCAAAGGTTTAATACTTTCATTGGAGATAAAATCAAATCTCCAAATTTTATTTTCTCATCATTATCACATAATTTTTGTAGAAAAGGAAGTATTATTTGCTCCTGTATAACAAAGCCAAAGAATATTACAATTCATGCAGTTCAACTTATTGAATATAATAGAGTTCTAATTTATAGTGAGTGCTTGGAACTTGAACTTAGTCTTATACCCTAAATACATTGATTTAGTTTAGAAGAGAACTGGTTAAATTAACATTTTTATATGAAATTTCTTAAGCAGATGCTTAAAACCCTTAATTTAGAGGGCGTAGCGGAAAGTAGCAGGGATTTAAGCCGATCCACCGTTTGATAGCACTAAACTGAAAGGTGTGGTTATCGAAATGCGCTACATGCTTTAGCGAGGATTTAACTACATTAATCCTATAACCTATATATGGTCACATTAGTCAAGTACAATTCATATATATTACACGTGGTTTATAAATGTGTAAGTGTGTTTGATACACTTATAAAATATAACTCAATTAAATTAAATAAAATAAAAATTTTATTTAAAATATTTTAGATTGGAACTAAAATCAATTAGACTTCGTAGGCCCAATAAATACCTAAAAATGATTTTTTTTAAGTTCGCATATTTAGTCTGTTGCGATCAACCTAATCTCTTCAATGATTTTAGAGCCCAATAGCCTATGCAGTCTAAATTTGCACTATTAGAGTAAACTTATTAAAGCTTACCATTTAGTAGGGTGTCTAGGAAGGTAGTATCTAAGGTTAGGTTTGGATAATTAATTACTCTGCCTTACCCGACTACTGGCCTTGCTCAAAGGATGAAGTAAGCCCATAGGTTATCCTAAATATGAAGTCCTAAATTAATTTTGGGCCCTGGGCAAATTTTACAATCTATTTTGAAAATTTGAATAATATTTTAAATTTAAAAGTTAAGTTCCATAAAGAAATTCTATAAATGTAATAAAATATTTTTCAAAATTATTGTAAAATTAATTAATTAATTTTGAAATTTTGAAATATATCCTAATTAAAATGTTTTAGTTAATTAAATTAATTAAATGTTAATTAATAAAGAATGTATATGTATAATGATAGAAGTATATATAATTACTATAAATGTTATAATAATATTCAATCTTAAAATGTTATAATGAATAAAGTTAAATTAATTAAAGTGTTAATTAGATGATTAATCAAACATGATTTATATAAAATCAAAATAAAATTAAATTGAACATGATTAAATAGAGAGGAAATATAAGAAACCTAAATTATATTTAAGGAACAAATACATATAAATAGTACGTATACCGCGATATCAGATGTGTTTGACAATTGCATCACATGAGTATTTTAGAAGAAATTAATTATTCCATAAGTCAATATCACTCAAATAATATATATTAACGACAACGAATATCTAATAGTTATCCTTTATCACTTATATATTAATAAATTACTTGCATACTCTTAAGCTATTGATATTCCTCATGCTAGCAATGTTATGTGTACTATTAATACATTGAATAGACAAGGCAAGATATATGCATGTGTTTGTCGATATTCTTCAAGGTACGTGCATATATACTAAGGCTGTCATGAAATGGTAGGTCAGGTGAATAATCCCTTTTGAATTCTAGATATTCTTCAACGTGAAATGATATTAGGACAAAGACCAAGTGTTGGGGGTTGTATATGATACAACCGATAAATGTCATCCATCCCTTGTTGGCCTATGATCTATTGATATTCCTTAAGATCGGAATCCTAAGGCCAGCGAGTCCTTATACTGACTAGATAATGGAAAGACTTCAATATTTCTCATTGGGTTTTGAGAAATATAAAAATCTAGTGGGAGCTTATTAGTAAAATAAAACTAACGTTTAACCTTACTAATAATATTAGAACATTGCCTATGTAGAAATGTTCTAATCTACTTAAATCGAATTTGTAGAAACATTTCCATGCCAAAGTAATTTTCAAAAAATGACAAGCTCATTGGACCTAATTATATAGACCTACTAAGAGTAATCAAAATAACACTAACCTATGAACGCTTATGGTCATAAATGTATAAACTTTTAAAACAAATCGCTGAACCTGTAGGTTCCAAATTAATAAATGGGTTACATACCATGAATAGACCCAAGTTTAGGTGTTTTCTACTTTATTCAAACCGATGCAAAGACGGCATGAAAAATATGATTGTCCACCAAATCTTCAATAGCCTTAAAGCGTTGTTTGGGGAGCAATTTCATTCTGCAAGGTACGAGAATACCAATACATTATTCAATATGAATATGTCGAAGGGCATGCGTGTGGATAAATATTTCTTATTAATGAATGGATGTTGCTAACCCGCTTTTTGGCAAAGTAGATTTCAACTAGAATTAGATGATTCAATCGAGGACCAACTGATTTGGAAATGTTGAGGCACGCTTAAAAGACCAACTGATTTGGAAATGTTGAGGCACGCTTAAAAGAACTAGAGAATTGAGCTCAGAAAATTTTGTTGGAAAATTGGATAAGTCCTTAACTCAACCCCGAGTTAAGGCCTTAAGTCAACCCCAAGTTAAGGATTTGATGAGTCAAGGATTTGAGTTGGTACCGAGTTAAGGATTTGAGTTGGTGTCGAGTTATCACTAAAGCATCTTCAATTAGACGTAGAAGTTTGAAATAGAATCAGAATCAGAATGACATGAAATTTGACAAGAGCACCTAGAAATAGCAAAAGATGGATTTGGGAAAATTTCACCATGATTGTGCCAAGCACCTAAACTTGTCCCCAAGTTAAGGACCTTAACTCGGCACTGAGTTTAGGATCTGACTCAGGCTGGCTTGGGTCTTCCGGCATGACTTCGTGCTTTCTCCTGGACTTTATGTTGCCCGATCCTCCTATAAATACCAACCTACTAGCTACTAGAAAAAGATTTTTTCTCTATTGGATTTACATTAACACTCTTAGACCTAGAGCTCCCATTAGACATTCTTCACTCCTATTGTCCACAACATACTCTCTTAACACCATTGTAAATCAAAGATCCACTAGAATGAGGTCAAATCTGAAATAACTAGTTCTAGTTAAAGAGAGAACAACTAATAAAAAAGATTAAAGTGGAAGTAGGTCGGAGATTACTTCGAACCAATATAAAACTTCTATGTGTTCTTTACTTTTATGCTATCTTTACTTGCTTGATCTGGGATTTTTATTGCTTTTCTGTTTATTAATCCAAACTGGTGCTTCCATCTTGATTTTGGATGTTGATCCATTTTTTGGGTTAATTTTTTTTTGCTTTCACCGAGAACCAAGAGTGAGTTATAAAGACTTGAAGCTTGAATTTTGGAATTGGAGAACATAGAGAGGCCAAATACTATATCTAAAATAGAGCAAGTCAACAAGAGCTTAGAGGTAGCCAAGAGGTGTCTTCAAATTCTGATTAATCTAAGAGCTTAGAGGTAGCCAACAGGTGTCTTCAAATTCTGATCAATCTAACTATATGACCAGAGAAGAGATGTAGAGGATGATGAAAGAAATGCAAGATGAGATAATGGCTAAGCAACAGGAGATGCTAGAAGGGTTCTTCCAAAGGATGGTATAATAAAGAATAACTAGAGTTGCTAAAATTCAAAACCGAGGACAAGGAGCTAATGTAGAAGCATCTAGGATTGGAGCGAAGAAAACAGAAACAATGGCCCTATGACTTGTGGGCACGATCCGTTTGGATGTAGGATAAGCTTTAATGCTTAAAGCAGGCAATGCTGAAACCAAAAGCCTATTGTTGGAACCAGTGGCGGAATGAAGTTATGGTTCAGAGACTTCCGTTGGAGACAACCCCATAATTGGTATGGATTGGAGTCAGGTGCGATTCCTTTACACTGGCTTTGAATAAATGATGCAATATAACCCCAGGACGCTTACATGTAAATGGAATCCCAAACGGTCCCTAGGCATGCTCTAAGTCAGATGCCTGAGATGACTATTTAGGACAATAATAACCCCACACCACTTAGACATGTACAAAACTTAGATCCAACCCTAGTCCTGCTCTAAGTCGGATATCTGGGGTGACTGCTTAGGATAATAGTAACCCCTGACCACTTAGATGTGCATAAAACCTAGATTGGTCCTTAGTCACACTCTGAGTTCGATGTATGGGATGAATACTTTGAATTTCTACTTGTTTTCTTTGATTTTGATATTTGAATTTTGAAATTCCACCATAGAGTGATGACTGATTTTGATCGCCTGAGGGTCCTAACCAGAGAAACGGGACCGGAGTGCAAGGTGCAAGTCCCCTCGTCGGAGAGCGAGTGGATGGACTTGTATGATATTGATCATCTTAGAGTCCTGACTAAAGAGACGGGACTAGAGTGCAAGGTGCAAGTCCCCTCACCAAAGAGATAGTAGATGGACTTGTACGATACTAGTCGCTTTAGAGTCCCGACTAAAGATATGGGATCGGAGTGCAAAGTGCAAGTCCACCTGCCAGAGAGCAAGCGATGGACTTTTACAACATTCATCGCTTTAGGTGCTTACCGGAGAGATGGTACCGAAGTGTAAGAAGTAAGTCCACTCATTAGAGAGTGAGCGGATGAGATTACTTTGTCGTTGAGTCCCTTTGCTTGAGAGAAAACGGACTCAGCAAGGATCCGGAGAGATCGAAACCCTAGATTAAAGAATAAATGATCCAGAGAGATCGTTTCAAACGAACCGGAGAGATCGTCTCCCTTAAATTGAATATTAAAACGATTAAGAGAGACCTCACATTAAACTAAATATAATATGATTCGGAGAGATCGCATGCTAAACTGAATACAAAAAGGTCCGGAGAGATCGAACCATGGAATAAATACAGATTGATAAAAGGATTTGCTTGCTTTGTATTAGAATGAAACTGATAAAACCTGGATGAACATTGGACGGTTAGGAAATGTGATGTAATAACTTCGAATGAAATCAAATGTGTGATGTAATAGGGGATATGTGACATAATAACTCCGAGTGAAATCGAAATGATTGTGATGTATAAACTAAACTTAGGCAGAGTCTGGAGTCTTTGGCTATAACAGGCTAGGAACAACTCATGATTGACAAGAATCCGAAGGAACTGCATGATTCCCTAAGATTAAAGAATTCTGAAGAGCTCAACTACTAAAGACTGATTAGTGGAACTTGTTCTTGAGCAAAGCACACCTTACATTCGAAAGGCGTACTTTGGGGAGCAAGTTTTAACCCATTTTTTAGCAAAGCAGATTTCAAATGGAATTCGAAGATTCAAATGAGGACAAATCGATTTGGAAACTTAAAGATGCATTTAAAAGGACAAGAGAATTGAGCACGGGAAATTTGGTCGAAAAATTGGCTAAGTCGTTAACTCAACCTCGAGTTACGGCCTTAAGTTAACCTCGAGTTAAAGATTTGACAAGTTAAGGATTTGAGTTGGTACCGAATTATGGATTTGAGTCGGTGTCGAGCTATTACTAAAGCATCTTCAGTTGTACGTCGAAAATTTAAACGCAATCGGAATGACTTGAAATTTGGCAAGAGCACTTAAAAAAGGAAAAATTAGGATTTAGGAAAATTTCACCTTGATTGGGCCAAGCACCTAAACTCGGCCCCGAGTTAGGTACCTTAACTCGGCACTGGGTTTTGGATTTGACTCGGGTCATCTTAGGCCTCCTGGCTTGACTTCGCGCTATCTCTTAAACTTTAGTGATGTTAGGCCTCTAACTCTATGATGCCTGATTTCCCTATAAATACCAATCTACTTGCTACTAGAAAGGATCTTCTCTCCAATGGCCAGTCACGATGACCTAGGCTGAGACCTAGGTCACGCTGTTTTGACGTATTTGCACCCATTTGCTCCTCCATTCGTCCATTCGATCACTTGAACCTATTTGGGCATTTGTGTGATTTTTAGGATTATTGTTTTATTGTAGATTTGCTTTCAACTGGATGAGAAATTTAATTAAGCGGTTTAGCAATACAAGTAGTATGGATCATTTTTATTACTTTATCGGTTAATTATTAGACTTGTTCACTTGAACATTTTAGCCGAGTGGGATTTATAGTCTTTTAGTAAATATTAAGATATTGCAAAGTGGTTATGGGGCGTCACAACTAGGTATTCATTAACACTCTTAGACCTGGAGCTCCCATTAGACCTTTTTCGCATCTATTCTCCAGAATATACTCTCTTAACATCATTGTAAATAGAAATTCACTAGATTGAGGTCAGATGTGACATAATTAGTGGTAATCAAGAGAGAGAAAAACTAATAAAAAGATTAAAGTGGATGCAGGCAAGCCAGAGATTACGCCGAACCACTATAAAACTTCCATGTCTTCTTTACTTTTATGCTATCTTTACTTTCTTGATCTGGGATTTCTATTGCTTTTCTGTTTATTTAATCTGAACCAGTCATTCATCTTGATTCTCGGTGTTAATCCATTTTTTGGGTTAACAAATATACTAGCAGGCTTTCCTAATTAGATGTTACGATGAACAATAAGTTGCAAGTGGACTTAATACTAGGGTCTCTTACTCCGTAGTTTGAGTCATTCATATTGAATTACAATATGAATGAAATTATTGTAAGCCTCGTGGAGCTGCTCAATGTGTCAAGATCGGTGGAGACTTCATCTAACGATTAAGGCACAATGATTCTAATAGAGAGAAAAACGACTTCTTTGAATGGTTCAAAGAAAAGGAAGCAAGTCAATAATAAAAGTAAGAATAGCGCTCCTAATGACAAGGGCGAGTGTTGCTATTGTCACAAAAAAGGGCATTGGAAAAGGAATTATTCAGATTACTTGAAAATTGTCAAAGAGAAGAAAGAAAATGGATCTACCGCTTCTATAAGTATATTTACGAATCAAAATTGTTTTGCAACCAATAATTTTTCTTGGTTTTTAGATACTAGATTTGGAATTCATATTTGTAATTCATTACAAAGACTTAAGAAGAGGCCGCATGTCGTAAAGGGTGAAATGAGGCTTCAAGTCGATGATGAATTTCGAATAAATGCAACTGCAAATGGAGATCATCACTTGGCTTTGCCAAATGGATTAGATATTGATTTTAAATAATTGCTATTATGTTGAAAACTTTATTTGTGGAATAATATTTGTGTCTATATTGTTTGAGGCTGAATATTTTTTCGTTATCTTGGTAATGTTGTGAACATTATGTTTGATATAAATAAAATATGCAATGTTGTTTTCGAAAATTGTATTTATGTGTTTAATTCTAATCATATCTGTGTTGTGAATAATTCTTCTAATGTCAAAATTAATAATAATTACATATGTCATTGTAGACTAGTAACAAACGACTGCATAAACTGAAAACCAAAGGTTTTCTACCATCTATTGATTCTGAATCATTTGATACACGCGGGTCATGCCTTGAAGGAAAAATGACCAGGCGCCCCTTTAGCGGGAGCAATGAAAGAGTTAATGAACTCTTGGGCCTCATACGTACTGATGTGTTTGGCCCAATACGCATATTTACAAAAGATAACTCTTCTTATTTTATTTCTTTCGCCGATGATTTCTCAAGACTATGATATGTGTATCTTATTAAGTATAAATCCAATTTCTACGAGAAATTTAAAGAATATAATAATGATGTTGAATATTAAATGAACCATAAGATTAAAATACTTTGATCTATTAGAGAAGGTGAGTATGTTGGACAAGAAATCCAATAGCACTTAAAGGTTAATCGGATTCTCTCTCAGGTTACTCCACCCTATACTCTGCAACATAACGGTGTTTTGGTAAGAAAAAATGAAACTTTATTATATATGGTTCGTCCCATAATAAGTAAAGATGAGTTACCTCTTTCCTATTGGGGTTTGTACTAGAAACCGCAGCACATATGTTGAATTTGATACCTAGTAAATCTATGCCTAATACACCATATGGAATGTGGCATAGGAAGAAACCCCACCTCAAGCATTTAAAGGCGTGGGGTCGTCCAGCCTACTTTAAAAACATTGGCACCAATAAACTTGAGGCAAGATTAGCTTTATGTAAACTCATAGGATATCCCAAGAACTCTATGGGATATATTTTCTACAGCACTGAGGAACAAAAGGTTATTGTTTCTCAACATGTCGTCTTTTCAGAAAAGGAATTTTTGTGAAAAGAATTTAACAGTGAAGTTTTAGATTTAAATGAGATTCGAGAAATTAACACAGAGGCCGAGTAGTAGGAGTACCAAATTTACTAATATAATAAAACATGCAACCTGTTAGAAGGTCTAATGGGGAATCTCGTGCACCAAAGAGATATTACGGTTTTTCTGATGGATGGTGAGAAAGAGGATTACGTCTTAAAAGATGATATTCCTCTTTCATTCCAATAGGTACTATGAAGTAAGGACATTGCACTTTGTCTTGGAGCTATGAAATGTGAAATGAATTCTATGTATGACAACAAAGTATGGACTTTGAGTGACATACTCGAAGGGATAAAACCCATTAGTTGCAAATGAACAAGTAAAGGCATATAAAGCAAGACTATTAGCAAAGGGATTTCATCAAATTCAAGGTGTTGAATATAACGAAACTTTTTAACCCTTAGCTATTTTTAAGTCCATTCAGATAATGCTAGTTGTCATTGCATTCCATGACTAAAAAATATGGAAAATAAATGTGGAAAAAGGCAATTCTAAATGGTGAATTAGAGAAGACCATCTACATATCGCAGCACGAAGGTTTCAAGGTTAGTAAGAGCAAGGGTAAGGCTTGTAAATTGTTAATATCAGTTTATAGTCTCAAAAAAGCTTCATGAAGTTGGAATAAGTGTTTTGATAAAATGATTTAACAATTTAGTTTTAATCAGAATGGAGGAAGCATGCACATATCGAAAAGAACAAGGAAGTGCTATAGTGTTCTTAATTCTATATGTCGATAATTTTTTGTTAACTGGCAACGACATTACATTGTTGCAATACATTTTACGCGTGGTTATCAAAGAACTTCTCCATGAAGGATTTGGGAGAAACAGCCTATATATTTGGTATTAAAATCTATAAGGATAGATTTGAAAGGTTGTTGGGATTGTCTCAAACCCTATACGTATATACCATACTAAAAAGCTTAAGTATGGAGAACCCAAGCATGAAAATCTTCTTATGTAATCTGGAGTCGTCCTTCCAAAGAAGGACACCCCTCATACCAATGAAGAGAAAGAGCATATGAAGAGGATAATGTATACATCTTCAATCGGTTTCATAATGTATGTTATACAATGTATTAGACCAAATGTAGCTTATGCATTTTGATGCGTTAGCCGATACCAGTTTAAATCTAGCGAGAAGCACTAGGCTGGTGTAAAATGTATACTTTAAAATACCAAGGACTTATTCTTTATATATGGGAGTGAAGACCTCCTTATGAAGGGGTATATAGATTTCAACTTTAAAAGTGATATCGATGATAGAAAGTATGTACCTGGTTACATCTTTACATTAGACGGTGGGGATATTTGTTGGAAAAGTTCCAAATAGGAAATAATAACCGATTCAACGATGGAGTCCGAATACATCACACCCTTAATGAAGTAAATAAAGACGTGGTTTGGATGTGCAAATTAATGACCGAGTTTCGAGTGATTCAGAACATTGAAAATCCAATGAAATTGTTTTTTGACAATAATAGTGCGATGAAAATCGTAAAGGAACCAACAGCTAACAAGAAGTCAAGGCACATTCTTCGTAAATTTCAATTTAATAAAGAATCCATCAATAATAAAAAAGTAGTGACAATAGAGTAGAAACTAAGGACAATATAACAGATCCATTCATGAAAGAACTAGCTCGATTAGTTAAGAAACTGATTGAAGGGATGAGATTAAGATTCCGTAGTTGTATCCAAGTGCAAGTTGGAGATTGATAGAGTTAGGGGTATGCCCTTAGGGTAATTTTGCAATTTAATACAAATTATTAATTCTACAATAAAATACCGTTCGAAATAAAATGTGATTTTCATTATATTATATACTTGTCATACTGTGTTATGTTAAATAATTATTTAATTTAGGTATATTAAATAGAAAATCCTTAAATAATTGTTATGTGATAGTAATTTCAATATGATGTAATCATGAGAATTTACCACATTGAAAATAAAATATTGCTCTAAACATTCCTAGTCAAGATGTTTTGAGATAGGATATCGATATATCCGTTGAGACTTACACAATGCTCTTCGGATGTTAGACAGTGTATTACTCATGAGTTACATACTGGTAGTTATTGGATAAATAAGGAATGGATCAATCAAGAGTTTTCTGTTGGTTAATATAACGAAGGTCAAATAGGGATCTCAAAGTAACAATATTACATAGTTCACTTGACTTGAGAGCACAATTGAACTTTGGAGTGGACATTCCACTTTGATTATTATTATATCTTGGCATATCGTAAACATCAAACAACTATAGTCGGGTCTAACTTGAAGCATTGGAAGTGAAGCACTATTCAAAAGAGAAATAGTCTTATGAGTTATATGAGGTTTGTATAATTATCAACTATATTCAATTCAGAGCCAAAGTCTCTGGCCAGAGTAGTATGGTTAATAATAATGTTTACTACTAGGTACCGCTTAAAACATTAAAGCTGGATTTTACCAGAAAATGAATAAGTCATAATTCTAGGTGAACTGTCATACCATTAGGTAAGGCGACATGTGAACATTAGTATTCGAATTGTTCAATATTAATTATTGGCTAAATTAACATCTTTGAATCGCACAATAGTAATGATGAATACTTTTAAATACCACCTGATTTAATTATATTATAATTGTTATAAATTAATTAATATTTAAAAAATATTTGATTTATTTGAATTCCATTAGTATTTAATCAAGTGCATATACAAAAGTTATACATCTACGTATCGATATGCGATATAGATAAATATTTAAATTTGATTTAAATTAATTAAATACTAAGTGGGTTTGGACAATCTTATACCCATTATACCCTTGCTATAGTTGGCTAAAAGGAAGGGATAGAGTTTTGAATGCTCAACTATAGATTTGAATTAGTAGAAAAGAATGAGTAAACAAAGGATATTAGATCTCTTTTTTTGCTCTACCAAAATGCTTATTTAAACTCTCTACTCTCATATATTTGTATTTCCTCCTCTACCCTGTTTCAACTAAAAATACGAAGGGGTATTATCCTTTCATTTCCAAAACAAATTTCAAATAAAATCAGTTATATTATAGTGTGATGTTCATCTCTAGTCTGTTACAAGTTCTACAAGTGGTTCGATCAGTTCTAAGGAGTTGGGTTCTTTATTCAAAAGTGTTAGTCATAGGCTACTGATTCGATAACATTTCAATATTAATTATTATTGTATAATATGTTGGTCATCATGTTCATACCATTTAGATTGCTACTATTATAACGAATTTGTATATAGCCTTTGTAATCTAATTGATATGTATATATTCAAATTAATTAAAAAAACAAATGAAAACATTTATTTTATTTTCAGCATAATATATATATAATTATGTTTTTCCAAATTTAATATTAAAGAATAGTTTTAGTAATTTTATAATGTAATATATGTAGCAATATATATATAATAAGTATGCTATATAAATTAAATTCATCAAAACTAGTTTACAAACATATTTTTTTCATTTAAAAAAGTCATATGATAGTTATTGATATGTGTGTGTATATATATATATATATATGTATATGTATATAATATTTTCTTTTAAATAAATCGATGTATAGTAAATCTTTGTATCAAATCTATACAGATTTGGTATATACTTAATACCATTTCTGTCAAAACTAAAAAAATAACCTTTAAATACATATATAATTTTAGTTAACAATATATATAAAGCTAAAATACAAAACATATATATGTGTGTATTCAAATAAAAATAAATGAAATCATTTTTTAGATTATATATATATATATTTGTTTATTTAATCTGTACTTTGAATTTAAAATTGAAAATGGGTATGTACTTAAATCTTGATATAACTTTGAATTTTAAATGAACACAAGATGTTTTAAGATACTATTTCAAAATATTTTGAATTGGTTAAAGCTATTTAAATAAATATCTGCAAATATTATATATATATAATCTTCAAATAAAACTATGGACGACAAAGACATATATAAATGGACAAATGTGTCTGTTGCGGCATAAATTCTAGTGTTGTATTTTTCATAATATTAATCATGTATACTTCATATATGTTGCACATGACTAGACATATGTAAGTGTATTTCATACATTTATAAAATATAACTCAATTAAATAAAAACATTTACAGTCAAATTAAATAAAATGAATATATTATTTAAAATATAGATCGGATCTAAAATCGGTTAGACTTCTAGGCCTATTAAAGATCTAAAAGTGGTCTTTTTTAAATTCATTCATTTAACTCGCTGTGAGTCGACCAATTCCTTCATGATCTACTTTCACATCTGATCCATTAGAGTGTACTTCACTCGATTCATTGATTTTTTCCGCTTATAATTTTTTGGATATCCCTCGAAGGATTAGGAACACTACTCTAGCGAACACACTTTAAATAACATACCCATAGTAGTAGAAAGAGAAACAATCTCCTTACAGCCCTCAGACTATGCCACTTCATACTTCTATATAACTGTCGAAGACTTGGTTATGTGCCCCTTAAACCCAAAGCCAAATAAGCTACCCCATCTGCTTCAGAGGTCAAAGACGAACCTCTGGCCTTTGCACATCAAGACATTCCAAATGTAGCGAGGAAGTCCATATCATCGATGATAAGGAGAATGCGAGGAATATTAGAGAAGGAGTGGTAATAGATTTAGGTAAAGAAGAAGAATCGGTTGATGATGAAGAAGAGGATGATGTGGAAGAATGAACGGGGGAGACCAATCCTTTGAAAGACGCTACTCAACTATACTTGAGGCCTTTTAAACACAAGATCAAAATGGCAACTTTGGAAACCGAGCCCCAACATAATCTTATTGAGGAATTATTCCCTCATTTAATTACTAATGACATATTAAGTGACTTTTCTAACCTCGATAATGTCCTCAGCTTCATAGAGCCTGACTATAACCTTGATGACTTTCCAACTCCTAATCTGCCATTTGGTACTGGTGTGCCTTTTACTTTTATAAGGGAAGTTAGTCCAATCTCTCAACCCCACGAGCATGGTCCACAAAATCCATAGAATACACAACACTCTACATAACATCTAGGATCATAAGTTTGTTTGCTCCACATGTATCTTACCCGATTCCAAATTTAATCCAATCTTTTCCTCTTTTCAAGCACCAGGGGAAAATATTGGTTTGGGACCTTGGATAAAAACTCTAGTAGTAACCCCCTTCTCTTCACCAAACAGATCCCTATCAACTAGGAGATCCTTCTATTAATCTAACTATTAATAGGACAGAAGAAAACAAAGGGAAAGAGAAGATAGAGAAAGGGAGGAAGAAGAAAGAAGAAGGAATCACTCGGAGCACAACTGATTGGAGGATTGATCCAGGTGCGAAAGAAGTTCTGGTTCCCCAACACCGAGATTGGTCCCTTTTGCTGCCATCAAGACCACATTCCCAATGGCCTGGCTATTCTAGAGGGTAGATTACACCTTCACCTCCTCTTTCCAAAGCTCACAACTAGTATCTTCCCTCCTCTTCATGCTTTAGCTCCTAGTGACAAATCCAAAATTTCACAATCCTTGTTTTCACTTCCAGAACAGAGGCCTAGAAAAGAACACACCATGATTATCGCCAACACTACTATTAACTGGGTTTTTCACTCATCAAAATTCAATAAGAATTAGAACATTTAGACTACGCCAGAATAACTCAAGAATTAACCAAAAGGACCAGAAAAAGAAGAAGGGAAAGACCCAAGAGGAAAGATGCCAAAATAAGCTAAGGTCCATCACCTATGGATCACTAGCGGTCCATAAGGCTTGCTCATGGACCCTTCAAACTTCTTGCATTATGATTCATTACCATTTCTAAGCACGCTTGCCAAGTTTCATAGCATGCCAAACAATCTAGCTTGAAAAGTGAAGACTCGTCTGATTCAAGTTATTTGACAAGAATTAGCTATCTTAAAATGGATCTATAGAACTCATACGAAGTCGGATTGACTTGAAATTTTAGAAGAACATTTAGAAAACATAGTAGAAGGCTCACAAAAAATGAAGTCATTTAGAGTTGATTTGATGGATCGCTAGCGACCCATCTAGAATGGGCCTCACCACCCCAAATTTTTATGGTGGGTCCCTAACACTCTCTAGAGTGATCTAGCAAAGTTTCGTCCTATTTCGTTAAGATTTAAGCGAGATATGGATAACCTTCTGGACCAGATGACCCATGATGATAGATGATCAAACTAACTCCAAATGACTTGATATTGGGACAAGGCACTTAAATAGAAGATAGGAAGACAACGAAATAAAGATCACTCAAAAATATGCTAAGTGGATGGATAGCTAGCAATCCATCCCGTATGGAGAGCTAGCAATCCATCCCAATGGATAGCAATCGATCCATCAAGATAGGTCGGACCGCCTTTAAACTTTCCGAGCTCCTTTGTAGGATTAAGTAAAGGATTCTAGTAGAAAAATATGCTAAGGTGATGGATAACTAGTGATCCATCCCCTATGGATAGCTAGCGATCCATAGAAATGACTCAGATTGATTTGAGATTTTTGGTGACGACTTGGCATAACAACCGGACTCTTCTACACCTGGACTTCTGGCCAATATTCACTGAACTTCCATATAAATACTCACTTACCTGCAACTAGAGATGGATCTTTTTCGGATAGGGAGCCGCCATTACTCTAATGGAATTCCTTCACTTCTTCAACTATCTTCTTCCTCACAATAGTCATCAAGGGAGTTACTGTGATTCTCTAGTTAACCCTTGAACTTGTGACTTATTGTAACTGATTGTAACTTAGATCTAAGGACTAACTAGTTGATATCCAAAAAGATTCAACTAGAATAATCATAATAAAGATTGATTAAAGCGATGTGGGCCAGAGTCAGTCAAACCACTATAAAAATTCGATCTCTTTTCTTACTTCTCCTCTTTATTTGCTGTTTATCTAAGAATTGTGCAACTGATTATCTACATTGGTGCTTTCACACTTGATCTAGGGTGTTGATCCATTTTTTGGGTTAACAACTGCATTGCCAACTTCTAAAGTCTCATCCTCCAAAGCTTTAATGGAGTGCGAGCTTATATACCTTTAGATGGACTTACCTAGACTCCAATTCTTATACAATATAAAGAACACGCCCCCAAAGGACCTAGACATAGGCAATTGCTTCACAAGACTTAGTGAAGCGGTGTATATTATGAAGCAATCACCATTGGCGTGACCGACCTAAATAAATAGAATTGTTAGATCATAATGACACATAATAAGGAAAGTGAGAAGGATAAGAAGATTAGAAAGAATCTTTTCGTTCAAGTGGAAAATCTCAAGAAGGAGATATCTGCCAAGCATAAGGTAGCAAAAGATATGGAGAAGCGACACAAGGCTGAAATCCAGGCCATAAAGGCCAAGATAGAAGTGTGGAACAAGCAGTCCAAGAGGTCTACATTCATACTAGTGATATTACTAAGGAAAAAATTTATACTCCGGATTAAATGAAAGCCCAGATCAAGAAGCTGAAACTTGTACTCAAGAATGAAAAGGATGAAAGGTCAAGGCTCTTGAGACCACCCATCTTATGTCGAAGGCGTCTGCAACCTACAACTAGAGAAAATGACACTCAAGGAATGGGTCGTTTAGCTAGAAGTTTGCCTCGCCTGGGTGGAGAAAAAGAAGATAGACTTCAAGAACAGGATCGAACGCGCCATCCTATACTTCTATATCAATGTTGTCAGATCAGGAAACATCATGTGGTTGGTAGAAGACTCTTGAGACTCTGGTCAAAATTTATAAGGAGATATTGAAATAGGAAAGAGAAGAAATAGAAGAAGTAGATGAAGAAGCAATCAAGGTCCTCCTCCTCGATGAGTTCGACTTGAAAGCCCATACTGATGGTCGGCAATATAGGCTGCTAAAGCCGCTTCTCTTGCATAGGCACCCACTAGGGCTCCTGCCGAGTCCATCTCCATGTACTTAGTTGAAGTCACCATTCCCATCATCCGGGAGTCCTAGGTGGATGCAATAAATTCTGGGACGACCAACTCTGACGTTGTCGACATCCCTATGCTTATGCCTCTTCAGTCCACCACTATCGTTGCTGCTTCATCTTCTAGGGGATATAATCTAAAAAACCTAGCTTCATGCCACCTTTGATTATACACTTCCATTGATGTCTCCAATCCATCTAGAAGGATAGGCCAAAGACTCTTCACATGTCTCAACAGCGACTCCAAGAGGTATATCTCTGACCTCTCCTATCTTTAAGGAGCTTCAAATGTCTTCTAAAGATGTCTCTATTCTTTTCTTATCTCTATGTCGACTTTCAGGTCAACTACCCATAGTGCCCTTACCAGGTGTGACCAATGACCTAAGCCCTAAAGTTTCTGTTACACATCCATCATCGTAGAATTCTACTCCACCTTCCATTCCAACCTCCTCCACTCGGTCCACTTCGGAGCCCGATTTAAAAAAGATGGCTACTCTGAATGAGGAAAGCACGAATGAAATTAAATCTCAACGGGCAATGAGAAAGTGCTTATAATAGATGTTAAGCAGCCCAGGCTTGGGCCATCTACGAAGCAGAGGAAAGTTATCGACATCTCCAAGCTAAAGAGCATCAAACTTAAACTGGGCGTAGAGAAGATCCCTCCTCCCTTGTCTATTCGACTGCCTACCACTCTGGTCCGGTCTCGACTTCTACTGTCCTTTCCATGGGAGAAGCCCCCATAATAACTTATGAAACTCCTATCGGTTCTAGAGAGGACTCGGACTAGACTGGCTTTAAAGAAGTTGACACCACATCTAGGGCCACAAAGAAGAGAAGGAGAAAGTCTCGGGCCCTCGCGAAACCTGGAAAGCAACTAAAGAGGGTTAAGATATGATCTCATCTTGTCACCTCCCAAAGACATGTTTCTTCTACTTTTTTGGTTTCCAGATTATATGTACATAGGGCGTTGCATGGGTATGACCTTGCATCTTGTACTAAAAAGATAAAGATATAAACAAAATGTTATCTTTTATTCAATTCTGCCTTTAAATTGTACTGCATTTTTTATTTCCTTGCTTGCGTACTAGCTTGCATATATAACTATATAATTATTTGTGACACAATTATAAAAATACCATGCCTGCATGTATTTGTGATTTATATAATGCTCTTCATTTACTGTAATTTCATATGTATAGCTAAGTTTTTCAATTGAATATTGTAACTTTGTTACTTAGCTTTGCATATTCTCAGTCACATATTTCTCGATTAACTAAGCAAAAGTGTATGCCAAACAATTTCGTTTATTATCGCTCAAATATATTCTATTCTGTTATAAACAAAGTTGCATCCTATAAATGTGGTTTAGATTATATGATTTACCTTCTCATGTTAATGCAAGCATTGATATGATTTAGTAGTGTACTCGCAGATGATATTCAACTTTACACCAGTTCCAAACTTCGGGAATCGACGTCTTATATGTCTATCTCCAAGAATTTATCAATGACCCTACCTATCTTTGAAAATTTGTAAAGATAAGATGTGTAGGAGTACATTATCCTATCGATTCCCGGTCATATTCTACTTTATCAATCATATCATGGATCAAAGGAATTGATCGGTACCTATCTCGGAGTACCTAGACATCCAATTTTCAAAACACACTATGTCTGATTGTGCCATTGATCTTGTAACACAATGTAGGACTTTAAGAATATGATTCAATTGATTCATAAAGCTTGCTTAGTTCATGGAAAAATGACAATCATTTCCTTATCACATTGAATCTTGATGAATAGGTTGCTTATTTGTAAAAATAGGAAATCAGGTGAAATAGCATCATAGAAGCTTGCTTTTCCATGCTCTGGGAATTGGGATCCCATTTACAATTGATAGCTTGAAAGTCTTGTCTCCAAGTTTCTACACAATCACGTATGGACCTTCGTAACTCGGACTGGGTGCCCCATGTTTGGAAATACTCATTTCAAACCGACCAATCTCGAAGGTGTGGTCTCAGACCTTGGCATTGATCTATTGTGCTACTCTCCTCTAGTGATTAGCTACCTTTAGATCGCCCTCTTACTGCTTTTCTTTAAACAAGTCAAGGGCCTCAAGCAAGAGTTTCTTGTTCACCTTAGGATCATTGTGAAATTTTCTATAAGAAGGGACGTCGGCCTCAATCATTATCATGGCCTCGGTTCCATAGGCCAAGGAAAATGGAGTATGGCTAGTTGTGGACTTATGGATTATCTAATAAGCCTATAATGCTAATGGCAACTCATCCACCCAATTGCCCTTGGCTCTTTCCAATCACTTCTTTGATATGATGATCTTGTTTACCATTTCCAACTGTCAATTCACCTGTAGATGTGCTACTTCCATGAAACTCTTCTTAATTCTATATCGAGCATAGAATTCTCGAATCTCCACACTCTCAAATTGAGTCCCATTGGTTAGTGATTATCTTCTATGAAGCTCAAAGTCTACACAAAATGTTCTTCATCATAAATTTGATCACTTTCGCCAAAGTGATCGTTATAAGCAGTCCCGCTTCAGTCTACTTTATGAAGTAGTCCACAACTACTATTGAATTTGTCGCTCCACCCCTTGACATCGGTAACACTCAAATGATGTATATTCCTTAAACTGTGAATGGTCATCGGCTAACCATCTGCATAATCATGTTGGATGGGGCTTTTGGAACCTTTGCAAATTTCTAGCACTTATTGTTGGATCCAGGCTAGCATACAACGGGATAAATGGATAAATTTCAAAAAAAGTTATTCCAATTGGATCTTATTGGGCCTATGAAGTCTGAATTTATCTATATCTTACCTTATCTTGTTTAAAATAGAATCAATATTTTAATTTATTTATAATAAAATTTTATTATATTAATGTTATGTTTAATATATAGTATAATGTATGTATCAAATACACATGTTGTGTACATGCACATGCACATGCAACATAAAAGGTGTATATGGTTTAACATGTCCATGTATAGATGTTGGGGTTTACACCATAACAGACATACTAGCCTGTCTATATACATACGTAGCATCTAATATGTAATTATATATATGTATGTTTACTTACATATATATTGTAAAGTATGTTTAAAATATATAAGTTTATGTAAGTATATATATAAGTATATTTATAAATAGTTGATATTATAATATGTTGTGATTATAAATTTATTATATTTAACTATAAATTCAAACTAAAATTTGAAATTCAAACTCTAAATCTTTGATCTAGATCTATTTAGAAAATTTCTAATAATTCAAATTCAAATTAATATATTAATTTTAAATAAATATATATTATGTGCGTATATATTGAAACTTGTAATTTTTTTAAACATACGTATGCATATTAAATTATAATTAAGAATTCTATATATATATATATATATCTAAGTGTGTATGTTTAGACATAAATAAATAACTAAATATATATAGCTAAAACAAATATTTTTTAAATCACGTAGTTTTGAAAAATTGGTTTTGTTACTTTGGTTCTAATAGAAGATCGTCAAGGATAAAAAGATTGATTCTTTTCTTCTCGAAGGCAAAAACATATACAAAATTTATTTTATATGTAATATATATATATATATGCATGTGTATTTTACATATTACATATCTTATATATATATTAAAAGTTAGACTTTGTATTTAAAATTATTATATAAAATATATACATGTGTGTATATATATGAGAAATTTATTTTTTTGAAAACATATTAGGTATGCATATTGCTAAATTTAGGAATATATTTTATACAGAATATACATGATTTAAAATCAAACTAGTTTTAAATATTACTACATGTTTTAAATTATTTTTGAAAATTAAAAAATATAATAATTTTTATATTGTCGAATGATAAACTTACTATTATATACATATATATGTATGTATATTTAATATTTTAACATATATATATATGTACAAACTTTTCATCCAATGTTGACAACGCAAGCCTATATGAATTCATGATAATATACAAATAGATAATAGCAGCATAATGAAATGATAAATAATAGATAAATATGTAAATAATATAAATCAGATTAATACCTTGTCCAAAGCCTAGATGAAACATTTAGAGATATTGAATTCGTTCATTCCTTGAATCAGTATCCAAACCTTAAGAAAGAGCTACCAAACTGAAAGAAGTAACCAACATTATTCGAATTTGATTTAGTTTGTGTATTTGGAAGCTTGAAATTAAGGAAGAGGGAAGGTATAATGGCCAGCCGTGGCTGCATTGAATGCAACAAAAAAGTAAAGCACTAAAGTGGGGTTAGAGATGAATAAATAGGCAAGATCCTAAAAAGTGAAAAGGGAAATCAGGATACTCCTTTTTCTCTTACCAATTCATTACTTTTTTGAATCAAAATTACACCCCGCATTCCCTGATATGATCGGCCACCCTAGGCTCATATATGGGCCTCAAAACCGCTTCAAGCCTAATCAGTAAATATTGCATTTAAATCTAATTCAAATGCACATCGATATCGTACATCGATTGTGTGTTTATAACAATTATACACACACTATTTAATATTGATCAACAAAAATTAAATTAAATTTTATAACTAATATTTAAATATTAATTAATTCCATTAATTTATAACAATTATAATTAAATCTGATGGTGGTGGTATTCAATATTTCGGTTGTACGACTCATAGGTGTAAATTTGGTCAGTGATCAATCATGAACAATTCGAATACTAACCATTACACGTCACTTATCAGGTGATGTGACATTATGGCCAAATTTATCGCTTACATAGCTTTGATAAAATACAATTTTAATTTATTTAACTGTTACTCGGTAGTGACAATTATGCACACCAATTCTCTTCGTCGAAACTATATCACATTAGGACTCATGGAATTTTTTAATGGTCCAAATACCAATAACGTCCATATTTAACTTTATAATCCAAACACAAAGTCCTTTGTTTAGTAATAACTATTATTATTAACTGAACTATTCTAGCTACAGATTTTGACTTTGAGTTGACTTTAGTTGATCATGATAAAAACCTCATATAACCAAGGAGATGAATCCTCTTGAATAGTGTTTCACTTTCAATGCTTCCACTCGATCCAACTATAGTCACAAGATGGATGTCTTGCCACGATTTGACTATAACCAAAGCGGGTCTTCCATATTGAAGATCAATAGTATTCTCAAATGAAGAGAACTGTGCAATATTGTCACATCAGTATTTTCTATTTGAACTTAGTTATATTAACCAATAGAAAACTATTGAGTTAGTCATTCCATTGCATCCCGTAACTATTAGTACGCAACCTCTAGGCACCCAGAAGTCATGAGTAATAAGCTTTCCAATATTTGAAGAGCATTACATACGCTAATCTCAATGAATGCATGGATATCTAGCCTACATACATCTTGACTAGAAATAATTAAAATGATGTGTTTATTATATTATGATAAAATACTAAGATTACAACCATTTTAATTACCATCACAAGCACATCATTTATGGATATTCTATTAAATACATTTAAATTATATAATTAATTAATGATAACACATTATAACAAGCATATAACAGAAAGAAAAATACCTTTATTTCAAAAGAGATTTAATTATAGAGTTAATAATTTACATTAAATTACAAAACTGCCCCAAGCTCATATCCCTAACTCTATCGATCTCCCACTTGTACTTAGGGACAATTATGGAATCGCAATCCCATCCCATTGATCATCTAGATGAGAACCGACCTAGTTAGACCCTTCATGAATGATCTACTATGTTGTTCTGGGTATCTACCCTTTGTACCACTGCCTCTTTCTTCTCAACGAATTATCTAATGAGATGAAACTTTCAAAGAATGTGTTATGATTTCTTATGTGCTCTAAGCTCCTTTGCAATTTGTACCAATGCATTTTTGTCATAGAATAATGCCATTTGAATTGTCGTATCGGGATCACTCCAAGCTCACTTAAAACTTGTGCATCTAGAATGCTTATTGGGCACCATCATGGAATCAACTATCGTTTCCTATTTGCAACTTTTCCAACCAGCCGCCCTATAGTTAATAATAAAAATATAACCTGACACTGACTTATTATCCTTGATATAACTTTGAAAGCTAGAGTCGGCATACCCCTTCATAATGAGGTTTCCCTTCCCATATATGAAGACTAAGCCTCTATTATTTCTCAAATACTAGAGTATATACTTTATAGCAATCCAATGCTTTTATTCAGGATTAGACTAGAATTGGCTTACGCATTCTAATGCTTAGGCCACATCCGCTCTTGTACATAGCATAACATATATTATGAAAAATTGCCAAAGCATACAATTGCTCTTTATACACTCTTTCTTTTCATCAGTCTAAGGAGCGTCCTTGTTAGAAAGGATAATTCCAGCATTGGAATATTTTCATGTTGGAATTCTCTATACTAAATCTTTTCAATATAATATCTATGTACAGAGATTAGGACAATCCTAATATCCCCTTAGATCTATCTCTGCAGATCTTTATATCTAGTGAATATGCTCTCTCCCAAATTGTTCATTAAGAAATTCTTGGAAAGCCAAATTTCACTAATTGTAATAACGAAATGTCATTGCAATCAATAGTAAATCATCAACGTATAATACCAAGAAAACAATAGCATTTACCTGCTCCTTTCGATATATGTTCACTTCCTTTATGTTCTGATAAAAACTAAACTATTTGATCACTTTATCAAAACACTTATTCCACCTCCTTGAAGATTTTTTAATTCGTAAATGAACTTTAACAATTTTGCAAGCTTTTCCCTCACTACCACTGACCTCAATACCCTAGCCTGTGACATATAGACAGTTTCTTCTAGATCTCCATTTAGAAAATGCAATATTTACATGCATTGTTCATATTTCGTAATCATAAAACACATCAATAGCTAACATGATCTAAAAGGACTCAAGCCTAGCTACGAGTGAAAAGGCCTTATCATAATCAACTCCTTTAATTTGATGAAATCCTTTCATGACTAGTTTAGATTTATAAGTCTCCACTTGTCCATCTACATTTAGCTTTTCATAAAAATCCATTTGCAGCTGATCGGTTTTATCCCTTCATGTATGTCAGACAAAGTCCGAACTTTGTTTTCATATATGGAATCCAACTTGAATTTTATTGCTCTAAGCCAGAGTGCAGAGTCTTTACTCTATAGTGCATGTTAGAAGGATACAGAAATGTCGCCATCTAAGATACAGTCCTCCTTCTCACTATCCCTAAGAAAACCATACTATCACTTTGGTATGCAAGATTCCCTACCAAACCTTCTAATAGGTTGCTTGTTTTCATATACGATTGAAATTGGTTCTCTCACCAGTTCAACCTTCGTGTTAGACTCTCGGATCTCATCCAATTCTACAATTCATTGTTAATTTCTTTCGATAGAAATTCCTTTTTCGGGAAGTCAACATGTCGAGAAACAATGACCTTTTATTCCTCAATGTTGTAGAAAATATAACCTGCGTATTTCTTGGATATCCTGTGAGTTTACACAAGACCGATCTTGCCTCAAGCTTATTGGGACCGATGTTCTTAACATAGACTCGACAATTGAAAACTTCAAATAATTGAGGAGGGGTTTCTTTTCGTGCCACATCTCTATGGTGTCTTAGGCACAAACTTAGTGGATAATAAATTCAACATATGCGTTGTATTCTTTAGCGCATATCCCCAAAAGACAAAGGTAACTCAACCTTACTTATCATAGAATGAACCATATCTAATATAGGTTAATTCCTTCGATTTGAAACACCATTGTGTTGTAAAGTATACGGTGAAGAAATTTGAGATATAATTCTATTATCTTTTAAGTACCATTAGAGTTCTTGTCTACGCATTCTCTCCTCGATCTTATCTATTTCATCTTTCGGTTCGTCTAATTTTCATCCTCATCCTTGTACTCAATAAATTTCTCACAGACATCGGATTTGTTATTCATAAGATACACATATCTTAATCTCAATAAATCATGAATTAAGTTTGCAAAATAAGAACAATTATCTTTGGTAATTATAGGCATTGGACCATATATACCACTATGTATGAGCCCTAAAAGTTCATCAACTCTTTCATTGATCCTACTAAAGGAGTGTTTGATCATTTAACCTTTGAGATAACTCGCACATGTCAAATTATTCAGAATCAAATGATGGGAGAAAACATTTGGTTTTCAATTTATACAGTTTTTTTCTCACTAATATGACCTAGCCAAAGATGAAAAGGATAATTTTTATTTATATTGTTATTTGAAGAACTACTCACAGAACATACATAATTTGTATTGATCACATAAATGTAAAATACCACCGTAGACTTTATTACCATCTAAAATAACATTCACAACATTATTAGCAAAGTGAAAAACATAATCAATCTCAGAAAATCTAGACACATAAATAATTCCACAAATAAAGCCTTTTACATAATAGCAATCATTTAATATCAAAACAAATCCACTTGGAAAACACAAATGAAAATCTCTAACTATTATTGCATCTACAATAGACCCATCATTAACTTGAAGCCCCATTTCTCCCTTTTCCATGCAATGCCAATTTATAAGCCTCTATAAGGAATTATAGATGTGAGTTTCAGATCCAGCATCTATAATCCAAGGTAAATCAAGTATCTAAAATCTAAAGTAATTTATGGTTGCAAAACAATTTTGAGTCATAAGCGTACCTGATGGGGTGATAGAACTATTCTGCTTCTTCTCTTTAATGATCATCAAGTACTCTAGAAAATTCCATTTCCAATGACCCTTCTTGTGAAAAAGAAGATATTAACCCTTGTCCGTAGAAGCAATATTCTTATTTTTCTTATTAACCCTTTTTTCCTCTTCTAACCATTTAAAGATGACACGTTCCCCTTAACAGCAAGTATGGCCCTTTGATCTTTGGACGTAGATTTAGTCGACCTCAACATGTTGAGGAGCTCCATAAGGCTTACGTTCAGCTAGTTTATATTATAGTTAATATGAATAGATCATATTGAGGAGTAAGACACCCAAGGATTAAGTCTACTTGCATCTCGTTGCTTATTGCTATGTCTAATATGTAGGTCTATCAATATAGCATTTCATCATTAGAATATAATTGTCCACTTTCTGTCTCTTGGTCATTTTGGTATTGAATAGTTTCTTGTTAAGTTTGTACCAGAATGGGATTGTTCACCAAATAGAGCTTTGAGACCATCAAAAATCTTATGGACGGACATTTTTTCATGCTTCCTCTACAACTGCTTGTCTAACATAGATACTGGGGATCTCTTGATCCAAAGCCCATTTATCACAAGCAAGCATAAGTTTTAGATCTGCATCATTACCAGGTTATTCTTTTGGAGGTGCAATTATCGATGACTAAAGACATTCACATTTTAATGTTATCTTTATCGCTCTTAGCCAGTTAATGTAGTTAGATTTGGTTTGTTTGTAATTTTCATAAAATAGCTTAGGTGTAGACATTTTTATACAAGTCTTAACTTAGTAGATTTGGAAAATTTCATAGTAGATCTATTATAATATTATTAAGGTTAAACTTTATGTTTCATTTTACTGATAAGCTCCCACAAGTTTTATATGTTTCTCCAAACTCTAAGATGAAACATAGAAGTCTTTCAACGTCACCAGTGGCGTTAGGACTCGTTTGTCTTGGAATTTTCACCCTGAGGAATATCGACAAATCGTACTCCCACAATAATGGATAACCACTTATCGATTGTATCAAATACAACTGCTAACCCGTGGTTCCTTGTGCTAATCTCATTTCGACCTTGAGGAATATCAACAAACAAAAAGAGATTATTCACTGGCATCTATCATTTTGCGAAAGCCTAAATATAATGTACATGCCTTGAGGAATATCAACAAATACTTACAAATTTCTTACTTCGTCTATTCAATATATTAATAGTACTATACATAACATCCTTAGCTTGAGAAATATCAATAAATAAGGAGTATGCAAGTAATTTATTAATATATAAATGGTAGAGTACAACTTTATATTAAAGATTCATAATCTTTAATATAATATATTGAGTGATGTCGACTTATGAAATAATGTTTTTCTTATAAAATACCCTCATGATTCAAGTTTCGGAAAAATCAGAAATCATGGTATACGTACTATAGGCATCTATTTATCCCTTAAGTCTATTTGGGGATTCCTAATGTCCACCTTTAGTTCATACATTCATATTATATAATTTTTAACTTAATATATGACTTTTATAATTTAATTAACGTATATAATAGTCTTATATATAATATTATATTATTTAAGTCTTAATTAACTAATTTAATTAACTAACATGTTAATTAATTTAATATTATTCAATCAAATCATTTTATATTGAATATGTATACTATAATACTTATATAGTTACACACACATATCTTTATATGTATATGTGTATTTCATTATCTATTAATTAACTTTTAATTAATTTATTTAATCAAACAATTTTAATTAAATATTTAAAAATTTAAAAATTCTTATTATATACACATACACTTACATTGTCTTAAACAACTCAAGTCACTGTAACATATATCATAATATATCTTATATATACATAAACATATTTATATATATTTAATTAATAAACTATTTAATTATTAATCTTATTAATATTAAAAATTTAGAAATTTATTTATTATATTTAAAAAAACTTTTGGAAATTATATTATAACATTTATAATATATATTTCTTATTTTAAATTTAACTTTTAAATTTAAAATTTAAAATTAATTTCTAAAATTAACATTTATAATATATATTTCTTATTTTAAATTTAACTTTTAACTTTTAATTTAAATTTAATTTCAAAATAATTTTAAAAATCAGCCCAAGGCTCAATTCAAATTGGGCCTTTTCTATTAGGAGCAATCTTTGTGCTTACTTCGCCTTTTGGGCCAAGAAGAGCAGAGTACTTTATTACCCAAACATAACCTTAGACACCACTTTTCTAGCACTCGACTAAATGGCTAAGCTTAATTAGTTACTCTCAACATGACTAATTTAGACAGCATCGTCTATCGGGCTCTGATACCATTGTTGGATCTAGGCCAACATTCAGCGAGGTAAATGGGTAAATTTCAAAAAAAAACTATTCTATTTGGATCTTATTAAGCTTATGAAGTTTAAATTTATAAAGATCTTATCAAATTTTATTTCAAAAATTAAATCAATATTTAATTTAAATTATAATAAAGTTTTATTATATTAATGTTTTTATATAGTATAATGTACGTGGCATATACATATATGTGCACATGCGCGTGCAACATAAAATGTCCACATGGTTTAACATGATAGATGCTGCGATTTACGCTGCAACGGACATATTAGCTCCTTCATATACATATATGTTGTCTAATATGTAAGAATATATATTTATTTGTGTATATTGTAACGACCCGCAAATTCGTACCCCTTGAGTCAACACTATTCTACAACAATCAACTCAAGTTGCATAGAAATACGAACCATTTGGGTTAAAGAAGAAGAGGTAGAAGAAGAAAATAGAAAACAACATCAGAATCTAACCATCGCAGCGGAATAAATATAATAGATAATAAATGATCTTTACACAAAAATAAATATATCTGTTTATATATTACACCATGAGAGTACACCAATCACAGTTCAATATCAATATCATACAACTGGATATACAACAAATCAATATGGTGGAATATATATAAAACAAGTACGAGAGTATGTATCGCCATTCAATTTATTTTCAACAGGCTTAAAATTCCATATTCCACATTTTACTCAACTTCAAATTATTCAATTAAAAATTTTAATTATCAAATAAATTGTGATATTCGTAATTCAAGTTAAAATTACTCTATTGAATATTTAAAATCAATTAAATATTCTGATTCTAAATGCTCGAAAATTCCGGGTCGTCACATATATATAGTATAAAATGATATTTTTATGTAAGAATGTATGTGTGTGCGTGTATAAATAGTTAATATTATAATTTGTATTGGTTGTAAATTTATTATAAATAACTATAAATTCAGGTTTACATTTAAAATTAGAATTCTAAATCTTAGATCTAGATCTACATAGAAAATATCTAACAATTGAAATTTAAATTAGTACATTAGTTTCAAATAAATATATTATATATATATATATATATATATATATTGAAACTTATAAAAAGAATTATAATCGTATATATACATATTAAATTAGTATTAAGAATTTTATATATATGATAATATATATAAATATGTTTTGATGTAAATAAATAATTAAATACATATATTTATACATTCGGTCAATTTTTTTAAACATTTTGGTTTTTAAAATATTGGTTTTTTAATTTTAATTCCCATACAGAAATCATCAAGTATAAAAATAAAATTAATTTTTTTCCCTAGGGAAAAAGAATATAGAAAATTTATTATATATATATATATATTTACATTTTACATTTATTTTATAGATATATATATATATATATAATAGTAAAAGTTGGATTTTATATTTAAAGTATAATATAAAATCAATATACATACATACATGTATACATACATACATACATGTATATGAGGTAAAAAATATACTTTTTCAAAAACATATCAAGTACATATATTCGCTAAACTTATAAATATATTTTATACATAATATATAAGTATTTAAATTCGAACAAGTTAAAAATATTATTACATGTTTTAAATTATTTTCAAAAATTAAAATATACATAAATTATTTTTTATTATCGAATGATATACGTATAATTATGTGTGTGTGTATTAATTTTAACACACATATTCATCCAATGTTGATGGCACAAACAGATTTGAATTCGTGATAATATACATAAACAATAGTAGCATAATAACATGATAAATATTATGTAAATATATAAATAATCTAAATTGGATTAATAGCTTTTCCAAAGCCTAGATGAAACACCATGAAATGTCGAATATGTTCACTCCTTGGGTCGGTATCCAAACCTTTAAAAAGAGCTGCCATATTGGAAGCAGCAACCACCGTTCTTCAAATTTGCTTTAAATTGTGTATTTAGAAGCTCAAAATTAAGGAAGTGAGAGGCTACAATGGCCATCCTTGGCTGGATGGAATGGAGTAAAAAAGTAAACCTCTAAAGTGGGGGATAAAGATAAATAAATAGCTAAAATCTTAAGAAGCGAAAAAGGGATTCGGATCCTCCTTTTGCTCTTACCAGTTCATATCTTTTATGAATCAAAATTCCACCCCACATTTCATGATATGATCGGCGACATTAGGCTCATAGATGGGCCTTAAAACTACATCAATCCCAATTAATAAACAATTCATTTAAATTTAATTCAAATGCACATCAATATCTTATATCGATACATGTGTTTATAACTATTAATCTACATAAATTAAATAAAAATTTATTACTAATATTTTATAAATATTAATTAATTTATAACGATTATAATTAATTAAACTAGGTGGTAGTATGAGTATTTAACATTTCGATTGTGTGACCCTTAGGTGTCAATTCGCTCAGCGATTAATATCAAACAATTCGAATATTAACGTCCATGCATCACTTGGCAGACGATGTGACATTATAACCAAATTTATCGCTTATGTAGCTTTGGTCAAATTCAATTTTACTTTATTTAAGCATTAATTGTAGTGACAATTATCTACACTAATTCTCTTCATCAATACTATACCACATTAGGACTTGCGGAATTTGGTAATGGTCAAAATTCCGGTATCATCCATATTTAACTTATAGTCCAAACACAAAGTCATTGGTTCAATAATAACAATTACTAGTCGCCAAACTACTATGGCCATAGATTTTGACTTTAAGTTGACTTCAGTTGACCGTGACATTAAACTTATATAATTGGAAGACGAACCCTCTCTTGAATAGTGTTTCACTAGCAATGCTTCAACTCGACCCAACCATAGCAGGTTGATGGATGTCATGCTATGATTTAACTATAATCAAAGTGGAGCTTCCACAATGAAGATCATTAGTATTCTCAAGTCAAGAGGACTATGTAATATTGTCATATTGATATTTTTATTTAACCCAAGTTATATTAACCAATAGAAAACTAACGAGTTAGTCATTCCATAGTTATCCAATAACTATCATTATGTAACCTCTAGGTGCCCTCCAACAGTCTTGAGTAATATACAATCAACATTTGAAGAGCGTTATGTAATCTAATCTTAATGGATGCATCGATATCCAGTCTTGATACATCTTGACTAGGAAAATTTAAAATGGTATGTTTAGTATATTTTGATAAAACATTAAGGATTACAATAGTTGTAATTACTATCACAAACATACCATTTATTTATTTTCTGTCAAATATACTTAAATTAAATAGTTAATTATAACCCATTATAATAAGCATATAACAGAAAGAAAAACATCTTTATTTCGAAAGAGATTTTATTACAGAGTTAATATTTTATATTAAATAACAGAGTTGCCCCAAGGGCAGACCACTAAATCTATCACTTATAACATCTCCTAGAATAGTCAATTGCATCCCATTTGACAGTCGACCGGAACTACTCATAGCAAAGAATCTTCTTTGTTAATGTTTTCTCCAGCGTGATCAATACAAATTCCTTTATACACATCTGTAAGGATAGTTTTAGCTTCGTCTTTTGAGAGACATCTTAGCGGAGGCTTCAGAATCCACTTCTATACATCACTCGGCAGAATGAGGTACTTTACACAAGAACTTTCATCATTTGTTACTTCCCTTAATGAGAGTTTCCTTTAGCCAATAATCCTTGATCAAATTCATCTACAACTCCTTTTCTTCCTCGACCTCTAAGATCCAATCAACATCCATCATGTTAATGTTTGGAGTTGTCAATACCTCTACTAGTACAATTCCCAACAGGTGCACTTCTCTAGAGCTTGCCAATTTGACTAATGAATTTGTATTTATATTCTTCTCTCAAGGGATGTATATTATCTTGCAATGCTCAATGTCGTCAGAGGTTTCAATACTTTATTAGGTAGGGGAAATCTTGCACCCTTTGCCTGAAATTTCTTCTTACATAACATACCACTAATTTGGAGTCACTAAAGATATGCAATATCTTCATACCTAATTCCTTCCCCAACTTAAGTCCTACAGTCAACGCTTCGTATTAAGCCTCATTATTGTTATTTGCAACTCTAGCTTCAAAGCATAACAGATCCTTCGGCATTCTGGGGTTATCAGAATCTCTACTATCTTGGAATCATGTTCATTGGAGGCTTCGTCTACTTACAACTTCCACTGAATAAGTTGGACCAACATTCTTCCACTTCATCTTTTAGCATGGTGAATTTAGCAATGAAATTTACTAGTGCTTGTCCTCGTAACACTTTCCTTAGATGATAGGTAATTTCATATTGAATCAACTTGATGTTCCACTTTATCAATCTTCCCAAAGTTTCGGGACGACGCAGTACTTGTCTAAGTGGTTGATCAATCAACACCTTTATCGGATGAGCCTAGAGTATGTCCTCAATTTCCTCGATGCAATCTGCAAGGAAAATTTCTCTTGCTTTGGATAGTTCCTTTCTTCTTCAAAGAACTATTTCTTGATATAGTAGACCAACCTTTGGATCTCACACTCCTCATACAATAAGGCCACATTCAGTGCATGAGTTATTACCAAGTAAACGTACAAATCTTCTCTCTCCAAAGGCTTGGATAATATTAATGGTTTATTCATATATTTTAATGGATTCTAAAATGTTGTTTCACATATTGGAACTTCCATCTTTCCTTCTTGAGGCCATCAAAGAACAATATTTACTTATCGATCATCTTCGAGATGAATCGACTCAATGCGGTAACTTTTCCATTCAAGCCCTGTATTTCCCTCCTCATTTTCAAGGAGTAACTAGTTTTAATGCTTCAAACTATTCTAAGTTAGCTTTAATATCCCTTGAGTTCACAATGAACCCTAAAAATTTACCCGGTATAGCTTCAAAATAAAACTTTTAGTGGATTCAACTTCATTCCATGCTTTTGGAGAGCACGTCGAACATTTTTGAAAGGTCGCCCATGCGATCCACCGATCTCCATGATTGTAGGAGCATATCATTTACATAGAGTTCCAACATTCATCTTGTTTGGTATTTAAACATCATGTCCATCAAGTGTTGGTAAGTAGATCTAGCACTCTTTGACCAGACGGCATGACGTTGTAGCAATACAGTCCCAAATCTCTAATAAAACTAGTGCTCTATTGATAGCATGCATCTCAATCTGGATGTAGCCGGAATACGCATCCATAAATGATAGCAATTCATGTTCGACTGTTCCATCCATAACTTGGTCTATTCGTGATAGGGGAAACCCTTTTTTTTGGGCACGCCTTATTCAAGTCAAAATAATCAATGCACATCCACCATTTTCCATTTGCCTTCTTGCCTAACACTAAATTTGATATCCATTCCATGTATAGTGCATTATGGATGAAGTTGTTTGCCTTCAGCTTATCCACTTCTTCTTTCAGTATAGCAGATCGCTCACATTCTATATACGCATTGTTTTTTCTTCACAAGAGAGTAACATGGGTTCACATTCAGTGCATGATACACGAACTTAAAAAATATCCCACACATATCGATATGTATCCAAGCAAACATGTTTGTGTTTGCTTAGATAAACCATGCCAACTCCCTTCTTAACTTAAAGCTTAGTTGAGATCCGACCTTGAGAACCTTTGAAGGATTGCCATCATCTATTAGAACATCAATCATTGGCTCTACAGTGGCAGCCCTCACCTCTATTAGCTTTTTTGGTGGATCTATAGATTTGTAGAATTCGCTGTTGAACCCAAGTCAAGGCTTGGGTATTAGTTACTATACTTTTGAGAAGTTGATGCAGAGAGGCTTCTCTGCATTCTTCCCCTTCTCTTGTCACTTTGTGTAACGACCTACCTTTTTGGACAGTTTAAAACCGACGATCCAATACACATGCCGATTCCAAACCATTCAAAAGGGCAGATGGTTATTGGGGTAAATAAGAAAAGAAAAGAAAGGGAAATAAAGGAAAAGAAACAACACAGAATCTTACAGCGGAACGATAAAATATAATAGTCAAATAAATAGTTCATGAAGCTGTTTACAATACTTTGATCATTATTTATACAACATTTATCAGAGTTATACATATACAACAGAACAAATAAAATAATGCAGCAGACAACATGATGCAAAGATAATAAGAGTAATAGTATACCAAATCTTCGTCTTCGTCTTCCAGAATAGATCTTCAATAAGCTGAAAAACTCAAGCCTGACCCGAGCGTAATGAAAAGACAAAACACTCGAGTCAGGACTAAAATATCCTCATGTAAGTTAAATCAATCGTAAATAAATATGAGTGTAATGGCGTCAGAGATGTTTACGGGGTTTGACATCTCATATCCAGTGTCAACATGTGGGCAATAACTTAAGAGATGTTACGGGATTTTCCATCTCTCAAGGATCCGTTAAACGATCTACTATGCAGTACAATACGCTATTATTATATGTCTACAGTAAAGTAAAAGTATTAAAATAGCGTTAAGGCATTACCATAATTCCCCTTAACACATTTTTATAATGCCATAGTCTATACAGCACCATAAACCCCACCGTAAACTGGTGGTTATTAGAGGGTACCCCATAGGTATAACACAAAACAAAACGTAGTGGTCGCGAATAGGATAATCAGTATGACAAGGTACATGAGGCGATACCAACTAGGATACTATTAGTTGCGTGATCCGGACTGATGTTGAGCATAGCCAGCAGCTACCTCAACACTGCGAAACAACACTCCCAAATCAAGGGGTGCACCCAAATCGAATCACAAAAGGTAATAGATATGGTATCGAAGAAGTGTGTCCGCTAGAGATGGCGAACCTCAATGGCCCGGCGCGGCTCCTGTTTTAGTCACGTCAGGGGTCATCCAATATCATTCTCTTTCTTCAGTCAACGCGTTCACCAAACCATCCACTTCATTCTGGATCAACATTCCGCGTATAATAGTTATTAAAGTGGTTTTCGGTATCGACGGAGAGTATGTCCATATCCGATCCCGGTCTCTTTAATAACTACGTATTATTACACCGGTGGCTCTTTTACATTTCAATCGATTCATAATTGATATCAAAATATCAAATTCGCTTCAAAAAAATCAAATCCTTTTCAAACATCATCATATCTATTCAAAATGTAAGGTTCCGTTTCAAAATCATTTTTCGCCTTAATATCTCATTTCGATTTCAAAATCATTTCGAATTTTAATTTAGGTTGCAACTTCATTTAACCCAATTCGTATTTAAATTCAAGATTTAAACATAAACATTTCACCTTATTGACCAGCTTGAAATTTTAGAAAATAGTTTTAAGTAGTTTAAAAGTAGTTTTAAATAACTAAAGTAGTTAAAAATACTTAAAATCTTTAAATGGATTTCAAATAGATAAATTAGTTTAAAATAATTTAAATTGGGTTAAGTAGATTTAAAATAGATTAAAATAAGTTAACATGGTTTAAGATTGGTTAAAAATAATTTAATATAGTTAATATAGGTTAAAATAGTTTAAGTATTTAAAGATGGTTTATATAACAGAGTAATTTGGAAAACAAAATGAAACAGCTTCCAAACCAATCCATTTCAATTATAACCTCCTAATTCAAATCAATTTCAATTTCCATTCTACCGATTCAATTTCGATTTCAATTCAAATCAATGTCAACCTTGACTTCAAATTAATTCAATTCTACATTCACCTTCAATTAATTATATTTCAATTTATATCGATTTGGAGCTTGATTTTTTTCAAAATATCAATTTATAACACTTAACAAAATTATCCTTCAATATTCAAATTTAAATCCAAATTTCAAATATGATTCAATTCCAAGCTCGATTTCAAATATCATTTTTATATCACTTTTACTTAGTAATATTCAAGGCTCGAATTAAGGTTCAATCATTAGACAAATCAATTTTCGAAATTCAATCATATCCCATTTTAAATTCCAAAGTCTCAACTTTAATTATTTAACTATTTCTTTTAACCAAAATTTATTTCAACATTCCAACTCAAATTTGCGATAAATTCGATTTCTAGAAATTGATTTTATTTATAACTTTTAAATCAAAGCATTTAAATGAATTTCAAATCAACGATTTTAAAATTTATTAATTTAACCAATCCGGTGTCTGTATAATTATCTATCCTATGGCCAAGTGATTATTTATTTCAATTAACTGTCAGGGATGAATATATATCACTTAAACCGATCACAGTGTCATATGTATGTATAACAGGATATATATAAGCAAATAAACATCCAAACATTTAAATATCAACCAATAGCATCCATGGAAATAAATCATCCAATAGACAATACAATTTACGGCAATTTCATAGTTATCAATATTATGTAATTTAATCGCAATTCAATTTTAATTTCAATTTAACTGTCAATTTAATTTTCAGCGGTGAATTCAAATGACAATCTATATGACAATTAAATTTTATCAAACAACGACAAATAAAATTCATATCACTTCATAATATCAAATTTAACTACCATAAATATATTCAGTACGTTGTGAGCGTTATAAAACACTCACCTAGATTTTTCGTTGTCACCGAGACGTTCCGGTTTGGAACTAAACCGGATGACTCCCGATTTTAGCCCAAATTTCAACTGTCTCCAAATTCGTCCAAACCAGTTTCATTTCGAAGCTCTCGCCATCCCGATCGCAATGCAAAAAGTTTCGTTCCAATCGGACCTCGTGTGCAAAAGTTATACATTTTATAAGATGTCAACAATTTAATTTAAAATCGAATAGCTTAAATTCAAATTACACAATTACCCTCCAATCTTCTTTCCCCCACTGTCCAACTCCTCATGCCTGTGCACAAAGAAACCGAACCCCTGCCGTGCATGCTCAAACTGATACGGGGCATTTCTCGATGAAATCGAGTTCCGTCTTCGCCGATCGACCTCCCTCGACAAACCATACTTGCTCGCCGCCTTGGATTCACCTCGCCAACACCCTAGAAAAATGCGACCTGGAGCTATCCTCCGCCCGTACGAACGTCGCCCTCCTTTATTTGAGACCGCACGCTCCAATTACCCGACCACAGGTGCTATTCTGCCTCGCGAATCCATATACGACCTCCAATCCACCAATCGACGCTTCAATCTCCACTAAACGCTAACCCTAGTTCCAAAGCCGGTACCATTCACTGTTGACTACAAGAAAAAAAATAGCCGCACCAAGCACGAAGCATACCGGATCAAAGATAAAGCAAAAATAGGATATTTAAAATTGGTTTCGTGATTTTTAATCGAGTATTGGAGGAGAAATAATTTTTTCTTTTGAAGCTTGGATTTTTGTTTACTGTGACTTGCGTGTGCAGTTATTGAAAAGGGAAGAAGAGGCTATTGCGTGTTTGAATGGGTCAAAGGTACAGTGAAAAGATGGGATAGCAGCTGAAAGGGAGATTGACTAATTAAAATATTTATTTAAATTTCAAAATACCTCGATCTACGCAACTCAAAATCTCGAACCCCTATCAAGGCATGCCGCTAGGCGTTTATAATGTTATACCCCTATTCCGGACGCAATGAAAAGGTTTCAAGTCCTAATTCGATCGTATGTGCGAGTTACGGAAATAAACGATCAATTTTAAATTAAATCGATTAAATTAATTTCTAAGTGTTTTGAGCTGCCACGGTTAACGGCGACTCCGATTGCTATGGAAATTGAAACCCGATAATAATAAACTATTACGGATCTAATGGAACTGGTTTCGTCGAATTCCGAGACTGTGCCCCGAAAGGCTATTTTAACTCGTCGATTAAATCGACGGCTTTTCAAAATTTACAAAATTGCTTAAAATTCCAATTTTAAAATCTTATTAACTCTATTATAATCCAATTGTAACTTACATTCACTTTGGAAGCCAATTTGAATCATATTAAATCAAATTTCAGTTATTCACTCTATTTTCATACATAAAATTTCAATATCAAATTAATCATATCAAATTCAGAATTTAATTATTCAAACATTTGTAATATTAAATTTAAATAAATTTGATTATTCTTAAATCACTATCTTTTGAAATATTCAAAACGAACTTATCAACTTAACTTTTGAAACAAATTCAAATTATAGAACAACCATTTCCATTAAACAGTTATTCGATTCCCGTTATTCAATTATTCAATAAATTCAAAGTATTAAATTTAAACAATTTAATTGTTCAATATTTGACGGATTTCAATATTGGATTAAATAAATTTTCGTTATCATTCGATTACTTTATTACATCAAATGAATTCCACGTTATTATTTAACTTCAGTTAGAGATAGTGCACTCAACTAATATATAAAATTTCATTTCAATTGCAATTGGTTACTACTTTCAATTCGACTAACTAAATGAATAGGTAACTTAACTAATTATCACCGTTAACTTTTAATTACACTTATAAGTTTATTATTTACAAACAAGTGTCACAATTACCTATACAATACAAATTCATTCAATTACCGTTAACTACATATTCTTTCAATTGATTTGGGATTTCATTCAATTCATAAATAATTAACTTAGATAAAATTTGTTGCATTTGATTCTAGTTATTATTACCATACATAAATTACAAAATTTTAATTCTTCCAACATTAAACCATGAAATCTTATTAAATTAACATTTTTAATTATCGAAATTTTACGGGTCGTTACACTCTCCCCCACTCAAAGCTTTTCGTCCTCGAAAAGGAAAAAGAAGGGAAAAGAAACTAAGTAAAGAATTCAACATTTGATATATTTTATTCAAAATTATCAACTTATAAAACAATGAAATTCCATTTATAAAGTCATAACTATGCTTCCACTAAGTTACTCTGAACGGCTTTCTAACTTTAAAGTTAGTTATCAAAACAAGTTATAAAATTTTAACTTGAAAAATTTTCTAACACCCGGATTTACGAAAAATTTCGGCAGAGTCTCCTTCGCGTGGCTCGATCAGTACAGCTACAAAATGCCTTTACAGGCCCCAAACCAACAAAAGAAAATCAAAAGCCAAGTGGCTCATCAAGAATCACCAAATCCAATGACAAAATAAACATGTACAACCGGACGACTCTCGATTTTAGCCTAAATTTCAACTGTCTCCAAATTCGTCCAAACCAGTTTCATTTTGAAGCTCTCGCCATCCCGATCGCAATGCAAAAAGTTTCGTTCCAATCGGACCTCGTGTGCAAAAGTTATACATTTTATAAGATGTCAACAATTTAATTTAAAATCGAATAGCTTAAATTCAAATTACACAATTACCCTCCAATCTTCTTTCCCCCACTGTCCAACTCCTCATTCCTGTGCACGAAGAAACCCAACCCCTGTCGTGCAAGCTCAAACCGATACGGGGCATTTCTCGATGAAATCGAGTTCCGTCTTCGCCGATCGACCTCCCTCGACAAACCATACTTGCTCGCCACCTTGGATTCACCTCGCCAACACCCTAGAAAATTGCGACCTGGAGCTATCCTCCGCCCATACGAATGTCGCCCTCCTTTATTTGCGACCGCACGCTCCAATTACCCGACCACAGGTGCTGTTCTGCCTCGCGAATCCTTATACGACCTCCAATCCACCAATCGACGCTTCAATCTCCACTAAACGCTAACCCTAGTTCCAAAGCCGGTACCATTCACTGTCGACTATAGAAAAAAAATAGCCGCACCAAGCATGAAGCATACCGGATCAAAGACAAAGCAAAAATAGGATTTTTAAAATTGGTTTCGTGATTTTTAATCGAGTATTGGAAGAGAAATAATTTTTTCTTTTGAAGCTTGGATTTTTGTTTACTGTGACTTGCATGTGCAGTTATTAAAAAGGGAAGAAGAGGCTATTACATGTTTGAATGGGTCAAAGGTACAGTGAAAAGATGGGATAGCAGCTGAAAGGGAGATTGACTAATTAAAATATTTATTTAAATTTCAAAATAACTCGATCTACGCAACTCGAAATCTCGAACCCCTATCAAGGCGTGCCGCTAGGCGTTTATAATGTTATACCCCTATTCTGGACGCAATGAAAAGTTTCAAGTCCTAATTCGATCGTATGTGCGAGTTACGGAAATAAACGATCAATTTTAAATTAAATCGACTAAATTAATTTCTATGTGTTTTGAGCTGCCACGGTCAACGGCGACTCCGATTGCTATGGAAATTGAAACCCGATAATAATAAAATATTACGGATCTAATGGAACTGGTTTCGTTGAATTCCGAGACTGTGCCCCGGAAGGCTATTTTAACCGTCGATTAAATCGAGGTTTTCAAAATTTACAGAATTGCTTAAAATTCCAATTTTAAAATCTTATTAACTCTATTATAATCCAATTATAACTTACATTCACTTTGGAAGCCAATTTGAATCATATTAAATCAAATTTCAGTTATTCACTCTATTTTCATATATAAAATTTCAATATCAAATTAATCATATCAAATTCGGAATTTAATTATTCAAACATTTGTAATATTAAATTTAAACAAATTTGATTATTCTTAAATCACTATCTTTTGAAATACTCAAAACGAACTTATCAACTTAACTTTTGAAACAATCAAATTATAAAACAACCATTTCCTTAAACAGCTATTCGATTCCCGTTATTCAATTATTCAATAAATTCAAAGTAATAAATTTAAACAATTTAATTGTTCAATATTTGATGGATTTCAATATTGGATTAAATAAATTTTCGTTATCAGTCGATTACTTTATTACATTAAATGAATTCCACATTATTATTTAACTTCAGTTAGAGATAGTGCACTCAACTAATATATAAAATTTCATTTCAATTGCAATTGGTTACTGCTTTCAATTCGACTAACTAAATGAATAGGTAACTTAACTAATTATCACCATCAACTTTTAATTACACTTATAAGTTTATTATTTACAAACAAGTGTCACAATTACCTATACAATACAAATTCATTCAATTATCGTTGACTACATATTATTTCAATTGATTTGGGATTTCATTCAATTCATAAATAATTAACTTAGATAAAATTTGTTGCATTTCATTCTAGTTATTATTACCATACATAAATTACAAATTTTTAATTCTTCCAACATTAAACCATGAAATCTTATTAAATTAACATTTTTAATTATCGAAATTTTACGGGTCGTTACACTTTGCCTCTTTGATCACGACAACATAGCACCCTCGACCTATGCTATGGTCTCCTTAAATTACTACAATTTCATTCCCTATAGGAAACTTCATCATCAAGCACTATGGAGAAAGAGGAATTTGAAAACCGGCAAGGGTCAATTGGCCCAAGAATGTATTCTAAGCTAAAAATCCATCAACCCCAATAAAGTAATGTAATTGCACCGCCTTGCAGTCTCCTTCTCCTTACTCATCTGGCAGTTTGATACACCCAATTGTTTCTTTTACCTCTCCAATAATTCCTTGAATATGAGATTTAGATGGTCGCGGATTCTTTTCATTAAGGCGCATTTTATCAATTGTTTGCTTAAACAAAATATTCATCGAGCTTCCACGATCAATAAGGACTTGGTGCAGTGTCACTGACTCTATCGCTGCCATAATTACCATCAGGTTAGGCAATAGTGCTTCAACCCCATCTGCTTATCTGTTTCTAAAAATAGTGTCATCATCTGTTCTCTTTTTCTCCTTCATTGAAGCTCTCTCTTCTGTGGCTTTACGCACCTATTGAGGCACATGCCTAAAGGAGCAACCATAGTGCTCCATTTCATTTCAACTACTCTTCATAGGGTGCAGACCTCCTGATGTGGTATTAATAACCATGCCTCATTCTAGCTATCGTAGTTCTTTTCCATTGGATTCAACTTGGTTCCCTTAGGTAGATTGCACCTAATAGTTGGTTATTAGCTTGTGCGCCATTCTGCAGGTTCGAATATATTATTGCAGCCTTTTCTTTTAATCAAATCCTCGATGACGTCCTCAAATGTCTGCATTAATCTGTATTGTGCCCATGAGATTCATGGAAGCGATAATGATTTTTAGAATGCCTTTTCTCTTCAATAGCCTCCATTAAGGGGGCTTCTATAGCGCTTCATACCTTGCGTAGTAAGGTAAATGTTCTCAATGTAGTCCATCGATTCTGTATAATCTCATATGCAAGTAAACCTTGAATGTTCCTTAGTGTCATACTTCTTTTCACAAGCTTTATGGTTCTTTCTTTAATTAATTTTTTTACCCACATTCATTGCAACTTTTCTAGCACTATCTTCACTCTATTTTACAATCACACTAGTTTGAATCACACTACTCGGTCCCTCTTGTCCGCAAGCAACCAATCCTACCTCAAAATCCACCTCTTCAAAGCACAGGTTCAAGATGAGTGAACAACATCGTTGTCATTCCCTCAACGAATATGTGAAAAAAATCTACATCTTACGACATTTGTTGCATAGGGACTATTCATATACCATCCATACTCCAACAAGTGTCATTTCCGATCAATCAAGCTATTATAACTCGGCATGGTTGGCTCCACAAGCTTCTTCGGATACCTTGATTCAAGAATATCTATAGAGAATGCAGTCCAACTCAAAATCCTACTCATTATCACATCTCTACTAATTCTGATTTATTAGACATTTAATTATATCGATGATGTAATCTCCACTGCCTTGACCCCTTAGATGATAATCATCACGAACGTGCCTGAGTGCTTGGCCCGACAAATGGTCTTGGATTGTTGCATGACATTTAAGTTTCTCTATCTCCCGAGAAACCATTCATCTCAGCCATCTATAGGGTATTGCTAGTCTCTGTCCCCATCTGGCCAACTTTACAGTGTTAGTTTGAATACCATCAACCCAGATACAAGTAGCTTGTCCACATCCCCTATCTCTAGCATCTCACAACTCCTCCTTGATGTCTTCAAAATTGGTCCTCTCTGATCCAACGGTACTGGCCCATATGAGTCGGTGGGTATCGTCCGATGTGGATGGAGGAATAACTCCTCTAGCCTTTGTACTCCGCTTCTTCTTCGTCCCAGCATCCTCTTTATGCATCTTCTGCTTACCCACTCTATGATTCTTCCTCGATGACGACGAATGCTCTTTAAATGAATTCAAAGATGGGTAATATAACCTAACTCATTTTATGCCTTTGAGTGCCTTTTTATTGCAGGGATTTGTACTGCAACTTCTTTATCTCCTCTATGGTGGATAGCTGATTCTTCATCATTTTCTTATTCATCTCATCCATCATTTTATCCAAGTTAGCCTTCGTTACTACTTTAAGTGCACTCAAAGTTTCTGCATGAGTTAGTTGATTGGTTTCATCTCCATGCCGAGATCCTTCATTCTCTTCTTTTATGGCCAATCCTGATTAGGTAGGCTTTCCCTCCTTCGATCCATTGTCTTCTTAGATATGATAGTATGCTTTCTTCAAACCTAAATAAAAATAGATCTACGCCTAAGAGATTCGTTCATAGTGGAATATAAAAAAATGTTTACATGTAAAATGCATAGGCACCCCTATCGAATAAGAACAAAAATTAAAATAGTAAGAATTAAAAGAGAAAGAAGGAAAAAACATAATTTCTAAGGTTCTTTGGCTAGAATCTAAAGCATACGTTGACTATCAACTTTATTTCGGACGATTCTTTTAATTATAACACTTTTACAATAAGTTTACTTCTAGAAACTAACTGATAACAAAAATGGTAGCAACTCGGTGCAAAAGACAAAAATTCCTTTTCTAGTTGATGTTAACCTTAACGTTCAATTTATAGACGAATTCGAGCACGAAAATCGCTTGATCCTGTTTGAACGAACAAATATTTACATATTCGAAGTTCCAACAGGAAGAACATGTCAAATCGGATAATTTCCAACAATCATTAGGGTTCAATACTGACCGATATGGATTGGTACTAACCCATAGCTTTGACTCATGTTTTGCCTTTTCTTTTGGTAAGTACAAGTCGTGTAGCCTCATTTTACCCTAATCCTATAAACACTATGGTTTGGTACCAATCTATATGGATTAGTACCGCCTATGTAACTTTATGCAATTTCCACTTCATCAACTTCGAGTTTTGGTCTTGGTATAAGGGTAGGGAGGACCCCACCCTTTCTTGGATCATTGGTGTAGAACTGACTTGCAAATTTTGGGCTTTACTTCTTGAGTCCCTCAAGCTTGATACTTTGGACATCTTCCAAGCTTCTTGATTCTTCTCTCTATCATTTCATAGTTCATACACATAGAAATGTCGCTTGATCCAAATACCGGATAACAATATGATAATGTAAAATCAAGTAGGAATAATTTTGCAAGAAAAAAAGGCATGTGTTCAATTTTTTCATGCATTTTTTAATGGTTACCTGAATAACCTGAAATCCATATCTAAAAAAGGATAAATATCAAATGTTGACAAATAGATATAGATTCTCATACGAAGGCATCCACATCCGAAAATTATTCATTCGTGTTCTGTTAAGATTACAGTTTATATAACATATACTTTAGTACAATGATATATATATATATATAGTTTCATTAATTTAGTAGTTATATTATATGCATTCAATGCATCTTAACTAATCAATAATATAATTATATCATATTTTTATATTTTTCACACTTTTATAACCAATGGGATTGAAAATAGAAATTATGTTGAATCAAAATTTTCAATTTATGTTTTTTGATTGATTGTTCATTGGCGGATAGGATAATTATCCGATATCCATCCACATCTATAGATGTTGATATACGAAAATGATTTAGGATGCGGAAGTGGATACACTATCCATAATCGAAAATATCCGTCGAGAAACCTAATGTGAAATATGACACAAGAATAAATTTTGGCTTATTCTATTAACGCCCTTACAATATCCTTGCACACCCCAATAAAAAATTAAATTATTTTATGGCAACACTGCCCTTGGTTATCATTACATATGAAATAGCTGTTTAAAATCAAAACCTTGTCGCTTCCAATTTGTGTAACTATCCAATCAACTCCTCCATATGTTCAACTTTCATTCAAATTTTCTGTCATTTGGTCCAATATTTTAGGCTATGCATTCTTACTTATCACTAGTAATTGAAGTTTAAATTTATTTGATCGAATAACGTGTACATGCATGAATATCTAAAACATATGAAATAATTTATCAGATCCAAATTGATGTTTACAGTGCTTTGTAATCACATCTAGACAAATTAAACCAATAATATACCATATTCAATTTTTCTTTTAATTTAGACAACCTAAATAAATGAATAGCTCAAAAGAAAATATAATAATTTAAGTTTTAGTGTCTCTTCATTATTGTATCATTATTGTCCTTCCTCTTTGTTCTCGAGAGAAACACTGAACACAATAATGTAATCCCTTCGCTTCCGATTTCACTTACCGTTTTCGAACACCCCTTGAAATATCCTAAAATTCCTAATGCGCCTATCTTTTTCAGCAATCACAACTTCAGCTGCAATTGGAATCGACATTATCCTTTCAATATACCAGCAAAATGATCATTTCATGGATAGATTTGTAGAATTTGCTGTTGAAACCAAGCCAAGGTTTGGGCATTTGAAACATCTCACACCCCTTAATATACCCAAAAGGACACATTAAAAAGAGTAGTGCATTGTAGGTATAACTAAAGCTAATAGAGACTAAGATTCACGTGACGAAAATAGATAAAACAGTGGAAACTTAAAATAATAACTTAATTAAAACAAAACTTCATAATTGCTTCATAAATAAGTTAAATACCAAATACCACATACATGTCTAAAAATCCAATATGTCTCATGAAACAAAAACTCATGGTCTCAAAAATCAGAGTACGTAATATCCCTCATAATAAGCCAACACATAGAAAGAATAAAAGCTCAAATAAAAGAAATATATAGTAGAGAACTACTCCAAGAAACAGCCAAGCAACTGCAATCTACTGGCCTCTCCCTTGATTGCCTATGGGAGGAAAAGGAGAAAAATATAGGAGTGGGTCAGACAAAAAGTCTGGTGAATGATAGTAATTATTAGAGTCTTTAAGCAAAGTAAAAGTAATAGACTCTACAACAGTTCTATTAAATAAAGAGGAAACAAAGGAAATAGGAAAGAGATAAACTTGAAAGAAATACGATTAACTATAAGATAGGTTAATTTCAATTGCTTGCACCTGTCCTTGGTTTCTGCTTTGATTAGGCTGAATTCCTAATCCTGTAATTAGGATGTAATCTTAATTCTACCTTTTTTGATGTGCCTATTATTCCATTGACCTTATTGCAGACCATAGGCTATATAACTCCCTACACAGCAGCCAATGGTATCTACGAAAGATGCACAAAGCACCCACTGTGGATCTGGATGACATATATAGTTCCCTACACAGAAGGTAATGGTGTCTACGAAAGACATGCATACTAAGCGCTTGGAACTTATAGCGATTACTGAGCACCAAAATGGAAGCCGCATGCGTAACTGCCACCATGCCCATGCTACCTTTTGCTCCACCTATTGGTTCTTTTTTTTTACCTTAAACTCCAGCATAAGCATGCCCCTCATCCGACTTCAGGATAATGTGAGATCACCGCGTGTCCATAGAATCTATAAGGGATATGCTGTAGGTTCTGGCCCATAATCCAAATAATATATCTAGCTGCGCCCCTTATCCAAATCCTCCATGATTTGGACATCTATTTGGCCAATTACTATCATTCTTGGCATTAGCGTGCCCTTATCTCTGTTCGGGCTAATGTGAGACTCTGTTTTTTTCTAATAGGGAATACTATATGGTACAGGTTCTGCTTTCATCTTTTTTTATTAACTTAGATAAATTATTCAAATAAGCCTTTATTATCATCTTTACTTTCTGCGCTTATTAATTTATCCCAAGTCTTAAAATAAGCCTCATTCTATTCTTTTTTTCGATTATAACCTACGTTATAATCATGCTTATTACTTAACCCAAGGTCTAAGCATGAAAATTAGCTTCTTTTATCTTTTACCTTTTTTCATTATAATTCTACGTTATAACTAAGCCAAATAATTAGTCCTATTCTAATCATAATTAGGCATAATTTCAGTCCAATTCCATTATTTATTACAGTTTTTATAATTTATATCTTATTTTCATCATTAAATATTCTTACTATATAATCCATATTCGCATTTAATTTATTCTAATCCATACGCAAAGAAAAAGAGGAAGAAGAGAATAGACACTTGCATAAAATCCAAAACGTCGAAAAAGATGTAATAAGAAATAAATAACAATAAATGAACTTAAATAATATAAATAAACTGTAAATAATTAAAAGCTATGCTTAACAGTAATAAATTATAATTAACTGAAAAAGAGTAGCTAAAAGGGAATAAACTGAAAAATATATCTAAAACTGATAAAAAGGTTATTCCAAAATCGTAGTAAAACCACAACTATTGGAAGCCCTATTATTTTAAATTAATTAAAGAAATACTAAAATAAATATAATCACTCACCTCTAGTCCTAAGCTCTTCCTTTGGTCTTCCCAGATCCACTTGGAGTTGTAAAATAATTTAATTTATAACGATTTTCTCGTTTGGAAAATTATTCCTTTTAGGGTTCTTCCTAGAAAGGTGAACCCAATTGCAGAAAACCTAAAGTGCGAAAAAGTGTTAGGTCTGGGGTTCTATTTCTAGTGGTAGAAGTGGATCATGGACCGTTGGATTTGGGGACTGAATAGGATGTAACCACGTCATAGGCCGAATAAGAGCCATCGGATGCAAAAATAGATGGACCGGATTGGCCAGATGAATGCAAAACATGTTAGTTCTAGGATCATGAACGTTCGAATGAAGGAACATTCGTTCGTTCGTAAATAGCAAAGGCGGGTTGACCGGATGGTTGACCGTCTGATGCCCAGGTCGACCGGTCGGTCGACCTGCCTATATATATATATTCCTCATTTTCTTCTTATTTTGTTTATTTTATAACTTGGTCATATTAGCTCGGATTTTGACGTTCTATATATGGAAATTGATCCGAAAATTACCACGGACACAATGGTGCAACTTTCGTAGCTTAATTCTAATAATTTCACAAAGTCATTTTATTATCTAGTTAATTAGCGAATTAATTATTATGGATTAAATTTCGGGTTGTTACATTCTTCCCTCCTTAAAGGATTTTGTCCCCGGAATCGCCAAGGATAAAAGAATGACTAAATGTTTTCATCCAAGTCCTACCACCAACTACTCAGTCATCAACCATTCATCAATTGTCCTTAAGTTTTTCTAATAAAGTTTACAATACTTATGCAATTAGTGTAGTGTAAATGACCTTAACTAATGCAAAAGATTAGGTGGTCCACTGATTCAGTTGACCTCCTTTCATGCAATCATGTCTGTGCCATGTATTCAAATGAATGCAAAAATTCCTAGTGATAACTGATAGTTCTATATGCATGCTACAACCATCATCCAAATGCAACAATCATGTGATAAACATCCGTTTATGGCAACCATGGAAATAAAGTAAAAATGCACACACATCCATATGCATATGCTCTTGTGTCCTAATTAGGCCGATCCCTAAGGAATAATAGTGCCTAGTGTACCTATATGCATCCATTAACATTCACTAGAAAACACTTGCAACCACTAGCATACATCATTCATAACATGTTCTATTAACATGTTTACATCAAATCCTACCATCCATAGGTTAAATCCTAAGTTATATCCTCCTAAAGGATAATAGAGGAAAGAACCTATTCAAATTTAAAGATGGAAAAAGGAATTCCAAAACTTACCATCAAAAAGATACGAGGATAGGATGTACGAATCTTCTCTTCAGCTTCCCAAGTGGCGTCTGCAACATCATCTCCCCATCGCACCTTCACCAGTGGAACCTCCTTATTCCTTAGTCGTTTGATGTCTCATCCAACAATCTATGTGGGGATACGCTGAACAGAAGCTTCCCTTTCTACCTCCACTTCCTCCAACTGATTAGGCTCTACAACCTCCAAAGAGTCATCTAAGAACTTTCGCAAGTGTGAAACATGGAAAAAGTCATGCACTCCTGGGAGCTTATCAGGTAGCCTTACTCGGTAAGCCATCTTCCTCACTCTTTCTGTGATAGGAAATGGACCAACAAATCTAGGGATAACTTTCCATTTGATCCGAACCTTACCACCTACCTAAGCGGGGATACTTTGACAAAAAACTAAGTCTCCAACCTCAAACTCTAAGTCTCTCCTCCATTTGTCCGCATACGACTTCTATCTGTCTTGAGCCGTCTTCATCCTCTACTGAATCAAATCCACCCTTTTTAGAGGTCTCCCTAACCATATCGAGTCCAAGTAATCACTCCTCCATAGACTCTAACCAACATGATGGGGACTTGCAATGTCACCCATATAAAGCCTCAAATGGTGTCATTTTTATACTTGCTTGGTAACCATTATTGTACTCAAACTCAACCAACGGAAGATGCTCCTCCCAAGTTCCTCCAAAGTCCAAAATGCACATCCACAACAAATCCTCAAGCACCCAATTAATCCTCTCCATTTGGCCATCTGTCTACGGGTGATAGGCCGTACTCAACCTAAGTTGCGTCCCTAGCGCCTCCTGTATGCTTCTTCAAAACTCACTAGTGAAAATGGGATCTCTATCACTAATAACGCTAGAAGGAACTCCGTGTAGACGGACTATCTCTCGAATATACAAAGATGCCAAATATGAAGCCGTACGCTTACTCTTAACGGGGATGTAGTGGGCACTCTTGGTCAATCTATCAACAATCACCCAAATGCTAATGTTCCTCTTCCTAGAACGGGGTACCATCAATGAAATCCAAGAAATACTGTTCCACTTCGACACATCTAAGGGCCGAAGTAATCCACCGGGCTTCTGCTGGTCTACTTTTACCCTTTGGCATATGAGACACTTAGCTATGAATTCCGCCATGTCCTTCTTCATGCCAACCCAATGGAACATCCTCTTCATATCTCGATACATTTTGTCACCACTCGGATAAATAGTCATACGGGAATGGTGCGTCTTTCCCAAAACTGCTCTCAACAAGTCATTGGCGCGTGGAACACAAAGCCTCCCATCTCTCCTAAGCCACCTCCTGCTATCTATGGAATAACGTTGGAGATGCCTAGAGGCCTCTCTTCGGCTAATCCTATCCATAATTTCCATGAGTTTCGAATCCTCCCGCTGCCTCGAGCCAATCTTATCCATAAGGGTAGGCCTTACCTTTAATGTCGCCAACAATCCGGGAGTAATGTCTGTAAAGGGCTTAAAATAAAAAGTAGAAATAAACTCCACTCTCCTCCACTCTATGAACAAAGGACTAAGAGTTCCTTTTTTCTACTCAATGCATCCGCAACCACATTACCCTTGCCAGGGGTATAAGCTATCTCAAAATCATATGGGGCTAAAAGCTCCATTCACCTCTGTTGCCTCAAGTTTAAGTCCTTCTGCGAGAACAGGTACTTTAAAGACTTATAGTCGGTAAAAAGCTCAAATCTCTCTCCAAGCATATAGTGCATCCAAGACTTAAGTACAAAAACTATGGCTGCTAACTCCAAATCATGGGTAGGTTAGTTCTTCTCATGCGTCCTCAACTGTCTACTACCATAACACACTACCCTCCCTTTCTGCATCAACATCGCTCCTAGACTCGTTCTGTATGCATCAGTGTACACAGTGAATGGCTTAGCTCCGTCGGGTAAAACTAACACTGGTGCACTTGTAAGGGCTATGTTAAACTTCGTGAAGGAATCCTCACAATCCACGCTCCATACGAAAGCTTTATTCTTCTTGGTAAAGCACATGAGTTTGCCAAAATATTGGCAAAATCTCTAATGAACTTCCTATAATAGCCAGCCAATTCTAGGAAGCTCCTAACCTCGGTAACATTCTTAGGGGTCTTCCAATCTTGCACTGCAATAACCTTGGCAGGGTCAACAGCCAAACCTTCCTTCGAGAGGACGTGCCCCAAGAAACAAACTTCCTCTCTCCAAAAATGACACTTTGAAAACTACGAAATGTGCGAAGAACTTTAATGAACACTCCTGCATATTCTTGGAAAATACCAAGATATCATCCACGAATGTCACCACAAACTTATTTAGGACATCCCTAAAGATGAAGCTCATCAAATCAACGAAATAGGCTGGAGCATTGGTTAGCCCAAAGGGCATAACCAACCACTCGAAGAATCCGCCCAGTGTCCTAAAAGTTGTCTTATCTATGCTGTCATCAGTGACTCTAAGCCGATGGAATCCCGTGGCTAGATCAAGTTGAGAGAAAACCGAAGAACCTATGAACTGGTCAAAAATATCATCAATCCTAGGGAGAGATATCGGTTCTTCTTGGTGAGCTTATTTAATTTCCTATAGTCCATGAAAAGTGGAAGAGAACCATCCGTCTTAGTAGCGAAGACGACTGGCGTTCCCCACTTCGATATGCTTCTTCTTATGAATCCCTTCCCCAAAAGCTCACTGATCTGCTTGCTCAATTCTTTCCTCTCCCTAGGTGCCATGTGTCTCACAGGTAACGCTGATGGCTTGGCATTCTCAATCAAATAAATTTTGAAGTCAATCTCTCTCTTAGGGGGCAGTTCCCTAACCTCCTCAAAGATGTCCACAAAATCTCTGATGACAGGAATAGAATGCAACTCTGATGAAGATGAATTGAGGGAATATAGAAAACTCAACATGACTGACCCTTGAGGGTTGCAAGATACCTCTATAGTCCTACCACTGCAAGTCTCAAGTCTAACACCTCTCCTCTCCTAGTCTACGATAGCTTCGATGTGGATAGCCAATCCATCCCTAAGATTATCCCATACCTCGAGAATCCCAAAACATCGGTTTCGCAGTCAAATTCTACGCCTAGGATAAAGATTTTCAAACCCCTAAAAACCATAAATAAGTGGATTAATCCTTCTATGGGGTTTGAAACAATAATGTAGTCTACTACTAATGATATGTCCAAGTGCAAACAATTTACTAGAGAACTAGAGATAAAAGAATATGATGCTTCATAATCGAATAAAGTCCGAATGGGAAAACCAGATATACAAATCAAATCTTCAACTGTGACTTTCCTACCTCTATCTGGAATGCTAGTGGAAGGTGTTGCATCTAACGCCTAAATCTGTGCAACAAGCGCACTCGCTTCCTGACAAGCTCTCTGGTGAGAACTCCTTCTTATATGACCGGGCTAGCCGTAAACATAGCACTTACACTTCATCTTATCCTTCCTGCAATCCTTGGCCACATGTCCAACATTCCCATAGCTATAGCACTTTACTCCCTTCTTAACCTGCTTCTAAGGACCATCACCTTTCTTCTTCTTCTTATTCTTTTCCCACTACTTCTTCTTTGAACCTTCCGACTTAACATCCTCTTTATAATCTCCCTCCTTGACTGTATCCGACATAAGTGCCATCTCAACCAAAGAATTATAAGTAGCTCACATCGGCACATCAGTCAGCAATAATCCTTGAAGGGGTTGATTCAATCCTTCTGCAAACTTTATATTTTTCTTATGCTGCATGTTCACCAAATCAATACCAAACCATGACAGCTCATTTAATTGATTGATGTATTCCTTAACAGATAAACTGCCTTGCTTCAAATTGATAAACCTCTCTGGCTGAACACTCTCTTTCGCTTGAGACTGAAGCTTCCTATCGAATCACTCCCGAAATCCATCCTAAGAAATATCTCTTCCCTCCAACTCGATCACCTCCCAACAATAAGATGCCTCCTCCTTCAGCTGCCAAGCAGCTAGCTGAACTCGTTGTTGACCATCCAATCCCAAAAAACCAAAAATCCTCTCTATGTCCCTAAGCCATGCCCTCGCCTCCATATAAGTCTCCTTGCAAGAAAAAGCCTTCACATCCAAACTCGCAAAATCTTTACAAAGCTTAGAAAAATTGATGGTGGCAGGTGGGTTGATGGTATTCCCACCCGCTGGTGCAGGATTGGGCATAGGCCCATGCACCTCTAGAGTCGTGGCTTGTAAGTACCTACGAAAACAGGCTGGGATAGGGATGCCTTTGAGAAGGTTTGAGGCATCAGCCATTCTACGAAAAGAAAAAGATAGTTAAGGAAAGAGTCAAAGGAAGACTGGACTTATCAGGGGATTTTTATAAAAATTTCTTTTATACTTAAAAAACATTTCTAAGAATTCTTTTTTGAAAAATCCTTTTTTTGAAAACAGGTTATTTGGAAAAATAATAAATTTTTAGGAATCTTGTAACCTTAGGCTCTGATACCAAGTGAAACACCCCATACCCCTTAATATACCCAAAAGGACACATTAAAAAGTGTGGTGCGTTGTAGGTATAACTAAAGCAAAAAAACTAAGATTCATAAGACAAAAAAAAGATAAAAACAGTGGAAACTTAAAATAATAACTTAATTAAAATAAAGCTTCATAATTGCTTCATAAATAAGTCAAATACCACATACATGTCTAAAAGTCCATTATGTCTCATGAAACAAAAACTCATAGTCTCAAAAATTAGAGTACATAATATCCGTCATAATAATCCAGTACATAGAAAGAACCAAAGCTAAAATAAAAGAAATACATAGTAGAGAACTCCTCCAAGAAACTACCAAGCAACTACAATCTACTGCCCTCTCCCTTGATGGCCTATGGGGGAAAAGGGGAAAAATAGAGGAGTGGGTTAGACAAAAAGTCTAGTGAATGATAGTAATTACTAGAGTCTTTAAGCAAATAAAAGTAATAGACTCTACAACAGTTCTAGTATATAAAGAAGAAACAAAGGAAATAGGAAAGAGATAAACTGGAAATTAATATGGTTAACTATAAGATAGGTTAATTTCAATTGCTTGCACTTATCCTTGATTACTGCTTTGATTAGGCTGAATTCCTAATCTTGTAATTAGGATGTAATCCTAATTCTACCATTTTTGATCGGCCTGCTACTCCATAGACCTTGCCACAAACCAGATGCTATATAACTCTCTACACAGTGGCCAATGGTATCTACGAAAGATGCACAAAACACCCACTGTGGCCCTTTTAATTAATCTTTTATTAATTAAATATCTAGCGCCATAAACAATCACTAGGCCCTTTTAATTAATATTTTATTAATTAAATCACTTGCTAAATATTCACTTTAAATTATCTTTTAAAAATATGTATTCTCAAACCATTTCAACTTTCTATATTGTAAACATTTCCATATACTTATTTAATAACAAGTAATTCACAAATCAATTTATTTTCAACACTTAGAAAATATTACATATACTTAAATCACGGTATATATTTTATTCTTTAAGGAAAACATTCTCTTAAACATATTTATTTAGGTCAAAATGAATGTTGCGTAAAACATCGTTACGACAACCCAAAATCACTAGTATAGGGATTCGATAGTTAGATAGATATATAAATCCCATATACTATACAAAACATTTCCTTTCGAAAATCATTTAATATAACAATAGTATTATAGTCCATCATTTCCTTACTTCTCGAAAATGTCTATTTCAACAATGAATGTTGAAATCTATGGTTTCGATACTTAACACATTTTGCACATCTTCAACAATTTAAATCCATTTAAAAGATCACTTTTCAAACATTCATTTAACTTAAAAGATTATTCACTGTCCAAAATCATGAAAATATTTCTCTAACCAAATTCATTATTATTGTAACATTTAATTTAAAGGATAATTCACTGTCCAAAATCGTGAATATAATCCCTTTACCAAATTCAATGTTTCTACACGTTTATTTTAAGGATTATCCATTGTCCAAAATCGTGGATGACATTCCTTTAACGAGCTTTCATATTTACTCATCAAATTCAATTGATTTTCGATTTATAGAACAATATTTATAAATTCCATATATATATTTTTTAATAAAAACTTCATTTATAAAACTTCTTTATTAACCAATTCCATTTATCTCATTTATATGCCATACTCCAATTATAAGTTAATTTACTTGTAAATCATTTATTTACAAATACATTCATTTTATACCTTCATCAACTATAATTCTATAGATCTTATTTACTTATAAAATCCCTTTATAACTCCATTTTTAACACTTATAAAACTCCTTTACAATTCCAACATTTTGATTTATAAAATATCAATTTTATAAATCTTATATACATACCATTTATAATAAATTCAAAAATCTCAATTTTACTATTTACAAAATAGTTAACTTCATATTTCAAAAATCACATTCTGATTATAACTCACAAAAATCATAATTTTTATAACATACAAATTATAACATTTATTTATTTGAAATAAGTTCATTTCCTTAACAATTCAAAATTTAATAAAACATTATTTTCAAAATCACTTGAAAATCCGTTTTCAATTTGAAATCATCACTTTAATATTTTAATTTACCCAAAAATAAGCCCAATGCTGCAACAACACTAAATACATCAATCACGAATCCAAATCATCATATATCGCATGATAACGGCATATATATCAATATCTGTAAATAAAACCAATACCGATGAGGAATCCAGTTTGATCCCTCCAACCTGTCACCTGCAACAAATATGCATATTAGAAAAATATGTACAGTGTCCGCTTCGAGGCAGATGCGCGTACATAAGGTCATCCGCTCATACACGGGAACATATAGGGTCTTATCTGCTCCAATAGGTAGGAATATTTCCAAATACCAATCAATATATAGATAATATATCATATATCATCCAAACAGTCATCAATCATGTGACGACCCAGAATTTTGGGCATTTGAAATTGGAATATTTAATTAATTTTAAGTATTTAAAAGTTATTTTTTAACTTGAATTTCAAATATCACTATTCATTGGGTAATTTAATTATTAAATTTAATTATTTGAAGTTGGGTAAAATGTTGAATCTGGAGTTTTAAGCCGGTTGAAAATAATTTGAAGGCTTATAAAATTTATATTGATAGTACTAAAGATAGTACAAGCGTTAAACTTGAAACTGGAAGTATTTTGTTCAGTTTTGAAAATATACGGTTTAAATTGATATTTAAAGATAGCCTTCCGAAGCACGGTCTCGAAATTTAACGAAACCAGTTCCATTGGATCTGTAATATTGAATTATTGTCGGATTTCAATTTTCGTAGCATTTGGAGTTGTCATGGGAACGTACGATATATATAAACGCGCTGAAATTTATATCAAAATTTAATTTAATAACTGGTCCAAAAAGCTATCTTCTCCATACGATCGAATTAGGACTCGAAACCTTTTCCTCTGCGTACACAATAGGGTTATAACATTATAAACGCCTAGCGGCATGCCTCGATAGGATGTCGAGATTTTGATTTGCATTTATCGAGACAATTTGAATTAATTAATATATATATATATATATATATATATATATATATCTTAGACAACCTCCAGCCGTATTCCTTTCACATCGATATTTTTTCCCTTTAAAATCATTGCAACCTTCTTCTACACGCCGTCGTTATTTCTTTCACTTTGCTCAAATCACAGTTATTGCAGAGAAAAAAAATATCTCCTTCCTTTTCTTTTTAAATCACGAAAGTTCTTTCTTATTCCAAGCTTTCAATCGAATACCTTCGTTTCTTTTCTTCCCAGCTAAAAATGGCCAAACTCATTTTATATAAAAAAACAAAACACGTCTTCTTCCTTTTCCTCTTCCTTAGAACAAAATCGAAAATGGATCTCAATCTTGATCCAAATTCCACGAATGAATTGAAGTCGAGATAAATTGTCATATTTAGCATATTTCGAATCGAGTTCGACTCCGGTAAGTGCGGGATATCGCGACTTGAAGACGCTTGAAGCAATGATGCACGCAGAGGCAGGTGGAATCGTGAGATGGTGTCGCGATTTGAGTAGGCTCGGTTTGGTTGGTTGTGAGGTCGCGACTGACGAATCTGGGAAGATGGTGATTCACGTTCGTCATCGCGAGGTAGGCGGAAGGTTCGCGCGATGAGTAAGGGAGCTCGCGAGTGTCGTACGATTTGGAGGTTGTGGCGACAGCTAGGGTCTGAGGGCTTGGTAATTTATGTGCGTGGTCAGGTGAGGCCGGAGTCGAGTTGTGGCAGGGGTCTGATTTAAGACGGTGAGGTATATCTGTTTGGGGTTTTTCTCTTCTTTTGAATCCAATATATGATAGGAAAGGTCTTGAAAATAGAATTAGAAAATAGATACATATACACGTTTAACCCTACCAGTTTATTTTAAATGTGTATTTAGGGTGATCAATGTTTTAAGAACGTAATTAATTATTTTAGTCACTAGAAAATAATTTACAAAAAGGTTTTTAAAAAAAGGGGAAATTATTAGTTAGAATTAAACTGCTAACTAATTAAATTTTATTAAAAAGGAAATTGACCATTCGATTATTTCGAATATTAATAAATTGTATAAATGTTTATACAAGGTTTAATACTGTGGTGAAAAACAAGTCAGAATTGGATCGGATTGGCAAAACAAAAATCAAAGGTGAGTTAATCTCACTCTTCTGGATTTTTATTTAAATTTAAATGGTTAAATTTAAATAATTGGTTGAATGATTGAATTGATTTGATGTGGTATATTATATAGCAATATATTGTATATATTGGAGTGATTGATTTCCCGCATTTTATAGAGGATGAGACCCTATGCGCTGCATAATAGCGGATAATATTATATAAATCCCATATACCACGATATTCCACCTCGAAGTGGAATTGGTATTATGCTAACGTCTATGGATGCAGGGAAACAGGTTGGAGGGATCCAACTGGATTGCTCAAAATTATTTAGATCGTTTAATATTCTGTGTTATGAATGTTTGATATGCTGTGATGAATTATATTGACAATTGAGATATTGGTTGTCATGGATTGATTGGATATCCCGGTACACCGAGTTATCAAAATATATAGAATTGGATTTTGAAAAGAAATATAAGAGTAAAAATTGTAAGTGAAATAATTATAGAATACAAATAAGAATGAATCGGAAAGAAATGAAAGTGATTTTAAAACTGAAGTTAAATTGTAAAGTAGAGATTTAAAACAAATTTAAATCAAAGTTAAATCTGGAATTCAAGTTAGTGAATCTCAGTTTTTAAACAAATAAAGTTTTTAAATTTAAATTATTTTAACAACTTGAATGTTAAAGTGCATTGTTAAATTGGTTTGAATTAAAAAATGAATTTGGTTTTAAACTCCTTAAAACTTCTATTTTAAAATGAGTAATTAATTTATTTAATGAAGTAAGTAAAAAGGTAGTTAACTGCTGGTTGAGATTAATCAATAGTGATTTGCATCTGTGGTTTAATTAATGATTAATTGCTTAATGTAATTAATTTAGATTAGGATAAATTAAAATGTAATTAGAAAATCATTAATTTATATAATTAATGATGTAATTAAAGGATGATTAATTAAGATTAATTAATCAATAATAAGTGATTTGTGAGAAATTAATTAATATAAGTAATTAAGGATTAATGTAATTAATTATAGATAATTAATTTGTGAAGTAATTAAAGATTAATTACTGTTTTAGTTAAGAATAATTAATTTGTGTAATTAATTAAAGAAAATTACTTGAATATAATTGAAGGATAATTAATTCAGGGTGATTAATTAAGATGGATAATTAAGGGATGATTAATTAATTGATTTGAAATTAATTAATGTTAAATGAAGGAATCTAAGTGATTGAGGTTAGTAATTCAATTAGAATTAATTAAATTAATTTGGAAGTGTTCAAGTTTTCTTATGGATGATTGAATGGTATTGGATGCCTTGAATGAGACTCGAAGAGACTGGGGTCGGGTATTAGAAAATACCCAAAACTATTTCGAACTTTTATGGATTGATATGTGTAATCAATAGGCTGGAATGAAATGATTTAGGTGAATTGGACTATTTAAATCTAAATTCTGGTACTTGGAAAATGGATGTGTGGAATAAGTGATGTCTATAATAAATTGTGAATTTGTAAGTTGATATGAGTTACCCCCGGGTTTTATATAAGTTGTATGCTTTGTATTCCATGTTAGATGGGTTTACTCACGCTGGTTTCCAGCCTGACCCGGGTGTTACTTTGATGTAATGCTCGGGTCTGACCGAGTACTACAGATTTTCAGGTGAGAACGTTTTGGAGCTCAGGTGGTGAGCTGGATGGCAGGAACTTATGGAGTGTTTCCGCTGTATTATATTGGTGTATATCTGAGACATGATGATTGTGTATATCCAGTGTCTGTATATATGTGTAACTCTGATGTATTATAAATGTATTTGACAGATACAGAATTCCTTTGTATAACTGATATTATTTGTTATTATATTTTATCTGCTGCGAATGTGAGATGTTGGTGTTTTTGTTCTTCTTATTCTTTTATCTCTTTCTTCTTTTTCCTAACCATCTAGAATTTTCGAGATCGAAAATTCTGGGTCGTTAAAGTTGGTATCAGAGATGAAGGTTAAGCAAGAACCTTGGCTCTGTTGGGATTACTCATTAAGGAAAGGGTCAATGGCACCCTAGAACGAGTTGAGTATATATATATATATATATATATATATATATGAGTGCGTACTTGTTATTTGCTTATATAAAGATTTTAAATGATTTTGTATAAGAATATATTTTGATATATAAAGCAATATTTCTTTCTAATAAATATTAAGGTGATCGGTTGTTAAATTATTGGGATTAAATTAAGTGGTAATAGAAAAACAACCAAATTAAAATTAAATGAAGATAAGTTGATTTGATTTAAAGGATTAAATCAACATTTAAAAATTTAACTCGAATTTATATAATTCGGGATGGTTTAAATTTGAATGAATTCAATTTGAATTGAATTCATTCAAATTGAATCTAATTTGAATTAATTGGATTTGTGATTGAAGATATATAAGTTTAAAATTTTAAATGGAAAATTTGAATTGGATTGACTTGAAATGATTTGAAATTGAAGTGGGTTCAATTGATATTAGTCCAAATTGATTGGAATAATTTGGAATTGTAATTAAAGTTGAATAGGTTTAAAATCAAGATTAATTCAACTTGAATTGGGGTTAAATCAATTTCAATGGAAATTGAAGCTATTCAAATTGGATTTGAGTCAATTTAAATGGAAGTGGAAATTTAAATTGAATTAATGGGGAAGTGAACAGTTTTGACTCTGGACTATTTTCAATATAAATTGTTTAATATAAACTTATTGTTCCAAGCTGTTTAATATATACAACCTTTCTTTTTCAAAGCCAAATTATTTTATATTTATTCTACAATTATTTTGGAACTATTTAACAATTTTTCAACTGTTTTATAAACTAATTACTATTTTTCAACTATTTTACAAATTAATTACTATTTTACAACTATTTTGCAATTATCTAAAATCTCTAAAACTATTTACCTATTTTCCAACTATTTTACAATTACTTAACTATTTTACAGCTATTTTACAAACTATTAATTGGTTGTCAACTACTTATCTATTTTTAAACTTTTCAAGCTATTTTCTGAATTTAAGCTAGACAGAATTTAAACTGTTTATGATTGAATATCCATTTGGGATAAGGATTAAAGAGATAATCCAATGGAATTGAAACAATTGTTGTTATGTGGGTAGAAATTAAAGGAAACATGAATAGAAAGAGAAATTGATATAGTTGATAAACAATGAAGATAAATACGTAGGATGTACGTATATTATTCTATTCGCATAGTCATTTGATCCAGATTCGAGCACAGAACTTCGAGATATTTATCGATCCGAGTTGGGATTTTTCACTCGATTTTTGACGGTGAACCTGGATATGGATTGTTGATTGGTTCTGGATATTCTCTATCATAGCTATGGCTATGCAAAGAGAATGAAGGTTTCTGATCAAGAAGCCAGATCTGAGTCCGCACTAGGGAGTCGGGTGGACGATACTAGTTCGAAAGTGTAATTGTGTGATCGAGTGAGCGATCAAATTGGTATAGCGTACGGATGATATGTGTACATCGTACAGGTTTAAATGAAATTGATAATGGAAATTTTTGGATAAGAAATATGAAATGATTTCTTTTGAAATGAAAGCATATTTTGTAAAAATGTACAATGGATAAAAGTGAAAGTTGAATATTTTTATGATGATAAGTAAGATGGAAACAACTTTATAAAAAGAGAGTAATCAAATTTGAATATTTGATTTTGAATAAACAAAGTTATATATCTTTGTTATATAAGATAAATCTCCCCTTGTTGAATCTATTGCCGAAAGAAAAGGATTTTGAAAGTGTTTGAAGTATAAAAGGAGTTTTATACAAGTTTGAAATGATCCAAAGTTTTTTTTAATTTTTTTTATATATCTATATATATAAAGGTTCTTATGAGGATTTTGGAAAAAGGTTTTGGGAACCTTTGGATTTGGAAAGCCTAGTTTATCGATTTTGGGATAATCAATTTTGTGTAAAGGAAATTTATATGAGATTCATACTAGGTGTATGATTTGAAGATACTATATGTGTATAGTATAAAGTGTTTTGATAATGGCTCTGGGGAAAAAGGCGCTCTCTTGAAATGAACTTCTTAGGAGTGCCACCGGGTGGTACTGCCTTGAACCCTAAGGGGGGGTTCTAAAGTTGATCATGTGAGGAGTCCGGACAAAACTAGTTCCTGAGAATTATGAGTAGTGTGTAGCGAAAGTCGAGGGCGCTGATGCCTTCAGAGGCATTTGGGTTATGCTGTGACGACAGTGTAACTCGATGTCACTGCGATCTACTGTAGACCATAGCGAAAGTCGTGTGTGCCGCTGAGAGCCAACAGTCGACGTTTGATTTTATATCGGTAGACTGTGATCTATGGTAACATAGCGAAAGTCGTGTGTGCCGCTGAGAGCCAACAGTCAGTGTTTGATTTTATATCGGTAGACTGCGACCTATGTGGGAGTGGTGAAGTTTCATTTTTGAGAGCGAAAATCGAGGGCGCTAATGCCTACAGTTACATGGACTTTTGCTGCGATGGCAACGTAACCCTGGAATGTAACTGCGATCTGTTGTGGTTTCCATGGCGTAATCGAGGGGTGCTGATGCCTACAGTTACGTGGACTTTTGCTGCGATGGCAACGTAACCCTGGAATATAACTGCGATCTGTTGTGGGTTCCATGGCGTAATCGAGGGGCACTGATGCCTACAGTTCCATGAACTTTTGCTTCGATGGCAACATAACCCTGGAATGTAACTATGACCATGGATGGGAGTGATGATTTCCACAGCATTCTCGCCAAAGATATTTCCTCTATTTTCAAAAAAACTATTTTCTATATTTTCAATAAATTTAGTTTCCCAAGTATTTTCACTGGATGTTGAAAATGGGTCTACTAAGTACTTATAGATTTTCAACCTTACGCCTGATCAACGTATGACCGAATTTCTGTGAGAACAAGGATGGACTGGTCGAGACATCGAGTTATAAGAAGTTTTTTTATAAGAAGCTATTTTAAATTTAAAAGCATTTCTAAAATTTTAAAATGAAAGTGTTGGAATTTTGGAAAATGAAAGAAAATCCAAACTGGAATTATAAAATAAAATTGAACTCAGGAAAATTTAATGAAGTGATTTTTGTAATAAAAGTTGGAAGTAAGCTAATTAGCTAAACAAATTATTTGATAGAATATATTAATAAAATTTAAAGGTTAAATAAAATGGATTTAAGTTAATAATGGAGTTTGGAAATGAACTCGAATTATAAACAGAATTCGACTTGGATTTGATAATGAATTAAAATAAGTGGAGATGTTGTAAAAATAAAATGGAATTGAATTATAATAGAAATGGTTTGAGTTGCAAACAAAACCCAGGTGAGTAGAAATAAATTGAGAATGGCTTTGTATTAATAAAATAAATTCGAAAATGAATTAAGTAGGTGAATTTAAAATTTAAAATGGGGTGAATAAATGGGTTAATTGAATTAAATAATAAATGGATGAAGTCTGATTGAATAAAAATTAAATCAAAGTTTTAATCGGAATTGGGTTATCAGAATGAACTTAAGTTATGAGGCGTATTAATTTGAAGTAAAATTACTTAAGTCAATAAAAGCCTGGTTTCGAGTAAGAATGGAAAACCATTAAATAAAAGTTTGGGTTAAGTTATTTGGAAAATGGATATTAATATAAGCATCGAATGTTGTCAAGCTCAATGAAATAGTTTTAAAATGAAACCAATGCGGAGATGAAACGAAATGCAAATGTATGGTTGGTGAATAAATTAGAAATGAAATGGAATTAAATATAGAATGAGTTGAAATTAGTTTGAAGTAGTTATAAACTAAAATGGATACTCTATTAAGCGAATATTGTCGAATTTGCATAAAAATAGTTGTCATTTGATGTAAACGAAGGTAAAGAAATTCTATGAATTAATGGAAGCAAACAAAATTGATTTTTGAATCATTTGAAGTGAATGTGAGCTGTTGGGTTAAAATAAATTGAGCGTAAGCAATTGAGTTGTAAACCAATAAATTGCTCGTGGAAGTTATTTAGAATGCATTTCTTTTAGAGTTGATGTGTTGTAGTTGTTAAGTAAGAGAAATGTTATAACCTTCATATATATAGTGCTTACATGTTTAAATTGAGTAAGTACAGGTACCTGAAGGCCGTTTGGCTGGATTCGGACGCTCTAATTGCTAAATAATAAGTCGTTTGCTTAAAAATGCTAAATAAAGGTACGCCTACGTAATAAAAATAGGAAATATGAACTGTTTTTATTTTTTTCGACCGTGTGGGTTGATGTATATATATTTATATCTCTTGTCAAATTGCAAAAGCTCCTCCGTACAAAGGAGACTTTGCCAAAATTTTCCGAAAAGTTTGGGAGTTAGAAATTTTTTGTTAGCGACAAAACGATTTCAAATTGGAAATTGAAATAAATTAATGGATGAAACTAATTTAAAATAATGATATGAATCAGTTATAAATGGAAGATAAAATTCAATATTTGGAGTTAAAGGTAAATTGAATTCATATGGAAATAGGAAAACTAATTTGAATAGAAGTAGATATGAAAACTTCTGTAAGGAAATGTATAAAATGATTTTAAAAGCAATGATTGGATATTATTGATAGGTAGGATATGCAGGTATTATAAAGGGAAAGGAAAATTAGTTTTGATTCCAGAAGATAAATTTGAATTGCCCGACTAAAAAGGTATGTATTTAAATTTCTATATGAAATTTGATTGGGATTTTGATCTAGCCACTTGGCCTTTTGTTTTCTTTTGGAATTTGGGAGCCGTGGAGGCATTTTGTAGTTGTACCGAGCTAGCCGCGCAAAAGAGATGCTGGCGAAATTTTTCGAAAATTTAGGGAGTAGGAAAAATTTTGAGAAAATTCTGATAATTTAAAATTTGATTTTAAATTTGAATTTGAATTTATAATTTAAATGGTTGAGTTAGCAATGTTGTTTGGAAATTTTGGATAGATTTGAAAGGTTAGTAAGGGTAATAATGTTGTTATAAAAAGATTGTTTGGGTATTGTTTAAACTGTTTGGTTTTGGGAAGTTGATAAGAACTATTAGAATAAGAAATAGTTAATGGGTTGTGGACCATTCATCCTAACTAGTAATTTCGGGGAAGAAATTCTTTTAAGGGGGAGGAATGTGACGACCCAGAATTTTAGGCATTTGAAATTGGAATATTTAATTAATTTTAAGTATTTAAAAGTTAATTTTTAACTTGAATTTCAAATATCACTATTCATTGGGAAATTTAATTATTAAATTTAATTATTTGAAGTTGGGTAAAATGTTGAATCTGGAGTTTTAAGCCGGTTGAAAATAATTTGAAGGCTTATAAAATTTATATTGATAGTACTAAAGATAGTACAAGCGTTAAACTTGAAATTGAAAGTGTTTTGTTCAGTTTTGAAAATATACAGTTTAAATTGATATTTAAAGATAGCCTTCCGAGGCACCGTCTTGGAATTTGACGAAACCAGTTCCATTGGATCCGTAATATTGAATTATTGTCGGATTTTATTTTCTTGGCATTTGGAGTTGTCGTGGGAACGTACGATATATATAAACGCGCTGAAATTTATATCGAAATTTAATTTAATAACTGGTCCAAAAAGTTATCTTCTCCATACAATCGAGATTTTGATTTTCATTTATTGAGACAATTTGAATTAATATATATATATATATATATATCTTAGACAACCTCCAGCCGTATTCCTTTCACATCGATATTTTTTCCCTTTAAAATCACTGCAACCTTCTTTTACACGCCGCCGTTATTTCTTTCACTTCGCTCAAATCACAGTTAATGCAGATAAAAAAATATCTCCTTCCTTTTCTTTTTAAATCACGAAAGTTCTTTCTTATTCCAGGCTTTCAATCGAATACCTTTGTTTCTTTTCTTCCCATCTAAAAATGGCCGAACTCATTTTATATAAAAAAAACACGGCTTCTTCCTTTTCCTCTTCCTTAGAACAAAATCAAAAATGGATCTCAATCCTGATCCAAATTCCACGAATCAATTCGAAGTCGAGATAAATTGTCAGATTTAGCATATTTCAAATCGAGTTCGACTTTGGTAAGTGTGGGCTATCGCGATTTGAAGACACGTGAAGCAATGATGCGCGCTAAGCTGGAGTGGCGACAATGAGACGTGGGTGGAATCGTGAGATGGTGTCGCGATTTGAGGAGGCCCGGTTTGCTTGGTTGTGAGGTCGCGACTGACGAATTTGGGAAGATGGTGATTCACGTTCGTCATCGCGAGGTAGGCGGAAGGTTCGCACGATGAGTAAGGGAGCTCGCGAGTGTCGTACGATCTGGAGGTTGTGGCGACAGCTAGGTTTGAGGGCTTGGTGATTTGTGTGCGTGGTCAGGTGAGGCCGGAGTCGAGTTGTGGCAAGAGTCTGATCTACGACAGCGAGGTATATCTGTTTGGTGTTTTTCTCTTCTTTTGAATCCAATATATGATAGGAAAGGTCTTGAAAACAGATTTAGAAAGTAGATACATATACACGTTTAACCCTACCAGTTTATTTTAAATGTGTATTTAGGCTGATTAATGTTTTAAGAACGTAATTAATTATTTTAGTCACTAGAAAATAATTTACAAAAAGATTTTTTTTAAAAAAAGGAGAAATTATTTAGTTAGAATTAAACCGCTAACTAATTAAATTTTATTAAAAAGGAAATTGATCATTCGACTATTTCGAGTATTAATAAATTGTATAAATGTTTATACAAGGTTTAATGCCGTGGGGAAAAACAAGTCAGAATTGGATCGGATTGGCAAAACAAAAATCAAAGGTGAGTTAATCTCACTCTTCTGGATTTTTATTTAAATTTAAATGGTTAAATTCAAATAATTGGTTGAATGATTGAATTGATTTGATGTGGTATATTATATAGTAATATATAGTATATATTGGAGTGATTGATTTTCCGCATTTTATAGCGGATGAGACCCTATGCGCCGCATAATAGCGGATGATATTATATAAATCCCATATACCACGATATTCCACCTCGTAGTGGAATTGGTATTGTGCTAACGTCTGTGGATGCAGGGAAACAGGTTGGAGAGATCCAACTGGATTGCTCAAAATTATTTAGATTGTTTAATATTCTGTGTTATGAATGTTTGATATGCTGTGAGGAATTATATTGACAATTGAGATATTGGTTGCCATGGTTTGATTGGATATCCCAGTACACTAAGTTATCAAAATATATAGAATTGGATTTTTGGAAAGAAATATAAGATTAAAATTTGGAAGTGAAATAATTATAGAATACAAATAAGAATGAATCAGAAAGAAATAAAAGTGATTTTAAAACTGAAGTTAAATTGTAAAGTAGAGATTTAAAACAAATTTAAATCAAAGTTAAATCTGGAATTCAAGTTAGTGAATCTCAGTTTTTAAACAAATAAAGTTTTTAAATTTAAATTATTTTAACAACTTGAATGTTAAAGTGCATTGTTAAATTGGTTTGAATTAAAAAATGAATTTGGTTTTAAACTCCTTAAAACTTCTATTTTAAAATGAGTAATTTATTTATTTAATGAAGTAAGTAAAACGGTAGTTAACTACTGCTTGAGATTAATCAATAGTGATTTGCATCTGTGGTTTAATTAATGATTAATTGCTTAATGTAATTAATTTAGATTAGGATAAATTAAAATGTAATTAGAAAATCATTAATTTATATAATTAATGATGTAATTAAAGGATGATTAATTAAGATTAATTAATCAATAATAAGTGATTTGTGAGAAATTAATTAATATAAGTAATTAAGGATTAATGTAATTAATTATAGATAATTAATTTGTGAAGTAATTAAAGATTAATTACTGTTTTGGTTAAGAATGATTAATTTGTGTAATTAATTAAAGAAAATTACTTGAATATAATTGAAGGTTAATTAATTCAGGGTGATTAATTAAGATGGATAATTAAGGGATGATTAATTAATTGATTTGAAATTAGTTAATGTTAAATGAAGGAATCTAAGTGATTGAGGTTAGTAATTCAATTAGAATTAATTAAATTAATTTGGAAGTGATCAAGTTTGCTTATGGATGATTGAATGGTATTGGATGCCTTGAATGAGACTCAAAGAGACTGGGGTCGGGTATTAGAAAATACCTGAAACCACTTTGAACTTTTATGGATTGATACGTGGAATCAATAAGCTGGAATGAAATGATTTAAGTGAATTGGACTATTTAAATCTAAATTCTGGTACTTAGAAAATGGATGTGTGGAATAAGTGATGTCTATAACAAATTGTGAATTTGTAAATTGATACGAGTTACCCCCGAGTTTTATATAAGTTGTATGCTTTGTATTCCATGTAAGATGGGTTTACTCACGCTGGTTTCCAGCCTGACCCGGGTGTTACTTTGATGTAATGCCCGGGTCAGACCGAGTATTACAGACTTTCAAGTAAGAACGTTCTGGAGCTCAGGAGGCGCTGGATGGCAGGAACGTATGGAGTGTTTCCGCTGTATTATATTAATGTATATATGAGACATGATGATTGTGTATATCCAGTGTCTGTATATATGTGTAACTCTGATGTATTATAAATGTGTTTGATAGATACATAATTCCTTTGTATAACTGTTATTATTTGTTATTATATTTTATCCGCTGCGAATGTGAGATCTTGGTGTTTTTGTTCTTCTTATTATTCTATCACTTTCTTCTTTTTCCTAACTATATGGAATTTTCGGGATCGAAAATTCTAGGTCGTTACAAATTAATACAAAATAAATTTATTCTCACTTATATAAAAATATCAGTGAGTCAGAAAAGGTGAGTTGTACTCACTTTGGTTCCAATAGCAGGTGCAGTGTTTTATTTCGAATAAAATTAAACATGCGTTTAATTTTATCCAAAATTTTCACTAGCTTAAATCAACTCTAAACTAACTCTAAAATGTAATTCTCATTAATATGGACCCAACGCAACTTGTTTCGTCAAAAACCGACCTCTTATGAAGAAGTTATGACATTTTAAACATTACACAAATTAATATATAAATTAATTTACATTTTCGTTTTATTTTTAAAACCTTTGTAATCGTAGCCATTCATTTTTGAAACAGCAGATCACAGCCAATGCTATCATCTTCTTCGTTCCTAGGTGAAATACGAATGCAAGTAACCCCTCACCGCCTTGATTTTTTTGATGCCGCACCACCCTATCGACGACCTGAGGTCGATCAACCTACACCGACATGTTCGCCTACCCACCCTCGACTTCCATCCCAAGTGTGGTCCCCCATAGTTCCACCGTTCATGCCCAATTGACAATGAGACGCGGCTCCTTTGAACGAAAATCGTCACCAATCCATAGCTCTAAAACCCATCATCACCGTTGAAGACGTAGATCTCGCGAAGCTCTACAATCTTCTAGTTGAAGCTTTTTGCTAATTGTTAATGGATCATGAGATATTAAAGGAGAAACGAGGTGAATTTCTAGCCATTGAACGATAATGGCGGCTAGGGTTTAAAGTAATTATGGTTTGTGGAAAAATAGAAAAAATAGTGGCCTTTTATAGAAAATTTTGCGACACTACTCATCCGAAAAAATTTCAAACTCCAAACGAAGTGTGCCGCTTGGCGTTTATAATATTTTACCCCTATTCCAAACTCAATGGAATATACATCGGGAGCTAATTCGATCATATTTGGAAGATAGGTTTTTGAATCGACTTATTTAAATTTAAAATTTACTTAAACAAATTTTTACCGTTTCAGTTTGCCACGACTAAACCATAAATCCGATCAACACGAAATCTGAAATCCTATAATAATATAACATTACGGATCCAATGAAACTAGTTTCATCAAATTCCAAGACCGTATTAAAAATGACTATTTTTACACATTAATTAAATATTAAAATATTTAATTTCTATAATTTAACTTTTAATTCAATTTTAAAAGTTCTCTAACATCATTTTAATTCAAAAATAAAATTCAATTCAATTTTATAGATCATTTTTATTCACATTAAATCCAAATTTAAATTATTTCTACAATTTCAAATATTAAATTAACAATATAATTATCCATTGAATCATTATATTTCAAATATAAGTTATTCAACTTATAAAATTAACTTGTGAACATTTAAAATCAATTAAATATCCGAATTTCAAATGACTAAAATTCTGGATCATTACACTAGGGGTCTATTTATAGGGGTAGTAGTGGATCTCAAACCGTTGGATTTGGGATTGAATAGGATGCAACCACGTCATAGACCGAATAGGAGCCATCGAATGCAAAAATAGATGGATGGAATTGGTTAGAAGAATAGAAAACACGTCAGTTTGAGGCTCTGGAATGTTCAAACGAACGAACCTTTGTTAGAGGCAGGTCGACCGAGCGGTCGACCGCCTGATGCCCAGGTCGACCTGGCCGGTCGACCTATATACATACATACATACTTATATATATATATATATATTCTTCGTTTTCTACTTATTTTGTTTATTTTATAACTTGGTCATATTAGCTCAAATTTTGATGTTCTATACATGGAAATTGAATAGAAAATTACCATGGACACAATGGTGCAACTTCCATGGCTTAATTCTGATAATTTCACAAAGTTATTTTATTATCTAATTAATTAATGAATTAATTATTATGGATTAAATTTCGGGTTGTTACAGCAGTAGTTATTAAACTTCCAAGGATTTAATATAGAGAGGCTTCTTTTGAATCTTTCACTTCTCCCGTTGCTTTGCCTCTCTGAGCTAGGCAATGTAACATGTTCAACCTGTGCTCTAGTCTCCTTAAATTGTTCCAACTTTATTTTTTGAACTAAACTTCATTATCAAGCACCATGGAGAAAGAGGAATTTGAAAATCGTCATATCGGTCGACATTAAGAAAGTATCGTAGGCTAAAGTTCCATTTACCACAACAAACTTCTGCAATCGCACCACTTTGTGGTCCCTTTCTCCTTAATTAACTAGCAATACGATACACCCAACCAGTTTTTTGACATTTTCGATAAGTCCCTAATACGAGATTTAGATCACCGTGGATCCTTCTCATTAAGGCGCTTCTTATGAAACGTTTGCTTAGACAAAGTATTCATCGAGCACCCACAATCAATAAGGACTTGGTGCACTGTCGCCGACTCAACTGCTGCCATAATTACCATAGGGTCAAGCGTCAGTGTTTCAAACCCATTAGCTTCTCTATTTCTAAACATAATGTCATCATTTGTTCTCTTTTTTTCCTTTATTGGAGCTCTCATTTCCTTGGTGTAATGCATCTCCTGAGGCGCGTGCCTGAAGGAGCTACTATAGTGCTCCATTTCGTTCCAACTTCTCCTTGTATGGTGCGGACCTCCTGATATGTATTAATAACCATCCCTTATGTCGGCTATTTTGATCCTTCTCCATTGTACCCACCTGATTCCCTTAGGAAGATTGCACCTAACAATTGGTTATTAGCTTGTCCACCAACCCATGAGTTTCGAACATATTGTTGCAACTTTTCCTTTTAATCAGATCCTCGAGGACATCCCGTAGATATCTACACTCATTCATATCATGCCCATGAGATTCATGGAAGCGACAATGTTTTCCAAAGTGCATTTCCTCTTCATTAGCCTCCCTTGAGGGAAGCTTCTTGTAACGCTTCATATTTTACGAGCAAGGTAAATGTTCTTAACCTAGTCCATCAGTTCCCTATAATCTCCTAGGCTGGTAAACCTTGAATGTTTCTTGGTGTCTTACTTCTTGTCACCACCTTCCAATTCTTTATTTTGGTACTATTGTTACCAACATTCACTGCAACTTTTCTAGCACTATCTCCACTCGATTTTACAGTAGCGTTGCTTTGAATCACACTGCTCGGTCCCTCGTAACCACTAGCAGCCAATCTCACCTCCAAATCCGCCTTTTCAAGCATAGATACCAAGACACTTTTTGATAAAATTCTTTTCCTTTCTTTTAAGTTATCTACCAAAGTCGGTCTATGACTGAACTAGTTTATTAGCGCCTTCAATACAATCTCCTTCTTGAGGTTTATCACCTTCATTACCATAACGGTAAACCTTTTCAAGGTCTCTGCTGACCTCTAATGCACATTCAACGACGACATAGCATCCTTCAATTACACCATATGGACCTGGAACTACTCCATAAATTGCTTAGCCAATTGATCAAATGACTTTATGGACCTAGGGTTCAATAAAAGTGAAGCACACTGTTGCTATCCCCTCAAGAAATATGCGAAAAGATCTACATCTTACGACATCCATTGGACGGCACCAACCATGTACCATCCATATTTCAATAGATGCCATTTCGGATCAGTCAGGCTGTTATAACTCGGCATGGTTGGCAAGCTACTTTGGGTAACTTGCTTTAAGAATCTCTTTAGAGAATAGGGTCCTACTCACCGATGAACCCCACTCAGCATCGCATCTCTGTGGATTCCGACTCATCGGTATTTTAACCATATTATCAATATAATCTCCGCTGCCTTGAACCCTTGGACAATGATCATCATGAATGTACCCGAGTGTTTGGCCCATAAAATGGTCTTAGTTTATTACATGACATCTAGGTTCCTCTATCTTTGGAGAAACCATTCATCCTCACCTTCTTTGGCACCTTGCTGGACTCTATCCATTTCTAACTGGCTCTGAAGTGTTATTCTAAACACCATTAACCCAGGTACAAGTAGCTTGTCAACATCCTATATCTCTAGCATCTTGCAACTCCTCCTTAGTGTCTTTAAAATGGACCTTCTCTAATCAATCGGTACTAGTCTATATGGGTCAGTAACGGCTAATGTGGATAGAGGAATAACTCCTCCAACCTTTCATACTCTGCTTCTTCTTTGTCCCATCATCCTCTTTATGCATCTTTTGCTTGCCCTCTCTATCTGTATTCTTTGATGAAGGAGAACTCTCTTTACTTGAATTCGAAGATGGGTAATATCTCCTACTGATTCTATGCTTCTGAGTCCCCTTTTGTTGCTAGGGTTGGAATAACAACTTCTTTAACTCTTTCATGATGGATAGCTTATTCTTTATCATTTTCTTATTCATCTCAGCCATCGCCTTATCCAACTTAGCCTTTATTTCTACTTCTGGTGCACTCGAAGTTTCTACATTAGTTGGTTGATTAGTTTCATCTCCATGCTGAGATTCTTCATTCTCTTCATATATGACAACTTTAGATTAGGTAGGCTTCTTCCTCCTTGTAGCCACTGTCTTCTTAAATGTGACAGTAGACTTTCTTCAAATCCAAATAAAAATAAAATTATGCCAAAGAGATTCTTTCTTAGTGAAAATACCAAAAATGTTTGCACATAAAATGCCCAATCACCCCTATCGAATAAAAACTAAAACAAAAAAATAGAATCAAAAAAGAAAGGAGGATGAACATAATTTATGTGGTGGTTCGTTTAGAATCTAAAGCATATGTCGACTATCAACTTTATTTCATATGATTCTTGCAATCAAAATCACACTTACAATAAGTTTAGTTCGAGAAACTAGTTCATAATGAAAATGGTAGCGATTCGATGAAAAAGTTAAAAAATTCATTTTCTAGTTGACTTTCACCTTCTATTTATGGCCGAATTTGAACATGAAAATCACTAGATTTGGTTTAAGCGAGCAAATATTTTCAGATCCGAAGATCCAGTAGGAAAAACAAGTCACATAAGATGATATCCAATAATCATTATAGATCGATAGAGATCGATATAAGTAAGTACTGACCTATAGCTCTGACTCTTATTTTGTCTTTTTTTTGGTAAGTATAAGTCCCTTAGCCTCTTTTAACCTAAGTCTTGGAATCGCTATGGTTTGGTCCCAATTTATATGGATTGGTACTAACCCATGTCACTTCATGCAATTTCAACTTCTTCAACCCCGAGCTTTAATCTTGGCACAAGGGTAGAGCGGGCCTCATGCTTTCTTGGGTCGTTCGGCACCGAGCCGACTTGCAAATTTTTGGCTCTAACATCACAAGTTCCTCAGCCTTGATACTCTATATGTCTTCTAAACTTCTTGGTTCATCTCTCTATCATTGTGTAGATCAGACTCATAGAAATGTCACTTAGTCCAAATACTGGATAACAAAATAATAATGAAAAATGAAGTAGGAATAATCCTGTAAGAAAAAAATGGCATCCGTTCAATTTTTGCATGTATTTTAAATAAGGCTTTCAATCGATATTCAAAAAATTCAAAATTCATCTGCATTCGTATCCAAAAAGAGGATAAATATCCAATATTCAAAAACAGATATAAGTGCTGATACAAAGGCATCCACATTCGAAAATTATCCGTCCGGGTTTTGTCAACAATATAGTTTATATTATGTATGTTTTAGTAAAACGAAAGATATGTATTTATTATCTTATTAAGCTAGTAGTTTATATAATATGCATTTAATGTATATTAACTATCAAAAATATTTATTTATCTTATTTTTATATATTCACACTTTTATAATCAATAGGATCAAAAATACAAATTATGTTGAAACAAAATTTCAAATTATATCTTTTAATTGATCGTTCGTTAACAGATAAGATAATTATTTGATATCCTTCGTATCTGCGGATGCAGATATTCAAGTTCTAAAAATGATTTTGAATGCAGATGTAGATATGACACTATTCGCATTCGAAAATATCCATCGAGAGACCTAATGTGAAATATGGCATAGGAATAAAATTTGGCTCATTCTATTAAACTCCTACAATATCATTACATACCATAATAAAAATTAAATTATTTTATGGTAATATTGTCCTTGGTTGTTATTACAAATGAAATAACAGTTTTAACCAGCAAAACTTTTTCTCTTCCATTCTTGTTTAACTATCCAATCAAATCCAATTGTTCAACTTCCGTTCTAATTTTCTATCTTTTGGTCCAGTATTTTAGGTCATGCATTCTTCTTTTTCATTAGTAATTGAAGTAGAAATTTATTGGATTAAAACATGTAGAAGCATGAATATCTAAAACATTTGAAATAATTTATCAAATTCAACGATGTTGACATTGCTTTGCAATTAAATCCAAACAAACCGAAACACCAATAATATGCAATACTCAATTTTTCTTCTGATTTGGATAATCTAATAACTCAAAAAAAACATAACAATTTAGATTTTAACGTCTTTTCATTATTTTATCAATTGTTAGCAGCAAAGAATAAAATGTTTAAGGTTCAAATTAATAATCTGATCCACTAAACAAGGAAGAAGAGGAAGACGAAGATAAGCTAAAATTGTGAAACGTGGGTTATGCTAATTTTTTAAGGATAGCTTTGTTTAGAGGACAAACTTGCAAACTTTTTTAGCTTATAGGATGCAACCTCAAAATTTACCCATAATTACATATTTTTACGTGCCTATGCCAAATCGCGCTTTCTCTCATCACTGCACTCCATGTCACTGCATCCCATGCCTCCGCACCACAACGCCACACTCCCCACGTCGTCTTACACCTCCGCTCTCTACGCCACTGTTTATAACCACCACCTTCCATAGCCTTCGCCTCTTCAGCCGCCGCCTCTTCAAAACTTAACCCTAAAAGATATAATAGTGTATCTGCTTGCCTCCTACCATGCAGCCTACAACTTCAAGAACATAACAATATCGTTGCTCACCTTATTTTTCTCGTCAATCATTGATTATTGGAAAAATACCAAGAGTTAAAAAATGATATTGTACGGTATCATTATACGAGAAGATATAAATATATCGACACAAAACGCTACCGAGTATAATTGTACATATTAGAAAAACCAAAAACGATACTGAACAGTAGCATAACTACACATTATCTTCTTGTTCCTAAATTTACTGCTTCTTCTTCAGTTTGCTGCTTATTTTCTAACACAACTTCTTCACTATCGTTGCTACCATCAGAGTCACCCCTTCTCCATCAGTACTCATCACCACCACATCGTCTCAAAACTTCAACTTCGTGCTCTCTCCAAAACCTTCCGTTGAGATTCGTCGCACCGCCATCGAGTTCCGCCGCACCACTATCGAGATCCACCGCACCTTTTTCCACCATCATCAAGACTTGAAAAAACACAGTTCTAAATTTACGTGTCCTCTGCCTGAAATGTTTGTTCTTCTGCTCTATTTAGATTCAATTTTTGTCCTTCACGGCAAAAATAAAATGCATGTCCCAGTGGTTGAAGTTTTTCGAAATTTTGTGCTTTGAGCTATTTTCCGGATTTTTTAAATCAACGGGTGCTAAAAGAAAATAACGTGGGGTATGCTAATATTTTTAAATAAACGGTTGTGTGAGTAGATAGAATCTGCCGTAAAATTTACCGTACTTAAAATTTTACATTATTGTCCTTCCTCTTCGTTCTCCGGAGATAAAACACTGGGCACAATAATGGTATCCCTCCGCTTCCCTTTTCGCTTACCATTTTCGAACAACCCCCTGAAAAATCCCAAAATTCCAAATGCGTCCAACCGCTTCCCTTTTTCAGCAATCGCAACTTCAGCTGCAATTGGAATCGGCATTAGCCTTTCAATATACCAACAAAATGCCTCGAATTCTCAAAATCGAAAATTTTTGAGCTCTCCTCGCATGTTCGCCTCGCTCACTTTTTCCGATTCAGAAGCCGCGAATTATGTTGAGCCTAACACTGGTGTCAGTTTTCCTTCTGTTTTGGACGATACAAAAAGTTTGCTTACAGTTGGTGTCAGGAAAAAGAGCCTTTTTGGATTGAAAAATATCGATGTTTATGCATTTGGTAAGAATCTATTGGGTGACATGGGTTTGTATTTGGTTGTTGGATGTGTTGCATTGCTACGATAAAGATCTAATCTTTCCTTATATTTTTCTTCTAATGATTAATGTTCGACATGCATTGACGAAAAATTACATGCGTTTATGTCTTTATTCTGTAATTGTTGGTTGTCATATTTATACTCAGAGCAGAAGAGTCCCAAGTATCTTATATTTGGTTGCAAGTGTACATAAACATCAACTACAATAGTTTATTGTGTTAGCATCTGTATAGACATGCATATGAGAAAATGAATGGTAGATATCTGTTTAATATACATGTGATTATTTGCGTAGGTACATTGTAGCGTATAATTTTTGGAGTGGCCCTAAATGCATCCTAAGATCTTCTCCATTTCACCCGTTTTATTTTTTATTTTATTTTTTTACCGAAAAGAAGGGATAAACCACGTTCAACAAAAAAACAATTTTGAAACAACATTTTAACACCTGGGGTAGTGTAGTTGGTTATGAATTACCTAAAGTTTTTTTTTTTGGGGTTCGGTGCCTCAGAGTTTACAAACAAAGCTTGATTCTGTGGGTCTTAAATGCAAAAAAAGGAAGGGATAAACAACGTGGGACTTCATTTTACCTAGGTAGATGAACAATATATTACTGATTGAGAAAAAAAACGACAATATAGTGGCTTGAAGCGCATACTTAGGTGCAGCATGTCAAACAACAAAATTTTGATTAATTCATCAGGGTAAAGGAATTTAATTATATTGAAAAAAAAAGAGGTAAGCAACTAAATAAATGCTGTTAAGATCAAGTAAAATGGAAGAGAAATTTGGATGCATTTAGCACTACCCTTAATTTAGTAACCCATTTTTAAGTTTTGGAATTTTTTTGTACTATTTGTACGTGGATTTGTTTTGGGTGGTTCATTTGCTGCTTATATAATGATAAAGGTGAAATCTCGGCTTATATTTGACTTCAAATAGGTTTAGTTAGACATGCATTTAAGATAAATTTTATCTGTTTACGTCTTTGAAGGTTGGCCGTATGTAAGATGGAAAATTGAGAACTAAGTGGCCAAGAGTTGGAGAGGTGTAAATCCTTTGAATAAGCTGAATTTTGTATCCTAGGGTTGGTGCACACTTACTTAGGAGTTTATAGACAATTCTTGTTTTACCTGGTATTTTTGTCTTAATATTGTATTTTTGACAATTGTTGGTTGCTATATTGCAATCAGTTCCAGTAGACATACAAGTATTTTACAATTGTTAACCATTTTGCATCATCACATCAATACAACACTTTGTGGCGCTTTTGTGGTACGAAGACAGGAGAAAAACAAAAGATTGGTGTCTGTTTACGCTATTTGTAATTGTTTGCTTAGGTACATAGTTGCGCATAATTTGGTAGGAACTAAGAACCCATTTGTTTATTTTTGGATTTAAAATGATTGCTTGGACATGGGTCTGTTTTGGGTAGTTTATGTGTTGCCATAATTATCAATGCGTGCGCTTAGGCTCAAAAAAGGCTCAGGCGCACGTTGTGCGCCTTTTTGCAGTTTGAGTGCGCCTTTTTGCATTTAGACGCCTTTTTGCAAAATTCAAATTTTAGTTTGCAAAATGGTTAAATAAAAAATTTAAATAGTTAAATGAATTATAAAACATGGTTTAAAATTTAGATAATAACACATTTAAATAGTTGAATGAATTATAAAATATGATTTAAAATTTAATTTGTAGTTAGTAAAATAGTAGATCAAACTTGTATAAAAGGCACGCAAAAAGGTTCAAGGCTCAAAAAAGCCCAAGGCTCAAGGCCTGCGCCTTAGCACCTTAACTATTATGTGTGTTGCCATAGAATGATAAATATTCGATGATGTCTCATATTTTGTTTTTGATAAGGTGAGGTAGGTAGGCATTTATGGAAAATTACATGGGTTTAAGTCTTTTTTAAAAAAAAAAAAAAAAAATTGGTATGCTATATTGACATCAGTTGAGAAGACTTTCTGCTGAATGAATATTTTACATTAGGATGGAAGTGTACCATGACATCAATCACAAGACTTTAGAATGTTATCTAGAATAGATGACATGCACTGGAATCAAAAGGTTGAAACTTAGTAGGGCTAAATTAAACATATGTCATGCAATTTTACAAAAAAAGTCAGTGTATGATACAATATATCCACAAATCAGATGATAAACAAAAAAAGACGTGTTTAAATATCCAGAATCAATAATACAAGAACGTGGAGGGTTGGAGAATGACATAACAAACCTAATTAACACACGTTGGATGATACAAAGACAGGCTGGTGCCATTTATGTGATAAGAAAATAATGAACAAACCGAAGAAAACTTTTATAGAATAGTGATTAAACAGACTATGTTGAACGGAGTAGAATGTTGATTTCAAAGAAGAAACATATAATAATAATAATAACTTAAACGTAGGAAAAATAAGAATGTTAAGGAAAATGATAAGAATAACTAGAAACTGTTGAGTTACAAAGGAGAAAGTAAGAGAGGTATTGGAAGTGACACCCAGGGTCGGACCTAGGCCAGTGCTATCTAGGCGACGGCCCATGACTCAGTTTAGGGACATGATCCATTCTTCAGATTTATTATTATATAAATGGTGGTAGTACTGATATAATTTTGAAAAATATTTTAGTATGTGGGTAAAGTGTGCAATTCTTGACCAAGTTAACATGGTTCAAGTCCCAGCAGCTTCATTTTTTATGCAATTTTCATATATATATATATATTGGGGTCAGGTTTACCTTTTGCCCAGGGCCCAGTTCGACCATCCAGTTAACCTTCTGCCAGGGCCCAGTTCAACCTTTGTCCGGGCTTGGTGACACCTATAATAAGAAAAATAGGAAAGCAAATGTAAATGATTTGAACACATACAAAGAATATAGAGTGTCACAGCGGTAGGAGATAACATCTGCATGGAAGGAAGAAGACAAGGAAGACCTTTACAATATAAGAAAATATTCAAAATGATTTTGAAAAACTAAACTTAAATAAAATTATGATTCAAGATAGAAATTTATGGAGAACGAATATTCATGTGGTCAACTACAAGAAAAAGAGAATGGTGGTGATAATATAGACATGCCGATGAGAAGATGGAAAACTTGTGCGTGCGCGTGCACTTGTGCGTGCATGGTTTATAATGCGTGCAATATGGTTTACTACTTTGTTAGGTGAAAGTGCTGAGTTATTCTTGCGTTGATTACGTCCAAATTAATGAAATTGAGGGTTATTACACTGCTAAGTAAATTTTGGTTGACATCTGTACTAGTGAATATCGTGTCAAGTATTTACCGAATGTACCATGACATCTGTCAAAAAAAATCTGTGAGGTTATTTTCGTGATAATTATACAGGCATGCATATGAGAAAACAAATAGTAGTGGTGGTGGTAATCATGATCATTATTTGATACCATATTTGCAATTGTTTGTTGGGTACATTGTATAGTTATAATGTGCAAAATTTGGTTTACTGCTTTGATAAAATAGCTTTGGTGTAAAGAATGCAATAATGAATTTTGTGTCTTTTCCAGGTGTGTACGTTGATAGCAATGATGTGAAAAAACTGAGTGAGAAATTTTCCAATGTGAAGGAAAATAAGGGTATAGTTCAGAACATTTTAGAAGAAGACATGCAAATGAAAGTTAGACTTGAGATTGTGTATGGAAGATTGAGCATTCGTTCAGTTCGAAGTGCCTTTGAAGAATCTGTCGGAAGCAGAATAAAAAAGTTTAGTGGATCCGATGACAAAGAACTGCTTCAAAGGTACATTGGGTCCCGATTTAAAGAAACACACATGTGTTATGATCATTTTGAAGACACTCTTTAAGAGTTTTTATTATGCACGAATGGAAATTAAAAAAAATAAAATAATAATTTTTGTCTCATTATGGACCAAATTGTTTTGTTTTCCTTTGGCTAAAAAAGTCACCACATACACTTCATATACCCTTTTCAGTTTTCAACATCACTTAAATATGCTGACAGTACAACTTATGTTTAGTATGCTGCAAAGGGCATCTTAATTTTATCTTACTAATATCATTCCTGGAAAATACCAGTAAATTTGTCTACCGATACTTGCAAAAAAAATTTAAAAAAAATTCATCAATGTTCCAAAAAGGGAGAAAAAAAAATCTAATTTGTTTACGATAAAATTGATCTACTCAATTCTAATAAATTAATTAAGCTGATGCTGGCATAATAAACTATAAAGTGTTTCAAAAAATCTCCCGAATCATATGTATTTTTGTTTAATTTTTTTTTTCCTCCATAAAAGTTTTGAAATTCAGAAAATTAAAATAATATTTTCAAAAAATTGCAATATTCAGGAAATCTTGTATTAAAGATATTGCAATTGATGGATATTTATGTAGAATTCATTTCTAAATTCTTTTTTTAAAGGTGGAATTTTTTTAGCAATGACATTGTTGTACACAAAGATGTTGAACCTCATCATGGTGTTTTATGTTCAACAAAAATTAATCGGTGGGTTTGATTTGCACGGTCATATCTCGTGTTTTGTAATTAATTATTGAAATAAAAAAAATACACTTATGGTATTCGGCAGTGAAAATTTAACGGTATTAGGAAGAGAACATTTAATGGTATTGATTAAATTAGAATGATATTTTTTTCTTCTGAACATGGTTCGTTAATGCCAACAAGTCGATCTCGAGGATCAAGCTCGTGATCTTTAATCTTGTAGGAACCACCAACCAACCGAGCCAAACCCGTCGGGAAAAAAATAAATTAGAATGGTATTAGTAGGAGGAAGTTAAGGCGCCTTTAGCATCTTACTATGGCTATGGTCTATATTCTCTTAGATCTCAGTGCATCCCTTCTATGCTTAAACATTATCCCTACTTTCTTGGAGATTTCAGTTACAAAGGATTGATATTGGGAACTATAGTTTCAATGCTTCTTATTTTTCTTATTTAAATTAGGAAATGAGGGATTTAGTTTGGTTTCAAGGACCGTGATTGATGAAGGAAAATAAATTGCTTGATTATGGAATAAATTTGGTTTGGATATAATTTTGACGTACTACTGGGGATTTTAAAACCATGATACGTATGACAAAAAACTACGATACATAAAACAAGGTCTTTCACACTAATCGTTACTTACTTCTTGACATAGATTATGTGAAAGTACTGACATCAGTGTGTTACATGTGCATAGTGTATACACAACATTGAACATCTCAATATGTGCACAAACATGGATGGTGATGATTATTATTACTATTGTTATTATTCTTACCACTCTTTTCTTTTACAGGTTCACATCCGTTTTTAAAGACGAATACAAGATACCACGTGGATCTATCATAGATCTTTCGAAGGAGCCAGGTTTTGTTCTTCAAACAAGAAGTAAGATCTTTTGTACTTGGCCTTTAACATGTTCAAGTTTTTATTAGCCATGGAAAATTTCTCTTTCAAACTTAGTATGGCTCTTCAATTTTATTGGATATACTTTTGAGTTATTTTATATTTTACTCTCTGTGTAGTAGTATAGATACATAACATTTCTGCTTTCTGTGATTCCCAATAACCCATACAATACTCATAATTTATGAAGGAATATTTCTTTGAATATTTTGTATACCTGCTAAGCAAAATTTTCTTCTTTGCTTTGTAGTTGATGGACAGGTTGTAGGAAGCATTCAAAGCAAACTCCTGTGTCAATCTCTATTCGATCTTTATATTGGTGAAGATCCTTTCGATAAACAAGCGAAAGAAAATTTTGAACTTGGCTTAGCTTCTCTACTTAAAAAATAATTTCCCTGGTTTATCGAGAACTGTACTCAGATTCATTAATACATTTTGAAATGTACTCATTTTCTTCTTAAGGCCATATGAAGGTATAATGATCTTGAAACTCCTTTGCTATGTTGATTTCTGAAGAAAATAATTTTAATTCATGTTTATTTAGGTTTGCCTGCAGAAGATTTGCAAAATTGCAAAATCAAATAGTACGAACCCAACATAATTTATTTTTTTCCCTCTTCGTACTGTCTATACTAGAATTGGTCCGTGCTTTGCACACAGGCTGTTTATATTATTGTAAACGGAGAGCAAGGCACTTTGGAATTTAAAAAAGACGTCGAGTAAATTAATTCAATGAATTTTTTATATTAGAAGTAGAGATGTTTTACCGATTTCACCTCTTTCATTTTTTTTATACCTAAATTTCGTCTTTATTGTACCTTGTGTTTCTCTATCGCTTTGTTTCCATTCTACTAGGTGGTTGACTGACAGATTGTGCATTAAGTGTTAAGTCAATTCAGAATTTAATCCCCCTTTTTGGATGGTAATCTTATCACTATTCAAAAATATCAACGGACTCTCTAGCCACTAACTCATCAATTTGTTTGCCTTAGATTCCAAGGCAAACAAAGAACTTGTCGTTCCCAATGTTAATGCAATGAAACATTCACTCTCTCATTGCCATCTTTGTTTCGAAGTGCAACTATTCTATTGACACGAATTTTTTTAACACCATTACATACTACCCAATCCCCTATAGCATACGAAGTCAAATAAATACGGATTACAAGAAAAACTTTTGCCTATCCAAAACAAGTTTTAATTCCATGCATCTTAAACCGAGTGTAGCATACCTACCGATCAGATTAATCACATGTAAAGATGTAACTAAATAGGTAACATCTAAATCAAGTACATCAACTAGATCTTTCAAAATGAAAGAGTGTGTTGCGTCAATATCATACATGACTTTAACTGAACTACTAGAAATAAAGTTAAAACCTTTAATAATATGTTCTTCCCTTTTTCGTAAGAAGACATCCCATCGTCAGACCTTCTAAAGCATAAACCATTACCCTTGTTAAGTCCGGACAGTTCTTTTATTTATGTCTCGTTTACTACAGTTAAAGCACTTGACCTAATTCCTGCTAATCAGTTTTAAATACTTATAAGCATAGCCTCCCTTTTGTATGTAATTAAAGCAAGTAGTATCAAGAATGGTTTTTTGGATTCAATGTAAATTTTAAGGACATGAAAGCCAACCCAGAGCAGTGGTATAAAGCAAGTTACATCCTTGAGGAGAAGGAAATGCAAAGCTTGAACGACAAGGTTATCGCTTTGATTGGGTTCATTTCAGAAGCAACCAACAAATGAGAAGTTACAAGGGAGGAACTAGTGTGAAGCTGCATTTTAGCAATTGTTGGAACATCTTTAGAATTCATCCATATTATCCAAGCCAATGGAAGGAAAAGACTGGTATGTTTATGTGGCACTATCTACTCATGCATTGACTACAACATTGGTGCGTGAGGAAATGAAGATCAAAAGGTCGGCATATATATCGGTAAATGGTTTATCGGCACAGAGAAGCATTATCCTATTACTTATTGATTGATCGAGGAAGTTACGATCTTATTTCAAGCTTATCCAATTAGGGCGTTGACTAGTCAACCCTTTATACAAGTATTGCATCGCTTCGAGGCGGTGAGATGATTATTAAAGCAGAAAGACAACTCAAGAACAAGCAATGTCAATTTCGTTACAGAATTTTTTGTCCTAGATGATGAAATGGAAGATGAGACAATCAAACTATCACAATGGAAATTATATATGGATGATGCATCCAATGACCATGATTCTGAAGCAAGATTGGTATTGATAACTCCGAAAGGTCGGAGGGTGTGTTATGCATTAAAACTTGAATGTCAAGCAGAATTCGAGGGGTTGACAGCGGGACTCAAGGTAATAAAGGAGGTAAGAGTGCGGTCTCTACAAGTTTCTAGTGATTCCCAATTTCTAGTACGAAAAGTTAAGATAAAATTTTAAGGTGAGAGTGCCTGATTAGCTCCTTGATTGTTGAGGGTATCGTAACTACTGAACGAAATTGAACAGTATATGATAGCTCGCATCCCCGGGGAGGAAAATACGAATGCAGATTCTTTAGCAAAGCTGACTATCTTTGGAGATGTGCAAGTTATTAGGGATCGTTCCAATAGAAGTACTGAAGGGTCAAAGCATTGAAGACGAGGATACCATCATGGATATAGAATAGGAGTTATGGATGTCTCTATTTAAGGAGTACTTAAAGAAGGGAACACTCCTGAAAAATATGAACGAAACACGAAAGCTCTTATGCAATGTGTCGCATTAAATTATGTAATAAGATAGTGTACATGTTGAAGATGATTATTAGCACCTCGCTAAGATGCGTGGATAAAGTAGAAACAAAGAAAATCATTAAAGACGTTGATCAAGGAGGCTACAACAATCCATTAAGAGGGAGATAGGGCATAATTTGGCAAAAAATATACTATGCTATGGATATTTCTAGCCCACTGTTAACCGACACGCATTGGAATTTTCCAAACGTCGTGATGATTGCAAGAGATTTGTAAAAATATCAAGATTCTGATTCAACGAGCTTACACAAATGTTTAGCATGTGCCTATTTGCAGTCCAGGGAATATATATAATTGGAGTGCTACCGATGGCATGAGAAGGAGCAAAATACGCAATAGTTGCGGTTGGCTACTTCACCGAATAGGTTGAGACTGAGCTACCCACCACTATCACTCCAACAAAAATGATTAACTTTATAGCTAAAAGTGCAGGTTCCAAGTAGCATAAGATATCATCACCAACAATGAAAATCAATTTGAGAGCGTAGAATCTACAAGTTCTACGTTTGATATTGAATTCACAAGAGTTTCTCGATGGTAGCACATCCTAAGCGGATAAACACGTGGAGGCGATGAACAAGATCATCAAAAAGTGGTTGAACAAGCAAAAGAAAATTATTTGATTAGTTAACACTTGCATTGCGGGCTCATCGGATGATCGAAAAATGCGCAACTGAACATAAATCGTTTGCATTGGCATACAGAACTGAAGTACCGATTCTGATTGAAGGTCAAGTCCATTCTCACCAACTTATGCATTATGGCCCCAATATGAACGAGGATCTATTACTAGCATCTCTCGACTTGGTGGTGGAAAAACGAGATGAGGTGAATTTGAGGGTAGTCGCTCGCCAGGAGATTGACACAACAGTTCAATACCAAGGTTTAGAACAGTAAGTTTGAGATAGGTGATCTCGTTCTTAAACGTGTCTTTCTGAACCCGGGGGAACTTGGTTTGAACTGGAAAGGACCTTATATGATAAAAAAAAGCTTGGAGATAACACTTGCAAGATATTAACTATAGATGGGGAATAGTGAGCATTTGCATCACTATTTCACTTGATTTACTTTCTTAGGCATTTTTCTTTTGGATGTTCTTAGGATTAATTCTGCGTAATAAAGCTTCGCTCATCATATAGATTTTAATAAAGTTTCTTTTTGAACCATTGGAACAATACTCATTAAGTTATACTTTGTGTTACAGGGTTAATAATCCATACATCAATCATCTTGGAGTAGACAGGATGACTAATGGTAACCAGAGATAGGTATTGACGCACTTCTTCGAGTCGAGATAGATACTCTGGAGTATAATTGAACTAAGGGTAGATGGATAGTTTCCCCTACACATTAGCTCCTTGACCACCTAGTGTTGGTAAGATTTTTCGATCTTACGACACCAACTTATTTTTTGAAGTAATCACATTGTTATATTCGTATGTAACTATGAATTATCTAATTTATGGAATACTAAGTTGTCGTGATTAGTAGTAATTATGATGCTTTGATGCTTACACAATTATGAGGAACGCAATCTGATTGATTGTTAAATTGTCTAAGTAAATCAATTCAAATCCATGCAAAATCCAACACTGAAAACAAGCACTGAAAAGTAGAAGAAACAAAAATTTACGTGATTCAAATATTAAGGAATCCTAGTCCATGGGTCAAACCTTTTACTTTGGATTGTTTCCTTTTTCTAGTACAAGCGAAAAATATAATGATGATTTGGTGCAACACTAAATAAAAAGTTCGATCCATTTCTCTGCTACAGTGCCTTTCCTTTTATAGTAGAAAAGATATTATGTAGATCATTAACGTCATTTCCTTGTATCATCCTCCATCGTTGGATCTTGTCGTGTGTTCTTCATCCATTTGATTTGGTTAATATGCACGGATTGCTGAAATGGATTCAGAAAGAAGAATTTGATTTAGGCTGGGAAATATGGTTTAGGTAGTAGAGTTTGACTTTGATAGTCTTGTGGATCGTATGCTATCTACCTTGTGTATAATATGCAAGTATATAAATCAATGCAATAGCAGACAATAAATCTTAAAATATAAAAAGCGTTCAAACCATAGTTTTTATACTAGTTCGGACCTCCCGTCCTACGTACAGTCTCGAAGCTCCCATTCGGTATTTCCTTTAAACAAATTACACTCACTTCGCCCGAAGGAATATGCTAATACAAAAAGTATATCTGACAATCTTTTGTTTCAATAACACAGTTTTTGACTTACAGTACAAATCTTTCTATGATCTCCTTTGAGTATATGAATATGAATGTTTTGAGTTATAGGAAGTAATTTAACAAAAAATTCTATTTTGATTATAATGGATTGATGGTATGTAAACAGTGTATATGCAAGAGAGTGCTTAGAAATCAAGAGATTAAAGAATATATTTATTCAAGTCCGGTGCACTTCTCAATCAAAGTGGTATTTATAGATTCAGAAAGTTGCAGATGAAGAGTTGTTACTCTTTGAGAAAGTCTCTTCATTTTGATGGCTTCAACTCTTCGTTGAAAGGTGATTTTCTTTTGATTCATAATAGAAGTGTCTTTTCAAATGTGATAGTTTTTCCAATGACAGACGTTTGTGGTAAAATCCTCAAACGTCTATGAGTTGTTTTAATTTTTAATCCGAGACTTGTCACAAATGTCTATGGTTTTACCTCAGACATCTGTGAGGTGTAAAAATAGTTTTTCGCCTTAATTTTGATGTACATGAAATTGAGTGTGCTCATGTATGCATATACACTAAAGGAGACCTTAACAATATTATATCTAGGATTCTTTTATAGTAGAACAACCTTAGTATGGTCAATGAATCTTCGTTTCTCTTTGAGTCTCAATATCTTCGAGCATGGTGTATTCTTGAAGCATATACATGCAATCTTGATAAGATCTATATATTTATATGTTTGTATAGTTGTTATTATTGAAACATAAGTTGGAGGTTCTAACAATCTCCCTTTTTTGATGATGACAACTATATAATAAAATATCAACTATACAGTGAAATATTAACTATATGATCAAAATATTAACTATAGAATGGAAGTATTATTATGTTTGTTTATGTTTTTCTCCTCCTATGTATATGCATCTCCTCCTATGTATATGCATAAATTTATCCCCCTTTGTCCTTATCAAAATGGAGGGAAATAATATATGAGATATATATAAATGATATAAATGGTCATAACATGTCATCACTTCAGATAATGGAAAATCAAATATGAAAGTTCAAAGCAAAATTTAGAAGCAATTGTAACAAAAGTTATACAGAGGAAAACAAACAAGCATAATAGTTGCAAAATAAAAGAAAAACAAAGTCTAATTATACTGATTTTGAGAATAAGATAGGGCTTCGTAGTTCTCGTGATACTCCCAGTAAGCAGATGGATTCTACTCATATGTACCTAGTTGTTGCGTTTAGTCGCTGAACTCATCTTCGTTAATGGACAGGCCTTGAAATGCCATGTATGATTGTTGTTGAATATATGGAGCATCAGATACGTACATTTCATCATTGTCTTCCTCCTCTTCCTTGGCTTGTGTGCCCATAGGAGTCTTCCCACTATCAACTCTATCATGTGATGTACCTTACGGCGAGGCTTGAGAATGGTAAACTGGTGTTTGAACCCGAGGCGGAGGAATTAGGGAAGGCGAATATGATGAGCATGAGAAAGATCAGCAACGTACTTTGCGCATCACTTTTCCTAAAGTGGAGACTACTTTGTCCAAAGTCTTCTCCATCTTTGTCATCCTAGTGGAGAAAGAGCATTCCAATCCAGTCATTTTTCTGTTTAAAGCCCGTTGATTGGCCATGATTAATTTTTGGTTTTTGATTGTCAAATCACGAAGAGATTCATTTGGCGTTGGTTCAACTCGAGCTTCTTATATTTTCGAGTCTGAATGATATTCGGTACCATGACTAGAGGAAGGCGGATGAGGGGAGTAGGTTTGTTGAGGAGCACTAGTTGAATGAGGACCATGGTGTTCTTTTTCTTATTGTTGTTGAGTCCATTGGTTGAAGGGAGTGATACGAGGTGGACTTTTAGGAGGATACATCAATGAAAGATATCGTGATCCATTACCTTTGGTTGGAATTTGTTCGTGTTGTGATATGTACAAAGAAACTCCATGATTTTGCAAAATAAACATTATATACAGAGCATAAACAATGGAACAATAATGCATAGACCAATTTTTTTTAATTTAGTCATGAATAAATTTTGCCTAATTAACCCGTAGGCGACCAAATATTGCATATAAAGCATTATGGTCATTGGAATAAATTTGTTCGTGACTGCCTAGACGAGGAATGATGATATTAATTATCATTCGATTTAATATTCTAGCTCCTGGTCGAAAGTAAGTAGATTTCCATTGTGGCATTCTATCTTCCCATATTTAATAGGTAATTTCAACCCCAAGTAGAAGACCGTTGTGACGCCCCATCTCTATGCTCACAATAACAAAGGTTATTATAAGGAATAACGTCTGCTATTGCGAAGAATAAGGCTTGTTAGAAGCGACCATCCGTAAGTTATGCCTTAAACAAGTATTGATTACATCGATAGGAGTTGTGTAAATTACTCCCAAAGATATATATTCATCCAAATCTAAAACGAAACTACGGTGGCTTAAGGAAAATTCAGAACAACTCATAATAACAACAACACTGATAAGTATAATCACATCAGAACAGAAATATCAGATATATAGCGGAAGACAAGTCTGGATACATGCTACAACAATCGATTGTTCACATGAACCAAATGTACATATACATAACCATCAATACATACATGAGATGAGAATCAATACACCAAAAGTAACACCTCGAAGACTAGACAAAAGATGATGTGAAATCCCAAAAGCTGAAGCGGCAACATAATCAGAGATAACGATTAGCCTGAATAACTCGGTTTGACCCGAGTATTATTTAAAAAATAATAATAAACGGATCAGTCTAATTTAAACTTAGAAGTGAATGCATCATAACAACATCAAAGCAATCATAGTCTCGAATGAGACTATTCAACATATATAATCAACATAGTTTAAATGAAGGAATCTCATTCAACTCCATCTAATTCAACTCATTAAACTCCATCAAAATCACTTTCAAATTCAAAATTGAATTCAAAACTGCAATTCACAAAATCTAGAAATCAAAAATAGATAACTAGAAAATCAACATAAAAGTGGATCGATCTCATCATATGGCGAGTCTAAGCTACGCCGTACGTGCATCAACATATGACCGAAGCCTACCAAGTACTGTCATCATAATTTTTGGCGCCCAACTGACCCGAAGGTCCAACATATGACCCGAAGGTCTAGTACTGGTAATTGACCCGAAGGTCCATCGTATGACCCGAAGGTCCATCGTATGACCCGAAGGTCCATCATATGACCCGAAGGTCCAAAATTGTGGCTCGAAAGCCCAACAAAATCATCAAAATCATCAAACAACAAATCCACAACGAATATTTCAATTAACGAGTCCGGAATTAACCGAATTAGTAAAAGCGTGGTTCCATATTCCACACTTTTGCTAACTCGTTTAAATCTCTTCATCATTTCCTTGAAAGTGCAAAATTGTGTATTTTGTATAAATAAAATTTACATTCTCAAACGGACAAGTCCGGAATTAAGCGAATCAGCAAAAGAAAGGGTTCATAGTCCTCAATTTTGTTGAAGCGTTTAAATCGCTTCCTCATTCTTTTGAAAGCGCAAACTGTAAAATTTTGGAAACAATTTTATTTTAAAATGATTTTTAAAACACGTGATTAAAACAGCAACAACAATAGCAATTTCGACGAGGAAATTACGCTTCACAAAACATTGTAAAAACGGATACCAAATCAGCGTTGCGGGATAACTGCTTAAAATTCACTTTAAATTGACGATTACTGAAGTCAAACTAAAAGTAATTTTTATTCGTAAAAAAGTCATCAAAACAACACGCTTCAAAATTTTAACACCTGCGTAAAAATTCCATTATAAAAATAACGACAATAAAATACGTTTTAAAACGTAACACCGGTTCGACGTAAATTAAATAGTGGACTACACCACTATATTTTCATCAAAAATATTGCACTGCCTCAATATACACACACAAATAACAAAGTTGCAAATGACCTACGTACGCACACATGAATTGAAGTATATACTGGACCAACTTTTCTTATGCTACACTTTGCACCAAAATTGAAATAAATTAAAATAAAAAACATGGAACGCAAGTAGTAAAGATGTAAATAAAATGAAATATTAGGACCACATTTAACATACTTGCTGACATGCACACTAGAGGTTTGGGCTTTGATACACATGCAAGGTGTACATGTACGCAAAATGAAGTGAATAAAAATAAAATACAATAAAAAAAACTTGGACTGGGTTTTCAAGCATCTCATATAACACACGTAATCAAAATAAGTGCCTGAACACAAACACTATTTTTCACGCAAATTGTGTAAACCCAAACTAGGCCTGAACTCATCATATTTCAAAACCTTTTTGCCCAAAAATGAAATTGACCATATTATATACACGCAAACAAGCAACATATAAACAATATAAATGAATATAAATGAATATAAATGACCTTACACACATTGTGAACTGCACTAATACTCTACATGCACACGAGAAGGCATTGAAGGACTTGGACTGTTTCGCATATTGAAGGACCTGGACTGTTTCGCATATAGCAAACACGCATGCTACAAAAATGCATACAAATGACAAGAGATTTGGACACTATTTTCCTTTGTACGCAATTTGGAAACTTGATAAAAATGGATGATTCAGGCCAGGGTAATACACAAAAATATAAAAAGACCTAGAACCTTAATTCACGCACGCATGAACAAAAATCTGGCATAGTTTCTTTGCAAAACAACTTACACGTGCATGAAGAAACTAAGGTCTGGTCTACATTTCTGTGCAATAAGATATACACACAACATGTATGCACGAACAGGGTGTTGCACGTAATATATGAAGTAAGAATACTTGACCAGGCTAATTTTCGAGTACTTCATGCATACAAAAATTTTAACAAAATATAAGGGACATGCAACAAAACTAACACCTGGACACTACTTGTATATGCCAACTTTGCACGCACGGACAAAATCAAAACAAAGAAAAAAAATCTGGGCAACAACATTTCACGCAATAAAATGTTTCAAAACATTATAAACAACCAAAAACAACGTATCAAAACAAGCAACATATTTTACACGAAAAATATGAAGACATCAATAAATTAGAAATGTGAGTTTTAAACTCACCTTTAATTCGTTTCAAAACCAAAAAGCAACTGAGATCCAAGTGAAGCTAGAAATTAACTGCCATTAATATGTTTCCCTGAGCTATTAGAATTAGATGAGCAAAAGAAAGAATTGATGCAGCTTTTCACTTTTCTTTTCTCAAAAATATGTATAAGTCAATAAAATATGCATGTTGGCTACTTTGGGTACAAATGCATTAACTTGAAAACGTGCTGGCCAATATTTAAGTACACAAGCATTGAAAGCTAGACGTGTCTCAAAGAAGTAGTACACGGCCTGTACGTAATTGTGATGATGGAAACAAAGCAAAGTGTTCACTTGCTTTTGAAATTGGTGACAGCAAATTCATCTTTGCTTTATAAATAGGGTGACAACTAGCCAAAAAGAATGATGGTGCAAAGTGTCCACTTGCATTTAAAATGGACCATTTTGTTTACACGTGAAGGCCAAATGAAAATATAACACAACTTAGTTATATTCAATGCAACATACAATTTGCAACTGACTTTGCAAATGAATTTGCATCATTATTATTTTTTCCAAAACTCAATTTAAATTTCTATTTTAAATATTTATTTCGACGGTAATAAAATCACGGTTGTTACAAACTCCTCCCCTTATAAAAATTGCGTCCCCGCAATTTTCATACTAGAAGTTGTTTATAACACAAATAATTCATCACAACAAAGATTAAAATAGAAAAGATGGACAAGAATGTTCACCCCCACCCGAAGAGGAGAGAAAATCATGATAAGAACGCTTGATGAATTCTTTGGTTTCCCAAGTGCAATCTTTGGGGTTTGCGGACCATTGAATTTTCACAAGCGGAACTTCTTTATTCCGAAGGCGTTTAACCTCCGAAGCTAGCACACGAATAGGATTTTGCACCATAGACAAGTCGGGTGAGATCTCAAGATCTTGCAGCATATGAGGATCAATAATAGAATCTGAATCTCGAAGGCATCGACGAAGCTGGGATACATGAAATACGTCATGAATTCCCGAAAACTGAATAGGTAGCGATACACGATAAGCAACAGGGCCAATGCGTTCCGTAATAGGAAATGATCCAATATATCGAGGAGCCAATTTCTCGTAGCTACTAAAACGCACCACACCCTTCATCGGAGAAACACGAATGAATACGAGATCGCCAACAGAAAATTCCAAAGGCTTCCTACGATGATCGACATAAGATTTCTGCCTATTCTGAGCATCTTTCATTCTTTGTCTAATAATATCAATCCTCTCAGAAGATTCAACACAGGTGCAAAGTCATGACACGAACACAAGGTCAAACCCGAGCTCCAAGCTGGATTCAACACAGGTGCAATCAAAATGTACAAACTCAAGGATGAATGAAACTGCAATATAGCTTCAAATGAAAACAATGTACACAGTGAAGCATGTGCATAGCAGAAGCAAGCATATGAAAACAATTACAAGACCTACAATGCAACTGGAATGCAAACTGTCTCGAAGTAAACACGCTGCCTCAAAGCAAGTAGCAAGACTATATGAATCAAAGGACCAGAGCACCTAAAGAAGGCCACACAAGCAACCAGACTTCAATATGAAGTGATAAACAACATACATATATACATGAACCAGTTCAATATGCTATGCACTTGAACCCAGACTGTCAGAGAAACTTCAATACAACATGATACAAATAAAACATGAAGACTGCATATTCAAGTGCATCAGACCAACATCAATGCATAATGAACACTGCAACTATCAATCAATGGTTCAAATGGTCAGGCAAAATGCAGACAATGTCAACTAGACCAGACTTCGAATCAACACAATGTATACACACTAGACTTCAAGTCAGACATGAACCAAGTGCAACTGGAAACCCAAAACTGCAAAATATGAAGACTACGGCTCCAAAACATCACATACACATGCAGTATCATCAACTAGACTAAAAGCTACACTGATACCAAAGACCTCAAGTCTAATAGACAGTGACAATATGGATGCAAGTGAATGCAACATTTCTACAAGACATATATATGTATCAATGAAGCAGTGCAGCAGTGAATGGCAACAGCACAACATCAATATACATTGAAGCAACTCGAGCTCAAGTCAGTACAACAAAGTTCAAATGAAACTGGACCAGTAAGCAGTGCCATTAGAGGCAGGTACAAAAGTCTTGTACGTGATTAGAGACATGTATATGCAACTGCATGATGACTAGACCAGACTACATGAATAAGTGGAATTGAAACAACATCAACACAGAAACCAGACTCGAATGAACAGTGCAGAAAAAATTGAAGTGTCATATACAAACTAGAAGTTTAAATGACTCAAAGCAATAACAATGATGAACCAACATACTATGCAACATACACAGTGAATTGCAAAATCAAGACAGTGCCAAAATCAAAATAGTTCAAGTGGCCGAAGTCATGGGATGGAAAGTAAAATCGAACAAGTCAAGTATGCTACAGGGATGAACAGTTTTTACCAAAATCGAAGTCAGGTGACAATGAACAAGTCAGAGTCATCAAGCCAGTAATTCACACAGCAGAATCAAAATAACCAAAGTCATTTTAAAAAAAGAAATGTCAGAGAATCAAAGTCAGGTAATAGCAAATCAAAACCGAAGTCAGCTGAAGTTTTACAATTCAAGTCAAATGCTGAAGTCATTTTTTTTCACAGTATATGATATGAGAAACACGAACCAATATCAAGCTTAAAAGTCAAGGTTGATGTCAACAGTTAAATGCATAAAGTCAAGTTCAAATCAAAATCAACGCTGTGATGACCAAGGCAACAAGTTCGAACCAAGTCAGAAATCATCAAGCAGAAAAAAATCGAACAGTCAGAAATCGAAGCCGTGATGGCCACGAAAGCAATTCAAAGCTGTGCGAATCAAGGAAACATGAATTATACGAATTTGAACAAGTCAATTCAATCTCAAGAATTCAACTAAAATCAAGTGGCCGAGATTAATTCAGAACAAATTATTTGACGAATTCGTATAAAATATACGAACGAAAATATAGGGGTTCAAACCCTATATAAACGAACATCATCGTCAAAATTAATCATTCGAGTACAAGCAAAAAAAGCATAATCATTCAGCTTGAATCAAAAAAGGTCGAGCAGAATCAATATCGAAAAAGGAAAAATTACATACCATTTTGACAATTGAACTCGACCAAAATTGAAGTAGCCGAAAGCGATCGACAAAGAGAAGAGAGGAATCGAAGCTTCAGAAATCAAAGCGGCGACTTCATCCAGAAGCCCTAATTTCAGAGCGAGCGAAAGAGAAAAGGGGCCAACATTTTTTCACAAACAAAAACGGGTCGAATAATATAAAAGGAAAAAAAGGAGGCCAGCCTTGTTTTTATTTTTAAAAGGCTTTAGTTTATTTTAAATTAGGGTTTTGGGTTATTTAATTTGTTTTTATTGTATTTTCCTTTAAACAATTTGTAATTTCTAGTCGTGTGACTAGGGGACGAACTATGGTGGTATAGTTCGAGAATTCGCAACTCAGTGGCTGAGTCTTGGCAGGATTTTGAGCGTATAGTTAAGGGTAGTCGATAGCGGGTGTTGCGAGTTTACTTGTGTAAGCGTCTGACTGCTTAATTTCTAGTAGAAACCTTGGGGGCAGCACGTAGGCAGGGTTTTTCTGAAGCTGGGTAAATTCTGTGTCGTTCTATTTCTGCATTTATTATTCTGCTATTATCTGTGTTGCTATTATTCTGATATATCCGTGTTGAAAATATTTTATACACTTCCGCAATAAATTTTTATAATTAATATCATCACCCTATTCACTCCCACTCTAGGGTGAAATCGATCATACACCGGTCATTTCAACCGCTCCACCAATTACAACTCGGTCATGAATTCCAGTTTTCAAACGCAATTTCGACCCTTTAAATCATAGAATTTCCGAAAACTTATAACATGAAAGTTGTTCCATAAAGCCTCGGCTTTCCACCGATTATTTTTGCACAATTTGATTTAACGGTTAAAAAGTGGTGGCATTTTACTATCAGGTATCAACTTAGAAAATTTGATATGGTTGTGTTATAACATCATTTTCAAAATCAACTTAGACCCTTTTAAGTGTAGTATTTTGAAAAATGCTCATAAGGGAACTTGTATCCTATTAAAAGAAGTTTCTACCATAAAAAGATTAAGTCAACTTAGATCATTCTACACTAAGATATTGCCATTTTACTAAAGCAATTTTCTACAAATAATTTTCAGCTATTGATTTGTAAATTTTACATTTTCACCAATACAATAAATATTTCTTTAGACTTCATGTGTTATGGTTTAGTTATATGCTCGTTACTAACATTCATAAAAGTCAAAATAACCACAACAACAAGTGCATAAATAATCACATCCATATATGCAAGCAACAGACTTGTATTTATACATCTAAAGATTAAAATAGAGATAGTTGTAAGATTACTCACCTTTCTTCCTTAGCTTGCTACAACCATTCTTATCAATCTTGCACTCAATTTCAAAAAAAAACCCTAACAATTTGTCTCAAAACAAAGGAAGAACAATAACAATCAAAACCTAATAGATACTGAAAATCAACTTGTCTAAATAGTGAATTAGAGTTAGAAGAACTTATTTTTTATTTTCTCTTAATTTGGAATTATTAGATTTTAGAACTTTGATTTTGAGAGAAATAGGTTTTAGAAAACAAGAGAAAGAAGAGCTTCTGTTTACTGTAAAGAAAACAATAAACGTGATGCTCATTATCTAAATGCAGAAGAAAGAAATCCACCATGTTCTTAAGTAGGCTAAAATCATCATAAGCCCAAACCCATTAGTTAATTAGAACAATAAAACACTTATACATTTTCTCATATGCTATCTTATTAAAACACTAATAACTTATTCAATTCAACATAGAAAATATACAAAAATTAAATTCATCGCCTAATCTTCACGGTTAGTTAATAAAACATAATTTTTAATAATTTATAAACCTATACTTTCCTTACGGAAAACATGGTATTTTGCATTTTCTATAATATGACAAACTTAACAAATAAATTAATTTTAACTTTAAAAATATCAATTGTCTAATTAAATAAAATTACACCATATCTAGAAAACAATAAAACGTTATTTAACAAGTCTTAAAACTAGAATTTAAAATCAATGAATTCCATATTTTGCTTTTCCAATTATTATTTAAATAAACACTTAATATTCAAATCTACTTCTGTGACGGCCCGCAAATCCGTACCCCTTGAGTCAACACTATTCTACATCAATTAATTCAAGTGGAACCGAAATACGAACCATTATGGTTAAAGAAGAGGAGATAGAAGAAGAAACTAAACATTATCAGAATCTCACAGTCGCAGCGGAATAAAATATAATAGTAAATAATAGATCTTTACACAAATTGAAACTATATCTGTTTTACACATCATATCATCAGAGTATCTCATACAACAAAATTACCAGTCAGACAATCATACAATCATAGCAGCAGATATTTATACTAGTACGGATAATATGTCTCGGGCTCCAGCTCCTCTCCTGCTCCATAGCAACCTATCCTGAACATATAATACTCGGTCTGACACGAGCATTATAATGAAATAACACCCGAGTCAGTCTGGAATACCAGCTGATAATAATGCACCCAAATTGATTATTAAAGTTTCAAAGGTACTTTTGAAAACAAAAGCATCTCGTAAGACCACGCCACAAATAAACATGTCGGGTTTTTACCATACGATAACTAAAACACTTTTTATAGAAATACTCTGATATTATAATAGGGTCTATATACAAATACTTATAAAATAGCCGAAATTGTTACATGATTAAATTCCAGCTATTAGCCACAGAGTGGGTAATACAAACAAAACTCGTAAAAGCTCGTAGGGAGAATGGATTCCAACTAATGACTAGGCACTGGGGTACCACCTGTCACAGTACGTGGTCTAGATCACAGTACCGAGGAGTACGCCCGCTCCCCTACAACACAAGACCGGAACCATCCCTTACTGGACAGTTTCGAATAAGATCACCCCGCGGTTGGGATCAGCAACCGTACCACTAAGCCGAAATAAAAAGGGACATCTAGACAGATGACCTTACTCTCAAGTGGGGGATACCCACGAAGCCTTGTTGCATAACCCCTGATTTTCAGTCATTCCCATTTGATGAGGCTTGAGGCTAAGCGTTACCTTTTAGAACGTTTCACTTAGAATGCCCATCGCCCACCTGACGATGTTCCGAAAGCATTCGTCCATACAAGTCCATCCCGGGTTGGAACGGAACCGAAGGCACTACTCCTACTACATCCATTTTGGAAATATCCTCAGGATTAGTAGCGACTAGCCCTTGCACTTCACTGCTCCATCTTCGACTACGAACACGTTTTTCCACGAAACGTACAAATCGGATCGAAGTGGTTTTCGAGAAATAAATCTCGATCCCAGTCTCTTCGAAACGATCAACGCATTTGTCCAATATTGATAGTCGGTGATTTAACTATCAATTAATATTCACAAACATCCATCATACAATAAATAATTCCCAATTATTTATTTCCTCAAAATATCTTTACGAGATATAATTCCAATTTCAAAATTCCTTTTGAAACACTTTTCAAACCCAATTTCCTCATGGAAATAGATTCTCAAATCTTTATTCCCTCTGAAACATCCAAGTACCCATATTTAAGGTTTAAAATAATTTAAATACTTTATCCCTCAAAATACATTAAAACCATTTATATCAAATCTACTTACATACTTAATTTAAAATATATATATACTTTTAAAAATATTTCGAATAAAACTGCTTTATAAAATATAAACAATTAACTTTAAAATAAGTTAAGTCATACTAGTTTTAAACATAAAGTTATGAATCCTTATACAATTTCAAATAAAGCTTTAATTGATTTTCTTTAAAATAGAACCAGTTATAAAGTATAAATGATAATAATATTCTTTAAAACATGATTCTAATTACCCTAAAAAAAATAGTTACTTTTATAACTATTTTAATATATATTCACTTCAAAAATACTTACAACTTAAATAATCTTTCTTGATAACATTCTTTAATATAACTTCAAAACTCTTAACATTTCAAAAAAAAAAAACCAACTTTAAAAAAACGTACTTGGCATCTCAGGGAAATATACTTTCTTTTTAGGATAACCCAAGAATTCTCTTTATCAATCCAATCACGATTTACCCAATTCAATTTTACGTTCATCCCGTAAAATTCCTTTCCATACTTTTAAGTTCTTTTTTCCCGAATTTTACTTTTTGCAATCCCGATGTTAGAAACAATATGTTACCTGGGCTAGCTTTCTAGCACGCTTACTTTTGAGACCACCGGATATTCCTCTCCTAATGAGAACTCCCCTCTCTCTATAATGGACACATTGGCTCATAAAGTGGGGGCCTTTGAAAAGCATTGGCGCACGTGTAAACGAGGTGCTCTACCTAACTGAGTTATAGCCCTTGTCATAGACATCTTAACATATAGAGAATTTCTTGTCAAGATCGGATCCCACATGAGAGTTCTTTAATCTAGCTCCTTTTATTTAAAGACATTGCCATTTCCTGGAAATCACTTTCAAACATACGTTTAAAATATTTAAAATAAGCTTTGAAAATTATTTAATTGAAAATAATACTTAAGGAAGTATATAGGGGTTTCCTAAGTATTTTTAAATAAAATTTCACTTTTTTATAAAGTAAGGTTATTAAATCAAATATTCATATTAAAGTTTTCTTTTGAAAACTTAATACTACTATACTTCTTTTAAAATAATTAAATACCATAATTACTTAATCAAATATTTGATTTCACTTAAAAACATTTTAAAACAATATTTCTTTCTAAAAATATTCTAACATATTTAAATTGCAAATTTATAATTTGAAACTTTCTTAAAAACAAAATAAATTTTCCAGGAGAAAGCACTCTTCACATTCTTTAAAATAAATCTCGCTATTCTTTTAAACAATTCACATTTCCTTTATAGATCACATTCCTAACATTTCAAATTATCAACAAATTTCTTGAATTTAATTCCTTTTAAATTCTTTACTAAGGAATTTCTTTAATATCCTTTAAACCCAGTTCATCTAGTTATATTTAAAATTCTTAGGTTGTATTCTCCCAATCACAGTACAACACAATTAAAATTTCAATTTAATTCACCACAGCATATACCTAAAATGCAGCATAACAAGATTGAAACAGATTATCACAGAATATAAACTAATTTCTATTTGTGAGGGGTCCAGTTGGATCCCTCCAACTTGTTTTCCCTGCATCCACAAATATTAACACAACATATATCAATTCAATTTGATAATAATTATTATATTCAACAAATCAAGCAATCATCCAATTAATTACTATTTAAATTAACTAATATTCCAGATGTGAGTGAGTTAAACTCACCTTGGGTTTTCGGCGAGAGTTCAAATTTAAATTAAATCGAATCGTTCGATTTAATCTAAAATTTCTGCTTGCTCCGAACATCTCCGGACCTTCTCTATCACGTAGAGCACGTCGCTGCGATTCCGGCGCTTCTTGTTTCGTTTGAATCTGATAACGTATGTGACAGTTATGAATATTTAAACTTCTGGATATAATTTACATAAATAATTTATTTTGTTTACTCAGAAATCATCGTAGCCGTTCACCACGAAATCAAGGCCGCTGCCCTTTTTCTTCCTCACGCGCGACATCAACAGCACAACCGAACCCATAGACCGCCACTAGGGTTAGATATCGTCTCCTCCACGCTTGATTAGAATGCGATCGATCGACTCCACCACGAAGCCCACGGCTTGCTCCCCCTTCGGCCAAAACGCTAACGAGCTCGGCTCTTCTAGTACACCAGAAATCATGCACGAAGAACGCACAAACGCGGCCTCCTAGTACTTCAAATCGACGACGATAGCTCGAACCACCCGTTGGATCTGAAGCTCTTAACGAGCTCTTCGACTTTGCAGTTGGTGATTTCTTGAATAAGTGTATGGATTAAGGGAAAATTGAGGCGAAAAGATAAGTAATTTCGGCCATAGAAGTGAATGAAGACGGCGGCTCAAAAAAATACTAGGGTTTCACTGGAAACGTGTAGATATATACGTATAGCTGATTATCTAATTAATTAATTCATTATAAAGCGACTTTTCAAACGATCTCCAAATCACACGTGCCGCCTGGCGTTCCTAAGGTTTTAACCACGTTCTGAACACAATGGAACGTGTTTCGGAAGCTAATTTGGTCGTATGCGCGAGTTACTGAAATAAACGATCAATTTTAAACTAAATCGATTAAAGTATTTTCTAAGCGTTTTAAGCTGCCAGGGTCAAACGACAACTCCGATTGCTACGAAAATTGAAATCCGATAATAACTAACTATTACAGATCCAATGGAACTGGTTTCGTCGAATTCCGATACTATGCCCCGGAAGGCTATTTTCACTCGTCGATAAATTCGAACGATTTCCAAAATCGTCGAAATCATTTAAAATTTCACTTTTAAAATTTGATTAACTTAATAATAAATCATATAAAATTTATAATCACATTAAAAATCATTCTGGCTCATTCCAGATCAAAATCTAATTAATTGCAATATTTTATTATTAAATTCTATTATTAAATTAATATAAAATCCCAATAATAGCTTACTGACTCTTAAATTTATCTAAAAATCCAACATTATTATTTATAACCAATTGAACTTAAAACTACTTTTAAAACCATTTTTATAACTATCTACATCCAAATCCCCAAATTTTCTCAGTCCAAATATTTAATTATTGTGCAATTTCAATTGAATTATCATATTTAAAAACTATAGCTTATCTTATTGATTGTATCTGATTTTTCCCATTCCAAATAAATTTAAAGATCCACATTAAACATTGAAAATGAATTTAAATGTTCACAAATCCAGTGTTCAAAATTCTGGGATGTCACATTCCTCCCCCCTTATAAAAATTTCGTCCCCGAAATTTGCTAATGTAGAAATGCCGCTAAAACTCATTTACTTACCCAACTTACTTAGTTAACAGCTTATATACTCTTCCTAAAAACCCTTTAGCTCCATCCCAAACCCATGTGCTTCATTTATTATTCAAAAGCTTTTGTGGCAACATTATTTCAAAACAACTTTACTAGTTAATAAAATTTTTCAAAATTCCCAAAAATTTTCTAACTCCCAAAATTTTCAGAAAATTTTGGCAGAGTCTCCCCTGCACGGAGGAGCTTTCGCGATATCGCAATACAGATAAATATATATACATCAACCCACACGGTCGGAAACAAAAATATATCACAACAAATATATCATTTCCCAATTATATTTGCGTAGGCATACCTTTCTTAGCAAATTTTTAAAGCAAGCGGCTAATGTAACGCATATACGCGCTCCAACCCTATCGAATGCCTTCCGTACTTGTACTTACTCAACAAACTCATCAGTTTCAAAGATATGAACATTTTAACCACATTTCCAATATAAATGTAAGCCAAACATATCCATTTCATAGCCTAACCAAGCAACTTCATAATTTAACAATGTTAACCATATTTATCAACAATTTAAAGATTTCAGTCACCTTTTAATTTCTTATTCAAGTCCAAACTTTATTTTATTTCACTTGAATGATTTACATTCAAGTTCACTATATACAATTCATATTAATTTTATTCAATTCTGCATGGTTCACAATCCAAGCACTCTTATCACATTACAATTATTCAATTTCATTAACCAATTCAAGTTTATATTAATATCATTCCATTCTGGATTATTTACAACTCATACAACCTTATTTTATCACAATAATTAATTAAAATTCTCTTCACTTGCATTTCAATGCTTGTTATCTAAACAAATTTATCCAAGACAACATTATAAAGCTCGACCACAATTATTATTCAATTTTATTAAGTTCTTCCACAATATTTTCATTATCTTCTTATATCAATTTTTATTTTATTTTCATTTGATTCTCATCCAAATCAATTCCAATCCATTTACAAATTTTAATGCACTTTGTTTATTTATTCAATCCATTTTTAGATTTATTTTATTAACAAAGAGACCATTTTAAATTATTTCACTCATTGGAATTTATTTACAATTCAAACCATCACTATTATAATCTAATTCCATTATTCATTCACACTCTCAACTTTTTATTGCCAAAATTTAAATTCCATACTAGAACTGGGTTTTTAATTATTTTTCGTTTCAAAATTTTCTTAACAAACCACCAAATTTCATCCATACCGATACAAATTCCATTTAATTTAGTTTACATTAAATTCATCTTCAAGCTTCTTTTTATTTAATTCAGCTTATGCTAAATTCATTCTCAAACAATTTCTTTGAATTTAGTGGAGCTAAAATTTTATTCCCACGGTATCATTTTAATTAAATTAGACTTTCCTTCAACTCAATTCTTTTTCCTAAATTTAACTCAAGTCTAACTAAATTTATTTAGCCAACTTAGATTCATTTCATTTCTTTTACTATTTTAAATAAAAATTAATTCCATTCAATATTATTCATAACTCAGTTGAATTTTGATTTTGATTAAATCCAAATTCAACTCAATTCCATTTAATCAAAGTTAAATCCAGTTCAATCAAAATTTTAATTTCCCATAAACAAGTTCAAACCTTATTTGCTGACTTAAGTTCATTCACCCTTGTATATTTTATATTTTCTTCACCTTATCTTAGTTTACATCTCATTTAGGATTAAATTTGAATCCCCCATACCATTTAACTATTTCCCATTTGTGATTATAATTCCATTTACTATTTATAAATTCACCAAATTATTTACTTCAAAGTTTATATTGCTCATTTCAATCCATTTACATCTTATAATCACAATTCCAAATTCTATATATATATATATATATATATATATATATCTGAATTCTTAAGGATATAAATTTTCTTTCACCTTAATCCTTTACAAATTTTAAATCCATAATTTTCAGATCACAAGTATTACACTTAATAGCTTATGGGTACAATTTATTGTACAATGACCCATGCTTACCAAGTTATTTTACATTTCAATTTAATCCAAATCAATTTAATTCTAAGTTTAATTTATTTAATTTATCCCAAGTTAAATTCAAATTTTCTATTCACTTCAATATGTTTCATTCACTTCCTTATTAATATCAAATTTACTTAATAAGCTCAATAGTTGATTCATTTTAACCTTCACATTATCTAAATAGAATTTACCAGAATTCAATTACCCGGTTTTATCCCAGAACCATTTTGAAATAGTAATAACTCATACTCTCCTGGTATATCAAATCAAATCTCTGGATTTCCAAACAACTTGGCTGTACCAAAACAATCTCCCCATTTTGAAATTTCCAAAACAACTATTATACCCAACAAGTCCAAACAATATCATAACCAACCATTTTGGTAGCAATCCATCACTTTAGAAACTCGAAAATGAATTCTAATGATGTGGCCAGCATCATCAGGATTATTTTCCAGCGACTGAAGTGAGTTCAGTGCTTCCTTACTTTCTCAAATTCATTTCAAAACAGTTTCCATTCAAAAATAATTCCCAAAATAATATTCCACTATTGCCTTCAAACACTTTGGAAAACATTGCAACATTCCCAAGATTTCAAATTTCCAAACTTTTATTTTCATTACATTTAAAATATTTTCCAAAACTTCCGGGATTTAAATTCTGGTTTAATTCAAATTTAGTTATTCTTCTTTCGAATTTATATAATTTATACTTGTAAAATTTATCTGATTATAACTATTTCAAATTTTAGATTAAATTCTAGATTCTTATTTGAGTATGATATTAACAACCAATCATCCAAATATATATAATAATTTCAGAAAATTATTTCTTTTATATCAAAATATAATTTCAGGTAAAATTATTTCATTTACCCTCTTTAAAAACAATACTATGTCGGTTAATCTTGTTCAGGAGTTTAGAAACCCCTATCGATACGGTTGTACTTCCCGTACTGACCAGAATTCATAAACACTCAACCGATAAGTCAACACAGTATAAAAACAATTTTTTATATTCATTAACAAGTACGCTCTCATATTTATTAATACACTCAACTCATTATAGAGTACTATTGACTCCGTTTGATGAGTAATTTCCCCACCAAAGCCTAGGTTGTCAACAACCTAAGCTCTGATACCAAGTGTGACGGCCCGCAAATCCGTACCCCTTGAGTCAACACTATTCTACATCAATTAACTCAAGTGGAACGGAAATACGAACCACTATGGTTAAAGAAGAAGAGATAGAAGAATAAGAAACTAAACAATATCAGAATCTCACAGTCGCAGCGGAATAAAATATAATAGTAAATAATAGATCTTTACACAAATTGAAACTATATCTGTTTTACACATCATATCATCAGAGTATCTCATACAACAATATTACCAGTCAGACAATCATACAATCATAGCAGTGGATATTTATACTAGTACGGATAATATGTCTCGGGCTCCAGCTCCTCTCCTGCTCCATAACACCCTATCTTGAACATATAATACTCGGTCTGACCTGAGCATTATAATGAAATAACCCCCGAGTCAGTCTGGAATACCAGCTGATAATAATGCACCCAAATTGATTATTAAAGTTTCAAAGATCCTTTTGAAAACAAAAGCATCTCATAAGACCACGCCACAAATAAACATGTCGGGTTTTTATCTTACGATAACTAAAACACTTTTTATAGAAATCCTCTGATATTATAATAGGGTCTATATACAAACACTTATAAAATAGCCGAAATTGTTACATAAATAAATTCCAGCTACTAGCCACAGAGTGAGTAATACAAACAAAACTCGTAAAAGCTCGTAGGGAGAATGGATTCCAACTAATGACTAGGCACTGGGGTACCACCTTTCACAGTACGTGGTCTAGATCACAGTACCAAGGAGTACGTCCGCTCCCCTGCAACACAAGACCGGAACCATCCCTTACTGGACAGTTTCGAATAAGATCACCCCGCGTTGGGATCAGCAACCGCACCACTAAGCCGAAATAAAAAGGGACTTCTAGACAGGGATAACCTTACTCTCAAGTGGGGGCTAACCACGAAGCCTTGCTGCATAACCCCTGATTTCAGTCATTCCCATTTGATGAGGCTTGAGGCTAAGCGTTACCTTTTAGAACGTTTCACATAGAATGCCCATCGCCCACCTGACGATGTTCCGAAAGCATTCGTCCATACAAGTCCGTCCCGGGTTCGAACGGAACCGAAGGCACTACTCCTACTACATCCATTTTGGAAATATCCTCAAGATTAGTAGCGACTAGCCCTTGCACTTCACTGCTCCATCTTCGACTCCGAACACATTTTTCCACGAAACGTATAAACTGGATCGAAGTGGTTTTCGAGAAATAAATCTCGATCCCGGTCTCTTCGAAACGATCAACGCATTTGTCCAATATTGATAGTCGGTGATTTAACTATCAATTAATATTCACAAACATCCATCATACAATAAATAATTCCCAATTATTTATTTCCTTAAAATATCTTTACGAGATATAATTCCAATTTCAAAATTCCTTTTGAAACACTTTTCAAACCCAATTTCCTCATGGAAATAGATTCTCAAATCTTTATGCCCTTTGAAACATCCAAGTACCCATATTTAAGGTTTAAAATAATTTAAATACTTTATCCCTCAAAATACATTAAAACCATTTATATCAAATCTACTTACATACTTAATTTAAAATATACATATACTTTTAAAAATATTTCGAATAAAACTGCTTTATAAAATATAAACAATTAACTTTAAAATAAGTTAAGCCATACTAGTTTTAAACATAAAGTTATGAATCCTTATACAATTTCAAATAAAGCTTTAATTGATTTTCTTTAAAATAGAACCAGTTATAAAGTATAAATGATAATAATATTCTTTAAAACATGATTCTAATTACCCTAAAAAAATAGTTACTTTTATAACTATTTTAATATATATTCACTCCAAAAATTCTTACAACTTAAATAATCTTTCTTGATAACATTCTTTAATATAACTTCAAAACTCTTAACTTTTCAAAAAAAAAATCAGCTTTAAAAAAACGTACTTGGCATCTCGGGGAAATATACTTTCTTTTTAGGATAACCCAAGAATTCTCTTTATCAATCCAATCACGATTTACCCAATTCAATTTTACGTTCATCCCGTAAAATTCCTTTCCATACTTTTAAAAATAGCTCCTTTTATTTAAAGACATTGCCATTTCCTGGAAATCACTTTCAAACATACATTTAAAATATTTAAAATAAGCTTTGGAAATTATTTAATTGAAAATAATACTTAAGGAAATATATAGGGGTTTCCTAAGTATTTTTAAATAAAATTTCACTTTTTTTTAAAGTAAGGTTATTAAATCAAATATTCATATTAAAATTTTCTTTCGAAAACTTAATACTACTATACTTCTTTTAAAATAATTAAATGCCATAATTACTTAGTCAAATATTTGATTTCACTTAAAAACATTTTAAAACAATATTTCTTTCTAAAAATATTCTAACATATTTAAACTGCAAATTTATAATTTGAAACTTTCTTAAAAACAAAATAAAATTTCCAGGAGAAAGCACTCTTCACATTCTTTAAAATAAATCTCGCTATTCTTTAAACAATTCACATTTCCTTTATAGATCACATTCCTAACATTTCAAATTATCAACAAATTTCTTAAGTTTAATTCCTTTTAAATTCTTTACTAAGGAATTTCTAAAATATCCTTTAAACCCAATTCATCTATTTATATTTAAAATTCTTAGGTTGTATTCTCTCAATCACAGTACAACACAATTGAAATTTCAATTTAATTCACAACGGCATATAACTAAAATGCAGCATAACAAGATTGAAACGGATTATCACAGAATATAAACTAATTTCTATTTGTGAGGGGTCCAGTTGGATCCCTCCAACCTGTTTTCCCTGCATCCACAGATATTAGCACAACATATATCAATTCAATTTGATAATAATTATTATATTCAACAAATCAAGCAATCATCCAATTAATTACTATTTAAATTAACTAATATTCCAGATGTGAGTGAGTTAAACTCACCTTGGGTTTTTGACGAGAGTTCAAATTTAAATTAAATCGAATCGTTTGATTTAATCCAAAAAAATTTCTTGCTCCGAACATCTTCGGACCTGCTCTAGCACGTAGAGCACGTCACTGCGATTCCGGCGCTTCTTGTTTCGTTTGAATCTGATAACGTATGTGACAGTTATGAATATTTAAACTTCTGGATATAATTTACATAAATAATTTATTTTATTTATTCAGAAATCATCGTAGCCGTTCATCACGAAATCAAGGCCGCTGCCCTTTTTCTTCCTCACGCGCGACATCAACAGCACAACCGAACCCATAGGCCGCCACTAAGGTTAGATATCGTCTCCTCCACGCTTGATTAGAATGCGATCGATCGACTCCACCACGAAGCCCACGGCTTGCTCCCCCTTCAGCTAAAACGCGAACGAGGTCAGCCCTTCTAGTACACCGGAAATCGTGCACGAAGAACGCACGAACGCGACCTCCTAGTACTTCAAATCGACGACGGTAGCTCGAACCACCCGTTGGATCTGAAGCTCTTGACGAGCTCTTCGACTTTGCAATTGGTGATTTCTTGAATAAGTGTATGGATTAAGAGAAAATTAAGGAGAAAAGATAAGTAATTTCGGCCATAGAAGTGAATGAAGACGGCGGCTCAAAAAAATACTTGGGTTTCACTGGAAACGTGTAGATATATACGTATAGCTGATTATTTAATTAATTAATTCATTATAAAGCAACTTTTCAAACGATCTCCAAATCACATGTGCCGCCTGGCGTTCCTAAGGTTTTACCCACGTTCTGAACACAATGGAACGTGTTTCGAGAGCTAATTTGGTCATATGCGCGAGTTACTGAAATAAACGATCAATTTTAAATCAAATCGATTAAAGTATTTTCTAAGCGTTTTAAGCTGCCAGGGTCAAACGACAACTCCGATTGCTACGAAAATTGAAATCCGATAATAACTAACTATTACGGATCCAATGGAACTAGTTTCGTCGAATTCCGAGACTGTGCCCCGAAGGCTATTTTCACTCGTCGATAAATTCGAACGATTTTCAAAATCGTCGAAATCATCTAAAATTTCACTTTAAAATTTTTATTAACTTAATAATAAATCATATAAAATTTATAATCACATTAAAAATCATTGTGGCTCATTCCAGACCAAAATTTGATTAATTGCATTATTAAGTTCTATTATTAAATTAATATAAAATCCCAATAATAGCTTACTGACTCTTAAATTTATCTAAAAATTCAATATTATTATTTATTACCAATTGAACTTAAAAATACTTTTAAAACCATTTTTATAACTATCTACATCCAAATCCCCAAATTTTCTCAGTCCAAATATTTAATTATTGTTCAATTTCAATTGAATTATCATATTTAAAAACTATAGCTTATCTTATGATTGTATCTGATTTTTCCCATTCCAAATCAATTTAAAGATCCACATTAAACATTGAAAATGAATTTAAATGTTCACAAATCCAGTGTTCAAAACTCCGGGATGTCACAACTTCAATAAATGAGAAATCCAATTTCTCATTGAAATTAGAAGTTTAAATCTTTATTAAATTTAAATTAATAACCCTAAAAATCAGGATTGTTACAAACTTCCCTACTTAAAGAAATTGCATCCTCGCAATTTCCTTAATGAAAGAAATTCATAATATAAATTTCTTCTCAAAACAATTATTTGTTAACTAATCTCTAATTTCATTTCCAAAACATTCAATTGATACCACTCCAAATTATAATGCTAAAAATCAATTTTTTTAGTTATCACAATTTCAAAAATTTCTCAAAAATTTTCTGACGCCTAAATTTACTGAAAATTTAGCCAGGGTCTTCTTTGCACGGTTAGCGTTTCAAAAATTTACAATAAGTACATAATTATATAATATACATTTCAACTCAAGGATGAGGCATTCCGTAGGAAAAAATAAAAAATGTGATATATAACTCGAGATACATACCTTATATTTGAAATATTAGCAGGTTCGTTGATATTCCTTAAGAAAAAAATTTATAATCTTTTAAATGACATCTATAACTTCAGATGCCTACACCTATCTTAAAAATTCATATTAGTATTTAATATCAAAGTCATATAATATATGAGATATTAATAATTCATGATTATACTTTAGTTAGATTGACATCATAATATTCCATAACGAAAGAAATCTGCACTTAAATTTCCAAGTTTAATTATTATTTATGTCAAAAAGTCACGTTCGATATTTAGAATCCCTATGAACAAAATGGCGTCCCACATATTGATCAGAATTCTTAAACAAAGTCCGGATATGTCAACACAGTAGATAATCACAAGTTTAGATGCATTTATTTTATTACCTCTAACATCCATGCATCTAATTTTAAATAAATGCAACCAAGCAATCAATTCCTAGCAACCAATCAACCAAAAGATACATATTCACTTATAGCGGAACAATTCAATACTTGAAATTCTGTTGCATGACTCTGATTATTCCTAGAGCATTTAAATATTAAATTATTCACTTAAATTTCCCAAATTTTCTACTACAAGAAAATAGTTTACTTTAATTTAATTCATTCCAATTTAATTCCAAAATTTTCTCAATTTTAAAAGATTTTACTCGTTATTCTCTAAAGGTTTTAATGTCACGAATTCCAGTTTCTCAATTTATTTATTTTAATCAAATTACGCCTCGAATGATTATCCCGATAATCATTTTATATTCCTATCCCTAATTAGATAATTCATGTAACTATCTTCCACACACACCATGTGACAGGATTCTAAGTCATCTAGGTCTCGGATCCGTAACATTATACGTTATAATATTTTGACACGGCTCTAGTGCCAAACTTTAACGACCCCACCGCGATACCCATATTAGCAAAGAACGTTGCAGGTAATGTCGTAAGCTAATCTGGAGAATATGGCTTGTTAAGGACGATCAAATGTGAATATATCTTTATACTAACACTGACGCGTCATTTATTCCCTTTTATTTAATATCCAAACTAAAATTGACGTGTACGGTATTAATACAAAGTAATAGATACCGATTTCTCAAAATCAAAACAATATATCATAGAAATAATGGTTATAGGTCACGACGGAATAAATCTCTATTGGATCATAGGTTTTGATTGCTGACATGAAACAACAATTAATGAATCTATGACTACGACAACATCTAGACTCAATGACTCAAAGTATGGTATGTATAGTTATATATTTTATCAAGAGTCATCAAATATGTATATAGAGTCTAGTTTAGTGCTTTGTTAAAATCTTTCCTCAAGAATCATCATTCACATTCAGATAAATTGCATGCCTATTTTAATCAAAATCAAGTTTTCAAAAAAGCATGAAGCGAGGCTCGAACCTGACTCACTAGTTTAGAAGGAAAATGCACTAACCAAATAGCTATAGTAGTTTTTGTTTAACAACAAAATTCAGTCAACTGAATACATTCAGTCGGTCGAACTGAATCTGTGCACTTTTGAATCCACATGCACGTTTTTGAATTCAGTCGACTGAAGCTTCTATACCAGTCGACTGAACTGTATGTAACAGTCATTTTTTTTGAAAAGACACTTCCTTTTTGAATAGCCTTCTTCCTCGCGAAGAGTTGCGGCCATTGCTATTCATTGAGAACTCTTCGCCAGCAGTTGCAACTCCTTAACTACTATATATATATGCATGAATTTCAAGATCAAATTACTTCACTTACATATTTTCTAAATTAACTACCCTCTTGAATTCATACATTCATTGCTTACAATCATAATTCTATATTTCTAAAAGCAATTTGAAACTTCCTAATCTTCATATACACACAACTACAAACATCATACTTGAGGATAAGATTATAGGAAGGGTGTACTACAAGTGAAAAATTCATGTTATTCAGAACACACAAAGTCAAGTTAAAATCCAGTTTGTAAGAAAGTCCTGTTCGGTTGCTCAGGCGGTCAAAGTCCTGTTCGGTTGCTCAGGCGGTTAAATTCCTGTTCGATTGCTCAGGCGGTCAAAGTCATGTTCTATTGCTTAGGCGGTCAAGTCCTGTTCGGTTGCTTAGGCGGTAGAAGTCCTGTTCGGTTGCTCAGGAGGTGTAAACCTATTCCTTTGGGTTAAGTGAGGGTTGCTAGTTTTAATTCCAAAAAGAGTCTGGCACTGGACGTAGAACGGGAGTTCGAACCGGTATAAAAATTTCTGGTGTCATTTTATTTTACTACTATTATTATTTTCCACACTAGTTATTTTTATACTCATATTCGGCATCAGTAGATAACTTAGTTTATGTCGCATTTCCACTACATTTACATTGTTTACAAATGTTGGCCATTTCGATCCTATAGCATAACAGTCACTTTTATTTGGTATCGGAGCATAACAACTTTCAATCTCGACTTATACATATAAAAATTTTGAGTTTATAAAATGAAATACTAAACTCGATTGTTATACAAGTTTAACAATTCTCTAATCTCAATTATACATCTTATAAACATATTCACAAATTTCCTAAATGAGATAAAAAAAAAGTCAAAAGTGCTTATCTCCTTACTAGTCCAAACATTCAAAGGTTAACTTGTCCTGTAACCTGAAAATTCTCCGACTAACTCGAAAAAAATAACACCCAGGTCATACTATCTATAAATATCCAATAGGGTAAGAACAAAATATAACACAAGAATAAACAACATGCAAGTAAATACAAATGTCTGGGACATAACGAGTTAGGGAATTAATTTAACTCAAAACAGGGTTATAAGTTTAAGTCATAGACACGAATTAGTAACTAAACATAGAATAATAGAATTAATTTAAAGCATCCATCACAAGACATGAGATTATATATTTATTTCACGAACACAAGACACAAGAATATATATTTATTTTACGAACACAGAATCCAAATATCTATAATCCAAGAGATCTTACTCAAAATGATCGTAATGACCGTACACAAAACCGTAGCAAACGAACAAACAATTTGGTATCACATGAACCTATCCATTGCTGGGTATTTACATAGGGCGGGAATTACAGGATCACAAGACGATCTCAAGGATAGCAGCCATGACCGAATCTTTTAGATTTATTTTAGATTATTACACTTGAAAAGAAATCCAGTAAGGATCTCGCAGCCACTTGCCGCATACCAAAAGAGAGCAAACTATAAAGTGTCAAATACTATAGCCTTCAATAATTACTACAATTTAACCAATACGTCTCATACCGTATAGTGAAATCCAAGTATTACTAAAAGCTAGTAAATATCACTTATTACAGATACCACTGGAAAACCTGAACTACATTCTCTTAAGGATCTAACAACTACTTGTCGCACACCAGAAGAGAATGCAACTCTAAAGTGTTATGTACTTTTCCAAATACAATCACAAGAATTTAACCAGGCATCCCATACTACCCAGTGGAATTCGAGTATTTGCTAATGGGTTAGTAAATTACACTCAAATATTTTATTCATTGGGTGGTGCTATATTCGATGAAGCGCGATTCAAAAGCATTTAAACCAATCGATAAAAATAAGTTGATTACTGATATTTCCCAAATTATAGAACTAAAGGTTCTCAAAACATTTATTTAATTTGTCGCATATTAAAATATTCTGTTATTCCAAATTGTTCCTATTGTATTTATTTTATGATCTAAGATTTTCTATTTTTCGAAACCATATTGATACTTAAATTTCCATAAAGTTGTATTGTTTATGAATTGTGACGACCGGAAATCCAGCGCTCGAAAATCGACATTCATACTTCACTCGTATTTCAATGTCGCAGATTCAAACGTCGAATCTGGTTCGTCGGAGGTTATAACATATTAGACGAATACAACACAGTGGAAACAGAAGAATAACAACATTGATATACAGTATTTGATACAACAATTTGATACAAATGATATCAATATTATCAGAGATAATATACAACAGCGGAAAAGATAACAATGGAAACAACACCAACTTCAGGAGAGAGATTACCATACAACATCTTCATTCCAAAACTCCAAAGCTTGAAAGACTTTCATATCCAAAGCTAAAGCTTAAAGAACTCCCAACTAACAAGCTTGATCCAACAGCAATGATGAAGTTAAGAAAACTCGATCCACAATGCGAGTGCCAAAATCTAAAGGTTGAAAGCTATCGACTCTATATGTACTAGATGATTGTCTGAAAATCTATCTCTAGGCTGCCCGTGTGGAAAATTGTGGGCACCCAGAGTTTAGAAAGGGAACAATAAACTCCAGGTCAGTCATGGGACTGGTGTGAGCAAGCAAAAACAGTTTTCTTTAAATAAAAACAAACAAAAGTATTTAAAAAGAAATCCGCAATGCTTTTTGAAAATTAAAATACCATAAGGCCTTCCGCCATACACACAATGCAAACGCACAATTGGAGGAGATTTCTCCTTATGATAGTCAAACATGCTTGATACGCAAAAACCCTTTTGATATTATTATTAGTGCATAGTGTAGAAGACCTTACGAAAGTAAAATATTAATCTTAGCCAGCATACAACCATTATTGTATGCCTATTATAGCCATCATGTTCAATAGCAGGTTACCACCACATTCCATGGCAGGTTATACAACTAAAACCATACAAGGATCGTATTGTTTCTTTGGATTTCCAACAAATGGTCAGGCTAAGGAACTTCCTGCGTCACATGGGTACGCCTCTGGAGGGACGCCTCGAGAACCTAACCGGATCTCTGCCAACACAAGGCAGGGCTACCTTTGTAACTAGGTAACTAACTGTCACGAGTATGCCATCCCCCGGCCGTAACCAACCTTTATTCGGGGCCCCAACAACAACAACCACAAAGCAACATAATTGCAATAACCACATAAGTTAAGTACCTGGGCTCCATACCATGATAGCACTTCTATCCAGAAGGAAATGAACATACCTCAGGAGGCGCTACCCCCAAATAACCTTGCCGCATCCTTCCTGTTTCGACTATTCCGTGTTGTGAGGTCCAACGAGGTCACGTTCACAAAGCTACGCTTTTCACAAAAGCCATGCTTCGATCAACACATGATTAGAAGCACTTCGTATGCCACATTACCAAATTAGGAATGTATCACCAGTAACCATCAACTACATAACCTCTGAGCTCGCACGTCTTAGATAAGGGTGTTAAGCTAAGAGAATAAAGTCTCCGCCACCAAACAGAAATGTATTTGATAGAAACCAGCTTTACATCTCAAAGTGTAACGTCAGACATACATCCATACAAGTCTGTTTCGAGTTCGAACAGAACCGAAGGCACTTCAAAAGAAGCCCTTGCAATCCAGATATTCACAATCCCGATCGGACTCACCATCACATATGGAGATCTCTATACCAACGCAACTTAGTGTAGAGACATTCGACGGTTAATACTTTCATTCTCGAAAATACCCGGTCTTCACCACCGGTCTTCAAATGCTATCCATTACGTTGTATCACAATTCAGAATGGGTTATATGACATAAAGTCCTCTCCCAGCTAAACCAAATAATGAGCGCTTAATTTTTAAAACATGTGGATATTGGGATCTTAGTTACGTCACAACTTAAAGCCCAAAACCTTTCTTTTGAATGGTTTAAGCAAATTACCATTTTCAAATCTTTAAACAAAAAGATTCACCTTACAAAGTTCACCAATCTTTCACAAAGATTAATTCATAGCTTTCAAAACAATTTACAATTCAAATCTTTTATACAAAAGATACACATTTAAGATCCTCTTTACTTTGGAAACAAAGTTCACTAATCTTTAACAAATATTCATTAATAGCTTTCAAAACTAATTCAATTCCAAATTTGAAACCCTTTCAACAAAAACTGGAAATCCTTCCTTTATTTGAAAGCCATTATCATTTGAAAACAAATATTTTTCGTTTCGAAAAAATCCGATCAAATATACACAAGTTATAGCTTTTAAAAGTATAAACTAGAAATCAACGAATTACTGTATCATCAACAAGTTATAATTTGAATTAAATCCAAATTCCCCAAAATAATTTATTTAATACACTCCAAAATGATTTAAAATCTATATATACATTTTATAACTTGCATAACCATTTTAAACCATAGTTTCAAAACATATATTCTTAGAACTCAACTTCAATTCTTGAATTCAAATTCAAATCAAACCATTTGAATTAAAAAACTTTAACAAGTAAAAATAAAAACTCCTTTTCAACAGCTTTTCATATTCAACCCAATTTCATTTCCAAAACCATTTGGATTCAAAATTCAACCTTTTAAATAAAATTAAATTAAATTCGAAATATCTATGACTAAACTGATTTCCTCGTGCAATCCATATTTGTGTGTGTACAATGTAGTCCAGGGGTTTGACACAATAGTGTAATATCATCAGTCATTACAGATTCAAGCACAGCAATATCGGTAAGCCATATAATCCTATAAAGCTTATCTTCATTCATAGATAAATAATATAAATTTATCACAGATAAATAAATTACATTCATCACAGCTCAAATCAAAACAATTCATATCACAGAGCATCACACATAAGGGATATCAAACAATTCAAAGCATTTCATACAATCCAAACATCCATAAGTATGATCAATTAATCATCTGATTATTTGAAACCAGATTAATCATTAATCCAGGTTAATTAACATTAATTAATTACAAATTATTTTAATTAACTGACCTTTAAAATTAATTAACCTTTAAACATTAATTAATCAAACTTAATAAATACAACAACCTTTAATCATTAAATAATTAACCTCTATTTATTTAATTATTCTTTAATTAATTATCGTTAATTAATTACCATAATTACTTAACTCTTAATGAATTACCATTTAATTAATTACCCTTAGTTAATGACAATAAATGATTATCCCCAATCACTTATATTAATAAATCACCAATTTCTCATATTGAGTAATTATCCTTTAATCACTTGATTAATCAATTTTAAACATTAATTAATTACTTTTAATTAAGTAATTAATTACATTTAATTACTTACATTAATTAAATAAACCTTAAAATTAATTAATTATTCCCAATTTAATTAACTTAATCAATTAATCACATAAATTAATTCCTTTTAAGTAATTAATCATTTAATCACTTTCATTAAGTAATTATTCCTCAAAAATAAATCTTTAATTACTTTTATTAATAAATTATTAATTACTTAAGATTTTAAAAGACAAAACATTTTATCTTAATTAATTACTTTAACTATCATTTAAACCTTGTTTAAAAAATCTTGTAATTAATTATTATTTACCATTTAACTTAAACCTTTAAGTTAAATTAACTTTTAAAAACATTTCATTCCTTAATTATCCACTTAATTTCCATATCAAGTTTATTTAAAATAAACTTTAAAATAAGGTTATATATATATATATTAAACACTTTAAACTTAAAATAATTTGTTTTTAAATCAACATTTATTATTCAAAAAGAAATAGATTTAAAACTGTTCAAACTTGATTGAATCTTAAAAATTTGAAAACTTGTTTTATTTTAAAAATCAAAAACAGCTTTTAACCCAAACCCAAAACCACTTCGGGTTCCAACTCGAGTCAAATTCTAATATAGCCGAGCTTCCCCCTTAGTTATTTTCTTCTACCTTTTTAAAACTTTACTTTTTTTTGCTCTAAATTAAAACTGTTATATCTAACTACTCACTCGCATGCACACTCGAGCTCCTACGATGTTTTCTCGAGCACGACTTTGGGTCACTTCTTTTCCTCCATGATCAAATTTCAACAGATACGCCAACAAACTCGTGCACGTGCATGCAAGTTCGTCGTTTCTCCAGCCAACCCTTTCGATGAAAATAGGTCATCGACGACCTACCCTAGCACCTCGATCACCTAGATCACCAAAGCTCCCCGAAATCAAATTCGAGCTAACCAGCATCAACCTGGAACAAAACCAGTCGCTTGAAATCACCTCACCATGCAAACCAAGATCGCCAGAGGCCACGCGAACCACACCAGAGCAACGACACTACCCCATGTCTCGTTTTCCCCCAGACCGCTCAACTCCTATGCTTTCTTGATGACGCACGAATTCGAACAATATCGTCTACCAAACCTGAAGCTTAAACCCTACTTCATCGTTAATCGTTCGCCACAACGAATTATAAATTATCCGGTGATTTTTCTGTTGACCATCGATGCCCGAACCACCTTCACCATCAATTACGATCCATAATTCATTGTTGATCACTAGAGATTGGCAAAAATGTAAATCTCGTTCAACGTACAATTTCTCATGATTTACAAAACTAAAAATTAGGAAATGATTCTCTAAAATCATCATTTTCTAAATCGAAACTAGTTATGTAATCGAATTATGAAATTAAAACACTTGATTTTCCTGTTTTTCAAAGCTTCACTGTAATAGTATTGTTTTTGCAACAATTATTAAGTATAAACACCTGAAATTATTTTTAAAATTAATGTTATAGTCTTATAATCTTTTTTTATAAATCAAAATCTAAAATTGATTATATAAGGAGCAGTTAATTTTTGTAATGGCTTCAAACCTGTAATTTAATAGAGAGTATACATATATGAATATATATAAATACATGCAGACATGCATACACATGGAACAGTACAGTTCACAGCATTTTTCACAACAACTTGAAGTATTCATCACAACATCAAATATATAAACAGACTCAACTTGAAACAGGTCAGTTTGCTCACCTAGATGGGTTTTGAACAGAGAGCCTGGAATGTTTTCAAGTTTAAAAATTTGGAATTGTTCTGATTCCATGATCTGAACTTTGAATTGCTTTTATTACTGGGCTGAATCTGATTTACTTTAGCTTGAAACTGAAGTATATTGATTTGATCTTGCATTTGTTTAAGCTTTTATGCCTGCCTTAGTTTTTGTTTTCCAGGTTTGCTCATTTAATCTTGATCTTGTTTCCTTGTTGCACTATGAAAACAGGCTTTTGATTTTTGAATGAATTGCTTTTAGTTCTGAGTTGAATTAGTTTCCAGGTTGATACGCTTCAGGTTCAGTTTAAATCTGATCTTGCTTATCTTTGCTTTGTGTTGAATTTAAAATTTGAATCTTTGTTTTCTTTTGATCCGGTTTGTGGTTTTTTTTCTATTTGCTGGGTTTAGATTTGAATTAATTTAAGAAAATGAGAAAAGGGAGAAGTATAGATATATACATAGCCTGGTTTCTTTTCCTTACGCCTATGTTTATGTTTTTAAATTTTCTTAAATGAAATTATTTTTGCCACTTGTTATCTTCAAGTTAAACTATGCTTACACTTGTTTAAATTAACTAACACTTGTAATTACATATAATCTCATCCTTACAAATGTTAAATTGTAAACATTTTATGTTTAAATCCTTATTATAAATTAATTTATAAATTGTGTTTTAAACCCTTATTTTAAATTAATTTATAAAAATTTTTTAAACCCTTACTTTAATTTTAATTTATGAAACTTGGTTTCTTATTTTAGTTTTATTTTCACATATGTTTTAGAAATTTTCAAACGTATACGAATTATACTTAGTTCAAGTAAATTAAAGTGTGAAAACTTTTATATATATATATATATATATATATATAAAACTTTAAAGGATGTGGTTTAAAATTAATCAAACATTAACTAATAAATATATAATACATATATATTTGAATTTAACTCTTTAAAAAGCTTTTGTAAAATTTATTTATATCAATTTTCAAAATATAACTTTCAAATCATCATATTATAAATAAAAAACAATTTTTATTCTATTAGTTTAGAGTTTCCAAATCCAATATATTATTCAAAACAATTATTTTTAAATTTCAAATTTAAAAATTAATATACAATCAATTTGTATTTATAAATGAATAAGCAAACAAATATCTATTTATAAATATATATCTTATTCCATTCACCATCTATTTATTTCCAATAATTTTTTCCAAATTAATTCATAATTAATCCAAAATTTCATATTAATTACCGAATTTAAATTTGGCTAAAAATAGGAATGTTACAGATTCCCCCCTTAAGAAAATTTTGTCTCCGAAATTTGCTAGACAGGGAGACAACAAAGAATAAATGGAGAATGTTTTACCAGATCAAACTTAATATCTATTCTGCATTTAGCTTATCAAATCAGAATATCATCAATAAATAAGAGAACGAACTCATTCGATATCTTACGAAGTACCCTGGTCATCCGGTCTACGAAATATGTAGGAGCATTTGGTTAGTCCAAAGGAATAACTAACCACTCGTAGAATATATTTGGGCCCTAAGAAACAGACAACAAATATAATTCAATTTTGGCTTCATATTTAATTACCTAATTTATTTCAAATAGAATTTCAAATTCATTCAGGTTAAACGAAAAGGATTGATAAGAAATTGATAAATAGAATACGAAATAGGGACTTATCTACACAATTCGCAGGGCCACCACCACACCAAAGCTTCTACTTGAAGTTGCCACAAAGCCATCAAAGAATTGATATCGGATGATGATCAAAGAAGATTGATAGAGAAAGTTGTTTCCATTGTTGCAGGGTATTAACCATTTGTAGTGGTACTCCCCTATCCCCTACCTCGTCCTCTTCTTGCACTCATACTCACTATAAGTGGATTGTAAGAGAATTTACTGAGACATACGGATGGATTTCTTAGGGAATACTCATTCTAGGGCATTTATATTCCTATCTCTAATGAGTCACCTAATGTGTTATACTCCTGAGCTAAAGTTCAACCTTTAGCTCTGATACCAAATGTGACGACTCGAAATCCAGCGCTCGAAAATCGACATTCATACTTCACTCGTATTCGAATGCCATAGATTCAAAAGTCGAATCTGGTTCGTCGGAGCTTGTAACACATTAGATGAATACAACACAGCGGAAACAGAAGAATAATAACATTGATACGCAGTATTTGATAAAACAATTAGATACAAATGATATCAGTATTATCAGAGACAATATACAACAGCGGAAAAGATAATAGCGGAAACAACACCAACTTCAGGAGTGAGATCACCATACAACATCATCATTCCAAAACTCTAAAGCTCGAAAGACTTTCATATCCAAAACTAAGCTTAAAGAACTCCTAACCAACAAGCTCGATCCAACAACAATGCTAAAGTTAAGCAAACTCGATCCACAATGCGATTGCCAAAATTCAAAGGTTGAAAGCTATCGACTCTATATCTACTAGTTGACTATCTAAAAAATCTAACTCTATGCTGCCCACGTGGAAAATTGTGGGCTCTCAGAGTTAGAAAAGGAACAATAAACTCCAGGTCATTCAAGGGACTAGTGTGAGCAAACAAAAACACTTTTCTTTAAATAAAAACAAACAAAAGAATTTAAAAAGAAATCTGCAATGCTTTTTGAAAATGAAATTACCATAAGGCCTTCCGCCACACACACAATGCAAACGCACAATGGGAGAAGATTTCTCCTTATGATAGTCAAACATGCTTGATACGCAAAAACCCTTTTGATATTATTATTAATGCATAGTGCAGAAGACCTTTCGAAAGTATAATATTAATCTTAGCCAGCATATAACCATTATTGTATGCCTACTATAGCTGCCATGTTCAATAGTATTTTACCACCACATTCCACGATAGGTTATCAACTAAAACCGTACAGGGCTCATATTGTTTCTTTGGATTTCCAACAAATGATCAGGCTAAGGAACTTCCTATGCCACATGGGTACGCCTCTGGAGGGACACCTCGAGAACCTAACCGGATCTCTGCCAGTAAAAGTCCTAGGTAACTAACAATCACGAGTATGCCATCCCTCGGTCGTAACCGACCTTTATCCGGGGCCCCAACAACAACAACCACAAAGCAACATAATTGCAGTAACCATATAAATTAAGTATCTGGGCTCCATACCATGATACCACTTCTATCCAAAAGGAAATGGACATACCCTCAAGGGGAGCTACCCCCAAATAACCATGCTGCATCCTTCCTGTTTCGACCATTCCAGGTTATGAGATCCGACAAGGTCACGTCCACAAAGCTATGCTTTTCACAAAAGGCATGCTTTGATCAACACATGATCAGCAGCATTTCGTATGCTACATTACCAAATTCGGAATGTATCACTAGTAACCATCAACTACATAACCTATGAGCTCGTGCATCTCAGAGAAGGGTGTTAAGCTAAGAGAATAAATTCTCCGCCACCAAATAGAAATGTATTTGATAGAAACCAGCTTTACATCTCAAGGTGTAACGTTGGACATACATCCATACAAGTCTGTTCCGGGTTCGAACGGAACCGAAGGTGTAGGATCTAGATTAACCCTAGAGGGGGGGGGGGGGTGAATAGGGTTATAGCAAATTTTCTTGATTTTAAACACAGAAACAAAACTGCAGAAATAAATATGCTGAAACGTAAATCACACACAAAATTTACCCAGCTTCGGCAACCCCTGCCTACTGCTGCATTTCCAGATTTCTATTAGAATTAAACAGTTTCACGCTTACAAACACTCTACTAGACTCGCAGACATTTGCTCCCGCTCACAAACACTCTACTAGACTCGCACACCCTGCTCGCAAACATTTGCTCCAGCTCACAAACACTCTACTAGACTCGCACACCCTGCTCCCGCCTATAGAGTTTCGTTTACTCGCAAACTTTGCTTCCCGCCTATAGAGCTTCGCTTACTCGCAAACTCTGCTCCCGCCTACAATAGAACTTTGCAAACTCGCACACCCTGCTCACTGAACTAATTCTAACTAGAAAACCTGACACGACCTAATCCCTAGGTGGTGATTTACCAAGTTTTGTTTCGAAAAGTAAAAACAAAAACTTAAAAACAGTTTAAAACAACTTAAAAACAAATAACCCTTATTAAACTAAAGCCTTTTATAATAAGGCCGGTCCACTCTTCATTAAACCCGATCACTTCTTTGTGAATAAAAATGGTGGCTGCTTCTTTCTTCGTTCCTTCGATCTGAGATATTATGAGATGCGGCTTTGTTTCAATGCTTTTAATCGTGGCTATTGCTCAATCTTCGTTGCCCTTGAATTCACAGCTTCGCTTTGTCGTGGTACTGTGATTTAGGGTTTATGGATTTGGGGATTCGATCCCTTGAGTGCTCTGCTTTGCGAATTAAGGTTGAGATGATTATCGGCTTGGCTTGGCTTCGCTTTGGTGAGTTCGATTTCGCTTCAGGTAAGATTTTTAGCTCTGTTCCTCTTCGATTTTCGTATTCGAACTCACACCTTTATGCCGATGATGATCTGGGGCTTTTATAGGATTCGTTACCCTATTTTTGCGTTCGTATAAAATCATTTGAATTTGTCAAATTCTTTTGATCGGCCGTTTGATTATGCTTGAACGATTGATGATCGAACTGACTTTGTCAACTTCGTATCTTTTGCGTTCCTTGGTTGACACGGTTTTGAATTTATTTTCGTGATAACCACGGCTTTGATTTCTGGCATTTTTACATTGTTGACTTGTTCTTGACTTCGGCCATTTTTGATTGAATTTAATGCTGTAGCATACTTGACCTGTTTTGTTCTTTGTGCTTCGACTCTGGCCATTTTTTATGTTCACTGGCCTGTACATTTGCATTGTATATATTCTTGGATTTGGATTTGAACTGCTTCATGTACCTGATATTGTGGCATGTGGTCTTTGCTGTTATGTTGATGCATATGCTCTCTGTTGCAAGATTGCTGTTGCATGCTTCTTTGTATGTTGTTGAACTTGGTGTCTGCATTTTTATCTGTTGCATACATGAGCTTGACACTGTATTTTGTTGTTTGCATTATTTGTTGTTGTGTCACTGATTTTGGGGCTGCTGTATTATCATCATGTTGATGGCAATCTTCAAGTAAGTTTGCATAAGTGAATTTAGTCAGTGATAGTCAGGTTGCCTTCATTTTCCACTGAGTTGCATCGAGTATCTGGTCTTTGTAGTTGTTGCTTGGGTTTGTACAGTGTTGTACTTGTTGCCTTGTACTTGAAGTCTTCATTTGCAGCCTTGACTTTGGTTGACGAAGTTGTAACTGTTATATCACTTTGGATTGCATTCACTTGAGCATATTGAAGTTGCTGTTATCTTGTACGACTTTGTGCATGCTGTACTACTTTGGTTCATTTTCATGTTTGTTGCAGTCCATATTCTTTTGTGTCTGCACTTGTGAACTTTGTGGTTGTACTTCATGTTGTATTCATGCAGCTTGTTTTCAATGTTGCATTTGAACTGGCTGTTGTCTTTGTTGTTGGGTTGCTGCACATATGAACTTGTATTCATTCGAGTTCAGTTTGCACTTGTTCATCATGTAGCTTGTTGTCTTCATGTACACTACTGCCTTGAAATTGATTCACTTCATGTTGTTGTTTGGACATTTGCATTTGTACACTCCATACTTGGTCGTGCTGGAGTCTTCAAGCATGTTGCTGTTGCATTTGTTAGTGACTTTAGTCTTGAACTGTTTGTAGTCAGTTGCTTTGTCTATTCATTTGCCTTGAGTTGAACCTATCTTGGGTTTGACCTTGTTTTTTATTTCTGTGCTTTTGTTTGATTTTTGCACATGAGTTGGCGAGGCAGTGCACACGTATACGAATGTACACGTGTGTACTGCAGCCACTTATAATTACCTGTCCCTGATAAAAATACTGATATGCACAGATATTGCACAGTCAAAAATGATGACGAACAACCCAAATAACTGAGGCAAACAATGTTTTCAAAATCATCGTTTCTTTCAAATTTCAAAAATATTTCTCTTTCAATTTTACTGCGTTTGAGAATATTTTTGCAGATTACTCAGATGCTGGATTCAAACCAGAATGCAGTTGAAGACAAAAACACGAGTGTGAGTGATATGTAGTGAGGTTAACTGTAAATGTGAAATGTGATGTGATTGTAATCAAAAATGTATATGTATAGTGAGAGCATGAAATTGTACTATTTAAAATTGTAATAAATATTAGTTTGAATAAAATATTCGTTTGAATTCAAATTCTGTGTTATTTAATTTTATTCAACAAATATTTATTTAATCTGTGAAAAACAAAATAGTACATTACCAAATACATTTAAATGAATATATATGTTTATTATCATCAAACAAAAACATACAAGCGCATATTTAACAATCTCCCCCTTTTGATGATAACAAACATATATTTAAGATTTTGAATGTATTAAATGTATTTGATCGTTCAATTTGCTCCCCCTATTTGAATGCTCCCTCTCTAAACAATACTCCCCCTACATATATGCATACAAATAGAAATATATAAATGAGCCTATATGCACAGTGAAAATTATTTGACCTTTGCTTGATTCTATTCGACAAAATCTTAACTTTTCTCTCCCCCTTTTGTTATCAGCAAAAGAATAATAGTGTTATAAAATAGGGATGAAGTGATAGACATGAATCAAACATTTAACTCAATTGAATATAAATATTAAATTTCAATAAAACTCAAACAAAAATCATAATTACCCTTGTCAAGCGCATATTCCACTTTCAGAAGTGATGGGGATATAATCATCAAAAATCATACAATTCTGTCTATTTGTGGTATATTTATTTCAGGAAATTTGAATATCTACTAACCATGCATAACCGTTAGGACTTTTAAATGAGATTAGTAGTATTCACAATTTTTATTTAAAAAATGAAATCAAGTATCTTCTAACCACGCATGACCGTGAGGACTTTTAAATGGGATTAGAATCAACTTGTCTATTTGAATCAATTAATTTTGATATGCGTTCCATACATGCATAACCGTGAGGACTTTTAAATGAGCATGGAAGCACATAATCAAAAATCCAAGTAATTCACCCATGCATAACCGTGAGGACTTTTAAATGAGAGTGAATACTTTGGATATTTATTTTTATTGCTAAATATAATAAGTTGAAGCACAAATAATTTCCTTCACAGATTTAAAAAATATTGAAGAACAAATGATTTCCTTTGTAAACTACCACAAATTTACATACTAAATATGATCTTGATGAGTGATGGTCGATAGAAAGATGATAGAAATAGAAATGATCATGGAATTTTTTACCCAACAAAAAGTTTTTATAACTCTTGTTATGAAATTCTAAAGAAATTTTCTAATTATACTTTCTCGAGTTATAATATATGATAAATATCAACACTCATCTCTTTTTCAATCACTATTCATCTTTTTGATAATCAAAGGGAGTTAGATTAGTTAAAATAGTCATTTAAAATCAAATTCAAAAATTATAAAATCAATTTTTCAAAAATGATTAAGCTGTAAATATGGTCAAACATGATTTTCTCGAGGGGGTTTTATAAGAAAATTTTCTGCTATTTGAAAAATATTTCAAGTGAAAAATATGCAGATATTTTCTTTAAAAAAAACGATGCAGCAAATGAATGTTTCAAAAATTAATCACGTTCCACTAGTAATTTTCCTATCAACATATTTCCAGTGTAATCTGCATCTGAATTTAAATTTCACTCAATATTCACTCGATGGATGTCAACGACCAGATTGTGAAATTTCAACAAACTATCTCAGAATGAAATTTGAAATGAAGCCATGTTCTTACTCAAACAAATACCATGATGTTAATTTCAGAAACCGTAAGATAAACAGTTATATTCATGAGTAATCAACAGTCAATCATCATAAATATTTCAAAAACAATTTCTTGAAGTTTCAATAATTTCTTAAAGTCCTTTTTAACAGCTTTCCCATGATTGAAATCGTGCAAATTTACAAGCAGTGACCAAAATGTCAAAACAAATATATCTACGTGTAGCATGAGTAACCATCATTTGGCTGAACAAATTTATATGGATTAGTTCAAAGTTGAAAATCTGATTGGTCATCATTTAAGCACAAATCAATGACATAAATAAGAACAAGTCAAAAATTTCTTAAAATCCTTTTTACAATTTTTTAAATAGAATTCAATAGGATTTTAAGTTGAAGCCATGTAAATAGAAGAAACCATGAATATAGATTTAGCCAAAAATATTATCGTCAATCAATAAAAGCACCATCAGCAATCCAAATTAATCGATATAAAGTATTTCAAGGATTGTAGTGTTTTTGGCATAAAAGCATAATTGGCCAGCAATTTTGAAAAAAAATCAGAATCAAAATCAAAATCATTATCTTTTATTCATCTCAATATTGGCTGATTTTAATTCAGAATATGGTGCAGATATCACATTTAATATATCGTTCAAAACAAATTTACCTGTTTTACCTTTACGATAATTTTCCGTTGTTGCCCATTGTGATTCTGTCACCTTTGAACTAGGCTAAGGAACTTTGCTTTGTCGCCCGTTGTGTTTCTGGAACAGCCGAAATCCAGAGAACATTGTTGTTGTTCCTTAGCCTGTCACCACACCTACACGAGAAAAGATTTATGTGACCTATTTGTTTTTATAGGTCCATGATTGTTAGTGGTAGAATATGAAAAATATGTTTTTGGAGACCCAAAACTATTTATATATGTTCCTTTTGGCACCCAAATTTGTTTGACTTTCAAAGATTTTATATTTGTGCCTTTTGGAACCCAAATTGGTATAGTTTTCACATGTTTGGGTCTATACCAACAATTATTGTGATTGTGTCCATATTTTCTACAAATCGTGCACATTGAATTTTCTTGATTAATCTCATTTCTAACATATTCAGAGTGAGTATATCCAAGTCCTTGTCTATCAATATTGATAGTTTGTTTTCCTATTAACGTATTCAACGATTTTTCACTTTTTGAAAATTTATCTAAAGTCGTTGACAATTGTTGGACTTGTGTTTTGAGAGATTCATTTTCATTTATCAATTGTGTGCACTTTTCAATAGAATTCTCTCTCCTATTATTTTCATTCTCTTTTAAAATCAGAATTTCATTTTCAAGGGATTTTATATTGATTTCTGATTTTTCAATTTCCTTTTCGAATGTTGGACACTTATCACACTTAGGGATCTTACTTTGATAGGTTTTAACTAATTTGTCGAGTTGCTCATTTAATTCTAACAAAGTATCATTTTGTGATTCAAGTTTGGCATACTTCTCCCTAAGTCGTTTAAAACAGCCATTTACCTTGTGGAAATAAATAAGTAATTCAGAGTGAGTAAGTTTTGATACCTTGCTTGGCTCGTCGTCGTCGCTATCGGTTATATTCCCATGAAGGCACATATCTGCTTCCTCACTTTCACTGCTATCGCTTTTATTCCACTTGGCTGCAAATTTCCTTTTTGAATTCTCTGTTCGTAATGCCAGCTCGGGTGCTCCATCATCATCATCCTCATCACAACTGCTATTTACCAATCCTGTTAAGCATATTTCTTTAACTGAGTCGGTTGTGGAGGACTTCTCATTGCTGTTGACTTTTGCACCATATATTGCATCGAGAGTATTCCAGATTTTCTGTGCATTTTCACTAAGAGAAACAAAATTAAAATTATCACGATTAATATGAGAATATAATATATGCATAGTAAGAGCATTAATCGAGATACTTTCTTTATCGGTTTTATCACACCCATTTTCAATAATATCCCAACATTTAATATTAACAGATTTTAAATAAAATTCCGTTTTAAATTTCCAGTTCAAAAAATCTGTTCCATCGAAAATAGAAGGAATAATATTGAAATGACCCTCAACAAAAATATTATCTGGTGGATTCATGACTCTAGAGTTAAAGAAAAATACCGGGCTCTGATACCACTTGTAGGATCTAGATTAACCCTAGAGGGGGGGTGAATAGGGTTATAGCAAATTTTCTTGATTTTAAACACAGAAACAAAACTGCAGAAATAAATATGCTGAAACGTAAATCACACACAAAATTTACCCAGCTTCGGCAAACCCTGCCTACTGCTGCATTTCCAGATTTCTATTAGAATTAAACAGTATGACGCTTACAAACACTCTACTAGACTCGCAGACATTTGCTCCCGCTCACAAACACTCTACTAGACTCGCACACCCTGCTCGTAAACATTTGCTCCCGCTCACAAACACTCTACTAGACTCGCACACCCTGCTCCCGCCTATAGAGTTTCGTTTACTCGCAAACTTTGCTTCCCGCCTATAGAGCTTCGCTTACTCGCAAACTCTGCTCCCGCCTACAATAGAACTTTGCAAACTCGCACACCCTGCTCACTGAACTAATTCTAACTAGAAAACCTGACACGACCTAATCCCTAGGTGGTGATTTACCAAGTTTTGTTTCAAAAAGTAAAAACAAAAACTTAAAAACAGTTTAAAACAACTTAAAAACAAATAACCCTTATTAAACTAAAGCCTTTTATAATAAAGCCGGTCCACTCTTCATTAAACCCGATCACTTCTTTGTGAATAAAAATGGTGGCTGCTTCTTTCTTCGTTCCTTCGATCTAAGATATTATGAGAGGCGGTTTTGTTTCAATGCTTTTAATCTTGGCTATTGCTCAATCTTCGTTGCCCTTGAATTCACAGCTTCGCTTTGTCGTGGTACTGTGATTTAGGGTTTATGGATTTGGGGATTCGATCCCTTGAGTGCTCTGCTTTGCGAATTAGGGTTGAGATGATTATCGGCTTGGCTTGGCTTCGCTTTGGTGAGTTCGATTTCGCTTCAGGTAAGATTTTTTGCTCTGTTCCTCTTCGATTTTCGTATTCGAACTCACACCTTTATGCCGATGATGATCTGGGGCTTTTATAGGATTCGTTACCCTATTTTTGCGTTCGTATAAAATCATTTGAATTTGTCAAATTCTTTTGATCGACCGTTTGATTATGCTTGAACGATTGATGATCGAACTGACTTTGTCAACTTCGTATCTTTTGCGTTCCTTGGTTGACACGGTTTTGAATTTATTTTCGTGATAACCACGGCTTTGATTTCTGGCATTTTTACATTGTTGACTTGTTCTTGACTTCGGCCATTTTTGATTGAATTTAATGCTGTAGCATACTTGACCTGTTTTGTTCTTTGTGCTTCGACTCTGGCCATTTTTTATGTTCACTGGCCTGTACATTTGCATTGTATATATTCTTGGATTTGGATTTGAACTGCTTCATGTACCTGATATTGTGGCATGTGGTCTTTGCTGTTATGTTGATGCATATGCTCTCTGTTGCAAGCTTGCTGTTGCATGCTTGTTTGTATGTTGTTGAACTTGGTGTCTGCATCCTTATCTGTTGCATACATGAGCTTGACACTGTATTTTGTTGTTTGCATTATTTGTTGTTGTGTCACTGATTTTGGGGCTGCTGTATTATCATCATGTTGATGGCAATCTTCAAGTAAGTTTGCATAAGTGAATTTAGTCAGTGATAGTCAGGTTGCCTTCATTTTCCACTGAGTTGCATCGAGTATCTGGTCTTTGTAGTTGTTGCTTGGGTTTGTACAGTGTTGTACTTGTTGCCTTGTACTTGAAGTCTTCATTTGCAGCCTTGACTTTGGTTGACGAAGTTGTAACTGTTATATCACTTTGGATTGCATTCACTTGAGCATATTGAAGTTGCTGTTATCTTGTACGACTTTGTGCATGCTGTACTACTTTGGTTCAATTTCATGTTTGTTGCAGTCCATATTCTTTTGTGTCTGCACTTGTGAACTTTGTGGTTGTACTTCATGTTGTATTAATGCGGCTTGTTTTCAATGTTGCATTTGAACTGGCTGTTGTCTTTGTTGTTGGGTTGCTGCACATATGAACTTGTATTCATTCGAGTTCAGTTTGCACTTGTTCATCATGTAGCTTGTTGTCTTCATGTACACTACTGCCTTGAAATTGATTCACTTCATGTTGTTGTTTGGACATTTGCATTTGTACACTCCATACTTGGTCGTGCTGGAGTCTTCAAGCATGTTGTTGTTGCATTTGTTAGTGACTTTAGTCTTGAACTGTTTGTAGTCAATTGCTTTGTCTATTCATTTGCCTTGAGTTGAACCTATCTTGGGTTTGACCTTGTTTTTGATTTCTGTGCTTTTGTTTGATTTTTGCACATGAGTTGGCGAGGCAGTGCACACGTATACGAATGTACACGTGTGTACTGCAGCCACTTATAATTACCTGTCCCTGATAAAAATACTGATATGCACAGATATTGCACAGTCAAAAATGATGACGAACAACCCAAATAACTGAGGCAAACAATGTTTTCAAAATCATCGTTTCTTTCAAATTTCAAAAATATTTCTCTTTCAATTTTACTGCGTTTGAGAATATTTTTGCAGATTACTCAGATGCTGGATTCAAACCGGAATGCAGTTGAAGACAAAAACACGAGTGTGAGTGATATGTAGTGAGGTTAACTGTAAATGTGAAATGTGATGTGATTGTAATCAAAAATGTATATGTATAGTGAGAGCATGAAATTGTACTATTTAAAATTGTAATAAATATTAGTTTGAATAAAATATTCGTTTGAATTCAAATTCTGTGTTATTTAATTTTATTCAACAACTATTTATTTAATCTGTGAAAAACAAAATAGTACATTACCAAATACATTTAAATGAATATATATGTTTATTATCATCAAACAAAAACATACAAGCGCATATTTAACAGAAGGAACTTCAAAAGAAGCCCTTACATTCCGGGTATTCACAATCCCGATCGGACTCCCCATCACATATGGAGATCTCCGTGCCAGCACGACTCAGTGCAGAGACATTCGATGGGTAATCCTTTCGTTCTCAAAAATACACGGTCTTCACCACCAATCTTCAAATGTTATCCATTACGTCGTATCACTATTCAGAATGGGTTATATGACATAAAGTCCTCTACCGGCTAAACCGAATAATGAGCGCTTAATTTTAAAAATATACGGATATTGGGATCTTAGTTAAGTCACAACTTAAAGCCCAAAATCTTTCTTTTGAATGGTTTAAACAAATTACCATTTTCAAATCTTTAAACAAAAAGATTCACCTTACAAAGTTCACCAATCATTCACAAAGATTAATTCATAGCTTTCGAAAGAATTTACAATTCAAATCTTTTATACAAAAGATACACCTTTAAGATCCTCTTTACTTTGGAAACAAAGTTCACTAATCTTTAGTAAAGATTCATTAATAGCCTTCAAAACTAATTCAATTCTAAATTTGAAACCATTTCAACAAAAAATGGAAATCCTCCCTTTATTTGAAAGCTATTATCATTTGAAAACAAATATTTTTCATTTCGAAAAAATCCGATCAAGTATACACAAGTTATAGCTTTTAAAAGTATAAGCCAGAAATCAACGAACTACTGTATCATCGCAAGTTCTAATTTGAATTAAATCCGAATTCCCCAAAACAATTTATTTAATACACTGCAAAAGGTTTAAAATCTATATATACATTTTATAACTTGCATAATCATTTTAAGCCATAGTTTCCAAACATATATTTATAGAACTCAACTTCAAATCTAGAATTCAAATTCAAATCAAACCATTTGAATTACAAAACTTTAACAAGTAAAACTAAAAACACCTTTTCAAAAGCTTTTCATATTCAACCCAATTTCGTTTCCAAAACCATTTGATTCAAAATTCAACCTTTTAAAGAAAATAAAATTAAATTCGAAATATCTGTGACTTAATTGGTTTTCTCATGCAATCCATATTTGTGTGTGTATATTGTAGTCCAGGGGTTTTACACAATAGTGCAATATCATCAATCATTACAGATTCAAGCACAACGGTATCGATAAGCAGTATAGTCCTATAATGCTTATCTTCATTCATAGATTCATAGATAAATAATATAAATTTATCACAGATAATTAAATTACATTCATTACAGCTCAAATCAAAATAATTCATATCACAGAGCATCACACATCAAGGATATCAAACAATTCAAAGCATTTCATACAATCCAAACATCCATAAGTAAGATCAATTAATCATTTGATTATTTGAAACCAGATTAATCATTAATCCAGGCTAATTAACATTAATTAATTACAAATTATTTTAATTAACTGACCTTTAAAATTAATTAACCTTTAAACATTAATTAATCAACCTTAATAAATAAAACAACCTTTAATCATTAAATAATTAACCTCTAATTATTTAATTATTCTTTAATTAATTATCCTCAATTAATTACCATAATTACTTAACTCTTAATTAATTACCATTTAATTAATTACCCTTAATTAATTACAACAAATGATTATCCCTAATCACTTATATTAATAAATCATCAATTTCTCATATTGAGTAATTATCCTTTAATCACTTGATTAATCAATTTTAATCATTAATTAATTATTTTAATTAAGTAATTATCTTTAAGTAATTAATTACCTTTAGTTACTTACATTAATTAAATAAACTTTTAAATTAATTAATTATTCCCTATTTAATTACCTTAATTAATTAATCACATACATCAATTCCTTTAAGTAATTAAGTAATTAATCATTTAATCACTTTCATTAAGTAATTATTCCTCAAAAATAAATCTTTAATTACTTTTATTAATAAATTATTAATTACTTAAGATTTTAAAACATAAAACATTTTGTCTTAATTAATTACTTTAACTATCATTTAAACCTTGTTTAAAAAATCTTGTAATTAATTATCATTAACCATTTAATTAAACCTTTAAGTTAAATTAACTTTTAAAAACATTTTATTCCTTAATTACCCACTTAATTTCCATATCAAGTTTATTTAAAATAAACATTAAAATAAGGTTATATATATATTAAACACTTTAAACTTAAAATAATTTGTTTTTAAATCAACATTTATTATTCAAAATGAAATGGATTAAAAACTGTTTAAACTTGATTGAATTTTAAAATTTTGAAAACTTGTTTTATTTTAAAAATCAAAAACTACTTTTAACCTAAACCCGAGACCACTTCGGGTTCCAACCCGAGTCAAATTCTAATATACCCGAGCTTCCCCCTGAGTAATTTTCTTCTACCTTTTTAAAACTTTACTTTTTTATCTGTATTGAAACTGTTATACCCAACTACTCATTCGCATGCACACTCAAGCCTCTACGATGTTTTCTCAAGCACGACTTCGGGTCACTTCTTTTCCTCCACGATAAAATTTCAACATATATGCCAATGAACTCGTGCACGTGCAAGCGAGTTCGCCGTTGCTCCAGCCAATCCTTTCGACGACAATAAGTCATCGACGACCTACCCTAGCACCTTGATCACCCAGATCACCAAAGCTCCCCCAAAATCAAATTCGAGCTACCCAACATCAACCTGGAACAAAACCAGTCTCCTGAAATCACCTCGCCATGCCAACCAAGATCGTTAGAGGCCATGCGAACCACACCAGAGCTAGGACACTACCCCAAGCCACGTTTCCCCCCGAACCGATCAACTCTGGTGCTTTCTTGATGACGCATGAATTTGAACTATATCGTCGACCAAACCTGAAGCTTAGACTCTACTTCATCGTCAATCGTTCGCTAGAGCAAATTATAAATTCTCCGGTGATTTTTCTGATGACCATCGATGCCCGAACTACCTTCACCATCAATTACGATCCATATTTCATCGTAGATCACCAGAGATTGGAAAATATGTAAATCTCGTTCAACATACAATTTCTCATGATTTACAAAACTAAAAATTATGAAATGATTCTTTAAAATCGTTATTTTCTAAATCGAAATTGGTTATGTAATCGAATTATGAAATTAAAACATTTGATTTTCCTGCTTTTCAAAGCTTCACTATAACTGTATTGTTTTTGCAATAATTATTGAGTATAAACACCTGAAATTGTTTTTTAAAATTAATGTTATAGTCTTATAATCATTTTCTATTTATAAATCAAAATCTAAAATTGATTATATAAGGAGCAGTTAATTTTTGTAATGGCTTCAAGTCTGTAATTTAACAGAGAGTATGCATATATGAATATATATACATACACACAGACATGCATACACACAGAACAGTATAGTTCAAAGCATTTTCCACAACAACTTGAAGTATTCATCACAACATCAAATATATAAATAGATTCAACTTAAAACAGGTCAGTTTGCTAACTTGGATGGGTTTTGAACAGAGAGCCTGGAATGTTTTCAGGTTTGAAAATCTAGAATTGTTCTGATTCCATGATCTGATCTTTGAATTGCTTTTAATACTGAGCTGAATCTGATCTACTTTTGCTTGAAACTGAAGTATATTGATTTGATCTTGCATTTGTTTAAAAAATTTATGCCTGCCTTAGTTTTTATTTTCCAGGTTTGCTTATTTAATATGGATCTTGTTTCTAGGTTGCACTATGAAAACAGGCTTTTGATTTTTGAATGAATTGCTTTCAGGTCTGAGTTGAATTAGTTTCCAGGTAGATATGCTTCAGGTTTAGTTTGAATATGATCTTGCTTATCTTGGCTTTGTGTTGAATTTAAATTTTGAATCTTTTTTTTCTTTTGATCTGGTTTATGGTTTTTTTTATTCTGTTTGCTAGGTTTAGATTTGAACTAACTTAAGAAAAATGAGAAAAGGGAGAAGTATAGATATATACATAGCCTGGTTTCTTTTCCTTAAACATATATTTATGTTTTTAAATTTTCTTAAATGAAATCATTTTTTCCACTTGATATCTTCAAGTTAAACTATGCTTACACTTGTTTAAATTAACTAACACTTGTAATTACATATAATTTCATCCTTACAAATGTTAAAATGTAACATTTTATGTTTAAATCCTTATTTTAAATTAATTTATAAATTGTGTTTTAAACCCTTATTTTAAATTAATTTATAACTTTATTTTAAACCCTTACTTTAATTTTAATTTATGAAACATGGTTTCTAATTTTAGTTTTATTTTTACATATGTTTTACAAATTTTCATATGTATACAAATTATACTTGGTTCAAGTAAACTTAAAGTATATAAAATTATTTATTATATATATTTATAATTTTAAAGGATATGGTTTAAACTTAATCAAACATTAATAAATAAATATATAATATGTATATATTTGAATTTGACTCTTTAAATAGATTTTGTAAAATTTATTTATATCAGTTTTCAAAATATAACTTTCAAATCATCATATTATAAATACATAACAATTTTTTTTCTATTAGCATAGAGTTTCCAAGTCCAATATATTATTCAAAACATTTATTATTAAATTTCAAATTCAAAAATTAATATTGTAAATGAATAAGCAAACAAATATATTTTTATAAATATATATCTTATTCCATTAACCATCTATTTATTTCCAATAATTTTTTTCAAATTAATTCATAATTAATCCAAAATTTCATATTAATTACCGAATTTAAATTTGGCTAAAAACCGGGAACGTTACATGAATCATATATTAAACCACACACACACACACACACGCACACACACACACACACACGCATATATATATATTTAAGTAATCACTTATTCTCTAAAACCATATTTATTACTCGTAGAAATGTCCAAATTAGTATTTATACATTAGTATAAAAGAACTTAAGTTTATACTTCAAAACCATGTTTCTAAATTCATAACCATTTTATTTAAAGGTAAATTAAATTTATATTTCACAAAACGTATTTCCAAATCCATAACTATTTATACTGGTAATACTTATTATAAATATAACTATTTGATAAAACCATTTATAAAAGAGATTAGACTAATTTATAAAACAAGTTTAATATTTATAACTTTAATAAACTCTCTTACCAAATTATGGGTGTTCATAACTAGATATTGATCACTATAAACAGACAGATATATCTTTATTTAATTCCAAAGCTTTGAACTAAACGATTCAAAATCCACAGATACATTATAATTCATCATATCAAAATATTAGGTTATCATAAGATTTTAGTAATGAACTAACTGCGTAGAATTCTAACTCTTAACTATATTCCAATTTAAACATACAATACTAATTTATTATCGCAAGTGTATATTTATATATAACTAGCAACCAAAACAATCACTCCGACACCTGGGCACAACACTACAAACACAACAATGCGCACACGGTTTCAAGTAATGGGTCGGGAATGCACCGCTCATTTCAACCGCTCCACCCGTTACAAATGAGTCATGAATTCCAATTTTAAAATGCAACTTCGACTCTTTAAATCGTCGAATTTTCAAAAACTTACAGCATGAAAGTTGTTCTTTAAAGTTTCAGCTTTCCATTATATTTTTTTGTTCATAATTTAGTTTTACAGTTAAAAAGTTATGGCCATTTTACTATCAGCTATTAACCTAGAAAATTTGATATGGCCGTGCTATAACATCAGTTTCAAACTCAATTTAGACCCTTTTAAGTGCAATATTTCAAAACATGCTCAGAAGGGATCTTGTAGTCTATTAAAAGAAGTTTCTACCATAAAAAGATTGAGTCAACTTTGATTATTTTACATTGAGATATCACTGTTTTACTAGCGCAATTTCTACAAATAATTTTGAGCTATCGATTTGTAAATTTCACATTTTCACAATCATAATAAATCTTTCTTTTAGACTTCATGTGTTATGGTTTAGTTATATGCTTATTACTAACATTCATCAAAGTCAAAATAACCATAACAGCAAGTGCATAAATAATCACATCCATATATGCAAGCAATAGACTTGTATTTATACATCTAAAGATTAAAATAGAGATAATTGTGAGATTACTCACCTTTCTTTCTTAGCTGGCTACAACCATTCTTATCAGTCTTGCACACAATTTGAAAAAAGCCCTAACGATTTTTCTCAAAATTAAGGAAGAACAGCAACAATCAAAACCTATTAGATACTAAAAATCAACTTGTCAAAATAGTGAATTAGAGTTAGGAAAACTTACTTTTAATTTTTCTCTTAATTTTCTGGAATTTATTGGACTTTAGAACTTTGATTTTGAGAGAACGAGTTTAGAAAAAAAGAGAAAGAAGAGCTTCTATTTGCTATAAATAAAAAATAAAGGTGTTGTTCACTATCTAAATCCAGAAGAAAGAAATCCACCTTATTCTTAAGTGGGCTGAAATCATCCTAAGCCCAAACCCATTAATTCATTAGAACAATAAAACACTTACACATTTTCTCATTTTTTGTCTTATTAATAAATTATTCAATTCAATATAGAAAAATTCAAGTTGATATAATAAAATTAAGTTCATCACCTAATCTTCATGATTAATATATATATATATATATATATATATAATTTTTGGTAATTCATAAACCCATATTTTCTTCTTGAAAACATAGTATTTTGCATTTTCAATAATATGACAACTTAACAAATAAATAAATTTTAACTTTAAAAATCCACATTTTGTTATTAAATAAAATTACATCATATCTAGAAAAAACACTAACACGTTATTTAACAAATCTTAAAACAAGAATTTAACATCAATGAATTCCATATTTTTCTTTCACAATTATTATTTAAATAAAACAGTATTCAAATCTACTTTAATAAATGAGAAATCTAATTTCTCATTAAAATTACAGGTTTAAATCTTTATTAAATTTAAATTAACAACGCTAAAAAATCAGGGTTGTTACATTTAGTCTTAAGGATGTATCGATATCCAGCATCGACACATCTTGATTAGGAATATTTAGAACGATATGTTCATTTAATTGTCATAAATTTATCATGATTACAACATATTATAATTACTATCATAAAACATACTATTTATGGATTTTCTATTAAATATAAATTAAATTAAATAAATAAACAATATAACACATTATAACAAATATATAACAAAAGGAAAAACACTTTTAATTTCAAATACGATTTGATTACAGAGTTAATAATTTGTAGTAAATTATAGAATTGGCACTATTGTATACCCCTTAACTATCCCAATCTACCACTTGCACTTGAAGCTAATTGTATCGACCCAGAACTTTATCGCCTTGATTTTAGAAAATTTAATTAATTTTAAATATTCAGTTAATTATTTTTAATGATAAAATAATCATCTTTTAATTAGTAACTAATGATGGTGAACTAATTTTGAAAATTAGTTTACATAAATAAAGAGTTCAAAGAAAAATTAAAAATGTGATCGAAAATCATTTTTCGGATTTTCCATATTTTATCGAACGAAAGTTATCGCAACGTTGTTGCACACATATACACATATATAAACATGTCAAATTTACATAGAAAGGATTAGTAAAAGTAAGAGTGATTTAGTAATTTAAAAGGGTAATTTATTAAAGTAATAAAGTAAGGACAAGACATTTTCTTCTTATTCCAAGCGTAATGTACTAAAAGTACATTGGAAAAACAGGAAGTGATGCTTATGTACACGTCATAATGAAGGGGTAGTGTGTTGTCAAATATTTAAAAGAAGGTATTAGATTATTTTAGGGGAGGGTAGTTAGGTCTTTTACCATTTGTATATGTTTATAAAAAAACCATTACCTTCTCATTTTCATTTGAAACTTTCATTTTATTTTCATTTTTCATAATTTTCCTTACTTCCATTTACTTTTCTCCTCTTCATCTTCTCCATTTCAACTTCTTAAGTCCAAACAAAAGAGCACCACCTTACTTTACACTTTAGTTTCCATTTTTGCTAGTTTTCCTGTCTTCTTCGTTCTTCCTCTTCATTCAGCCATAGCTTCCATAAAATTACTCCAAATTGATCGATTCTTTATTTTTAAACTAAACAGAGTTGAATTAGAAAGAACTTTCATGTTGATTACGTTTTCTAGTTTTTAAAATAAACATGTCAAAGTCCCATTTTTATCGACGTCACTTTTGTCCCATTTTTTATAAGAAACCTCCTCTTTTCGAAGCCATAACTTTCACAAAACTATACCAAATTGAGATATTCATTTTTCCAAAACCGAAGGTATTTGAGTTAGGAAGAACTTTTATGTTGATCACTTTTTTATATTCATAGAGGCATATTTTCAAAAACCAGTGAGAAGACAACCCATTTTTTGGCCCTGTTTATAAGGCAAAAACTTAAATCCATAGCTCTTCCTTTCCATCGTGGCCGAGACCATCTAAAATTAAAATGAGATTTTTGAGCTAGTGTTTGCAAGTAATAGGAATTAGTGGGTAGTAGAAAGTAATAGTGGACTTTTCCTAAAGTATAGGTTGCTTTGGATGTGTGATATCTCATTTAAATTAGTTTTAGAAAATTTAGTTACATTCTATAATAATTAGTTACTCGATTTAGGTGTTTGCGTGTAATATTGTATCCGTAGTACTTGATATTTTTATCGATTCCCACTTGAAAATAGATGACATAAATAATCATTGTGTTGCAAGGAACAAAAGCGATGGATGGAAGTCGAAGCATTTTCGTAGCGAATAGGTCGCTACGGAAGCACTTCGAAGAATAGAAATATGCAAAGAGATCCAAAAGGATCCATCGCCCATTGTTTTAGATTTTATTTATATATGTGTATATAAAATGATTATATGCTATGGCTTGATAATGTTGAATATAAATTGAAAAGTTAAACTCTTTTGAGAATAAAAATAAATGATAGCTTATTTAAGTTCCATAGCGGTCGCAAAGCCTTTTTCCGAAAATGCAAAGTTTTGAATTTTATATTGACTTCAACTTTATAAAATTTTGAAGTGAAATGTTTTCTATATTTTTAATGGTTTAAAATATAGAAAGAAACGTGGCTTAAATGTTAGTTGATTTATAAATCAAAGTTTGAAAAATTACGGCCCATATAGTAATAGTTGCTATGGATGCGCTTTGAAAATTTAAGATTTTACTAAAGTAAATGGAGGTTATCTATTTTAAATATTTTATAAATTCTTTTTGAAAGTGTTTTATGAAAATTATATAAGTATTCTAAAAAGAGTTGAAGTTTTTAAATATATTTTCGTTATTTAAAAAAATGGTATTTTAAAGAATTTCCTTTACCTTTTCAAAGTCGGATTCTTTTTAAAAGTGATGGATTTTATTTATAATTTGGATAGAGGTTTGTACTTTGCATAAAAGTGTTTAAATTATAATTTATATAAATGATTTTTTAAATATTTATATTTGAAGTATCTAAGTAAGTGGCTCATTCTTACATAAGTCTTATCTTTCTAAATCAACTTTTGTTTAACAGTAATTTTCAAATGATGTTTTGGACAAGAGTTTTAAATTACAATTTGAGTAATTTAAATTGTAAGGAAAAACATTTAAAAGGGTTTATGTTTCAAAGGGATTTAATGTGAGATTTTTAAACATGGTGTTTATTTAAAGTCCATTTGTTTTCCAAAATTGAATTCTCGTATAAAGTGATGGCTTTTAAGTTATGTTTTGAACGAAAGTTTAAACTTCGTTTAAAGTGTTTTAAAATAAGACTTGAAATTTGTCTAAATATTTTAAGGGATTTTTTGATATAATAAACAAGTGGTATTTTTATAAAAGGAATCTAGTTTCCAAATCGACTATGGTTTAAAAAGGATTTCAAGTAAGATTTGTATGGAGGGTTAAACTTTATCTAAAGAAGTTTCAAAAAAATATTTTAAAAGAGGAAGAAGTCATGAATTTCAACACTCTTGTTGTAATACATGGTTTCTAGAAAAAGAAAGAGATTATGGACTATGACATTTTTGTTATAGTAAATGATTTTGGAAAGGATGAAAGGAAGTCTTGTTTAATAATAATTTGTTTATTATAAATAGTATATGGAATTTATGAACCTTATACTTGATGTTAAACTTTGAGGTAGGTAGACTTCTACCTACCCTAAAAGTTAAGAATGTTGTCAAGTCAATGTTTGAGTGGTAGTAATACCCCAACTTGAACAGCTTCATTGTTAGCCAAAGGATATTTTAAGTTTGAAATCGAAGATTGATTCTGAGTATATAAAGTATTATTTTTGCATTCGAATTCGGTTTCCATAACTGATATTTTTAACTTATAGTAGTATGGAAAATATTCTTTTCATACTTAACACCAAATGCTGAGGTATGGAAACTCGTTTCTATCTTGAGAATTAAGCATGTATGTCGAGGCAAGGATAGTTTTCTAACTTGTCTGATTTCATTGTACATCGAGGGATGGTACTGTTTGAAATCAGAAAGTGGTGGTAAGTATGCTTGGTTTAATTTCTACATGATACATTTACTTACACTAGAAAGAAAGCAGTTCAACTGATGAACTGATTAATTAAGAAGGCTTGTGGTAACTTATGTTCTTAATCATGTGGGGTTTCAATGTGAATTAAATCCCTGATTGGTTTGTGTGTTTTTTATAGTTAAATAACTATCCATCAAATCTTGGTCATTTTTAAACTATTGGTTGTTGGTTTGAAGTAACCGGGGTCGGATAATAATTAGTTGTACGATCCCGTTTGTAAGCCAAATTTAAATTAGTAATTAATATAATTTTTAGAATTAATTTGTGAACTAATTTGAATTTTTCCAAATTAAATAAGATATGGGGTTGTTTATGTATAGATATAAATAGATTGTAAATAGAATTTGAATTTGAAATTCAAAAATAAATATCTTAAAAAATATTTGGATTTAAAAATTCTATATTTTAAAAACTAGTGTGTGTGTGTGTATATATATATATGATTATTTATTAGTGTATAATTAGATTTTAAATCATTTTCTTTAAATTTATATAAATATATAAATAAAAGGTTTATATACTTTCTTTTAATTTTTTTTACATAAAATAAATATAGTTTGGATATAAATAAATATTAAAACACAAGAATATATATATATATATAATCGATTTTAACATATGTTAATATAAATTTAAAAACATAAAACATATATATATATATATATAACTAAATTGAAAATATAACATAAAAAAAATTATATAAAAACATATTTAAAAATTGATACATGTAAAAAGAGACAAGTGTAAAAGATTATAACATGCATTTAAAAATTTGTAAGTTAAATGTAGCATGCATAATCACAAGTGTCAAGTGATTTGTTTTCTTTTTATTAAAAAAAATATATATGAAAACAAAGTTATATATGCATATCTCTCCCTACTCCTACTCTCATTTTCTTCTTATGATCATTTTTCTTTCATATGTTTAAAAAAACAAACCTGGAAGTATAAACCAGAGAAAGTTATAAAATCAGAAAAGAAAACTAAAAAAATCAAATAACAACTACAGACTATTTCAATCTGAAGCAATCTTTTACAAAATCTCAAAACTAAAGCAAAGATCTAGGATTATCTCAAACAAAAAGAAAATTCGATTATCTCAAACAAAAAGAAAATTCAGGTCAAGTTTCAGATTAGTTTTCAAGATCAAAAAAAATTTCTAGGCTTTGTTTGCAGATCTTCAAAATTTCATCCCTATCTCTGTTTTCCAAAATCAAGTGAGTAAACTACTCTAATCTGATCTATAACTTGATGTTTATGATTAATACTTGAAGTGAAGTTGTGAAAAATGTTTGCATGTATATAAACATGCAATTGTTTGAGTGTGCATGTCTCTGTGTGTGTGTGTGTATTCTGTTTGATTTTACAGATCCAAACCAGTTCAAAAAAAATCAATTTTTATTTCCCCAATCTTCTATAGCTTATGATGTTTAAACAAAATGTGTTTAAATTTACTAGGTCTTAATTTTAAAAATACTTTTAAGTATAAAAAAACAAATGGATTTACTAGGAAGAAGAAAACACAGTGAAACTCAATGCATGTGGAAAATTCGACCTTCTTGATTTCATGATTCACTTACATCATTTAAATCCTTTTCCAATTTAAAAGAAAAATCAAGATTTTTAACTTTGTTTTTGGGTTGAATGGGAATGTGAATTTCGTCGAATTCTGGTGATCGCGTGGTTCTGTAGCTTCGGGAGTGTGGCCGGAGGAAGATCGAGGATCGGCGGTCTTGAGAAAAATGATATCGCATTTTTCTAATCGCCGTGGCGGCGAGGCGGTGCCATTGTAGGGTTTGAGAACCTTATTAGGTTGACATTGTTTCTAAGGCCAATGCGGCGTCATCGTCGCATCGGAGAGGATCGGTATGGGGGAAAAGGTGCATAATTGAGTGGCGAAGGTCTGGACGCGGAGGCGTGGTGACTGGTGGCCTGAGGTGGCTGGTCGAGGTGATTTCTTGGGTGACAGTTTCGTTCCAGTGGATGCACATGTAGTTCAATTTCGATTTGCCTAGTTGATCGACGATCTGGGTGGTCGAGTTTGTAGTGGGGTCGTCGGCGACTTATTGGAGGTCGCAACGTCGATTGGAGTAGTTTCGATCATCTGTGCATGTGCACGTGGTGTCAGGCTTGGGTAGTGAAGAAAGACGGTGATAGCCTCGGGTGGTCTCGGGGATTGACTTGGGAAAGTGATAGATGAGCTCGAGTTTGGCTTCGGGGAGATCACGCGTGGCTTTAATATTGATTATAACAGGGTTTAAAATGTTAAAAACAAAACTAAGTTTTGAAATATATATATATATATATATATATATAAAGAAGTGGCTTGGGTTTTTGCTCGAGGAAATTCGTATTTGGCTCGGGTTGGTTCCGGGCTCGTCTCGAGTATGTATAGTGACAGTTTTAAAGTTTTTAAAAATTTAAATAAACAAGTTTAAAGCAATTTCTTAACCACTTCTTTTAAATAATAAATGTTATTTAAGTTTTGGATTAGATAAAGGTTTTAAAATAAATTGTTTTAAATTTGATTAAGTTAAATTTTTTAATTTATGTGTCCTTTATTTATAATTAATTCTTTAAGTTATTTAAACAAATGTGATAGTATAATTAAGGTGTTAATTTAAAAGGTAAGATGTTTTTAACTATTAATTAACTTAAAGGTCTTAAGTTAATTTATATGTTATTGATAATTAGTTTCAAGGTTTATTAAATAAAGATTTTTTAATGATTTAATTAAGTAATTAATTAAGATAATGGTTTTTCTTAGATTAAATTAAGGACTTAATTAATTAAAGGTTAATTAATTAATGATTAAAGGATAATTACTTAATGTAATTAATTTAAAGGATGATTTATAAATGTAAGTAATTAAAGGATAATTACTTAATATAATTAGTTAAAGGATGATTAATTGATGTAAGTAATTAAGGAATAATTACTAAATGAAATTAATTAAAGGATAATTAATTAATTAAAGGTTATTTAATTAATGTAAGTAATTAAGGGATAATTAATTACTTAAAGGATAATTACTTAATGAATGTAATTAAAGGTTAATTAATTGATAATTAAAAGTTAATTAATAAATGATTAAAGGATAATTAATTAATGATTAAAGAGCAATTAATCAGTAATTAAGGGATAATTAATTAATTTGATTAATTAAGGATGATTAATTAATTATATTAATTAATTAAATAATAACAAATGGTTTGTAATTAATTAATGTTAATTAAGCAGGATTTAAAAGTAATTAAAGTAATTAATTTAATTTATTTGGAGATTAAATTGAATTAATTAGGAATTGAACAACTAATTAATCTTGCTTATGGATGATTGGATTATATTGAATGCCTTGAATTGTTTGATATCTCTGATATGTGATGTTCTGTGATATGAATTGCTTTGGATTGAGCTGTGATAAATGTAAGTTATTTATCTGTGATGTATTGCTGCGTGAATGTGAACTTCTGAATTGAATTAAAATTGTTTACTTAAACAACTTAGCCTTTAAGATGACATTTGAATTTCGATGAGACCGGGAATCGAATTCCAAATGGTTATCCGAAAACCACATCAAATCTTAAAGGTGGATCATTTGTTAAAAAGATTAAAATTGAAAATTTGTATCCACATGTTTTAAAATAAGCGCTCATTATTCGAATAAGTCGGGGGAGGACATTAAGTCATAAAACCGATTTCGAATAATGATACGACAAAATGGGTTGCATTTGAAGACGGTGGTTGAAGATCAGATATTTTTGAAAACGAAAGGATTGCCTATTAAATGTCTTTGCACCGAGTTGCTCCGATATAGAGATTTAGATTACCCTATGTGATGGGGAGTCCGGACATGATTAGGGGATATCCGGATTTGCAAGGACTTTTTCCTCAATTAGATGAAGTGCCTTCGGTTCCATTCAGACCCAAGATGGACTTGTATGGATGTATGTATGATATTACACTTTGAGACGTAAAGCCAGTTTCTATCAAACACATTTCTATTTGGTGGCGGAGAATTTATTCTCTTAGCTTAACACCCTTCTTTGAGACATATGAGCTCAAAGGTTATGTACTTGATGGTTACTAGTGATATATTCCCAATTTGGTAGTGTGGCATGCTACGTGCTGAGCATTGGTTGATCGAAGCATGGCTTTTTTGAAAAGCGTAGCTTTGTGGGACGAGACTTCATCGAACCTCACATCCCAAAAATGATCGGAACAGGAAAGGATGCAGCAAGGTTATGGGGGTCGCGCCCCTCAGGGTATGTGCATTTCCTTCTAGATAAAAGTGGTATTCTGGTATGGGGCCCATATTATTTTGCTTATGTGGTTGTTGGAATTTGTGTTTGGCGCCTCGGTAAAGGTCGGTTACGACCGAGGGATGGCATACCCGTGACAGTTAGTTACCTAGTTACAGAGGAAACGCGGCCTTGTGTTGGTAGAGATCCGGTTAGGTTCTCGAGACGTCCCTCCAGAGGCGTACCCATTTAGATAGAGGAAGTTCCCTAGTCTTGACCATTTGTTGTAAATCCAAACAATTAATATGAGCCCTTTACGGTTTTAGTTGTAGAACCTGCCATTTAACATGGTAGCTATAATTGGCATACTATGCTGGTACGTATGCTGGCTAAGATTAATATTATACTTTCGAAATGTTTTCCACACTATGCACTAATAATAATATCAAAAGGATTTTCGCGTATCAAGCATGTTTGACTGCTATAAGGAGAAACCTCCCCCATGTGTGTGATTGCATTGAGTGTGTGCCGGGAGACCTTATGGTAGTTTCATTTTCCAGAAAGCACGAACGGATTTCTTTTTGTAATTTCTTTTTGTGCAAATAACTGTTTTTATGTTTGCTCACACCAGTCATATGACTGACTCGAAGTTTATTGTTCCCTTTTCTAAACTCTGGGCGCCCCTAATTTTCCACACGGGCAACCTAGAGTCAGATTATCAGTAGGTTCTGGAGAATAGATATGGATCTAGAAGTCTTTGATTTGGAAGATTTGGTTTTGAGCTTTTTATTTGGAAATCTTTGGAGCTTTGGAATGAAGATGCAGTATGTTGGACTCGCCCTCTCTCCCTCTCTCTCTTGGAAGACCAGTGTATGTTATATTTCCACTGTTGTCATTTTTTCGCTGTTCTATTTTAGCTCTATGATATTGGGCATTTGTTATCAGCTTGTTGTTGTATGTTGTAATCCTTGTGGTGTATCAAAAAATCATTTTGTTTCCACTGTGTTGTTATCATCTAATGTGTTATAAGCTCCAGCGAACCGGACTCCAACGTTTGAATCTCCGGCATTTGAATATGGGTGATGTATTGGTTGCCGATTTTCGACGGTTGAGGTCCAGGTCGTCACATTAGTTATCCGAAAACCATTTCAAACTGACATAAACCTTCGAATTAGGACATCTTAAAGATGATGGAATCAAAGACGGAGTTATTTAAAGTGCAAGAGCTACTTGAAATTAATTCTGTGGGTGATTCCAAAAAAGGATATAGTAGAAGTAGTGCCTACGGTTTGTTCATATCCTGAACAACTTGTATGGATGAATGTTGGCATTACATTGTTGCTTGGAGGGCAATGTTAGCACTCCAAGTGGGATTTGCCGAAAAGCTAAAACGTAGCGTCAAGCCCCACACTCAAGAATAACTTAAATAGGAGGTATGCTACAAGGTCATGTGGTTCGCTACCATTTGGGTATGGTAAACACCATTCTAAATCACTATTTATGGATATGGTATGTGCATAAGAGCTCTCGAGAAAAAGGTTGTAAAGCAACTGTTTGTCGATGGAAATTCTAACGAGTTAGAAAATTGTCAAAAAATTTATAATAAAATTTAACCGCAACCACACAGTGTACAATTCTATACGTGGCGAGTATGGGTCGATCCGTAGGGAATTGTTAGATTTTAAATTTCTATTCAATCAAATTAAACCAAAGTTGAAGAGATTGTTAAGATAGAAAATGAGAAAACTAACAAACTAACAACTACAAAAGTGAATGAAAACTATGAGAATAAAATGACAATTTAGAGATAAATCCACTCTCTAGATCACATAGTTCAACAAAACATGAAATTATGATCTCTCTTTTTTGGTCATTAGTGAGTTTAATTGATGTGTTTATCATAAGTATGGTATATTTATGCTATTAATTAGCTCAACATAAGCCATCAAACTATAGCACACCCTTAAAACCACTTACTTATTCTCATGAAAAATGACAACAAGTTGAAAGTAAAATCTATTTTAAGCATGGCCTAATAACTATTAATCAGAAATATAGATCTTCAAATTTTGATTTCAACATTCACTTCATTACCATAATCATATGTAGATGAAGAGGTAATTTGTGTTTAGTGATTGTTTAAGCATAGCTTATTTGGCGTCAACAATATAGGCTATCAAATTCAAAGAAAAAACATATTAAACCACTTCAAGCATTGTCATTAAGCACAAAACGAGAGCAATAATTATCAAAATGTTGAAGCCACATAATTAGAGAGCTTCATTACCCTTAAATTGAAGGGGTTTAGCCTCTCATTTTTGTTATCATGTCACCAATTGTAGCATGCAATATAGAGTAAAAAACAGGAAAAAGAGCTAATGAAAAAGAGAACTAATTAACAAGAAATGAACACTAATATACTTGCATGAAAGATAAATTTACACTAGTAACATGAAAGGAAAAAGCATGTAAAAGAAAAGAGCATGTATTAAATTGCATAAAAAAATTACATTAAAAAATGGCTAAGTAGCCATGAAAAGAAACATAGCTCTCATTTTATTTTTGATCCTAAACTAAACTAAGAGAACCAGAGCCTAAGAGAAGAGAGACTAATTAAATGAACATAAGGGGTATTTATACATGTATCAAACCATAATCCATATTTTTGATGAATGCCCAAAATTCCCTCTTAGGAAGTGTGGTGGCCAGGTAATCATTAGCATGTGTTAATACTCATTTAAATGTGCATGAAGTTTTAATGGTCTTTTAGCACGTGCATTAGCTCTAATTTGTACATTAGGGTAGGTAGGTGGGGTCCTCCGTGATCCATGAAATGAATCATTTCCATTTTCATTTGTTTCTCTTCGCTCTTGTGCATGCATATCTTCATGAAGCCACTTGTAAAATTCACTAAAATTCCTATAAAACAACCTAGAAAATCCAAGTAAATTTCACAAATTAATATATGCATAAAAATGACCGTTTTGCCCCTATATGAAGATGAATATATGACGATTTGAAAATAATTTGAATTTTGGTTTAAACATGTTAAAACACCCTATATGATCATTTATTTAATTTAATTAGATTAAATATGGTGGTAAAAATATGCACATTTATGTGCACATAAACACTTATCTTTTTACTTATCCTCGAATAAAGAAAAACTAAGATAAATTCGTTTTCATAGGGAGTACGATTGCATTGAGCGTACGCAACAAGCCGTTAAACCTTTGGGTATCCCCAGTAGGACGAGTGTTGTCTCATGAGGGTTTTCAGTGGATATTACCCACAAAATCCAAATGCAGGATGAAAATATTTACAAAATGCAAGATTTATTTACAAAGAGATGAATGCGAGTTTTTGAAAATATTTCCAATGAAGGATTTCACTTTTAAATCTACACAAATAAGTTAAATATAGGTTTTGGTCATTATCTTGAAAATTTAAGCCATTTACTCATTAAAATTTCCAACAAAAACAAAGTTATCGTAACAAATAGACTATACTTTAACTCGTTATTTCGATTGATAACACATTGTAATTATGAAATGGATCCTTAGTTGATTATCAAAGTTTTTCAAAGCGGTATTTTCATTTCTTTTTAATAACAAGTTAAATCAAATAAGTAAATATAGTGCTTGGATTTCAGTTTCTTACTCTCTCTTATTTTTGAAAATTTAATTGATATTAACAATATTTACATATGCCCAACTGAGGTAAACTGAGGCCAGATATACCACCCATGCACTGCCTTATGGGCTTATGTGAGGGGAATATAGACCGTGACAAGTGAACACATGATTGTGAACACATATCGACTGTAGACATTATTAATAAAAGAATTTTTATATACATACGCCTAACTCAGGTAAACTCAGGCCAGATATACCGATCATGCACTACCTTTCGGGCTTACGTGAGAAGGGTACAAAGCATAGCGAGTGTACACACAAGTGTGTAAACCTATCGACCGTAGGTGTTAATAAAATATATACATATATATAACAAGAATTTTCTTTTCTACTTTTCTTCTTTTTTTCAATTTTTTATAGAAAGAGAGAGTTTTACATTATCATCTTAGTACCACTTAACTTAGAAGATAAAAAATGTTATATCCTTTACTTTAAATTCGCCCCTTTTTTAAACAAAGATTTTCAATTAGGATGTACTTTATAATTATTACCATGATTCTTCCTATATACTAGTTAAACCGTGGTTACTTGTAATCAAACTTAATTTCTATTTTTGTTGAGACATTTTTTTTGGTTTTAAGATTTTTTTTTTAGAAAAAAAATTTGTAAAGGAAATGTAAAATTAAACCTTGAAAATCGAAAATGATGATGAGTCTTCCCCACGCTTGATTTTGACTGTGTCCCTACAGTCAAACCAAGTGGAAGAAGAAAAATAAAAAGTGACCTATATTTACATGAAAATGAACGGTATATACACGAGATCAGAAAGTATATCGTCAAAAAGTAAATGAAACGGTCTTCCAAAGAACGATTCATTTGTCTCGTCAAGTATGCAAGACACATCTTAAGCTCGGAAAACCAAACCATAATTGATTTCAAAGTTTAATGTTGATTTGGAAAAAAAATGTCGTTTTATTAAAAATCTTACGATTTGTTTCTTTTTTGATGATTTTCGAGGTTGATAAAACGATTGATTGAAGTTCAAATTTATTTTCACCAAATTGAAATTCACCTTCAAAAAGTCCATAGAATTCTTGTTTATTAGATTCATCTTCTTTCGTTGGATTGTCAACAACTTCACTACATGTATCGTGTTAAAAATCAAAAGTTGTTGTATTCAAATTTTCGAAACCATAAAAAGGAAGATCGAAATTTAAATCGAATTTCTTACCCTCAAAAGAATTGAAATCCAACTCAATTACCGTTTTTTCAACAACTTCATTAAGATTGTCGTTTTCAATTTCAAAAGTCGTTATTTGAAAATCGTCAATTTTGGTAAAAGATGGATTATTATTCAACTCTTCACATATTAGGATTTGATTTTGTTGTTCATATAATTTTTTGTATGCTTTAGTCAACAAATCCGTGTGATTATTGTAAATCTCGTCCATTTGTTCAACAAAATCCAATTTATAATTATTAACTTAAGAATTTTTGATTTGGACCTGTTGAGGACAAAAATTGTCAATTTCAATAAACGGTGGATTATTATTTGATTCTTCACAAGCTGAGATTTGATTTTTTTTATCGCGTAATTTTTTGTACGTTTCACGCAACAAATCCTTGTAACCTTTTTCCGTTTGCTTAACTAAATCAAATTCGTGATTATTAACTTGAGAATTTCAATTTGAATTTGTTGAGAACAAAATTTTTCAATCACACCGTTATTGAAATTATTCTCATTGCTAAATTCATTTTGGAGTTTGAAATTGAATTGGTATGGGTTATAGTCAAAACCATTTGAATTTTGAAGTGAATTCAAATTTTGATTATTTTGAAATCCTTGAATTGAGTTATTGCACAAATCGTTCAAAAGTTGAGAATTCCTTTGATTTTGTAGTGTAACGAGTTTAAGTAAAGATTCCATTCTTGTTTCAAAAGTTGAGAATTGATCATTATTTTGAAAATCTTGTGGTGCAGAATCCGAATTATTTGTACAATAGTTGTTACTAAAATATCCATAAGAACTGGTGTGAACTTATATGGATTATATTGATCTTCACAACTAACGTAAAATTCATGTGAATATGGAAACTCTGACATTTTTAAGAATGTTTTTTTCTTTTTTGGATTTTTTATAAAGTAAAACTATTTACCAAAAGAAATTTATTTATTTTTTTCAAAAAAGAAATTGATTTTTGTTTTGTTTTTTGGTTTTACAAATTTTTTTTTGTTTTTGCAAAGATTCTCTATATTTTTTTTTTTGGATTTTTGTTTTTCTATAAAAAAACTAGTAAATGTTTTTTGTATTCTTTTTGATTTGTTTGAAAAATTTCGAAGGAAAAAAATAAGTTAAGAAATATTTACAATTTTTTTAGTTTTGGATTCTGAATTTTTTTTTTGTTTTTTTTAAAATATGCATGAACTAATGCAACTAAACAAATGCAAGTTAATTACGAATTATTTATCCGAATCCAAAATTGTATAACCACACTTTGTCTTAATCAACAACACAGTTCTCCACCAGGTAATGGACATGATTTATCGGTGCACCACGAATCACCGTAGCAATGCAACCGAATGTTTAAGTACCTTCAGAGGAACAACCACCATAATATTTACGAATCACCGTAATGATTATAAATGGTTATTGCTCTACCGTAGTCTAAACACTGAGAAATAAAATTGTTCAAAGAAGACAATTATCAAAATACAATTAAACGTTATCAATTTCTAACCATGATTATTAATCAAAATTTTAGGATGAAATGCAAATCAGAAATTAAATGTGCGTTAACAATGCAATTACGAATGTATTTTTTTGTTTTTGTTTTTTTGAATTTTTTTAAAATGGAAGCAAACAACAGTGCATGACTAATAAAAACAATAGATAGAGTTTTAAAGAAAAAAATTATAAGCGAGCAAACAATTATTTTTGACAAGCTAAGTAAAACGAGCAACTTTTTCTTTTATTTCCTACAACCTGAAAATTAGAGACAAAGTATATATACATTTTTTTTTATATCAAGAAGAAATTAAATCAAAATAAAATAAACAAGTGAAAATAAAACAAATCGAAAATCAAACAAAATAATTTTTTTTAAATAGAAAAAAGAAGTAACTAAAATAAAGGAAAATCAAAACTAATGAAATCAAAAGAAACCTGTTTTTTTTTTCTTTTTCTTTTTGTTTTTTATGTGATTTTATTTTATTTTATTTTATTGAAAAAGATGGAATTAAACAAAGCAAATAAAACAAAACTAATTAAAGAAGGAAATTTTTTTGCAACATACTGGGCCCACAACCCAATCAGCATAAACGCTCTTCAAAAACAAAACAACCGACTTTCCTTTTCAAACTCCAATCTAAATTCATGAAAGGGAATTCATCCAGGAATCCAAAACAAACCACAAATCAAATTAAAGTTGAATTCAAGACAAAATTGGATTTCGTTCGATTGTTCCAATTCCTTGTTGGCGTTTGGTTTGTGTGAAGTCGCGATTGAATTTGGTTTTGGGAATTTTTGCTCGAGGCGATGGTTTTTGGACTGGAGATTGAGATAGTGATGTTTGTGGCTGCGAATTCGTGATGAGGTAGTGAGGCGTTTGATTGAAGGGCAGTAGAGGATTTCCTGCAGATTTTCTGCAGTGAGTTTTTTAAATCTTTTCTTCGGTCTAGGTTGTGGGTTTGGTTTGGGTTGCTGCCTGGTGGAGGAAGTCGCGATGAATTTAGGTGGATTGGCGGTTGTGGTGGATTGAGTATAGTTGTAGAGGGGTTGCGCTATTGTAGTTTTTTGGATTGGGTTTGAAGGGATTGGGAGCGAGCAATGGACAGAAGTTGCAAGTGAAATTTATGGTTGTGGTGGTCGGTTGTGATTGTTGTTGTTGACACTGATGATGGCTGTGCTCCGTTGAGTTGTTGTGTAGATGGTGCAAGCACAGGGGGACGTAGCGAGGTTGGTTGCTGCAAGTCACGGTCTGTGTGGTAGCAGGGGATGAGGAGTTTGGTTGCGTGGGTTGTGCAGTTTGGTTTTGTAGTCTTGTGTGGCGCAGGTGGTGGATAGGGGTGTGATGTTGCAGTGGTTCGAGTAGCTTGGTGTTTGATGGTTTAGGAGATGTCAACAATGGTCGGCAGTGAATCAAGGGTATGGGTGAGGTGCAAAAGTTATGTTTTCTGGTTGTAACGAGTTTGATGTTTATCGCAGCAGCAAGGTAGGAAATGGTCAGAAATTGATTGTGTATTCAGAGCACTTATGTATATATAGTAGTTTGAGGTGAAGTTGCTGTGTATCGAAGTAGGCTGTGGGTGTGCAAGGCAGAAAGAAAATTGTTCAGGCAGTTCAAAGGTGAATGATGGAAGGGGTTTAGGCAGTTGGAAGTGGTTTAGCAGTTGAAATAGTTCAAATGGAAGAGGTTTTGCAGCGAGTTCAGGCAAGGTGGTGAGGAAGGATGGTCGGTGGAAGGAGGAAAAGGAGTTGAATTGTTGTTTTCATTGTTTGGGAGCGAGTTCAGGCAAGGTGGTGAGGAAGGATGGTCGGTGGAAGGAGGAAAAGGAGTTGAATTGTTGTTTTCATTGTTTGGGTGTTATTGGCAAATCAGTGGTTGATTGTGGTAGGTTTGGGAAGTTGTTGCGTAAGTGGTATGAAGGCAGAGGATGAAAATGTGCAGGTTATGATTATTAGAATGAAAAGAGATATGATGTTGGAGATTTTTTTTTTTAAAAACAAATGCAAAACCTATAAGAATATGTACTCAGTTGGCAGAGATGAAATGTAATCCAAGTTGTTTGTAAATGAAATGCAGTTTTGAGTTGTATAAAACAGAAACGGGACAGGAAAAAAAAGAACAGTAAAATGCAAAATTGAAAATGCAGTGTGGATATTTTCTTTGGTTTTTTTAAGAGATGCTGATTTTAGAAAATGCACAAAGTAGAAATAAAATGAAACAAGTGCAAATGAAAAAAAAAAAAAAAAAGCACAATACAACTGTGGTCACAAGTTAGAAGACTAAAAATGAATGCTAAACACAGAGATGAAACTAAGAAAATAAAAATGTAGCTAATGCAAAGATTTTATTTTATTTTTTTTTCAAAAAAAGGCAAATAAACACACAAAATATGCACACAAAAAATCAAATGAAAATAACTCGGAGAATAGAAAATAAAATAAAAGCAATTCCCCTGCAACGATGCAAAAACTTATTTGTCGACGAAAATTCTATCGAGTTAAAAAATCGTCGAAAAATTTATAATAAAATTTAACCGCAAGCGCACGGCGTACAATTCTAGTACGTGGCGAGTACGGGTCGATCCACACGGAATTGTTTGATTTTAAATTTCTATTCAATCAAATTAAACCAAAGTTGAAGAGAGTGTTAAGCTAGAAAACGAGAAATCTAACAATCTAACAGCTACAAAAGTGAATGAAAACTATGAGAATAAAACGATAATTTAGAGATAAATCCACTCTCTAGATCACATAGTTCAACAAAACATGAAATTATGATATTTTTTTTTTGTCATTAGTGAGTTTAATTGATGTGTTTATCATAAGTATGGTCTATTTGTGCTATTAATTAGTTCAATATAAGCCATCAAACTATGACACACCCGTTAAACCATTTACTTATTCTCATGAAAAATGACAACAAGTTGAAAGCAAAATATATGTTAAGCATGACCTATTAATTATTAATTAGAAATATAGAACATCAAATTTTGATTTCAACGTTCACTTCATTACCATAATCATATGTAGATGAAGAGGTAATTTGTGTTTAGTAATTGTTTAAGCATAGCCTATTTGGTGTCAACAATATAGGTTATCAAATTCAAAGAAAAAACAAGCTAAACCACTTCAAGAATTGTCATTAAGTACAAAAAGAGAGAAATAATTATCAAAATGTTGAAGCTACATAATCGGAGAGTTTCATTACTCCTAAATTGAAGGGGTTTAGCCTCTCATTTCTGTTTCTATATTAGCAATTGTAGCATGCAACATAGAATTAAAAAAAAAGGAAAAAAAAGAGCTAATGAAAAAGAGAACTAATTAACAAGAAATAAAAACTAATATACTTGCATGAAAGATAAATTTACACTACTAACATGAAAGGAAAAAACATGTAAAAGAAAAGAGCATGTATTAAATTGCATAAAAAAATTACATATAATAAATGGCTAAGTAGCCATGAAAAGAAAGAGAGCTCTCATTTTATTTTTGATCCTAGACTAAACTAAGAGAAAGAGAGCCTAAGAGAAGAGAGACCAATTACATGAACATAAGGGGTATTTATACATGTATGAAATCTTAATCCGTTCATTTGACGAATGCCCGAAGTACCTTCTTAGGAAGTGTGGTAGCCAAGTAATCGTTAGCATGTGTCAATCCTCATTTAAATGTGCATGAAGCTTTAATGGCCTTTTAGCATGTGAATTAGCTCTAACTTGTACATTAAGGTCGGTGGGTAGTTGAGGTCCTCCATGATCCATGAAATGAATTATTTCCATCTTCATTTGTTTCTCTTCGCTCTTGTGCATGCATATCTTCATGAAGCCACTTGTAGAATTCACTAAAATTCTTACAAAACAGTATAAGAAAATTCCAAGTAAATTTTCACAAATTAACATATGCACAAAAATGACCGTTTTGCCCCTATATGAAGATGAATATATGATGATTTGAAATTAATTTGAATTTTGGTCTAAACATGTTAAAACATCCTATATGATCATTTATTTATTTTAATTAGATTAAATATGGTGGTAAATATATGCATATTTACATGCAAATCAGCAATTGGGGTGATGTCATATTCGATACTATCTAAGAATGGGTAGGCCGATCTAGTCATGTAGAGAGTCCATGTGTAGTCCTCGATAAATTTTATCTAGAGGTGTACTATGGTAGGTGGTACTCCAGTTCCTTGCCATTGCATTGAATCTATTTTCCAACAAATGCCTTTACATACTTAGTTGTATACTAAATATGCTGTTGATTGTAGTCATTGTACCCATTCCAGCTATGATTCAATATTTACTTTAACTAGGCATTATTATAATATACCAAGATTTCCTATGAAATGGTTTGGTTATCATAAGGTAAAAGCTGTCTGTCTTTATGTGTGGCGTGGTCTTACGAGATAGCTTTATTTTTGAAGGGTATTATAAATGTAATAATGTATATGAATTGAGTTTCTCACGCTGGTTTACCAGACTGATCTGTGTATTATTTTCTCATAATAGTCGGGTCAGACCCAGATATTTTTTCCAGAGTTAGGTTTGGATGCTTGGAGCTTCAAGAGATAAGCTGGATGCCTCCAATATCTGACGTAGTTTATTTTCCATTGTATTTCTTGTTTTATATTTATAAGCATTTGTAAGGACATGCTGTTATAACCGTCCAAGCTGATGATAGGTTAGTTACTTTGATTGGTTGTATAAATATTATTATTTTTTAAAGATCATTTGGAAATCATATATTACTCATCACGATGTGAGATTCTGTTCTGTCTTTTCTTTTCTTTCACCCCAACAATCTGTCTTTTCGGCACTTGGATGTTTGACACGTAAATACCGTGGATGTAGTAGTGTCGACTTTTAAGGGTTAAAAAGGCGGGGTGCTATAGGTGTATCGGAGCTAAAGCTTAAGCGATAACCTTTGCCCCGGTGGGGTAAACTCATTAGTGATTAGGTAAGCAACACCCCTAGAATGAGTTTGATTGTATATGAGAGCGCATATTTGCTAGTGCTATAAAAATGTTTTATATTACATTGATTGATCTATCGAGTAGTTTATAAATTCTAGTCAATATAGAAGGTACAACTATATCGGTAGGTGTTTCTAAACACTTGAACAAGCCAAATCGATACAATATTCTTTTTGAAATTGGTAAATGAAATAATTTTATCTAGATTTTATATTCGACATATGAAAGAATAATTTTCAACAAATATGATATAGTTATTTTTGTTGAGATTGCTTTGTTAAGGAATGGTGATATTTATTTATCATTATTTTTTGACTAATTATTTATGCTTAACCTGTATATGAGCATTTGTTGTTTGATTAAATTAAATATGACAAAGTTATGAATTTTTTTTCACAATTTGACTATAAGGAATTCTTTAATAATGTACATTTAACAAGTCTGCTTTATTAAGTTTGTTATTAAAGAAGGAAGTTATTATATAAAGGTGATTTTAAATAAAGAGGATTTTATAAATTAAGTTTATAAAATGTGGTTTTTGTATCAATAAAGAGGATTTTTGAGAATTTAAATCCTGGTATCGTTGAAAAGATTTCGAATGATTTTTGGCAAAAGTAATAATAGTATTACTTGAAGGTATTTACAAGTACAAGTATTTTCAAAAAGAATTTTAAGGTATATTTTCTTTGATAGTTTGGGGAATAAATCTCGATTATTTAGTGATAATCTGAATAATCTTCTTAGTGACAATCAGATGTTTGCTTAGGGGAACGTTGTGGTGTACTTAGTAAATTATCCCATTTTTCATTGTACGATCAAAATGAGTCCGAATCCGAGCAAACCTAAAAGCAAGTTTTAGTAAATAATGTGCTAAAGCTATTTTGTACATACATGTGAGATATATATAGTATTGTTTCAGGATTCAAAAAAGAAGAAGTATTTATGAAAATTAGTTCAAGTTGCTCGAAAATGACTAAAAATGGGCAAGAGGTGTATTCGGATTGTAAGCACTTTGCCTTAAGCATTACCCTTCTTGGTAAGGGGATGTAAGATACTATTTGGTAGGACCCAGTTCCTTGGTATTATTTTGGTATCACTCGGTCCATATGTATATTTTATATGGATTAAAATATACAGTATCATTTCAAAAAGGTTTTGAAATAAATACCGGGGTATTTAGTTCTTAAGGTTTTATAAAGAGAATGGATTTAAAATAGAAAAGTATTTTGATGGGAAAAGAAGAATGTGTTGATAAATGAAAATTTTAATATGGGTTTATATAGCTCTTGGTTGGAATTTATCACAAGTTTTAATGGTTAAATTTGATAAGAAGGTTTTACTAAGCTTTTTTTTTTGTTAGAGCCGTGTCTTTTGTTTTAACATCTAAGTTGTATAAATTATTCGATGTTATTAAGCTCGCTAATAAATATCTTTACCTTAAAGATGTCTAAGGAAAAGTGGACTCTATAACTGAGTTTGGATACCAACATCTTACTCTTCTTAGCAACTTGCCAGATCAGATGGGTAAAGAGGTCGAAGAGGTCTATTCATTTTTAAGACAGATTTATTTTGGGCCTACATCTGAATTTAAGAAAAGGTTAAAAAATATTAAATCAGATGGTTTATATACTCTCGGAATAAGTTTATATACAAGTTAAAAATTAAGTTATGTTTTTATGAAATGTTTTCATATACAATTTTTAGAGGTAAAGAGAATTGAAGTAGCATAATTATTAAGCTATCCTAAAGGGATAAAACAGTAAGTTGGAGTTGGATGATTTTATTCGCATAACAGTTCTTGATCCAGAATACGGGCACATGATTTCTGGGAGTCATACACCAGTCCGAACTAGGCATTTTCACTAAATTCTTGTATGTGAGTACTTGGGATGGATTATTAGGATGTTGTGAGTGATTTATATCATAGTTTAGGACTACGTAAGGAAAATATAAGTATTAGATCAAGGAACTGGATTAGGATTCCGCAATAGAAATGATCTATACCAGTTTGGATGAGAGATTTATGTATCTAAGCAAGTGATCGTGTCGGATATTGTGTACGGATGATTCATGCACATCATACGGGCTAAAGAATATTTGATTTTAAATGTTTTATGGTTTGTGAGGAGTTGGGAAGATGACTCTTTAATTTTTCATAAGGTAACGTGAATGATCAATTGAGTAATAAGCTATTGCTGTTGAGTATGAGGTATGCTCACACTACACCAAAAGCTGAATTTTACAACAAGCCTTCCGCCTAATTAGCAACGGTAATTTCCCGTTGTTAAAATACAACGGGTTTTAACCGTTGTTATGTATTTAGCAACTTGGAGGGAAATTTCACCTTTGGCGCCATACGTTTTGCCCGTTTCTTTTCTTTTAGCGACGGGATTTAACCGTCGTTTATATTGTGCTAATTTCTGGCGGTATAATTTAGTACCTTTGCGCCATAATGTTTACAACAAACCACGAAACATTTCTCGTCCCAAATTATTTCCCCATTCGACCTAAATTAATCGATTTCGCCCCAAAATATCTCCACCACCTCCGCCTCTTCCGAAAGAGCCAGAGCTAAGACCACTTCGAGGAGCAGGTTGCTGCCGAGCGTGCCAATCAAGGAAGGAGCGTGCCAATCAATCGCGGCGTGCCAATCAAGGAAGGAGCGTGCCACCAATCGCGGCGAGTAAGTCGTTTCGCTTACTGAAATTGTGAAATTGCAGTGGGACTGATTAGGGCTTGAGTATTAGGACGAGTTGAATGGCTAGGTCAAAATTTAGGTTACTTAAATTGTTAGGATTGAATGATTTTATTAGCAGTTTTAATTTGCTTACAGAATTTGTATGCATGAATTATTTAATTATCATTAATTAGTACCCAAATTTGATTTTCTGCTTTTTTATTTATTAAGTTTGCTACTCAAATCAATTACTAAATTATGTGTATTTTATATTTTGATGATGCATTAAACGTCTACACATATTCAGATGTACTTAATATCATTCTAAACTATTGCACTTAAATTGATTTCAGCTTCTAAAGTTATCAAAGTGAATTCTATTAGTTAATTTGGTACATCTGAATACGTATTGGTATCAGGTATTAGTTAATTAGGTACATCTAACTGGATTGATCACGTACATTGAATACGTATTGGTACCAATTGTAAACTGCTTCTAAATTATTAATTATGCAATTTGGTGATAAATTTTCGTATCTGAATACGTCTCATTTGGTGATTAATTGCCACTGTCAATCCAAAGGATTACAAGTATTCAGATGTACAAAAAAAAAAGAAATTCATAATCGCCATAATTAATTTGTAAGTACAAATTAGTAACCCAGAATCTGTTTTCAGAATCATGATGTAAAAGCAAACCTAACATGAACTTAATCCCATACATGATACATTCAAGAATTCACCAAGTCAAAGATTTTAATATGACAAAATCTGTTTTCATCATTAGTTTCTCCACCCTCAGTTTCTGTTCTTCCCGTGGTTCTGTTGTTTTTGTTTATTTTAGTGGTTTCTTAGATAAAAGTTTAGTTTACCATTTAATTCCCTTAAATAAAAGTTTTATATCATTTGTCTAATTTATTTATATGTTGTACATGCATGCATGATTACTATTTATTTATATGTTGTACATGCATGCTAGATTATGTGTTACATGTTTTATTTATTTACAGTATTCGATTTTGGTTTTATTTGGCTTCATTTGGTTTTATATCAGAAGAAGCAAAAGATTGATTTGTAGTATGTGGATTCCTTAATTATCAGTCCTTTTATTTTGATATATATGTTCGGTTGAATCATTCACTAGTTGTCACATTCACTAGTTTAGTGCTAGTGTTAAAAATAAGATTGATTGTGAAAAATAATAACCAGTAGGGATATTATTTGATTGGTAGTTGATTGAGTTGATTGTTGTAGGATAATATCAACTAGTGATATTATTCGATTGGTAGTTGATTATTAATCGATGATAAATAATTGTTTAGTAGTAATTGTAGATAACTATTATTGGGTAAATTAAATTTTGTAAATGACGCGAGCCATGTGTTGCGTAAAAGAGGAGTAGCGCATAGACGTTATGCCGGTGCTAAAATTCATGTCGTTGTAATGTCAAATTTTTTTGGAAACAGTTTGGTGCTAATGTTAAAAATAAGAATAACTTTTTTGTTAACTTAGTTAATTTTTATAAAACATAGTTAATTTAGTTAATTATGATATAATTTTGTTAACTTAGTTAATTTTTATAAAACATAGTAAAATAATAAACCTAGTTAATCGTTGTAATGTCAATTTTTTTTGGAAATAGTTTGATACTAAAATAATAAACTTAGTTAATTTATTTAATTATGATAAAATTTTGTTAACTTAGTTAATTTATTTAATTATGATAATTATTTTAGAATTATTATGCATTTTAATCCTCGAAGCCTTTGCATTTAAACATGAAATTATTCACGTACTTAGTAGCTCATTATTTTCTTTCAGTATGTCTTTTAATATAGACAAACAATGGATGAATGAATCTAATCGAAGAAATGAAGAATATGTGCAAGGAGTGATAAATTTCATTAAATTTGTTACTGAAAATGGTGGCAATAAGGAAAAGTTTTCGTGCCCTTGCACGCGGTGCAAAAACGAAGATACATTTGAATTAAAGGAAATTCATTATCATTTGCTTAGATATGGTATTGATCAATCATACACTGTGTGGTATTTTCACGGGGAAAGAATACCGGAGAAGCCAAAACAACAACCGGTTAGTCATGCCACTAATACCGATGAGTCTGCAAAAATTAGGATGGAAGATTTGGTCAATGATGCGGATAGATTCCATCATTTTCAACCTACAAGTCAGTTGCATGATAATGCTAGTATTGGAGAGCAGTCTACGGATAAATCATTTTTCGGTAGTGCAACTGCAACAGAGCCATTGTATCCTTCATGTCCAAAAGGGATTACAAAGTTGTATGCCATTGTTAAACTGAATAGCTTGAAGACCCAATACGGCTTTTCAGACAATGGTGTGACTGCACTACTCGAATTCATAAAGGAGTTACTCCCCGAAGGTAACACGCTACCGTCAAAGTATCCCGACGTGAAGAAGATCATTAGGCAACTTGGGATGGATTACATAACTTATGATGCATGCATTAATGACTGCATCTTGTACCGGAAAGATAATGCAAACAAAGTTTGTTGTCCAAATTGCCCCGAACCAAGATATAAGACAACGCTCGACGAAGAGAGAAAAGCTACCAAAGTACCTCAAAAGACCGTAAGACATTTTCCTTTAATTTCTAGATTGATCCTTGGACATCATAGGAAACATGTTTTCTTATGTGCAGTCTAGTAAAATCTCTTAACTTATAACCTTTAAACTATTAATACCATTTTATGTTCTCTTGTATTTCATGTTATATATGATTCAGTAACCAGAATGCGTTGGGTTTTAACATTTATATGTATAGGTTAGTTTAATGCTAACTCATGTTTATTCATTTTGCAGCTGCATGGAAGGCCTGGTTACGAGGAAAGCTGTTTGAGCATGTAAATGAACGCTGTATTAAGAACGTATGCTTGTGTGAATTATCTTAGACTGCTCAAGTTAAGTGTTGTTATCATATGTATGGTGAAAATACTGTTATCTTCAAACTTAGGACGATGGATGCTATTATTATATGTTATGTAATAACACTGTGATAATACTGTGTCATGACTTATGTAGCTGTTTGTAATTGTATGTCTGGTAGCACTGTATTTGTATGTCGGGTAGCTGTTTGTAATTGTATGTCTGGTAGCTGTTTGTAAGTGTATGATAATACTGTGTCATGACTAATGCTTTTAATGCCTATATTTTTTTTTCAAACGGACAGAATTACAACGGGTAAGAACCGTTGTAATATAGTACATAACAACGGTTTCTGCCCGTTTCGTTATGAGTAAAGGCCATGGAATTATGGCTCAAATGGAACGGCTAAAACCCGTTGCTATTTACGATAACACAACGGGCAATACCCGTTGCTTTATAGACACTAAGAAACGGTTTAAAACCGTTGCTTATGATCTAAAAGAAACGGTTAATTACCGTTGCTATTTGTAAATAAACAACGGGCAATAACCGTTGCTTTATGGACATTAAGCAACGGTTTAAAACCGTTGCTTATGATCAAAAAACAACGGTTAGTTACCGTTGCTAAAATTTACCACTCCGTTATTAGAAACGGTTTTTAACCGTTGGTAATGGTGTAAGCAACGGTTATAAACCGTTTCTAATAGATGATTATGGTGTGGTGTCAGTTGACCTTTTACCATCCTTGTGTGAAAAGAAAGTTGTAAACCTGAAAAAACTCTAAGTTCATTTGATATTCATTTAACATTTTAGGGAAATGTTAAAAATTAGCATTGCTTGTTTTTAAGTTGTTTGTGTGTGTGACGCCCCACCTCTATACCCACGCTAGCCAAGAACATTACAGTGAATGCTGTCAACTAGCACGGAGAATAAGGCTATTGAGGAGCGACCATCTGTATAATTGCTTTGTGCGAGTACCGATATATCGGATAAAAATATAACTTTTCATCTCAAGAGGAAATCCGACATACCGACACAAACTCAAAGCTACTACACAGTGGCAATAATATCTTCGGAAACAAATATAGAAATAAACATAACATAAATCAGTCACAGACAATTCGTATCACAAAGGCGGAAATAGATATGAATATTACACATAGAAGTGTATATCAGAGTAGAGGTCAAAAGATCCTCGATAATACAAAAGAATAGCAACACGTGCTATACAAAAGAATACCACTATGAGTCTATATCTCAAGTGAATACAACAAAATAAACTACTAATCTAAGTAGTTATCCAAAAGTCAGAGTAATGATCCTGGATGAGAAGTCAAGCAGAAGCACCTGTAACATCTCGGTCTGACCCGAGTATTATTTAAGAAGAAAATAATAAACGGATCAGTCTAGCTATAAATATCAGAAGAAATGATATATAATAAGAGATATGACATAAACATATAATAATCACAATGCCAAGCCGTGATAAATAAGTAATTGAAAATCAACAAGAGATTAATCAATATCACAATAATCTACTCAAGATAAAAAGGAATGTCATACTCCTAATTTCATTCACCAAGCCACAATAATTGACATATATATCAATGCCCATCGTAAAAGTTGGTGAAACATAAATTCCAGAAATCAACACACGAAATCCAGAAATCACAAGGAAAGGATCAACGACGTCGTACAGCGGGACATCCGATGAACCAAATCACAATCAAAGGGAACAATGACGTCGTACAGCGGGACGTCCGATGAACCAAACCACAAAGACATAGCACGATGCTAGTCTAAAACCTAAAATGATCGTCATGATCAAAGAGAAGTGTCGATTACAATAAGCTAGTAAATATATGAGCTTAGCTTCATGTCCCATAACCACTAGCTTAACTTAAATATTTACGAACAAATTGTAGGTCTCCACTAGAAAATTGTCACAAGAGATTCAATCGAACAAGTCCAAGAATTAACCGACGAAGTAAACGCAAGCGTTTCATACCACTCGTTTTACTAAGTCGTTTAATTAGATTTCTCATACGAGTGAGGTAAAGGTTTGTATATACTAATAGATTGGAAAACTATTTTATAAACGAATTTGGTATTAAAGTAGAGTTGAAATCATTTGAAGAAAGAGTTTTGATATTTAATACTAGTATAGAAAACCTTTATATTTTTAAAGTGACAAAGCACAAGGGGGATTGTAGAAACAATCAATCACAAAGATCACATTCGAAGATGTGAATAAAAATCCAATGAAATCGATAAAGGATCCATCGAAGTGGATATATCTAAAATTCCCAAAGAAAATAAGTCATCAAAGATGATAATAAATGATGACAATAAATAGGATCATCACGAATAGATTTAAATTGGAAATTCAATCCAAAAAGACAAATTGGACTAAAACAGCAGGTTCAGTCGACTGAACAGAGTTTTCAGTCGGCTGACCCTGTGCCTGGAAATTTTTCAGGTTCAGGAAACTTTCTGTTTCCAGTTTCAGTCGACTGTGCAGAGTTTTTCAGTCGACTGAATCATGCCCGGAAACTCTCGGGTTTCAGGTTCAGTCGACTGAACAGAGTTTTCAGTCGACTGAATCATGCCTGGGCTGTTTTTCAACCTATTCAAATGAAGAGCAAATTCTTCCAAAATGCAACCGGACGAACAATGGCTCTAAGGGTTTATGCCAATCGGCAACCCGGCCCTATATGCTCCTCGGTGCATCACCAAAAACATGATCAAACATCCATAAAAGGATTTCACACAAATTTGACTTAAAAACCCAAAAATTGGAGTATTCACAAAATCAATCCAAAACAAGAGCAAATGCACATGAAGAAGTGTTAGGAATTCATACCCAACAACCAAAGATAATTATAGTCATAGATGTGAGATAAAAATCTCACCTTTGAACTAAAATTTATGAAGATGAAGCTTGAAAGCAAAGGGGAATCAACCACTCTTCAAATCCAACTCAAGAAGCTTGATTCAAAGCTAAAAAGAGAAACATTTCCCAAATTAGGTTTAGGAATTTTCTGAAATCAAAGAGAGAATGAGTTGGAGAAGATGAGGAGGAAGCTTACCAATGGGTTCTCTTGATCTTTGGAGCAAGAACTTGGATTTTGCTACGGAACTAGGGCTTGGAGTTTTAATTCTTTTTCTCTTCCACCATTGTTGAAAGCTTGAAGAGTTAGGAATTAGAAATGAAGTAATGAAGAGTTGGAGTGGGTTGGGACTGAGTTAGTAAGTGGGTTCAGCCCAAACCAAAGCCCTAAGCGGGAAAAAGTAGCAAAAATCAACTTTCTCCAAACATATCGAAGCTTATACTCAGAAAGGTCGCAAACGTCATTTTAAACTCAATGGGAGTGGTCTCGAGTCCCAATTCGACTGTTTGCAAAAAGTAGCTTTTCGGACCAAAATCCGACGAACGATAAAATATTTAAATAAGATATTTAAATATAAAATCGATAAATATGCGGGTGGTTACAGACTCCCCTCTTTAAAGAAATTGCGTCCTCGCAATACTTAAGAAGAAAATAAGAAGTAACAACCATAGAAGCATATTAACACAAAAGAAAATTTGAATCAAAAAGTTCACCATAAAGAGCACGAAGGAGTAAATCCGAAAGTTTTCATTCGATGAATTCTCAAGGTTTCACAAGAGCAATCCTATGGATTTGAGAACCATTGAACTCTCACAAGAACATCTTTATTCCGAAGGCGCTCAACCTCCGAAGCAATGATGCGAATGGAATGTTGCTCATAAATCAAATCTGGTGAAACTTCAATTCCCACAATATCACCGGGCTCAAGAATAGAATCGGAATACCTAAGGCATTCCCGTAGATAAAAGACGTGGGGAACGTCAAGAATAGCAGAAAATTGAGTCGGTGCAACGGCGTAGTACAAAAACGGTACGCCCAATGAATCAAAAGCAAAGACATCGATGTAGTACAAACGGTACATCCGATGAATCAAAAGCAAAGACATCGATGTAGTACAAACGGTACATCCGATGAATCAAAAGCAAAGACATCGATGTAGTACAACGGTACATCCGATGAATCAAAAGCAAAGACATCGATGTAGTACAACGGTACATCCGATGAATCAAAAGCAAAGACATCGATGTAGTACAAACGGTACATCCGATGAATCAAAAGCAAAGACATCGATGTTGTACAACGGTACATCCGATGAATCCAAAGGCAAAGACATCGATGTAGTACAAACGGTACATCCGATGAATCGAAAGCGAAGACATCGATGTAGTACAAACGGTACATCCGATGAATCAAAAGCGAAGACATCGATGTAGTACAAACGGTACATCCGATGAATCAAAAGCAAAGACATCGATGTAGTACAAACGGTACATCCGATGAATCAAAAGCAAAGACATCGATGTAGTACAAACGGTACATCCGATGAATCAAAAGCAAAGACATCGATGTAGTACAAACGGTACATCCGATGAATCAAATAGCAAAGACATCGATGTAGTACAAACGGTACATCCGATGAATCAAAAGCAAAGACATCGATGTAGTACAAACGGTACATCCGATGAATCAAAAGAAAAGACATCGATGTAGTACAAACGGTACATCCGATGAATCAAAAAGCGAAGACATCGATGTAGTACAAACGGTACATCCGATGAATCAAAAGCAAAGACATCGATGTAGTACAAACGGTACATCCGATGAATCAAAAGCAAAGACATCGATGTAGTACAAACGGTACATCCGATGAATCAAAAGCGAAGACATCGATGTAGTACAAACGGTACATCCGATGAATCAAATAGCAAAGACATCGATGTAGTACAACGGTACATCCAATGAATCAAAAGCGAAGACATCGATGTAGTACAAACGGTACATCCGATGAATCAAATAGCAAAGACATCGATGTAGTACAAACGGTACATCCGATGAATCAAAAGCAAAGACATCGATGTAGTACAAACGGTACATCCGATGAATCAAAAGCAAAGACATCGATGTAGTACAAACTGTACATCCGATGAATCAAAAGCAAAGACATCGATGTAGTACAAACGATACATCCGATGAATCAAAAGCCAAGACATCGATGTAGTACAAACGGTACATCCGATGAATCAAAAGCAAAGACATCGATGTAGTACAAACGGTACATCCGATGAATCAAAAGCGAAGACATCGATGTAGTACAAACGGTACATCCGATGAATCAAATAGCAAAGACATCGATGTAGTACAACGGTACATCCGATGAATCAAAAGCAAAGACATCGATGTAGTACAAACGGTACATCCGATGAATCAAAAGCAAAGACATCGATGTAGTACAAACGGTACATCCGATGAATCAAAAGCAAAGACATCGATGTAGTACAAACGGTACATCCGATGAATCAAAAGCCAAGACATCGATGTAGTACAAACGGTACATTCGATGAATCAATGAATCAAAAGCAAAGACATCGATGTAGTACAAACGGTACATCCGATGAATCAAAAGCGAAGACATCGATGTAGTACAAACGGTACATCCGATGAATCAAATAGCAAAGACATCGATGTAGTACAAACGGTACATTCGATGAATCAAAAGCAAAGACATCGATGTAGTACAAACGGTACATCCGATGAATCAAAGCCCGAATGATTTTCGGAACACCGACGTAGTACAAAAACGGTACGTCGAATGAACCGAACACAATAAAAGAACATCGGATGCAAGTTCATAAAAGAAATGAGATGAAACCCAATAAAACGAAGTACATCAAAACGCCCGATGAACTTGATAAAAAGATAATTTCATTCGGTCATCAACAAAGAAACAACCCCTTGTTGCTTACGACTAAACGCATTAGCAACACGATTTCCCCTTCGGGAATAAAAAGAATATCAAGATCATAGGAAGCTAGGAACTCGAGTCTACAAGTAGTTCCTTAAGAGAACATAAATATTCCAAAGATTTATGATCGAGATAGAGAACAAATTTCTCATCCAAATATGATGATGCCAAATTCCAAAAGTAAAAACAATAGCCGAGAGAACCAGATCATGAGTGGCATATCTAGTCTCGATAAGCTATAATGATTTAGAAGCACAAGAGATAGCATGTTCTCCTTTGCAAGATAACGACATCCAAACCAATACGACTAGTATCGGTACAAATAGCAAAGTCTTGGTTCCCCTTCAGGAATCACAAGAATAAAAGTATCGAAAAGAAAGAATTTCTTTTAAATAATCTTCTTTCCTGAAAAGTTAAAACTTTCAAAATTACATTTATCATTATGTAATAATCTTTTTAGAAAAATTTACTATTTTCAAGTTAATATACTGTGTCTGATTGTCACATCAAAGCGTTTAGGAAATTCCTATCGATAACGTTGATCAGGCGCATCGACCAAAATTATTAAAGCACTCAACGGGCAATACAATCACAAAATCATCTTTTATAGGATAAATAAATCTCTTAAAAAGTTTTAAGAATATTCTTTGTTCGTTTCAAGAACAAAATCCAGTTTTACTTATAAATAAATCTTATGAAAAAGATTTGCAAAATTTTAAATTACTATTTTCATCCAAAATCAATAAATACAAGAATGGCCTCATCGAAATATTCATAGAATATAAAATGGATGAAATAAGCTGGACAAATTGAATGACAAAATAAGTCATTCATAAGAATCATAACGAGTGCGAAATGCGGTAAGTGGAATGCTAACTTCCGCAACTCGTAGCAAATGAAAACCGGTGGCAAGGTCGAGCTGAAAAGACCTTAACACCACACAAAAGATTTCTTAGGTGATAATCCTAAGACAAGCTCAAAAAATACCGGAAAAGTTTCACAAATTATTTAGATAAGAGAAACAACACTTTCCTTATAAGTGGGCTTAAGGAATAAAATGATTCCACCAAATTGGAATCAAAATCACAAAGGAAAAATAGAAATCTGCTTAACAGATTGAAAATGTCGAAGATGAATAGTCCACTCAAAAAATAGGATATGGGCTTCATAATGATTAAGCCAATCCTTACAGAAAGGTCAATTCCGAAGCCAAAGCAAAAATATCGGCTCGGAAAGAAAAGTCACATAAAACAATCTCGACATCTAAACAAAAGCAAATTGAGTGTTGCGGATCTACCATCCGGATTCGCAATTCTCAATGAAGTCAATAAGCCCAAAATATTCAAAGAAAAGAATCAACAAGTTCTTTTGATATAAAAATAGTGAAATGGAAACTATATCAAAAAGAACATGAACAAGATAATCACAAAGCAAATGTCATCAAGGATTAAATGTAAAATACCTTGACTAAGAGAAGAGTTGCTAGGGGCTTGCACAATATTTAGCTTTCTCATGTCCTTATTCAAAAGTTTGGGACATGCAGATAAAAGATGACCCGGCTTCTTGCAATAGCGACAAGAATGGGGTTTTGGACACATATTCGCATAGTGTTCCTTAGAATTACAATTGTAGCATCCTCCACGATAAGGGATTGGAGTCTCTGCTACAAAAGTAGTTTGCTTCACTCTCCTATTGGGATAAAGGCTCTTGAACTTAATATGCCTCTTCTTGGAAGTCCCAATATCACAAACACTTCCTTTACCAACCTCTCCAGGAAGAAGAGTAACGTCCACAAGCTGTTTGAAAGAAACTTCAAGTTTCAAAGGTAGAACCATTTCGGGGTTCTTACTCAAAGCATAGATAAACTCTTGATTCTTTACAAGATCCAAAAGTTGTTGAGCAGACATGAATACTCCATCCAGGGGAGTAGCACTAGATTGACCGGCGCTGGGACGACCTGGTCTAACCATTTCTCTTCTTTAAGAAAGAAAGAAAGAAGAGGAAAAAGTTATTCTCAGAATAAATTTCAATCAAACTTGATTGATAAAACAAGGAATCATAAAGAAAATAGGATAGAACGGTACGAAGACCCGAATTAAATCCTAAAGCACAACTCCTAAGATGGACTTAGGATGATGATCCTTGTTATAATATTCCATATTGTTCCGAAGTTTGGCTCCGATACCAAGCTGTGACGCCCCACCTCTATACCCACGCTAGCCAAGAACATTACAGTGAATGCTGTCAACTAGCACGGAGAATAAGGCTGTTGAGGAGCGACCATCTGTATAATTGCTTTGTGCGAGTACCGATATATCGGATAAAAATATAACTTTTCATCTCAAGAGGAAATCCGACATACCGACACAAACTCAAAGCTACTACACAGTGGCAATAATATCTTCGGAAACAAATATAGAAATAAACATAACATAAATCAGTCACAGACAATTCGTATCACAAAGGCGGAAATAGATATGAATATTACACATAGAAGTGTATATCAGAGTAGAGGTCAAAAGATCCTCGATAATACAAAAGAATAGCAACACGTGCTATACAAAAGAATACCACTATGAGTCTATATCTCAAGTGAATACAACAAAATAAACTACTAATCTAAGTAGTTATCCAAAAGTCAGAGTAATGATCCTGGATGAGAAGTCAAGCAGAAGCACCTGTAACATCTCGGTCTGACCCGAGTATTATTTAAGAAGAAAATAATAAACGGATCGGTCTAGCTATAAATATCAGAAGAAATGATATATAATAAGAGATATGACATAAACATATAATAATCACAATGCCAAGCCGTGATAAATAAGTAATTGAAAATCAACAAGAGATTAATCAATATCACAATAATCTACTCAAGATAAAAAGGAATGTCATACTCCTAATTTCATTCACCAAGCCACAATAATTGACATATATATCAATGCCCATCGTAAAAGTTGGTGAAACATAAATTCCAGAAATCAACACACGAAATCCAGAAATCACAAGGAAAGGATCAACGACGTCGTACAGCGGGACATCCGATGAACCAAATCACAATCAAAGGGAACAATGACGTCGTACAGCGGGACGTCCGATGAACCAAACCACAAAGACATAGCACGATGCTAGTCTAAAACCTAAAATGATCGTCATGATCAAAGAGAAGTGTCGATTACAATAAGCTAGTAAATATATGAGCTTAGCTTCATGTCCCATAACCACTAGCTTAACTTAAATATTTACGAACAAATTGTAGGTCTCCACTAGAAAATTGTCACAAGAGATTCAATCGAACAAGTCCAAGAATTAACCGACGAAGTAAACGCAAGCGTTTCATACCACTCGTTTTACTAAGTCGTTTAATTAGATTTCTCATACGAGTGAGGTAAAGGTTTGTATATACTAATAGATTGGAAAACTATTTTATAAACGAATTTGGTATTAAAGTAGAGTTGAAATCATTTGAAGAAAGAGTTTTGATATTTAATACTAGTATAGAAAACCTTTATATTTTTAAAGTGACAAAGCACAAGGGGGATTGTAGAAACAATCAATCACAAAGATCACATTCGAAGATGTGAATAAAAATCCAATGAAATCGATAAAGGATCCATCGAAGTGGATATATCTAAAATTCCCAAAGAAAATAAGTCATCAAAGATGATAATAAATGATGACAATAAATAGGATCATCACGAATCGATTTAAATTGGAAATTCAATCCAAAAAGACAAATTGGACTAAAACAGCAGGTTCAGTCGACTGAACAGAGTTTTCAGTCGACTGACCCTGTGCTTGGAAATTTTCCAGGTTCAGGAAACTTTCTGTTTCCAGTTTCAGTCGACTGTGCAGAGTTTTTCAGTCGACTGAATCATGCCTGGAAACTCTCGGGTTTCAGGTTCAGTCGACTGAACAGAGTTTTCAGTCGACTGAATCATGCCTGGGCTGTTTTTCAGCCTATTCAAATGAAGAGCAAATTCTTCCAAAATGCAACCGGACGAACATTGGCTCTAAGGGTTTATGCCAATCGGCAACCCGGCCCTATATGCTCCTCGGTGCATCACCAAAAACATGATCAAACATCCATAAAAGGATTTCACACAAATTTGACTTAAAAACCCAAAAATTGGAGTACTCACAAAATCAATCCAAAACAAGAGCAAATGCACATGAAGAAGTGTTAGGAATTCATACCCAACAACCAAAGATAATTATAGTCATAGATGTGAGATAAAAATCTCACCTTTGAACTAAAATTTATGAAGATGAAGCTTGAAAGCAAAGGGGAATCAACCACTCTTCAAATCCAACTCAAGAAGCTTGATTCAAAGCTAAAAAGAGAAACATTTCCCAAATTAGGTTTAGGAATTTTCTGAAATCAAAGAGAGAATGAGTTGGAGAAGATGAGGAGGAAGCTTACCAATGGGTTCTCTTGATCTTTGGAGCAAGAACTTGGATTTTGCTATGGAACTAGGGCTTGGAGTTTTAATTCTTTTTCTCTTCCACCATTGTTGAAAGCTTGAAGAGTTAGGAATTAGAAATGAAGTAATGAAGAGTTAGAGTGGGTTGGGACTGAGTTAGTAAGTGGGTTCAGCCCAAACCAAAGCCCTAAGCGGGAAAAAGTAGCAAAAATCAACTTTCTCCAAACATATCGAAGCTTATACTCAAAAAGGTCGCAAACGTCATTTTAAACTCAATGGGAGTGGTCTCGAGTCCCCATTCGACTGTTTGCAAAAAGTAGCTTTTCGGACCAAAATCCGACGAACGATAAAATATTTAAATATAAAATCGATAAATATGCGGGTTGTTACAGTGTGTGTCGAAATTTCGGGTCAAAATTCTTTTAAAGGAGGAAGATTGTACCGACCCAAAATTTTATCGCTTTGTTTTAAGAATATTTAATTAATTTTAAATATCAATTAATGGTTTTTAATAGTCAAATAACCCTCTTTTAATTAATAACTAATGATGGTGAACTCATTTTGAAAATTAGTTTACATAAATAAGGAGTTTGGAGAAAAATTGAAAATCTGACCAAAAATCAATTTTTGTATTTTTTAATTTTTTATCAAATGAAAATTGTCGCAATGCACACATATATAAACATATCAAATTAATATAAAAGGGATTAGTAAAAGTAAGGGTGATTTAGGAATTTAAAAAGGTAAGTTATTAAAGTAATAAAGTTAGGATAAGACATTTTCATCTTATTCTAAGTGTCATGTACTAAAAGTACATTAAAAAAAGAGGAAGTGATGCTTAAGTACATGTCATGATGAAGGGGTGGTGTGTTTTCCAAATTTTAAAAGAGGGTGCTAGCTTATTTTAGGGGAAGGTAGTTAGGTCTTTTACCATTAACATGTTATAAAAGAAACCGTTACCTTCTCATTTTCGTTTTACACTTTATTACATTTTCATTTTTCATACTCTTCCTTACTTCCATTTTGTCTTCTCCTCTTCAGCTCCACTATTTCTAATTCTTAAGTCTAAATAAAGAAAGCACCACTTTACTTTATACTTTCATTTCCATTTTTGCTCTAGTTTTCCTATTTTCCTCCTTCCTCTTTATTTGGCATAATATCTACAAAATTAGTCCAAATCAATTGAATACGTTTTTGAAACTAAAGAGAATTTAATAATAAAGAACTTTCATATTGACCACTTTCTTTAATTTTAGAGTAAACATGTTAAAATTCCATTTTTATGCATGTCACTTTTGTAACGAACGGGCCTTTCGGCCCTTAAAATTTGACACTAATACGTCCACTGTATTGCATGCCAAGCATTCAAGTGCTGGAAAGATCGATCTTTTGAGAAAAGAAAGAAGATAGAAGATAAAAAGAAACTGAAAAATCACATAATCTCATAACGCAAATGAATAACATATATTAATCGGCATAACTTTTTACAATGTAATTTCCAAAATGATACATCAGAGTCATACTAATATAAATTCTACGTTAGGATAGTTATAACAGCCTACTTACCTAACCGATACATAGATATACATACACACACACAATGCAAATAGATAATAACTAGCTAATGGTGAAGCCACCCGTTCCAGCTCCTCCAAAATACAGTCATGAGAAGCTTAGATCACTTGGATACTCATACAAAATTGAGTACGCAAGAGTTTTAATGAAAAAAATTAAACTCCGGGTCAGACATGGGTTTGGTGTGAGTAAACTCAAGCAACCGAATTATTATGTTTAAAATCCTTTTAAAATCAAAGGTATCTCATAATACCACATTGCGCATAAACACAAAAAAGTTTTTTTACCTTACGATAACCAGAACACTTTTTTATAGAAAATCCAGTGATATTATAATAATGTCTAATGGTTCATGTAAAATATGAATATAGCTGAAATGCATGTATCTTACATTTCAACATAGCTAGGTACATGTAAAATCATAAAGGAACGTATTGGAGAATGGATTCCATAGTATGCCAAGGTAAGAAACTACCTTCCGATGGTACATCTCTAAATAAAATGCACTGGGGTCTGACAAGAACATCTTATACCCCTGCCATACATGACTGGCCTACCACCTGACTAGTAGTAACGAATATGATCACCGCCCTTGGGTCTTGAAGCATACACGAGTAGATAGTAATCGACCTAGATTTAGGATGGCCATACCCTGATGGGAGCGACCCATATGGCCCTAATGCATGCCCGATTTTTGTCATTTTCCGATTGATGAGGCTTGAGGCTATGTATTACCTTTATATAGCACTTCCTACTTGGAATGCTAACACTGTCCTCCAAGCAATAATGCAATTCCAGCATTCATCCACATAAGTTCGTTCTGGGACTGAACGAAACCGAAGCACTACCTCCACTACACCCATATTGGAATATTTAGGGTTGGTAGTAAATAGCACTTGCACTTCAGAACTCCATCTTCGATTCCCTACACTCAAGATGTCTTCAGTTCGAAACACATGAGTCGGATCAAAGTGTTTTTTGGATAACATATTCGATCCCAGTTTCTTCGAAACAACTTTCAATAATTTTCAGTAAACTCAACCCTAGTTCTTTAAGGAATAAGAAGATAAGAGATAAGATCGGAGTTCACCTCCTAACAGTTAATGAATGGATTACCTTATCATTTATCCTAGAAGAATGAAACAAGATTTATACACATGGTACAACATCATGGGGATGACTGTGCCATATAACTCACGTTCTTCTCCTAGATATTTCCAACTTTATATTTTGGTCCAGGTTTGATAGTCGGTTATTTAACTATCATATAAACAATCATTGAAACATTAATTTAATTCTATATGGGATCCACTAAGCCTTTATTAATTTAATCTTTAGTTAATAAAATCACTTTATAAGATTTGATCAAAAGATCTTTATAGACACTATTTCCAAAACTCCTACTTCTCCTTTTTACTTGGAAAATATTTATATTTATCTTAGGGGTATAAATATATTATCAAAACATTTGGAAAATTCCTCCTTTCAAATTTATTTTTGAAAATATTACTTATTATAAACCGATTCACTTCTCCTCTATAAAAGTTCCCTTTTAAAAGCTCCCTTCACATTTAAATGCCTTTATAAATTTCCAAAGTCAATTTATAAAACACTTATATAAGTTTACAAGTCAATTTACAAAACCTCTAAAATCATTTATAAAACATTTCCCCATTTAAAACTCCTTTGATAAATCTTTTTTAAGAAAAATCCTTTACAAAATATCTTTTGCAATTCATCCTTTTGAATTACTTTGAATAAACCTTTTTACTTAGTATACCCAATTTTATAAGCAAGTTATTATTTATAAATACCCTTATAAAATAATAATATAATTAGAAAAACCATTTATAAACCTTAACCCCAAATTGATTACAGAATTGAAATTAATTCAGAACCATACTTATAATTTTCAAAAAGTGCTTAAAAATCCTAACGGTACTTATTTAAGTTACCATTTATTTTCCATTTAATTCAAGTCACTTATCAATTATTTACATAGACCAACATATATGTAAATCAAATCCATTATCAAATCAGGAAATAACATATCAATTCAAATCAACTAGCATATGCATGTCTTAATAACAAGTAGAATGGTGATTTGTCCTAGTAAATAGATATCCATACAATTAATTACTTATAACAAAATGAGAATTTATTCTACTAAACATATATCCACACAACGAACAATTACATTATAGCAGAACGAGAATTTATTCTACTATCAGATGTCCAACAGTCAAAAAATCAACTTATAGAAGAACAAAATTTATTCTGCTAACACACGTCCACACAATCAAACATTTACATAACTCATTCACAATTTTTTATCTACTTGATGGTATCGACATTTGAATCCCTTGTGTTCAAAATCATCTTTGGAAAAGAAGTACCTTTAAAACAATTAGATTCTCGAAACAAAGGTTTAAAAACTAAAAATCCCTTTTAAAAGGATTAATTACAAGTTAAACTCTTTATTAAACCATAATCAATATCTATTAAATTTTAAATTAATTTAATTATAAATTAATAAATAATTAAAAATTTAATAAATAATTTATTTATAAATTAAACCCTTAACTAATCCTTAATTAAATAATAATTTAAAACTTTATTAATCATTAACTATTAATTAATCTCAATTAATTAATTAAATAATCTTTTAATTAAAACTTAAATAATAAATTAAACCTTTAATAAATAATTTATTATAAGTTAAAACCTTAATTAGTTTATAATTAAAAGTAACTAAATCCTTGATTAATTAAATAGATAAATAATTGACCTTATATTTGATTAATAATTAATTAAAGATAAATTATATACTTAACTCATAATGAATTAAAAATTAATCTTACTTTATCAATAATTAATTAAATTTTAATCTTGTTATTAAAAGATAATTAATTAAAATTAGTTTCCACTTAATTAAAGTTAATAAACCTTGTTTAATCTAAATTAATTATTAATTACTAAACTTAATTAATTGGAAGAAATAAATTATTGAATTCTTAATAAACTTCTAAAAGATCATTACTGAGGTTATAAAACATTTTCAAAACTATTCTAAATATAAGAACCAAATTTTGTAAAAATGGAATTTTTAAGCGAAATTACAGCCACAACAACTATCGCTATGGATGCCATAACTTGAAAATGTTTTTGGCTTTGACTTCTTTTGAAATGATTTTGAATTCCTTTAAAACTAACACTAGTTTCACACAAAAATTCAATCGCTAATTTCATACCAGTGTGTCAATACATAACCACAACATCCATAATCACAATGACAAACATAAGTAAGATGTAAGCTTTAACCATTTACAACAATTTTAGGCTTCAAATTCAAACCAATATCATTTCACATACAAGCAACATGTATACATAACAATCACACGATAATTTAACTAATTCAAATCAATATATCTTGCAACATACTAACTAACATAAAAATTCAAAAACTTTCCCAAAACAAAAGTTTACACCGGAACTTAATAACTCGATGAAAACTCTTTTTGAAAATTTGAAATAGTTAAGAAGTTGCAAAGCTTGGAAAACCAAAAAAATTAACTCGAAAATGGGTCATATTCTCCTTAATTTTTAGCCATGTTACTCTAAGAATTTTGAAAAGTGGTAAAAAGAAATTTTTTTAGAAATTTTTTTCTCTACAATTTCAGAAAAAAGATCATTCAATTTCAATTATTTTTTAGGGAGGTATGGTCAACATAAGGAATGCTATTTTCGGGCTTGAAAATATAGGTCCGAAAATGGGTTAGAAAGAAGTGTACTTTTGACGTCCAAATATTCGAAATTTGAAGAAGTGCCTCAAATGAAAATTGTAGCCAATGAACTTCTATACGGTTTCAAAGAAATGAAAATCTTGATTTGGAGAAGTATAGAGGAAGTTATAGTTGGATGAAGTGTGAATAAAAATGGAGAGAATGGTGTGGATTTTTAAAAAAGTTTCCAAGGATTTAAAACAATGGAATCTTGGATTTTAAACTTTAGAAAATTTTTGTGGAGGCCATTAAAGTCTCGTGAAGAGATGAATGATTTTTAGAAATAAGGAAGTTGAAATGAAAAAAGGAAAACAATATTAAAAGATTTGTTTTTTATATAAAGCATAAGTACTAAATTACTAAACTACCCTTGCGTACTTTGCGCTCCAAAAATTAATGCCACCTCTCCTCCAAGTCTTCTCCTTGTCTCCCCCTCTTAAAATTCGAAAATTCTCATGAACAAACACGTTAAAACATGTTTTGACGTGTTATGGTACCTAATGGTACTTATGTCCCCTAATGAGACCTATACTCTTTTTTTTATATATTTTAAACTTAGTATACTTAGGTATAAATACATATATACTTAATACATACACTAATACACACATATCCATATATTCCAACTTATTTACAAATGCGTATACTTATACTAAAGAGTTCACAATGTTTTCAATAATTTTAGTTGACGAAAAATCGAAAATTCAAAAAACGAAATTCCGGTCACATTTTTTGTTTTTCTTCGAACTAAATATTTTTGTAAATAAAATTTAAATATGATTTCACCACCATTAATTACTATTTAAAGGAGTTTTATTTTCATTATAAAACCTATATATTGAATATTTAAAATTAATCAAATATTCGCAAATCAAAGTAGTGAAATTCTAGGTCATTACAACTTTGTCCAAATTTTTATAAATACCTCCTCTTCCCCAAGTAAAAATTCCAAAAAATTACTCCAAATTAGGTTATTAATTTTTTTAACTGAAGAGAATTGAAAAAGAAAGAACTTTCATGTTGGATACCTTTTCAAATTCGTAGAGGAATATTGTCAAAAATCAGTGAGAAGACAACCCATTTTTTGGCCCTATTTTTAAAGAAAAAATTTATACCCAAAGCCCCTCCTTTCCATCATGGCCGAGCCCTTCTAAAATTATCCTAGGATTTTTAAGCTAACATTTGCAAGTAGTAGGGGTTGTTAGGTAGTAGCAAGGAGCAGTGGACTTTTCCCCAAGTCTAGCTTGCTTTGAGTGCGGGATATCTCACTTAAATAAGTTTTAAAAGTTAAGTTACATATTGTAATAATTAGTTGCTCAATTTAGTTATATGCATGTAATATTTTATATATTGTACATGTATTTTTGTAGATTCCCTCTTGAAAGTGGACAAAATGAATAACCATTATGTTGTTAGGGACAAAAGTGATGTATGGAGCTCGAAGTGTCTTCGTAGCGGATTGGTCGCTACTGAAGCACTCAAAAAATAGAAATGTGCAGAGGGATCCAAAAGGATTCTTCGCCCATTGTTTTACATTTCAGTTATATATGTGTATATGAAATGATTATATTTTATGACTTGGTTATGTTTAATATAACTTGAAAAGTTCAAATCTTTTGAGAATGAAAACAAATGATGGCTTTCTTAAGTACCATAGCGGTGGCAAAGCCTCTTTCCAAATTTGAGAAGTTATGGATTTTAAATTCACTCCAACTTTATAAAATGTTGAAGTGAAAATTTTTCTATATTTATAATGGTTCAAAATATAGAAAGAAATGTGGTTTAAAAAATATTTGATTTACAAATCAAAGTTTGAAAAGTTACGGTCCATATAGCGTTAGTTGATATGGATGCACTTTGAAAATTCGATATTTTAGGAAAGTAAAGAAGGTTATTTACTTTAAATATTTCGTAAATTCTTTTCGAAAATGTTCTATAAAAGTTATATAAGTATTCTAAAAAGAGTTGAAGTTCTTAAATATATTTCGAGTATTTAAAATAAGTGATGTATTTTAAAGAATTCCTTTACCTCTTCAAAGTTGGATTCTTTTTAAAAGTGATGATTTTTATTTATGACTTGGATGGGGATTTGTACTTTGTATATAATGTTTAAAAATGGTTTGGAATTTATACAAATGATTTTTTCATTTTAAAGGTTTATGTTTGAAGTATCTAAGTAAGTGGCTCACTTTTACATAAAGGGAAGTTTTATTTTTCTAAATCAACTTTGTTTTAATAACGATCTTCAAATGATGTTTTGGATAAGAGTTTTGAATTATGAATTGAATAATTTAAATAGTACGGAAGAACATTTTAAAAAGGATCAAAGTTTCAAATGGATTTAATGTGAGATTTTTAAACAAGGGGTTTATTTAAGGAAATCCATTTGTTTTCCAAAATTGAATTCTCATTTAAAGTGATGACATTTAAGTTACGTTTCAAATAAGAGTTTAAATTTATTTAAAGTTGTAACAACTCTGGTTTTGGTGATTACCTGTTAATATTAAATTATAACGGTAGTTATAAAAATTGGAGATTTTAAATTGTTTATTTGGAATAAACAATGAATTTTGGAAATAAAATGTGAAAATAAAGTTTGGAAACTTTATTTTGTTTGTTTGGGTTAATAAGAAATGGAATATGATTTTATATACTGAAAATGAAATAACTTTTTTAATTAATGCCAATTACTTCTTTTAATAATTTTTAAAGGAAGTATTTGATTTTTGAAGGTTGTCTATTTATGTAAAAAGGTGAAATTTGGTTTAAAAGGTGTTTTGATTATAAAATTGAGTTCAAAATGGTTTGTTATTTATCTAAGCAAGAAAATAATTTCTGTAGAATTTTTGAAGTTAAAAAGAAAGTTTTATGCATTTAATTGTGTAAATTGTGAATTTTTGTAAAATAAGCGGTTTTAATAATAAAAATGTTTTAAAACTAAATTGATCTTTTTATATGATGAAAAATATTTTATTTCATATGTATGTAGGTTTACATTAATTCCTTGGATTAAATTTAAAAGAAAATGTATTTTTTTTTTATAAAATGGTGTATATATGTTCATTTTGGTTTAAGTGTTAAATAAATTCACTTTGCCTAATTAGTTTTCTTTTAATTTTTGGGTCCGAAAGCCCATTTCGCCTTAACCTGAAAATTAGAAAAGAGGAAAACGCTCTACTAGACGTATAGAAATTTATCTCACCTTCTTCCTCAAACCAGGAAAGAGAAATTCACCAATTTTCAAATTCCAAGCTTTCAAAACTCAAATTTTCTTCAAGCAAGTTGAGATTTTTATCAAACTAAAGTGAATTCAAAGGTAATCTAATCCAAAAACCTAAATAATTTGATCAAAATCCTATTTTGAGTTGAGAGTTGTCTGTTAATTTGTTTCTCCTTTTTGCATGATGTTGTTTCTTCTTCTACAGGTTCCTAAAGGATAAAATCAAGCCAAAGCTCCAATCTTTCAGCTCTAATCCTAGTTTTTACACTGTAAAAACTAGGTGAATTGAATAACTCACAAAAACTAGCTGAGCTAAGCTTCAAAATTGCAAAAGCAATGAAAAATTAGTCTCTGTACATTAATTCCTGAAGTTGTTTTTGTTTCTGTTCAAAACTGATCTGTCTCTTACTTTGCATGTTGATAACTTTCAATTCCGGCAACGAAACGATGCTGGATTTCTATCAGTAGTTAGTTCAGATGTTGTAGTATGTGCCTATAAAATTTCATTTCTTCATTCATTTGTTTGCTGCTCCAGATTTGCTATGGAAAGTGAATACGAGCACTGTAATTCACCTGTACATATTTCTGTTTTCTGAGCTGCTGCAAACATGGCCTGAGTCCATGTTTGAGACAGCGTATCTTTTTCATATCCTATCGGAATTCTTTGATTCATTTTTTATTTGAAAGTTGAAGTATTTTACTATATGCATGCCAATTTTCAATTGAATCAGAGGTCATTTGGTCCTTTGTTTCATGCCTGTAAGTTGAATCCAAGATGGTTTTCAGATCTGGCATATTTTCGTTTTCTGAGCTGCTGCAAACATGGCGTGAGTCCATGTTTGAGACATCGTATCTTTTTCACTTCCTATCGGTATTCATTGATTCCTTTTTTATTTGAAAGTTGAAGTTTTCTACTATAAGCATACCAAATTTGTTTCATCAGAGATCATTTGGTTACCTGTTTCATGTATGAAAGTTGAATCCGAGAGAGTTTTCAGACCTAGGCAGAATTCAATATGGCCTGAGTCCATGTTTGGAACTCCATATCTTTACCATTTCATGTCAGAATTCAGTGAATCCTTTTTCAGTTCATAGATAAATTGTTTTACTTTGTGAACGTCAAATTTCAGACCATACCGAGGCCATTAAGCCATTCAAATTATATCCGAAATTTGAACCCATAGAAGATTTCAGACCTGGGTATTGTTTTTGCCTATGCATTTTTGTGTTCCTCCTTCATTTTCCGTTTGACTTTTGACTTCTACTTCATATTTTTGTGATATCTATGAATTGTTTTAAGGGCTATGATGCCTATCAATAGTCTAGCCAAGATTTTGGAGAATTTGAGATTCAAACTGAATCGTTTTTGAAATGAATTAGAGTGTCGGTTTTGAGTATTTTTCGACGTTTTCTTTGATTTCGAGCATGAGTTTTTCCAAACGAATTTGAAATAACTTTTAAAATAACTTAGCTTTTGGAATAATTATTATATTAGATTTTTTAGTTATTTCCAAGTTATAAAATCTATATATTCTCTATAATAAGGGAATTTTCAAAGATTGTTTTCAAATTGATTTCGAAAAATGTTTTAAAAGCTTGTTTTCTCAAATAAATTATTTTACATATAAAATACGTGTTTTTGCACTATTTGAGCAAATGAGAAGAAGAATTAAAGGGTATGGTAAAACAGGCGGTATGGGACACATGCGTTTATCTTATCGGTTAATTCCTGACTTGTCCGTTTGATCGTTTTAACCTTTGGGTCGTGTTTACCGATGAGATGAGGTAAACATTTTACTACTTTCTAATGTGGCATTTACTAGCAGTTAGTAAATTGTTTGGTGCGAATGTGTGGTATGGGATGCAGTTAACACTTTTCGGGTTCCTACCTGAGAGTTTGTGACACATCTGTCTTCGAGACGTATTTGCCAGTTTTGGACCTTCGGGTCATTGGTCCTTCGGGATGTTTTTCATTACGATGTATTTGTCCTTCGGGATGTTTGTCATTGCGAGGTATTTGTCCTTCGAGAGGTTTGTCTTCGAGACGTGGCGCCTTATTTTGAGAGAACAGTACTTGGCAGGTTTCGGCCAAAAGCACGTGCTATATCATTGAGATGATTTCATTGATTATTTATGATTTTCCAAGGATATCGCCTTTTTACATTATTGGCCATTTGAGCCATTTGAGATATCATATATATGGTGATCACATCTTTGGAAATTTGAACTCCTTTGAGCCATTTGAGATATCATATATATCGCCTTTTTACATTACCTTTTGTTGTTGTAGTCTTTTTTCTTGACACTGATATCTATATTATTTTGACTCGTTGTATATGTTGTGGTCTTCGAACCACTTATGATGTATCATTTTGCATTGTACTAGGGATGTATCTATATATATGTATATATCTATAGTTTACTGTTCTATGATGTACATTTTATTTGTTGTATTTTGTTCTGATAGATCTGTTTGCCACATATAGTTTTGTATTAAGCATTTATTATATATGTCGATCCACTTAGGATGGAAAAAAATTAGAGCATTAATCAACGTATTTAATAGATGTTTAAGACAAAGCTATAGATGGTGGCTCCTAACCAGCCCTATTCTCCGCATTAGCCGATAGTATTCCCCAGAAATACTCTTTGTTAATATGGGTCTCGGAGTAGGGCATCACAGCTTGGTATCAGAACTGAGTTCCGAACAAAATATGATAAACATAAAACATAAACATATATTACGGTACATCCTAGTATGATACAAGTTCTACGAATCCCTTAATCATCGTGTCTTTGTCCTTTTTCGTGTCCTTTAGGGTAGATAAGTTGGGAATACGTCTAGGAATGCATTTTTAGTTCCGTAGTATTCCATAATTGAATTAGTGATATCTACCCTGTGAATAATCTTTATCTTATCTTAACTTTTAGCTAATGGCTAGAAGAGGCAGAGGACAACGCTTGGATGCTGGGCAGTCCAGCGGCTCACATCTAGACGGTGTGTATATGTCTACCGGAGTTATTTAGGAGCACTCAACCGCCAGCTCCTATTCCAGCATCTCCTCCGTGAAAGTCTTCCTTTGCGCTCATGTGTAGTGATTTCTCCCATCTCAGAGGCAAGCCGTTCAAAGATTCCGAGCCTGTATTAGAGGTCCAGGCTTGGATTCACATGTGTGAGTGCATCTTCTCTCGCATGGAGCTTTCTGATGACCACGGGATTCTTGTAGCATCGAGTATGCTACAAGAGCATGCTCTCAACTGGTACGAGCTTATCATTGCCAAGCTCGATGAGTACACTCTCACTTGGACACAGTTTAAGGAACGATTCTAGCTTAAGTTCGTTCTTGAATCAAAGAAAGCCTTATTAGCCCATCGCTTCCTCAAGTTGAAGCAAGGGAAATCTTTTGTTTCTGATTATGTGTCTTCCTTCGAGGCTTTATCCAAATATAGTCCCAAATATATTAGCAACTCTTACAATAAGAATTTGAAGTTTGTATCTGGTTTGAAGAAATATATGTAGAAGTCTCTGATGCTCCAGCTTAAGTTTTCGAGGAGTTAGTTGACGCGGCGCTTCACCTCGAAGCCGTCGAGAAAGAGAGGGATAGTAGTGATGAGACTGAGGTTCGCAAGAACCCCAGTAAGAAGAAGTTCCCATTTTACAAGTCGAAGTCTTTTCCTCACAACAAGAAGAAGAAATTTGTTGGTTCCATTTCTCAGCCTCGTGGAGCATCTCAGAAGGGGTGTTTCAACTATGGCTCATCTGATCATATGATCGGTGATTGCCCTAAGCCTCTTATTTGCTGCTATTACAAGAAGGAGGGTCAGTGAGTTACCACTTGTCCTATTGCTCCGAATAATTCTAAATCTAGCAAGCTGAATGTAGTGGATGGTTCTCGAGGTTCTTCTCAACGCAGAGGTACATCTCCTTCTATCCTTGAAGGTTCTTTATTGTTTCATGACTGATCTATTTGAGTCCTCTTCGATACGGATGCATCGCATTCATTTGTATCGAACGAGCCCGTCGTTGATGTTCCTTTGGATGTTTCTTGTTTGTTTACTTCATTGAGGATTGCGAATCCTATCGGGGGATCTACAACGCTTAGCATGCTTTGTGAGGATGTTGAGATTGTTTTGTGTGGCATTTCTTTCCATGTGAATCTGTATGTTATTTCTTTTCTGGGTTTTGATATGATTTTGGGTATGGACCGACTAATACGATACGATGCCAGGATTATTTGTTCTGAAAGAGTTTTATATCTTCGATATCCAGATTCGTCTAATCAGCTATCACTTGTTATTCCGAATATGATTAATTCCGAAGCATCTTTATTTTCTCTCGAATCATGAGATGATGATGATATATCTCGTATTCCTGTTGTTTGTGACTTCTCTAATGTGTTTGAGCCTGTTTCGGGTTCACCACCCGAGCGGGCTATCGAGTTCCGCATTGAACTCATTCCAGGCGCGCAGCCAGTCAGTCGTCCTCCCACAAGGATGTCTACAAAGGGAAATGAGGAACTCAAGAAGCAGTTGTTGGAGCTTGAACTAAGCAGTTTATCCAGTCTAGTTCTTCACCGTGGGGTGCGGCAGTCGTCTTCATGAATAAGTCTAATGGTACTCTTAGGCTTTGCATCGATTATTGCAAGCTTAATGAGGTAACCATCAAGAATAAGTATCCGTTGCCTATGATCGATGGTATGTTAGATCAATTGAGTGGTGCTAAGGTCTTTTCTCAGCTCGACCTTGCCACTGGTTTTCATCAGCTATGAGTTGCAGAGGATAACATTCCTCTCACAACTTTCCGCACTCATTATGGTTTTTTGAGTGGCTCGTTATGTCGTTCGTTTTGACGAATGCTCCTGCTTTCTTTGCCAATCTTATGAATCGAGTATTCCAGGAATATCTCGATAATTTCGTCCTTGTGTTTATTGATGACATCCTTGTCTACTCTAAGTCTAAAGCCAACCATGCTCACCATGTGATAATTGTTTTGAGTACCCTTCATCAACATCAAATCAAAGCCAAATTCTCTAAGTTACACTTTTTGGAGAATAAGGTGAAGTTCTTAGGCCACATTGTTTCTTCTGAGGGCATTTCGGTCGATCCATCGAAGATCGAAGCCACCTAGAATTGGAAGAGGCCAGAGAATGTTACTGAGATTCATAGCTTCCTTAGATTGGTTGGTTCTTACTGTTGATTCGTTAAGGATATTTCTGCATTGTGCTTCCTCTAACTAGCCTTACCAGGAAAGGCGTTCGATTTATTTGGTCAGATAAGTGTAAAGCATCTTTTCAACAATTGAAGGAGCTTCTCACTAATGCTTCTATTCTTGTGGTTCCCAAAGGAATCATGATCTCGTTGTCTACACCGATGCTAGTAGATGTACCCTTAATGTCGTGCTTATGCAGAGGGATCAGATAGTTGCTTATGCTTCTAGGCAACTACGGCCGAATGAAGTTCGCTACGCCACTCATGACCTCAAGTTAACTACCATAGTCTTCACCTTGAAGATTTGGCGACACTATTTATTAGGCGTGCGCTTTATTCTCTATACTGATCATAAGTCTTTAAAGTATCTGTTCACCTAGAAGGAGCTCAATATGCGACAACATCATTGGCTCGAGTTCCTTGCCTCTTATAACTTTATATCCAGTGCACTCCTGGAAAGGTGAACTGAGTCGCTGATGCACTTAGTCCAAACATTCGGCCATTGTTTCTATAATGCTAGCCGAGTGGGATGTTTTAAAGACCTTTTTTTTTATGATATTCGTGATCATTCTCTAGCTTCTGATTCTCCTATTTTATTATTTAGTTTGGAAGCTCAACCCAGCTTATTGGATCGTATTGCCGATGCTCAGCGATAAGATCCAGGTCTTGTGCATCTCATTTAGTTTATGAGTCTGAATCCCATGACGAGCAGTTGAGGGATTTCAGCATTAATTCGCAAGGATGTCTTCGTATGAAGAACCGTTTAGTCGTGCCTTCTGATTCTGGACATAGGCGGGACATTCTCGATGATTGTCACTGTTCTAAGTATACCATTCATCCCGATAGTAGCAAGATGTATGGCGACATGAGACGTCTTTATTATTGGAAAGGCATGAAACATGATGTGGCAAGTTATGTGAGTAATTGCATGACTTATCCACTCATCAAAGCCAAGCATCAACGCCCTTCTGGTCTTCTTTAGCCTCTTAAGGTCCTACTGTGCAAGTGGGATAAGATTTCCATGGATTTCATTGATGGCCTACCTCATTTGAGATCAGACCATTGCAGTATTTGGGTTATTGTTGATCGCCTCACTAAGTCTGCTCACTTCATTCCTATAGTCTAATAGGACCGCTTCTCATCGGCAGAGTTATATATCAAGAAAATCATGAGACTTCATGGTATTCCTAGTTCGATTTTTTGTTACTATGATCCGCTTTTTATGAGTCATTTCTGGCAGTCTTCAGCAAGCTTTGGGAACAAAGATTAATTTCAGAATAGTATATCATTCGTGGTCTGATGGAAAAACTGAATGGGTGAATCGTATTCTTGAGGATCTTCTTTGTGCTTGCATTCTGGATTTTGGTGGTAGTTGGGAGGACTACTTACTGCTTGTAGAGTTCTCCTATAACAACAGCTTTCAGTCTAGTATCAGTATGGATCCTTTCGAAGCCTTATACGGAATGCCTTGTCGATCACCATCTTGTTGGTTAGAATCCGGGGATAAGCTTATTTTTGGCCCCGATTCTATTCGTGATTCTTCTTAGAAGATTATTCTTATTTGGTAGAGAATGAAAGAGGCACAGAGCCGTCAGAAATCCTACATGGACAACCGTAGGAAGCCTCTCGAGTTCTCTATCAGTGATCTCGTCTTTATTCGTGTATCTCCTTTGAAGGGGGTTATGCATTTCGGTACGACTGGGAAATTGGCTCCTGGCTTTATAGGACCATTTCCTATTACTGAATGTATTGGCCCTGTGGCTTATAGAGTTTCACTTCCTGCTCATCTATCTGGCATTCATGACGTGTTTCACGCCTCCCAGCTTCGAAAGTGTCTTCGAGAATCAGATTCTATTATCGATTCTCCTGATTTGCAAGAGCTTGAGATCTCACCAGACCTATCTATTGTGCAATAGCCCATTCACGTACTTGCTTCGGAGGTGAGACACCTTTAAAACAAAGGCATGTCGTTCGTTAAAGTTTAATGGTTCGCAAATCACAATGACCGCGCTTGGGAAACCAAAGAGTTTACCGAGCGATCCTACCTTGATTTTCTTTCTTCGCATAGCGATGGTGAGAATATTTTATGTCAAGCTTATCTTTTTCTTTCGATTGATGAAATAATTATATTGAATACAAACTCTTCTCTAGAAATTGTGCGGACGTAATTTTCATAAGAGGGGAGTCTGTAACAAGCCTGCTTTGGTAATTACCGGTTAATATTAAATTATAACAGTAGTTATAATTTAATATTGTGAATTAAAACAAATTGGAGATTTTAAATTGTTTATTTGGAATAAATAATGAATTTTGGAAATAAAATGTGAAAATAAAGTTTAAAAACTTTATTTTGTTTGTTTGGGTTAATAATGAATGGAATATGATTTTATTTAGTGAAGATGCAATAATTTTATTAATTAATGCAAATTACTTCTTTTAATAATTTTTAAAGGAAGTATTTGATTTTTAAAGGTTGTCTATTTAAATAAAAAGGTGAAATTTGGTTTAAAATGTGTTTTGATTAGAAAGTTGAGTTTGAAATGGTTTATTATGTTTTTCTAAGCAAGAATATAATTTTTGTAGAACTTTGGAAGTTGAAATAAGATTTTATGCATTTAATTGTGTAAATTGTGTATTTTTGTAAAATAAGGGTTTTTAATAATAAAAATGCTTTTAGAACTAAAATTATCTTTTAATATGATGAAAAATATTGTATTCATATGTATGTAGGTTTACATTGATTGTTTGGATAATAATTTAAAAGAAAATGTAATTTGTTTTATAAAATAGTGTACATATGTGCATTTTGGTTTAAGTGTTAAATAAATTCACTTAGCCTAGTTAGTTTTCTTTTAATTTTTGGTTCAAAAGCCCGTCTTAACTTGAAAATGAGGTGTAACGACCCACCCTTCTCAACCCTCGAAAATCGACACAAATACTCCACTGTATTATATGCCGAAGATCGAGTGCCAGGAAAAGACAGATTGCTGGGGAAAAAGAAAGAAGGAGGTAGAAGAAGAAATAGAAAACAATATCAGAATCTCACAAACGCAGTGGAACAATATATAATAGATAAATGACAGATTTTTAAATCAAACGAACTATATCTATTTATACATTACATCATCAGAGTAGAATACAAATCAATAACACAATTTAGGACAGTTTTAATATCTTGTCCTTCCAAAGCTAAATATACAGCTACACTGCACAGCGGAAATATAAATCTACAGAAATACGCCTCGTCATCCAGCTCGTCTCCTAAGCTCTACAGCAGTCATCCTAGAATCTGTACTCTATAATACTCGGTCTGACCCGGGCATTATAGTTAAATAACACCCGAGTCAGTGTGGAAAACCAGCATGAGAAAACACACTCAATTGGATTATTAAAGTTTCAAAATCGTTTGAAATCATGGGTATCTCATAAGACCATGCCACAAATAAATATGCCGGGTTTTTACCTTACGATAACCAAAACATTTTTATCAAAATCCGTCTGATATTATAATAGTGTCTATAGAAAGTAAAATAGAATCTAGCTGAAATGCTTTCATCTCACGTTTCAGCAATAGTTGGGCACAATCAAAACCGTACAGGCGCTTATTAGACATTGGATTCCATACAAAGGCAGGGCTACTGGGGTACCGCCTGTCATAGTATGTGGTCTAGATCACTATACCGAGGATCCACCCTGATCCCCTGCATCACAAGACCGAAGCTACCCCTTACTGGATAGTCTGAATAAGTTCACCCTACGGTTGGGATCAGCAACTTCCCACACAACCGAAATAAAGGGTGTGAGAAATGCAGATTAAGGATCTTAAGGCTAAGGATAAACACTAGAGGGGGGTGAATAGTGTTTTAGAGAATTGTTAAATCTTTCTGAGTTTTTGTTAATTTAAACACAAATGTATGCAATATTCATACACAAAAATGATCACGGAATCAAACACAAACGCAAATATAAAGTAAAAGCAGTAAAGGAAAGAACACACCGGATTTTATACTGGTTCGTAGTTACCCTACATCCAGTCCCACACATAAGTACGGATTTCCTTTCAAAAACAATCTTTACAATTACACCCTCGATTTCAAGGCTACGAGGTACACTCTCCAGAATCACAATCCTCTGGATAGAGATAAATGATTTCCCGGGCAATAAGTTCACCCAATTGATTTCCCAAGGCTACAATCACACCTTATCTCGCTTGATTGATTTTCAAGGCTACAATCATACCTTTTCTCGCTAAGTTGATTACAAAAATCCTATAACTCTGAATAGAACTGAGGATCTTGTTGAGATAGTGATAGAGAATCAAACCAGAGATAATCTAGTTAGATTCAATGTTGATTTCGGTAGAGTAATGATAAGAATTTGTATATAGTAATGTGGAAGAAGAAGAGAAGTGAAAAACCAGAAAAACTTAATTAAAATTCATTGAAACTAACCCCTATTTATAGAAGAACAACAACCATGTCCATTCATGAAGAGTTATGACGAACAGAAACTTCTTTTGAAATTTAAATTTTGAACTCAACTGACACCATGTCGACATGGGGTACTTGAGTATGTCGACATCCCAAAGGGATTTTTGGTGTTTTGATTTTCTTTGAAAATAACCATTATTTTATATTAAAACTATTTTAAACATTGTAAATATACCTGACTATAGTTAAAATACATAAGTAAGTATAGAGAATAATATATACAAAGTTTTACTATAATTTTATATTTAAAATCTATGTATAAATATTTAAAAGATAGTTTAAAAACAAGGATAATTTGATTTTGAAATTAAAGATTATTTTGAGGCTAAAAGTATTTGAAATCAGGATAGATGTTTTTTGATGTTTTTAAAAGGAAGGTTTTGAAATCATTTTGAAAACAAGATATAATTTTGAAAAATCATTTTGAATAAAAAGTTAGCGGATACAAAACAATGTTCCACTAGATTTTTTCCTAGGTTCCATCCTAGTTAGGGTTCCATCCCTTTAACAGGCTCGAAGTGGATTCCATTCCACGAATAAATTGGATTTTAAGATGCCAGTGCTTTTCTACGAGTTTTAACAAAATTTCTAATCAAAAAACAATAAATTACTTGAACTCTTGAACTCTGAATAATCTTGATACTCATGAGTCTTCAATCTTGATATCTTGAATCTCTATACTGTACAGTCATCATTCTTGTTACCTGCATGGTTAAATCCTGCATATACATATATATTTGAACTTATACTGTTAGTATTTATATTTTATAATCTATTCTAAGGTTGTTGTCATCAAAACCATCATCTCACAGACTAACAATCTCCCTTTTTTTATGACGACAACCTTTGTTTATAAAATATTACTTCTATCCTAATAACTCCCCCTTAATCTATGCCTAACTATTCTATTTTATACTTCTCCCCCTTTGTCATCAACAAAAAAAACTAACTCTAAACTATATAACACCAAACTATATAACTCCCCTTCATTCTTCGACAAAATACCTGCATTAATAAACTTATACAATGGAATATAGAATTGATAGTCACAATAATGAATCAAATATTATATACATGTCAATGTATAATTATACATGTTTTGTACAACAAACATCAATCCATACTAAATATTAATCAAATTCAAAACAAGCCAAAGCAAATGAAATGAAATCAATCAAGGCAAACAATTCAAACAAAGCAACCAAATAAAATTAAACGTTACATGGAACTTCCACCCATCCTTCTTCTCCAAAGATAGGGTCTGCCTTAATAGCATCCCAATTCTCATTGTCGTTGGTGAGAGAGACTGGAGGATGTGCTTCGTTATCATCCTTGTGTAGGGAGGAAATCATCCATCGTATTGCATCGAAATGCCTTTCTTGCTCCTTGATCATCTGCATTTGACTCAATTCTAAGTGTCGCTGGTTATGAAGAATGAACGAGAGAATATTCTTGAACGAATCAAGAGTTTCTTCAAGATTTTCGGATAAGTTATGAACTGGATTAACCATATTTGGATTTGTGAGAAGAATGAGAGATAAAGTAGGTAAGAAATAGTTTTCAATGATGAATTCTGGAAGAAATAGGTATTTATAGGTGTAGAAATTCGTTTGAAATGAATAGACATATGGTAAATATTCAAATTTCAAATTCAAAATGAATTGTCATTTCTGACCAGTGCATGTCGACATGATCATAGGGGGTATGTCGACATGGTGTAGTGAAATTTGATAATATATTTTGATTTTGTGAATAATTGTGTGTGTATATATATATATTTATATAATATACTAACATTTATTCTGGAGATAAGATAAGCTAGATAACAGAAAGAAATTCCATTTCATTTCATACTAAGACGATACAATGATTAATCATAAAGAACTACACGAACATTCAAATCAAAATAAACTAAAACAAATACAACAAGATACGAAAATGTAGAACTAGTTAGACGATGATGATGATGAAGAAAGTCCAAGTTTCTTGTTGACTTTGGAAATGAACTTGTTCATCTTGGATGAAATTTTGTCCAACTTCTTACTAACGGATCGTTTAAGAATCCGTTGATTCTCAACATTCGTCTGTTGGTTTTTAAGAAGGGTTTTATTGGATGGATTAGGAGGATAGTCGATGCTTTCCAAAGAGGTTTCACCTTCTTCTTCTTCTTCTTTAGTTTCCATTTCATCCCCTTCTTCTTCTTCTTCGTCTTCCTCTTCTTCCATTTCCTCATGAGCCAAACACTCTTCCTTTTCGGCAAAAGTCTCATAAGGTTGAAAAACAAATGGAATTTTCATAAGCGAAATGTTGGAATGATTGAAAACTTTTTTAGAAACAAATTCTTCGTCTTTGAAATCCACTCCAAAATAGTTAAAAATCCGAGTGAGATAAATTCCATGATACAAGGTATTCTCACTTATTTCAAGATTTTTGGGATGAAGTTCATCCAAAATAACTTGCGCCCAATTTATGTCATAATTTCCAAAAATAACAAAAAGTGCTTTGCAAACTTTTGAAGTAGGATTGTTAAAATTCCCCTATCTTGGGGTCAAAGTATGTTGCAAAAGAAGATTGACAATTCTTGCTTTTGGTCGAAAATTTCGATTTTTGAATTCAGAATTATCATTCCCTTCGAAAATGTGATGAAATGTCTCACGATTATTTTCATCGATTTTAAAATTAGAGAGATCCATTTCCGTACTCTTGCAATTGAGAATGGTACCCAAAAGATCATAATTCAAAACAATTCTAGTGCCTTTGACACTACTCCAAATTTCATCCTCATTTCCATTATAAAATCCACAGTTTAAATTAGCATAGAAAATTTTGACAAGATTTGGATAGCAAACAAAATCATTTTGAGAAGCATCAACAAGACTAAGAATTTGATTGTTTGAAAAAAGAGAATCAATTTCATAAGAAGAAAGATCTTGAAAGATAGCAAACTTTCCGGGATGGACTTTGGCATAATTAGCATAATTGATGTATGCTTTTATTGCCTCCGGATCATTGAAGAGTTGCTCTTTTATCTTTCTGGAAATTCTCATGGTGGAGGGGTTGCTTGAAGAAGCCATTAAAGTAGAGAGTACAGAGCCTGAAGTTTTGAAGATAGAGTTTGAATTTGAAAATGATAGTGAAAAGATATGATAAAAGATAGTGAATAAATAGATTCTCAAAGGACATGTTCTCTGGTCAAAAGATGCCTTTTCAGAGAATTGAATGAAGTGAAAATGTGTAGGGAAATTCAACCATTTGAATTCAAATTTTGAATTTCAAATTCTGGTACCCATGTCGACATCATGGTAGGGACCATGTCGACATGTGCCAGTGAATTTTTGTGATTTATTTTTCCTAAGTTTTCTAATAAATATATATACTTTATTATTTTTAATGTCTATATATTTCTGAAATATTATTGGACTTACAGTATACTTCAGAAAGTATCATTATACTATTAAAAATAATAAAAAATAATAATAAAATAATAATAAAAAATAGAAAATAAAATTTATAATTCAAACAACACACCAATTAAAAATCAATCAATTAAGCATCTAATTCTAAGCAAGCAATTTCAACCAATTATATTGTAAATGTATACCTTTTCTTGAGTCCGTTTCTCTGAATTCGTCAAAGTCGTGAACTGCCGTGAAACACAAATTTGAATTATTTGTTTTCTGATCATCATCACTTGAGGATGAGTCTGAATCATCTAAAGTAGCAGTAAATGCATGCTTTCGTTTCTTTGCTGGATCATTGGTCATAGAAGGATTCTGCCTTTTTTGATACGGACAGTCTCTTTTGATGTGGCCTGGTTCATCATAGTTGAAACATTTGACATTATTTGGCACTACATTCTGATTTCTAGAGTTCTTACAGTTGTTTCTCTTGATATTATTCGTCTTTCTGTATTTCAGGAATTTTCTAAAATTTCTGGTCATAAAGCCTATCTCTTTATCATTATCACTGTTTGAGTCTGATCCATCGGTCAATGCATTGAATGCCATTGATTCTTTTCAGATGCTTTGCTTTCTCTTCTCCTAATCATTTGGACTTCAAATGACATTAGATTTCCAATTATTTCTTCTATCTTTAAGGTACTAATGTCATTTGCCTCTTCGATCGCAAGTGTCTTTTGATCCCATTCTGGAGGAAGGGAATTTAAAATTTTTCCGACTTGATCTTCTTCAGAAAATTCCTTTCCCAAGGATACTAAAGAGTGCATAATATCCTGAAATCTGCTATACATATCTGAAATAGACTAATTAGGGTTCATTTTAAATAATTGAAACTGGTTTGTGTGCATTGAGATTTTGGTCTGTTTAACTTTGCTTGTTCCTTCGTGAGTTACTTGCAAAGTTTTCCAGATTTCATATGAAGACTTACAAACTGACACTCTATTAAATTCATTTCTATCAAGTGAACAAAACAGAATATTCATTGCTTTAGAATTGTTTTGTGCAACAGTCTTTTTCTCAGCGGTCCACTGTGCAAAATCAGTTGTGGGTTCAGAATATCAGTTTGTGTGATATTTCAACTGTCCAATCCTATAGATTGTAAATATATTTTCATCCTATATGCCTAATATGCATAGTTACTGCCATTAAAAAGTGGTGGTCTGACAGTAGACTGACCTTCTACAAATGAACTAGTGACAGGGATACTAGTGTTAGTAACAATACCAGTGTTGGTAGCCATTTTGAATTTTTTTTCAAAAATCAGATTATGAAACTTTGAAAACCTTGCTCTGATACCAAATGTGAGAAATGCGGATTAAGGATCTTAAGACTAAGGATAAACACTAGAGGGGGGGGGGGGTGATTAGTGTTTTAGAGAGTTGTTAAATCTTTTTGAGTTTTTGCAATATTCATACACAAATATGACCACAGAATCAAACACAAATGCAAATATAAAGTAAAACCAGTAAAGGAAAGAACACACCTATCTTTTACACTGGTTTGGAGTTACCCTACATCCAGTCCCACACACAAGTACAGATTTCCTTTCAAAAACATTTTTACAATTACACCCTCGATTTCAAGGCTACGAGGTACACCCTCCAGAATCACAATCCTCTGGGTAGAGATGCTTGATTTCCGGGGCAACAAGTTCACCCAATAATTTCCCAAGGCTACAATCACACCTTATCTCGCTTGATTGATTTTCAAGGCTACAATCACACCTTTTCTCGCTAAGTTGATTACAAAAATCCTATAACTCTGAATAGCACTGAGGATCTTGTTGACACAGTGATAGAGAATCAAACCAGAGATAATCTAGTTAGATTCAATGTCGATTTCGCTAGAGTAATGATAAGAATTTGTATATAGAAATGTGGAAGAAGAAGAGAAGTGAAAAACCAAAAGAAGTTAATTAAAATTCATTGAAACTAACCCCTATTTATAGAAGGACAACAACTATGTCCATTCATGAAGAGTTATGACGAATAGACACTTATTTTGAAATTTAAATTTTGAACCCAACTGACACCATGTCGACATAGGGTACTTGAGTATGTCGACATCCCAAAGGGATTTTTGACGTTTTGATTTTCTTTGAAAATAACCTTTATTTTACATTAAAACTATTTTAAACTTTATAAATATACTTGACTATATTTAAAATACATAAGTAAGTATAGAGAATAATATATACAAAGTTTTACTATAATTTTATATTTAAAATCTAAGTATAAATATTTGAAAGTTAAAAATATTATATTTAAAAGATAGTTTAAAAAAAAGGATAATTTGATTTTGAAATTATAGATTATTTTGAGGCTAAAAGTATTTGAAATCAGGATAGATGTTTTTTGATGCTTTTAAAAGGAAGGTTTTGAAATCATTTTGAAAACAAGATATAATTTTGAAAAATCATTTTGAATAAAAAGTTAGCGGATACAAAACAATGTTCCACTAGATTTTTCGTAGGTCCCATCCTACTTAGGGTTCCATCCCTTTAACAGGCTCGAAGTGGATTCCATTCCACGAATAAATTGGATTTTAAGATGCCAGTGCTTTTCGATGAGTTTTAACAAAATTTCTAAATAAAAAAACAATAAATTACTTGAACTCTAGAAATCTTGATAATCTTGATACTCCTGAGTCTTCAATATTGATATCTTGAATCTCTATACTGTACAGTCTTCATTCTTGTTACCTGCATGGTTAAATCCTGCATATACATATATATCTAAACTTATACTGTTAGTATTTATATTTCATTATCTATTCTAAAGTTGTTGTCATCAAAACTATCATCTCACGGACTAACAAAGGGACCTCTAGACAGGGGTGACCTTACCCTAATTGGTTGTTAGCCACATAGCCTTATGTGCACCTCCCATGTTTTAGCCATTCCCGGTTGATGAGGTTCGAGGCTATGCATTATCTTTTTAGCACACATTCACTTGGAATGCTCATCGTCCTCCCGACGATGTTCTGAAAGCACTCGTCCATACAAGTCCGTTCCGGGTACGAACGGAACCGAAGGCACTATTCCTACCACATCCATTTTGGAATCAACCTCAAGATTAGTAGCAATTAGCCCTTGCACTTCACTGCTCCATCTTTGACTCCAAGCTCTTGTCTTCCTCATGAAAACGTTCAAATCGGGTCGAAGTGGTTTTCGAGAAATTAATCCCGTTCCTAGTCTCTTCGAAGCAATCAGCGCATTGTCCAATATTAATAGTCGGTTATTTTACTATCAAACAACATTCACAAGCAACCATCAGTTTTTAAATAATTTTCCAAATTATTTATTTCAAAATATCTTCGCAAGATATTTTCCATACTACATCCCTTTGAAACAGGTTTTTTCAATTACTTTCCTTTCCAGAATAAATTTCCAAATATTGTTTATTTCCACTGAAAATTACCAAGTCTAAGTACTTAGATTTTAAAAATAAATATACTTTAGAACCGTTTAAATTAAAACCACTTAAAAACTTTACTCAAAAATATATACTTTAAAAATATTTAAATAAAAACTACTTAAAACACTTTATTATTTAAAATACTAGTTATGAAATTTTATACTAATTTCACATGTAAAACTTAAGTTAAAACAAATTTTAAAATAAAAGTTACGAAAAACTTTAGCCAAACTATATTTAAAATAAAACTACTTTATAAAATATAAATATTTATAATTATCTTTTTAAACCATAATACCAATTAACTTTTCAAAATAATTACTAATATAACCAATCTAATAAATATTTACCTTTAAAACTTTAAACAACTTAAATAATAATTTTCAAAAACATTCTTTTAAAACAACTTTAAAACTTTGACTTAAACTTACAAATCTGCTTGAAAACGTACTTGGCTTTTCAAGGAAAAACATTTCCTTTCACACCTTTAAAAATAAACCACTATTTATTTTTAAAACAAATTACTCATTCCTTTATAAATTCCCACCATGAATTTATACTTCCAAATACCCATTGCTATCTTATTTCACTTTATAAACCTAGTTACAAATTCCATAGTCTCATCTCCCTTTTAAAACACAGTTTCAAACATTAAATAAATTTCCAACTCAATTTTCCAAAATTTACTCCATTTAGAAATAAATTCCTTTACTTATCCAATTTATTTCAAAACCCATTAATTTCAGATTTACTCCTTTATCATGATTAAAAATCTTATTTTAAACTGAAAATACCATTTTCATACTTTATTTCAGAATTCTTCTTTTATTTCTTTCCAAACCGTTTAAATCCTGAATTTAAAAATAAATTCTTTAATTTTATAAAAAATACCACTCAAGCCCTTTATTTATTTCCATTTATTCAAAATATCTTTTCCCATACTCGGGATTTATTAATTAGAATTTAAAAATAAATTTTTATTCTTTTCCAATTTGTTCTTTATTTATTCCAATTCTTTATTATTATTTACTTAAAGATTTCCCTTTTTATATCCTTAAAAAAAAATCCAAGCTCTATATTTTTTTTTATTCTCTCAAATATCAATATATATTCAACCAAGCCATAACACTCAATAATTTCAATTTCCAATATAATCAATAAAATCATCACGGACTATCACTTAAACATAGGCTATAAAAATAAATTCCACTACTTTGAGGAATCCAGTTGGATCCCTCTAACCGGTTTCCCTGCTTCCACAGATGTTAGTGCAACAATTTAAAATACCAATCTCGCTTCAAGGTGGGATATCACGGTATAAAAGGTCATATGCTGTTATGAGGGCGCATAAGGTCTTATCCGCTATATAATGTGGGAAATCAATCACTCCAATATATGCTTTATATACTATTATATATATACTATCACATCCAAACTAATAACAATTATCAACGCAATCGAACAACCAATAATTTAAATTTATTTATTTAAATTTAAAAAGTAATCCATATAGGAGAGATTAACTCACCTTTGATTTGATTTGCAATCTGATCCATCTTGATTATTTCCTTCACGATTTTGGACCTTGTACAACATTATATGTTTAATTAAATATTGAATAAATCAAATAATTTATCACTATTTATTTATTTATTTATTTATTTTAAACCAATAATTTGGTTTTTAAACTAATTTTCCTTTTGGTAAATTATTTTTAATAACTAAATAGCTAAATAAGCTTATTAAATAAATCGATCACTCTAAATACATATTTTTTAAAAAACAACCAGTAAGTTAAAAGATGTATATCTATTTTTTTATTTCTTTCATTTTGGAACTACATGTCTGTATATATAAAATAGTCTATATTAAATCAAAATTAAAAAAAAATTGCAAAATAAAATAACCGCAGAAATCTAACTACCTTACTGACGAAAACCACCAAAACCCAGTCGCGACCAACAGCCTTTTGCTGACGAACCATCCACCTGCGATGCGAACCCACCATCAATCACAATCGATGCCGATCCCTAAAGAATGATGATGCCGTATCTCGCTGAACCCATCAACCACCCAATCTCGTCGCTGCTTCGCCCAAACGAGCTCGCGATCTCCTTTTGCCGTGTTCGAGAAACCCAGCCGCCGCACCCCCACGTCGCGACCCACAGCCCCATACCGCTCAAGTCGTGTTCGACCTAATATGCTTCCACTCGAGCTCAATTCCAAAATAGCTTGGTCGCCATTCGATAAAACAAGATGAAGTATATTTTTTTGGAAGAGGCTACGGCCATGATTTTAATTTTATATTTATCTTTTGGGTTTCGATTTCTTTCTATTTTTATTTTAATGAAGATGCGTAACTACTAACATTTCTTTTTAAAAAAAGACGCGTGTTATACAATTGAACACGTGTTTAAAACTCCTGTACTTGTCTGCTCCTGCCATGATGTTTCAATGCAAATTTTATTATTTATGTTAAATTTAAATTCAAATTCAAATCGTCTTGGTTACCGCAACCCACAATCTCGATTTCCAATCGAGGTGTGCTGCTTGGTGTTTATAATGTTAAACCCCTATTCCGAATGCAATGGAAAAGATTTCGAGTCCTAATTCGATCGTATGGAGAAGATAGCTTTTGGATCCAGTTATTATATTGAATTTCGATATAGATTTCAGCGTATTTATCTACCGTATGGCCAAAAGATCACTCCAAACAATTCGAAAATTGAAATTCGATAATAATACACTATTACGGATGCAATGGAACTGGTTTCGTCGAATTACGAGACTGTACCTCGGAAAGCTATTTTTAAATACCGATTTAAACTATATATTTTTAAAACTGAACATACTGCTTTTGAATTCGATTTTAAAAGTTCTATTACCTTCAGTATTGTTAATACAAATTTTATAAGTCGTTAAACTATTTTTAACAAGCTTAAAACTCTAGATTTAATATTTTATCCAACTTCCAATTATTAGATTCAATAATTTAATTGCCAAATAAATAATGATATTTGAAACTCAAGTTAAACTAATTTCCAAATATTTAAAATCAATTAAATATTTCAATTTCAAATATCTAAGGATTCCGGGTTGTCACATGAGGAAAGAGGAAAACACTCTACTGTACTTACAAAAATTTATCTCACCTTCTTCCTCCAACCAGTAAAGAGAGATTCACCAATTTTCAAATTCCAAGCTTTCAAAACTCAAAATTTCTTCAAGCAATTTGAGATTTTTATCAAACTAAAGTGAATTCAAACGTAATCTAATCCCAAATCCTAAATATTTTCATCAAAATCCTATTTTGAGTTGAGAGTTGTCTGTTAGTTTGTTTTCCCTTTTTGCATGTGTTGTTTCTTCTTCTATAGGTTTTTGAAGGCTAAAAACAAGAAAAAGCTCCAATCTTTCAGCTCTAATCCGAGTTTTTGCACCGTAAAAGCAAGGTGAGTTGAATAACTCGGAAAAAATAGCTAAGATAAGCTTCAAAATTTCAAAGCATTGAAAAATTAGTCTCTGTACATTGATTCCCGAAGTTGTTTTGGTTTCTATTCAAAACTAATCTGTCTCTTACTTTGCATGCTGATAACTTTCAATTCTGGCAACGAAACACTGTCGAATTTTTTCCAGTAGTTAGTTCAGATGTAGTAGTATGTGCCTGTAAAATTTTATTTATTAATTCATCTATTTGCTGCTCCAAATTTGCTCTGGAAAATCAATAAAAGCACTGTAATTCACCTGTACATATTTCCATTTTCTAAGTTGTTGCAAACATAGCCTAGGTCCATGCTTGAGACATCGTATCTTTTTCATCTCCTGTCGAAATTCATTGATTTTTTTTATTTGAAATTGAAGTTTTATACTACATGAAAACTAATTTTCAATTCAATCATAGGTCATTGTTCCTCTGTTTCATGCCTGCAAGTTGAACTCAAGATGGTTTTTAAACTTGGGTATATTTTCATTTTGAGCTGCTGCAAACATAGCATGAGTCCATGTTTGAGACAACATATCTTTTTCACTTCCTACCGGAATTAATTGATTCTTTTTTATTTGAAAGTTGAAGTTTTCTACTATATACATACCAATTTTCATTTCAATCTGAGGTGGTTTGGTCACCTGTTTTTTGTCTGAAAGTTGAACCCGAGAGATTTTTCAGACCTGGGCAAATTTCAACACGGCATGAGTCCATGTTTGGAATTCCATATCTTTACCAATTCTTGTCAAAATTCTGCGAATCATTTTCCAATCATAGATAAATTATTCTGCTTTGTGTACGTCAAATTTCAGACCATTTCGAGGTCATTAAACCATTCAAAATATGTCCGAAAGTTGAACCCAGAGAAGATTTCAATAATATTTTTTGCCTATGCATTTTTTTTGTGTTTCGCCTTCTTTTTCCGTCCGACTTTTGACTTCCACTTCATGATTTATTGATATTTTTGAATTTTTTTGATGGCTATGATGCCCATCAATAGCTAGCCAAGATTTTAGAGAATTTGAGATTCAAATTGAATTGTTTTTGAAATGAATTCGAGTGTCGGTTTGAGTATTTTTCGATGTTTTCTTTGATTTAGAGCATGGGTTTTTCCAAACGAATTCGAAATAACTTTTAAAATAACTTGGCTTTTGAATAATTATCATATAATATTTTTCAATTATTTCCAAGTTATAAAATCTATATATTCTCTATAATAAGGGAATTTTCAAAGATTGTTTTCAAAATCGATTCGAAAAATGTTTTAAAAGCTTGTTTTCTCAAATAAATTATTTTATATATAAAATGTTAGTCCGTGAGATGATGGTTTTGATGACAACAACCTTAGAATAGATTACAAAATATAAATAATAACATTATAAGTTTAGATAAATATGTATATGCAGGATTTAACCATGCAGGTACCAAGAATGAAGACTATACAGTATAGAGATTCAAGATATCAAGATTGAAGACTCATGAGTATCAAGATTATCAAGAGTTCAAGAATTGAAGTAATTTATTCTTTAACTAGAAATATTGTTAAAACTCATAGAATAGCACTGGCATCTTAAAATCCAAATTATTCGTGGAATGGAATCCACTTTGAGCCTGTTAAAGGGATGGAACCCTAAGTAGGATGGAACCTACGAAAAATCTTGTGGAACATTGTTTTTTATCCACTAATTTTACTTCAAATGATTTTACAGAATTATCTTATTTTCAAAATGATTTCAACACTTTCCTTTTAAAAGATTCAAAACCCTCTATCCCGGTTTTAAATAATATTAGCCTCAAAATTATCTTTAATTTCAAAGTCAAATTACTCCTGATTTTAAACTATCTTTTAATATAATATATTTAACTTTTAAATATTTATACTTAAGATTTAAATATACAATTATAGTTAAATTCTATATATATTATTCTCCATATTTACTTATGAATTATAACTATAGTCAAGTATATTTATAAAGTTTTAAATAGTTTTAATATAAGACAAAGGTTATTTTCAAAGAAAATCAAATCATCAAAAATTGCTTTGGGATGTCGACATGCCTACGGTGACCATGTCGACATGGTGTCAGTTGAGTTCAAAATTTAAACTTCAGAAGAAGTGTCTATTCGCCATAACTCTTCACGAATGGACATGGCTGTTGTTCTTCTATAAATAGGGGTTAGTTTCAACGAATTTTATATCAGATTTTCTGGTTTTTCACTCTTCTATTTCTTCCACTTTTCTTAATACATATTCTTACCATTACTCTGCCGAAATCAACATTGAATCGAACTCGATCATTTGTAGTTTGATTCTCTATCACTATCTCAACAAGATCCTTAGTGCTATTCAGAGTTATAGGCTTCTTTGTAATCTATTAAGTGAGAAAAGGTGTGATTGTGGCCTTGAAAATCAATCAAGCGAGACAAGGTGTGATTGTAACCTTGGTAAATCAATTGGGTAAACTTGTGGCCCGGAAATCAAGTATCTCTACCCAGAGGATTGTGATTTTGGAGGGTGTACCTCATAGCCTTGAAATCGAGGGTGTAATTGTACAATTGCTTTTGAAAGGAAATCCGCACTTGTTTTGCAGGACTGGATGTAGGGTAACCCCGAACCAGTTTAAAATCCGGTGTGTTCTTTCCTTTATTGCTTTTACTTTATTTTTGCATTTGCGTTTGTTTCTGTGATCATATCTGTATCTGTATATTGCATACATCCGTGTTCAATTTAACATAAATTCAAAAAGATGTAGTAATTCTTTATAAACACTATTCACCCCCCTCTAGTGTTAATCCTAGCCTTAAGATCCATAATCCGCATTTCTTTCAATTGGTATTAGAGCAAGGTTTTCAAAGTTTCATAATCTGATTTTTGAAAAAGTTTTTAAAATGGATATATTTGTTAATACTAGTTTAGAAATATTCAAATCATCATTGTTTCATGAGTCTGCATATAATCAATATTCAAATTTAAGTTATCTACCAAAATTGTTTGATGTGCAGGACTTATTCTTTATGGCTGTTGAGGAATCAATCCACAACAGACAAATTGTGCAGATCAGAAAGAACAAATGGATACTTGATAGTGGGTGTTCTAGACACATGACAGGCAATCCAGATATGCTGAATGACATTATATACAAAGATGGAGGACTGGTTAACTTTGGAGACAATTCAAAAGGATATGTGATTGGCATTGGCAAAGTCGGTAACTCTGAAACTCCTATTATTACTAATGTTTTGCTAGTTAAGAATCTAAAACATAATCTGCTAAGTATAAGTCAACTCTGCGATAAAGGATATAAAACTAAATTTGAAAAAGATAAATGTCACATCATATATAATAATGCAACCATAATATTTGAGGGAGTCAGGAAAAAGAATATTTATATTCTTAGTATGAAAGTTTCAAATAATAACCTGTGTCTGTTGGCAAATACAAGTGACCCTTGGATTTGGCATAAGGGATTTGGGCATTTGAATTTCAAACTCTTATCTAGACTGTCAAAACATGATCTAGTAAGAGGTATCCCTAAAATGAATTTTAAAGTTGTTTATGTGATGCATGTCAATTAGGAAAACTTAGAAATAGTTCCATTCAATTAAAAGATATGATTTCAACTTCAAAACCTCTTGAATTACTTCATCTTGATTTATTTGGTCCATCTCAAATTCTGTCAATAAATCATAGTAAATATGTTTTTGTAATTGTAGACGATTATTCTATATTTACGTGGACAATATTTTTGAAACATAAAAGTGATACTTTTGAATGTTTTAAGACCTTTTCAAAAAGAATTCAAAATCAATTTTCTCTAAAAATTATAACTATTCGAAGTGATCACGGTGGTGAATTTGAAAATGAAAAGTTCAAGGAATTCTGCAATAAAAAGGGAATAACTCATAATTTTTCATTTCCAAGAACTCCACAACAAAACGGAGTAGTAGAACATAAAAATAGGATGATTCAAGAGTGTGCAAGAACTATGCTTTTAGATAGTAATTTACCAAAGAATTTTTGGGCAGAAGCAGTTGCTACCGCCTGTTATATTTTAAATAGAATTTTAATTAGACCTCTAACTGATAAGACATCTTATGAACTTCTTTATTCAAAGAAACCTAAGGTATCTTATTTCAGAATTTTTGAAAGTAAATGCTTTATTTTAAATACAAAAGATAAATTAGATAAATTTGATCCTAAATTCGACAAAGGAATTTTTATCGGATACTCTAATAGAAATAAAGCATACAGAGTGTTTAATTTAAAAACTAACACCATTGAAGAAACAATGCATGTTTCATTTGATGAAAATTTCAAAATTTTTGAAGATACAAATGATGAAGTGGATTTAATCACTCAAAATCAAGAATCAATTGAAACTAATAATGAAATTAATCATCCCAATAAAAGGACTAAACTTTTAAAAGATCATCCTATAGAAAATATACTAGGAGATATGCAATCTGTTGCTAAAACTAGAAATCAACAAAGTCAAATGAGTAATGTAGCTTTTATATCAACTATTGAATACAAAAATCCAAAAGAAGCATCAACTGATGATTCATGGATTTTGGCTATGTAAGAAGAATTAAATCAATTTACTAGAAATGATGTTTGGGAACTTGTTCCTAGACCTGAAAATAAAACTATAATTGGAACTAAATGAGTTTATAAAAATAAAATGAATGAACAAGGAGAGGTAGTTAGAAATAAAGCTCGATTAGTCGCTCAAGGTTATTGTGAAGAAGAAGGAATAGATTTTAATGAAACCTTTGCTCCCGTAGCAAGATTGGAAGCCATTAGGATTCTACTTGCTTTCACAAATCATAATAATTTCAAATTATTTCAAATGGATGTTAAAAGTGCCTTTTTAAATGGATTCGTAAAAGAAGAAGTATATGTTGAACAACCACCACTTTTTGAAAATGATAAATTACCAAATCATGTTTACAAACTTAAGAAAGCATTATATGGTCTAAAACAAGCTCCTAGAGCCTGGTTGATAGACTAAGATCTTATTGGTTGCAATCAAATTTTGAAATTGGTAAAGTAGATAATACTCTTTTTATTAAAAGAAATAAAAATGATATTCAACTAGTACAAGTTTACGTAGATGATATCATTTTTGGATCAACTAATTTTGAAATGAATAAAGAATTTTCTGAAATAATGACAAAGTGTTTGAGATGAGTCATATGGGTGAATTAAATTTATTTTTAGGATTACAAATAAAACAATCAGATAATGGTATCTTTATTAGTCAAGAAAAATATGCTAAAGACCTAATTAGTAAATTTGGTTTGACTATTGCGAGTGGAAAACCCACTCCCATGGCAACCAATGAGTACCTTAGTAAAGAAGATCTCTCAAAAGATATAGATCAAAAATTATATAGAGGAATGATTGGATCACTACTCTATATTACTGCAATAGACCTGATATCATGCATAGTGTTTGTCTCTGTGCCAGATATCAATCCCAACCTAAAGAGACCCACTTAAAAGCCATAAAACGAATCATAAGATATGTTAAACGCACATCTGATTATGGTTTATTTTACCCTAAAAATGATTCTTTTGACTTAATATCTTACCGTGATGCTGACTATGCTGGTTGTAAATCAGACCGAAAAAGTACAAGTGCGACTTGTCACTTTTTGGGGCATTCTCTGGTTTCTTGGCTTAGTAAAAGCAAAACACAGTTTCTTTATCAACAACTGAAGCAGAGTATATTTCTGCTGCTTTGGCGTGTTCTCAAGTAATATATATGCAACAAACTTTAAAAGATTTTGGTATAAAATTTTCAAAATCACCAATTTGTTATGACAATACGAGTGCGATAAATTTATCCAAAAATACTACTCAACATGCTCGAACTAAACATATTGATATCATACATCATTTTCTCAGATATAATACAAGTAAGGAAGTAGTTACTCTCGATTATATCAATTCTAAAAATCAAATTGCTGATATTTTAACAAAACCCTTAAATGAATCAATTTTTACTAAATTAAGAAGAGAATTAGGTATTTGTTCTATAACTAAAATATAAAATATAAATACAAGTATAGTTAATAATTAATATTAAAATCAAATAGTAAAAATAAAAAGGACCATGTCGACATCCCCCATATACCCATGTCGACATACAACGTTTTTAAATTTTGAAATGTTTCCCTCCAAAATTCAAAATAATTGGTTATATATTCTTCACATTTTCGAAATTTTATTCATCCTTTTTGTTATATCTCTGTTCTTCTCTCTGAAATCAAATAATCAATAGCCTCCTCTTCCAAATCAAACATAAAATCAACCTTTTCGTTCCCCTCCCCTACATCTGGTCCATTTCAACGTACTGCGCTGGCTCGTGTGACTAAAATAGAGGACTCTTTGAAGGATGCACTTCAGATGATGACTGAAATTCAAGCGATTCAACTCCGTATGGCAAACGAACAAGAGAAGCAAGGCAAGATTCTTAGGAATTTGCAAAAAATTATAATGGATAATCAAGCCAACCCTATCTTGATTGATGAAGATTCTTCACTCAAACAAGAGGCCAACGAAGAAGAAGAAGAACCCATGGAAGAAGCGCACGCGGAGGATGATGACCAAGTTGTGTGTGTTGGAGAAGTGTGTTTTGACAAGAATGGGAATCTTGTCGAACAACGTGGAAACTTCTGTTTCCACTATCCAAACTGTTCGATTCATAGATCTCCTATGTTTAAAAACACACATTAGTTTCTTCTCTTTCTTTACCATTGTTGTTTATTTCTTCTTATGTTTACAATGAAAAATGTACATACAACTATATATTTAATAAATTAATTGTGTTCTTATATGTGTTCTTCTTATTAATACATATAACTGTACTGTTATTATATACTTAAGATAGTTAGTAGTTTTGGATTAGATTTATTATTAGATCTAAGTGTTGATTATTAATGATAACACTATTATTATAACCACATAGAATATTAGAATTAGGGAGAGTTATATAGTTTGGAGTTATAAATTTTAGAGTTTGTTTTTGTTGATGACAAAGGGGAAGAAATATAGAATAGGGTAATTAGGCATAGGTTAAGAGGGAGTTATTAGTTTTAGGGGGAGTTATTAAGATAGAAATAAATATTTTATAAACAAAGCTTGTCATCATCAAAAAGGGGGAGATTGTCAGTCCGTGAGATGATGTTTTTGATGACAACAACCTTACAATAGATTATAAAATATAAATACTAACATTATAAGTTTAGATAAATATGTGTATGTAGGATTTAACCATGCAGGTACCAAGAATGAAGACTGTACAGTATAGAGATTCAAGATATCAAGATTGAAGACTCATGAGTATCAAGATTATCAAGAGTTCAAGAATTGAAGTAATTTATTCTTTAACTAGAAATTTTGTTAAAACTCATAGAAAAGAACTGGCATCTTAAAATCCAATTTATTCGTGGAATGGAATCCACTTCGAGCCTGTTAAAGGGATGGAACCCTAAGTAGGATGGAACCTACGAAAAATCTAGTGGAACATTGTTTTGTATCCATTAATTTTAATTCAAATGATTTTACAAAATTATCTTGTTTTCAAAATGATTTCAACACTTTCCTTTTAAAAGATTCAAAACCCTCTATACTGATTTTAAATAATTTTAGCCTCAAAATTATCTTTAATTTCAAAGTCAAATTACTCCTGATTTTAAACTATCTTTTAATATAATATATTTAACTTTTAAATATTTATACTTAAGATTTAAATATAAAACTATAGTTAAATTCTATATATATATTATTCTCTATATTTACTTATGAATTATAACTATAGTCAAGTATATTTATAAAGTTTTAAATAGTTTTAATATAAGATAAAGGTTATTTTCAAAGAAAATCAAATCATCAAAAATTTCTTTGGGATGTCGACATGCCTATGGTGACCATATCGACATGGTGTCAGTTGAGTTCAAATTTTAAATTTTAAAAGAAGTGTCTATTCGCCATAACTCTTCACGAATGGACATGGCTGTTGTTCTTCTATAAATATGGGTTAGTTTCAACAAATTTTATATCAGATTTTCTGGGTTTTCACTCCTCTTCTTCTTCCACTTTTCTTAATACATATTCTTACCATTACTCTGCCGAAATCAACATTGGATCGAACTCGATCATTCGTAGTTTGATTCTCTATCACTATCTCAACAAGATCCTTAGTGCTATTCAGAGTTATAGGCTTCTTTATAATCTATTAAGTGAGAAAAGGTGTGATTGTGGCCTTGAAAATCAATAAAGCGAGATAAAGTGTGATTGTAACCTTGGTAAATCAATTGGGTAAACTTGTGGCCCGGAAATCAAGTTTCTCTACCTAGAGGATTGTGATTCTGGAGGGTGTACCTCATAGCCTTGAAATTGAGGGTGTAATTGTACAATTGCTTTTGAAAGGAAATCCGTACTTGTGTTGCGGGACTGGATGTAGGGTAACTCCGAACCAGTATCAAATATGGTGTGTTCTTTCCTTTATTGCTTTTACTTTATTTCTGCATTTGTGTTTGTTTCTGTGATCATATCTGTGTCTGTATATTGCACACATTCGTGTTCAATTCAACATAAATTCAAAAAGATTTAGTAATTCTTTATAAACACTATTCACCCCCCTATATTGTTAATCCTAGCCTTAAGATCCGTAATCCGCATTTCTTTCATAAAATACATGTTTTTGCACTATTCAGGCGAATGAGAAGGAGAATTAAATGGTTCGGTAAAATATGTGGTTTGGGACACGTGCGTTTATCTTATCGGTTAATTCCTGAATTGTCCGTTTGATCGTTTTGACCTTTGGGTCGTGTTTACCGATGAGATAAGTTAAACATTTTACTGCTTTCTAGTGTAGCATTTACTAGTGGTTAGTAAACCGTTGGGTGCGAACGTGTGGTATGGGGCGCACACTTTTCGGGTTCCTACCTGAGTGTTTGTGACACATTTGTCTTCGAGACGTATTTGCGAGTACTAGACCTTCGGGTTATTTGTCCTTCGGGATGTTTTTCATTGCGACGTATTTGTCTTTCAAGATGTTTGTCATTGCAATGTATTTTTCCTTTGGGATGTCTGTCTTCAAGACACGGTACCTTATTTGAGAGAACGGTACTTGGCAAGCAGGCCAAAAGAACATGCTATATCTTTGCGATGATTTTATTGATTGTTTGTGATTTTCCAAGGGTATCTCCTTTTTACATTATTGGCCATTTGAGCCATTTGAGATATCATATATATGGCGATCACATCTTTGGACATTTGAACTCCTTTGAGTTCTATATTTGGGATTTGTGTTGCCAACACTAGACGTTTATTTGAGATTGAGATTTCTCTTTTAGAATGCATTTGAGATTGCCGTTATGGTGGGTTTCGAGATTCCTCCTATTTAGAGTTATGGTTTCACCAAACCATTGTTGTTGTCTTGGGATATGCCAATGATATGAGGCATGCTATATTTGGTTCTTTTGTTATGGAGTTTATCTCTTTGAGATTATTTATTTGTTTAGTGATACCACCTCATCACTTGAAGTAATCACATGAACTTAGTATTATTTCATCTTATTTGAGAAGAATTATTACCCTTATCCTCAAGCATTATATTATCATGTACCCTATTAAACTGATTGTTTTAGCTAGACTGGCCCATGTATTATATACTCGGGTCAGACTGAGTTCTTTCAGGTTAGGTACCTACTTTTGGGCTTAGCTTTGCTTAGATGCTTCCGCTTAGATATATGTCTATTACCTTTTGTTGTTGTAGTCTTTTTTCTTGACTCAAATATGTAAATTATTTTGACTCGTTGTATATAGTATGGTCTTCGAACCACTTATGATGTATCATTTTATATTGTACTAGGGATGTGTGTGTGTGTGTGTCTATATCTGCTATTTGTTGTTCTATGATATATATATTTTAGTTGTTGTATTTTGTTCTAATAGATCCATTAGCCACCTATAGTTTTATATTAAGCATTTATTAGATATGTCGATCCACTTGAGATAGAAAAAAATTAGAGCATTAATCGACGTATTTAATAGATGTTTAAAACAAAGCTATGGATGGTTGCTCCTAACCAGCCCTATTCTCCACATTAGCAGTCAGTATTACCCAAAAATACTCTTTGTTAATATGGGTCTCGGGGTGGGGCATTAAAAAAGCGTTCTAAAAGGGGACATGAAATTTTTATAAGTATTTTAAGGGATTTTTCGATAACAAACAAGTAGTATTTTTATAAAAGGAATCTGGGTTCCAAATCAACTTTGAATTAAACAAAGATTTCAAGTAAGATTTATATGGAGGGATTAAACTTTGTTAAAAGTAGTTTTGAAAAAAGTATTTTAAAAGAGGAAGAAGTCATGGATTATAGCACTCTTGTTATAGCAAATGGTTTCAAGAAAAAGGAAGAGATTATGGACTATAACATTTTTGTTATGGTAAATGATTTTGGGAAGGATGAAATGAAGTCGTGTTTTATAATAATATGTTTATTATAAATAGTATATGGAATTCATGAATCTTATATTCGATATTGAACTTCGAGGTAGGTAGACTTCTACCTATCCTAAATGTTAAGAATGTTGTCAAGTCAAGGTTTGAGGGGTAGTAGTACCCCAACCTAAATGGCTTCCTTATTAACCAAATGATAGTTTAAGTCTGAGATCGACAATTGATGCCGATTATATGAAGTATTATTCTGTATTTGAAATCAGTTTTCGTAACCGATCTTTTTAGCTTATGATGGTATGGAAAATAATCTTTTTGTACTTAACACCTAATTTTCAGGTCTCTAACTTGAGAATTAAAAATGCATGTCAAGGAAAGGATAGTTTTCTAACTTGTTTGATTTCATTGTTAATCGAGGGATAGTACCGTTTGAAATCAAAAAGCGGCGGTAAGTATGTTTGGTCTAATTTCTATACAATCAATTTACTTACACTAGAAAGAAAGTAGCTTAACTAATGAAAGGTCAATTAAGGAAGCTTAGTGGTTGCTTACGTGCTTAATCATGCACGGTTTCCATGTGAAATTAAATCTCTGATTGGTTTGTGCATTTATTTGATAGTTAAATAACATACTATCAAATTTTGTTTAGTTTTAAACTATCGTTATTGGTTTAGAGAGATCAGAATCAAATAATCATGAGTTATCTGAAAACTATTTCGAACTGGCATAAGCGTTCGAATTGGGACATCCTGAAAATAATGGAATTGAAGAAGGAGTTCATTGAAGTGCAAGGGCTACTTGCTACTAATCCCATGGGTTATTCCAAAAAGGGATGTAGTAGAAGTAGTGTATTTTGCTTATTCTTCTAAACAACTTAGATGGATGAATGATGGCATCGCATTATTGCTTGGAGGACAGTGTTAGCATTCCATGTAGGACTTGTTAAAGTGGTAAAAGTAGCCTCAAGCCTCACACCTGGGAATGACCAAAACATGTGATATGCTACAAGGCTATGCGGTTCACTACCATTAGTGTATAGTCATTACCTTTTGAGGTCACCATTTACGGATTTGGTATGTGTGCCTGAGAGCTCTTGAGAAAAAGGTTGTAAAGCAATCGGGGTGATGTCATATTTGGTGCGATCCAGAAAAGGGTGGGCCGGTCTTGTCATGCATGGGGTCCATATGTGGCTTTCGATACATTTTATCTAGAGATGTACTATGGTAGGTGGTAACCCAGTGCCTTGTCATTGTATGAAATCCATTTTCAAATATGTGACTTTACGGACTAAGTTGTCGATCAAGTATATTGTTTAATGTAATTCATGTAACCATTCCATCCATGATTCAATATTTACTTTAAATTCTATACATTATTATAATATCACAAGATTTCCTATGAAATGGTTTGGTTATCGTAAGGTAAAAACCCATCTGTGTTTATGTGCAACATGGTCTTATGAGATACCTTTATTTTTGAAGGGTTTTATATATACAACAATCCATATTATTTGAGTTTCTCACGTTGGCTTACCAGACTGATCTGGGTTTTATATAATAATACACGTGTTTAACCATAGTATTTTTCCAGAGTTAGCTTTGGATGCTTGGAGCTTTAGGAGACGAGCTGGATGCCTTCAAGACCCGACCTAGTTTATTTTTTGGTGTATTTCTTGTTTTGTATTCATCAACATTTGTAAGGACATGCTGTTATAGTTGACTAAGCTGATGATAGGTTAGTTACTATGATTGGTTGTATAAATATTGTACTTTTCTTTTGTAAAGATCCTTTGGATATTATATATTACTCATCAAGATGTGAGCTTTTGTTCTATCTTTTTTTATTTCACCCAACAATCCGTCTTTTGAGCATTCGGATGCTTGGAACGTGAATACCATGGATGTATTTGTGTGGACTTTTGAGGGTTGAAAAGACGGGGCACTACACTAATTATGGAATCTCAATCTCATCCCTTTGATTAGTTTGACAAGAACTAACCGAGTTAGTCCCTTCGTGAATGGATTTTTTATATTATCCTTTGTATATACTCTTTAAATCTCGACCTCTTTCTTCCCAATGATTTCTCTAATTAGGTGGAACTTTTGAAGAATGTGTCTTGATTTCTTGTATGCTCTAGGCTCTTTTGTGATTAGCATCATCGCATTGCTATAAAAAAACAATGTCATTGGATTCTCCATGTCGAGAATCACCTTTAGCCCACTCATAAAGTCATGCATCCATATCGCTTCATTTGCTGCTTCGTTGAGGGCGATGTACTTGACCTTCATCATAGAATCATGATCTGTTTACTGTTTAGAACTTTTCCGACTAACGACCCTACCGTTTAAAGTAAGGATATGACCTGACACTGATTTATTATCATCGATATCACTTTGATAGCCTGAGTCTTTAAAACCTTCACAAGGAGGTCTCTATTTCATATATAAGGAATAAGTGCTTAAAATTTCTCAATTACTTAATATACATTTTGTGGCTGTCCAATATTTTTCTCTAGAGTTAGACTAGTATATCCTTAAAGCATCCTAATGTGTAGACCACATCTAGTCTAGTACATAGTAATAAAGTTGGGTTATACCCAAGGGGAATTATGTAATTTATTACATATATTTAACTCGATAACCAATCTTGCTCAAAGTAAATCGCTCTTTCTTTTTATTATATACTCGTTAAATTGTGATATAATTAATTAAGTAATTAATTTAAAGTATATTAACTAGAAAATGCTTAAATGATATGTTATGTGATAGCAATTGCAATATATTGTAATTATGAGAATTTTATCGCATTACAAATAAAATATTATATTAAATATTCCTAGTCGAGATATTTCAAGAAGGGATACTAATATATCCATCGAGACTAGGGTGCATAATGCTCTCCAAATGTCGGACAATATGTTACTCATGGTTATAAGGAAGCACCAAGGGATTACGTACTGATTATTATCATATAACTATAGAATGAATCACTCGAGAATTATTTGTTGGTTAATATAACTAAGGTTAAATAAACAATCTCAAAGTGACGATGTTACATAGTTTTCTCGACTTGAGAATATTATGGAAATTGAACATGGATGCTACATTTTGATTCTAGGTAAATTATATCATAGTATCCATCGAGCAATTATAGTTATGTCTAAGTTGAAGCATTGAACTAAAACAAAATTCAACAAAAAATCCATCTCCTCGGTTATCTAAGGTTAGTATCATGGTGAACTATAGTTAGCTCAATGTCAAAGTCCCTAACCAAAGTAGTACAGTTAATAATAATCGTTATTCTTAAACCAATAATTTTGTGTTTAGGCATATAAAGTTGAATGTGGATGATGTTAGAATTTTGATCAAAACCAAATTCCAAAATTTCTATTGTGATATAGTTTTGACAAAGAGAATTAGTATAAATAATCATTACTATTAGGCAATGTAATGACCAGTCTTTTTGGAGTTTGAAGCAGGCACACATGCCAACTCAAAACATTCATAAGGGTAGATTGTATGGGGTAAACAAGAAAAAGATAAATAAATAAACAAATACAGAATCTCGTAGCGGAATGATAAAATATAATAATCAAATAACAGTTCATGAAGCTGTTTAAAAGTTGATTATTCTTATACAATACAGAATTAGAGTTACAGACAAAAAGAATAAATAAATAAACGCAGTGAAACAACATGAGGCAGTAGAATATAATAAATAATAATTGTACAAATCTTGGTCTTCATCCTACAGAAATAAGGTCTTCAAATCCTGAAATGTTCAGGCTGACCCGAGCGAATTGAAAGGACAAAACACTCGAGTTAGAACTAAAAGATCGTATGTAAGTCATATCAACAGTAAGTGTAACATTCCTGTTTTTAAATCAAAATTAAATTGGTAAGTAATTTAGAATTTTGAAATTAAATTGTGAATTAATTTGGTATTTTCCAAATTTAATAAATATTTGTTTGTTTATTAATATAAATTTTTGAATAACAATTATAAATTTAATTGTGAATTAATTTGAATTTTTCAAATTAAATGAGATATGTGCTTATTTATTTATATAAATAGATAGTGATTTGAAAATTTGACTTTAAATTTTTCCAAAATAAAATGTGTATTTATTAAGAATAGAATTTTGGAATTAATAGGAAAATTTATTTTTTATTAATAGTATGCATTTTGATTTGAAAGTTATATCTTGAATTTAATATAATGAATTTTCAAAAGGTTATTTAAAGTTAAATTCTTATATAAATGAAAATATATGTGATCACTTCTTAATATGAAATTAGTTTAAAAATAATTTTCTTAAGGTTATGTAAATAGTTATGAAAGTAAAAATATATATTACATATTTTTGAATAATGAAAAGGTTTGTATGTAAAAAATACATAGAATTAATAAAAAGGTTTAAAATCACTTTTTTCATACTTGAAGTAAATTTAGTTTTTATGTATAAATTAAAATTATAGATTATTTAAAAACTAAATAGAAATGTCATATGTAAAATATAAAAGACATTAATACATTCAAATTGACATTTGTGAAACAAATACAACGTGCATGAACAAGTGTAGCAATCTTATCTTATGAAACAAACAAGTGTCAATTTTATCTCATTTGTAAAAAAAAAATTAATAAAAAGAAAACAAGATTCATATAAACTACTCTAAACCCCTCTTCTCATTACTTTGGTAATATTCAAAACTGAAAACAAACTACAATCTGAAACAAAATTTCAGGCTCAAACCAAAAAACAGCAATCAAAAGAAAAACAAAATCTGTTTGAATTCAACCTGAATAAAAAGCATTTCAACTTGGAAATCAAAGTAAAACCAGAAAGAAATCAAACAACAAGCTTCTGTTCAACCTGAAGCTTCAAATCTGAAATGATCAACTTAAACAAGATCAGATTCAACTAAACAAATTCAAGGTTTGAGCTTCAATTGGGAAATCAAACACCAGACTTGAAAATAAAAGAAACAAAATGTTTTTTCCTAATTTTTCAAATGCCTGGAAGTTCAAGCCTGCCATTTTCAACCATTAATCTAGTTATATATTGTTGCTTGCATATTTGTGATGATGATGACTTGAAATTGGTTTATATGAATGACAAAGTGTTGCATGTGGACATATAGAGTCATATGCAGGTCTCTGTATAAGTATATATCATCTCTGTGATATATAACAAGTTCTTAAACCTGTTTCAAAATTTCATATTACCCAAACGAATTAATATTTGGCTTTAATCTTTAAATAAAAAATGATTGTAAGAATATAACCTTATTTTTAAAAATAGTTTCAAGAAATTTTCTTAAGTAATTAACTGGAAACTAGAAATTTACAGTGTAACTTTTGGAATTGACAAAAAAATCAATCATTTTAATTTTGAATTTGGATTTTATAAACTGAATCGTATTGTAAAATGGCGAATTTAGATAATAATTTCTAGATTTTTAGACTATTAAATTGTCAGAAAATGCTAGTTGAAAGGAATTTCTATTTTCATAAAATTCTGATGATCGAGAGGGAGGTGGATCTAGGGATCATGGCCATAGTTAGCTTAGAGGCCAGAGATCATCAGAAAAATGGTGGTAGATTTTATTAATGGTCAAGTAGTCTGGTCGACATTGAGATAGGGTTTTAGGAGTAAATTTAGTTATCGCTGGTTCTCAGATTTGTATATCATCGTGGGTGATCAAGGGGCAACCAGACCAGTGGGGAAAGAAACGTGGGTTGTCGGTGGAGCTTTGGTAGCGATCACGGTCTCGCTGATGATTTTTGGTGGCGGTATGAGGAAGTGTTTAGTGATCAATTTCTGTTCCAGGCTGAACTAGGCCCCTCGATTTCGAATTCGTCATGGGTTTGACGAATTGGTTAGTCTAAAGGTGTGAGTTGATGAACGTTGATATGTTGGAGACAGCGAGGTCGAACGGAGTAGTTCCGATCATCGGTGCATGTGCACACGATTGTTCGTGTATCTGGAATGTTTGGGGATTGGAGAACAAAGCGTTATCTCGAGTTTTCTCTCGTGAAAATGGGAGGCGGCTCGGGTTAGTATGCATGATGTTAAGAACGTTTGAGAACGTTTGCTGTTGTGGCAGATGTTAAGGTTTAAAATAAAAACAAAGAAGATGTGAAATAAGATTTTCAAGCTAAGGTATTTTACAAGTTTTCCAAAACAAATTTCAAATATGAAATTTTAAAACAAATCTGTTCAAATCTAAATTGTTTTGAAATAATTATTTTTGTTAATTAATCCCTAAGTGTTTTTTCTAAAAGTAAGAAAGTAATTTTATAACAAAGCTTTCAAGTAGATGATGACCAAGTTTTAAGGTAAATTTATTAAGAAGTTTCAAGATTTACTTTTAAAGATTAAATGCTTTTAAAATTAATTGATGTAGTTTGTAATAGTTTTGATTAAGATAATTAAGTAAAACCCTATGTGTTTTTCAAATGAAATCCAATTAAGAAAAATTACTTAATATAATTAACAAAGTGTAATTTATCTAATGTAAGTAATTGAGGATGATTACTTAATAAAAGTGATTAAGGGGTTAATTACTTAATATAATTAATAAGGGGATTAAATAAAGTAATTAAAGAATAATTACTTAATCTAAGCAATTAAAGGTTAATTAAGATTTATTAAGATTAATTAAGGATTAATCAAAGATTAGTTAAGATTAATTAAGGTTAATTAATTTAATGATTAAGATAAATTTATAATTATTTATGATTAAAGGTGAATTAATTAATGATTAAATGCTAATTAATTTGTAATTACTTAATGTAAATTAAAGGATAATTTGTTTTGTAATTAACTTAAGGTTAATTTGATAAGGGATAACAAATCAAGGTGATTAATTTATTTATGTGACTAACTAAAGGTAATTAATTAAAGAATGATTAATTAAGAGTTAATTAATGTCACGACCCGAAATCGATGTCCGATAAACAACATCAAATTCGTATCGCGGGAGCTTGCAACACCATTAAATGATAAATACACAGCGGAAATAAAAGATGATATCACTGATATAACATGAATACAATATCTGATACATCAATATGATACAATGATAATTATCAACATCAGAGAATATACAACATAGAATACAGCGGAATATAACACGAAATGAGATAAGTCTTCAACAGAATCCAATACTGCGACTCTGATCCAATAGCTCCAAAACAGAGCTCCAAAACTCCTAGCTCGATCCGCCAACAAGATTGCACCAAGACAAGCAAGTGCGGTGTGATCCAGAGACTGAACCAGCTCCAGGTAATCTACTGAACCTTACTATCTGAAAAATAAACTCTAGACTGCCCGTGTGGAAAAATTGTGGGCACCCAGAGTTTAGGAAAGGAACAATAACTCCGGGTCAGTCATGGGACTGGTATGAGCAAACAAAAAAAAACAGTTTGTTTTTAAAAAGAATCAAAAGATTTTAAATTTGAAAATCGCAATGCTTTTTGAAAATGAAACTACCATAAGGCCTCCCACCACACACACAATGCAAACGCAGAATCGGAGGAGATTTCTCCTTATGATAGTCAAATATGCTTGATACGTGAATTTCTTTGATATTATTATAAGTGCACAGTGCAGAAAACATTTCGAAAGTAGAATATAAATCTTAGCCAGCATAGACATTTCGAACTATGCCTACTATAGCTACCATCCAAACAGTGGGGCGCCACCATAAGTGAATGGCAGGTAATACAACTAAAACCGTACAAGGCTCGTATTGGATGAATGGATTTTCCAACAAATGGTCAGGCTAAGGAACTTCCTATTGCCACATGGGAACGCCTCTGGCGGGACGCCCCGAGAACCAAACCGTTCTCTGCCAAACAAGGCCGGGAACCCCTTTTCCCAAGGGATATTACAAACCCTCAGATATGCCACCCCCGGTCCTTTGGGACCTTTAAACGAGGATCCTCTAAACCAACATCACACATAGATAAATATAGTGTGTCCACACGAGTAAGTATCTGGCCTCCATACCATGATACTACCCTTTTCCAGAAGGAATGGTCATACCCTAGGGGAGCTACCCCTGAAACCTTGCCGCACAATTCCTGTTTCGACCATTACCGATTTGTGAGGCTCGACGAAGTTTCATCCAAAAAGCTACGCTTTGGTACAAAGCTATGCTTTGGGTCTACAAATGATCAAAGTAATGATCACAAAGATAAATGATCAAACAAATGATCCTATCACAAATGATCAAACAATGATTGTGACGCCCCACCTCTATACCCACGCTAGCCAAGAACACTACGGTGTAGTGATGTCAACTAGCGCGGAGAATAAGGCTGTTGAGGAGCGACCATCCATGTAATTTCTTATCACACGGTGGCTATAAAATAATCTTCGAAAACAAATATAGAAGTAAGCATAACATGCGAATCAATCACAGATATCCATATCACAAAGGCGGAAAGAGATATGAATATAAATCACATAAAAGTGTACATCAGAGTAGTGGTCTAAAAAGATCCACGATAATACAAAAGAATAGCAACGCGTGCTATACAAAAGAATACAACTATGAGTCTATATCTCAAGTGTAAACAACAAAAGCTGCTAATCTAAACAAGTAGCCAAAAGTCTGAGTAGTGAATCACTGGGGGAGGAGTCAAGCAGTAGCACCTGTAACATCTCGGTCTGACCCGAGTATTATTTATAAGAAAATAATAAACGGATCAGTCTAGCTATAAATATCAGATGACATGATATAAAATATAAGATATGGCATAAACATAAAATATCCATACTAACATACTACTATAAGTATGCAAATAATGATCAACAGGAGATCAACCGATAAGAGATAAATCAATATCACAAGAATCTTCTCAAAGATCCAAAGAGGACATCATACCCTAAACTTGTACTCATGACAAGTCAAAGAGATAAATTCCAGAAATCAACACAAGAAATCCAGAAATCATAAAAAAGGGAAAGAGGCCTATCACATGACGGTCCGAAGACCATGGGGAGCTACCCCACATGTGTGAATGGAATCACACAGATTGAGGTCAAGACTAACCAAAAAGCAGAAAGGTATGTGTGAATGGAATCACACAAGTGGTGTCTAGTCTAACCTTGCAATGAAAGGGACATCGCGCAATTGCTAGTCTAATTCATAAAGCGATCATCAAGATCAACGAGAAGTGTCAATTACACTAAGCTAGTAAATATAGAAGTTTAGCTTCATGTCCCATAACCACTTGCTTAACTTAAATATTTACGAACAAACTGTAAATCTTCACTAATAAAATTGTCACAAGAGGTTCAATCGAACAAGTCCAAGAATTAACCGACGAAGTGAACGCAAGCGTTTCATACCACTTGTTTTACTAAGTCGTTTAATTAGATTTCTCATCCGAGTGAGGTAAAGGCTTGTATATACTAATAGATTGGAAAACGGTTTAAGAAAAGAGCTTTGTTATTAAAAATAGAGTTGAAATTGTTTGTTAAAAGAGTTTTGATATTTACTACTAGTATTGAAACCTTTATATTATAAAGTGACAAAACACATAAGCAAGTGTAGAAACAATCAGTCACAAAGATCGCATACGGAGATGCGAATAAAATCCAAGGAAATCAGCTCAATATTTTTCAGATAAGATCCCCTACGGAGGGGGGGTCCAGGGGGGGTGGCAACCCCCCAAGGTGGGGGTGCGGGGGCAACGCCACCGCTTACGGGGCTCGACCTGCCCGGTCAGGTCACGGGGGTCCAGGGGGCAGCGCCCCCGGCGGGGTGCGGGGCAGCGCCCCGACAAAACGGTACGACCTAAGTGAAGGCAAGAGGCCTACGACCTAAAGCAAAATGAGGTCTAACGACCTAAGGGTTCACGCGACCTAACACAATAGCTGAGCGACCTAACTAAGTGTGCGACCTAGTGGGTAAGGAGGTCGAGCGACCTAAGGAGAAAGGAGGCAACGACTTAAGAGTGCAAGATAGGTTGAACGACCTAACGATGCTGAGTCATACGACCTAACTGGGGTAGAGGGGACACGCGACCTAAAGGTACGCGACCTAAGAAAGCACGCGACCTATCGGCAACAAGGATCGAGCGACCTAACGGCAACATGGGTCGAGCGACCTAACTTTGCCGCGACCTATAAATGTCACGACCTAAGGCCATAACGACCTAAGAAACAAAGGGGAGCGACCCAAAAGAGGAAGGGTTTAACGACCTAAGCAGTGAAGGGGCCAAGCGACCTAAAGGTCGAACGACCTAAATGCAGAAATTTCGCCAAAACGCCAAAAATCGGAGTTTTTCGCCAATCCAATCCAAACCAAAAGCAAATATGCATGCTAAAGTGATAGGGAATCATTCCCAACAACCCAAGATAGTTATAGACTAGAATTGTGTGATAAAAATCTCACCTTTGCACTAAAGTTTATGAAGATGAAGCTTGAAAGCAAGGAGAAGCAATCCAAAGCTTGAATCCAATATCTTCTACTTGAATTTGGAGTTGAATGTTGGATTTGCAATTGAATTTGTGCTTGGAGTTTTAATTTCCCATTCTTTTCACCATTAATGCCCAAGCTTGAGTTAGTTAGGAAATTTATGAAGAGTGAGGAGAAGGGGGTTGGAACTTGGGCTTAATAGGCTAAACTAACTCAAAGTCCAAAGCGGGAAAAGTTAGTGAAATTTCGCTAACTCCAAACCTATCGATGTTTATACTTAAAAATTTGTAAACGGCATTTCGAACTCAATGGAAGTGGTCTCGAGTCCTAATTTGACCGTTTGCAAAAAGTAGCTTTTCGGACCAATATCCGATTAACGACCTAATATTTAAAAAAATATTTAAATATTAAATCGATAAATATGCGGGTTGTTACAATGATCATTACACAGCAGCACTTAGCATGTCACATTACCAAATTGGGAATATATTGCTGATAACCATCAACTACATAACCTCTGAGCTCGTATGTCTCAGAGAAGGTTGTTAAGCTAAAATAATAAATTCTCCGCCACCAACAGAAATGCATTTGAAAGAAATCTGCTTTATATCTCAAAACGTAATGTCAGACACACAATCCATACAAGTCTGTTCCGGGCTCGAACAGAACCAAAGGCACTTCCAAAGAAGCCCTTGCAATCTGGGTATCCACAATCCCGATCGGACTTCCCATCACTTAGGAAATCTCTATACCGGAGCAACTCAGTGCAGAGACAATCGTTAGGTCGTCCTATCGTTCTCGCAAACACCCGGTCTTCACCACCGGTCTTCAAATGCTACCCATAACGACGTATCACATATTCGGAATGGGATATATGACACAAAGGTCCTCTCCCGGCTAAACCGAATAGTGAGCGCGACATTTAAAACATATGGATATGGGATTTCAATTAAGTCACAACTTAATAATTCAAAACTTTCTTTCAAATGGTTTAAACCAATTTCCATTTTAAATCTTTTAAACAAAAGATTTATTTCACAAAGTTCACTTAGTTTCACAAAGATCCAGTTACGGATTTCAAAACAATTTCCATTCAAATTGATTTAGTCATTTAAATCATTAAGCCAAGATTTTAGTTTTTAGCTTTTGAAACTCGTTTCCAAAGATTTATCCCTACTTGAAAAATCAATTTCAATTCAAACTTGAAATCCCTTTAATATAAATTGGAATTCATTTCTCATATGAAAGCCTTTTATCATTTGAAAACAAATAGTTTTCGTTTCGGAAAAATCCGATTTCATTTATATTATAAATACTGAATATAAAATTCAATTTCAAATATTGAATTCCAATTTAAATCAAATTATTCAAATTCCAAATCTCTATTAGTTATTCAAAATAAATTTTATTCTTAAAACACTTTTTCAAAAGCTTTTCATATTAAACTTAATTTCTTTCCAAAACTATTTGAATTTAAAATTCAAATTCAAAACTATTTAAAAATCTGTGACTTAACCGATTTCCACGTGAAATCCATATTTGTGTGTGTAAAGTGTGGCCTAGGGGTTTTACACCATAGTGCACAACATCAATCAGCACAGATTCAAATACAGCAATCTATTTAATAAGCGGTATAAACTATAACGCTTATATTTTTGACAAGCGGTACAAACCAATTGCAACGCTTATCCCATATTTACAATCACAGATGTGCATATCACAGATAATAAATTACAGTAAACATTGCTCAAATCAAAACAGGGCATCTCAATCAGAAATATCAAACAGTTCAATCATCAAATAGAATCCAAACATTCATATGTAAGATCAGGTAAGTGTCTTATTAATTCAAATCAGATTAATCACTTATGGATTACAAATCCTGGTTAAATAACATTCATTACAAATTATTTCAATTAATCATCCTTTAACAATAGGTTAATTAACCTCCTTCTATTATTATTAATTCTTAATTAATTATCCTTAATTAATTATCATTCTTCATTAATTAATTAATTGTCTTAAATTAATTACCTTAATTAATCACCATTTAATTAATTCCCATTTAATTGTTCTCATAAATTTAATCTTCATTTATTAATTATATTAACTAATGAATCCTTAATTATAAATTAATTTACCTTATATTAACATCTAATTATTTTTAATTAATTACAATGATTAATAAATTAATCCTTAAAAAATGATTCCTTAATTACTGCCATAAGTTAATTTACTTTTAAGAGAATTATCATTCTTAAATTAGTTATTCCCTACTTTATTTGACTTCTAATCGTTGATTAATTGTCCTTAATTACATAAGTTAGCTTAACCTTTATGCGGACCATTTAGAGACACTTGATTAACTCCTTTATTACATAATTAAGCTTATGTAAAATGTAACTTTTTTAAAAATTATAGGTTTAAAACATTTTGAACTTAATCAATTTAAAATATCTTCGTTTTAAAGCCTTTAATTACATGTTTCAAATTAACTATAAGCATTAATTTAAAAATGAAAGTTTAGAAATTAAGTTTTCTTGGATTGTCATAGGCTTCAAAACTGAAAATTTTGGAACCCGAGACTGAACATCAAGACCTCGTGCCAACTACCAAATTCGTGCGTGAAAACTTAGTTGACCCCTTACCTCACTTCTTCTAATTTTTATCAAACTTGCTTTTATTTACTTTTTCCTTTATTTTTTTTTCAAAAACTGTTAACACGCATAAGAACATGGGCCCAAACTCCAGCCCATCACCTTACCGGCCCGATCCTTCTTCCCCCTTCCTTTTTCTTTACTCCCCTCCCAGTATTTACTCTATCCAAGCCTATTCCAACGAGTAGACCTGTGCACGTATACGTGCACTTACACGAACGCAGCGACCATCACTGGCCGGCGTCGCAACCTTCATCTCATCGGCAACCTCACCAACATCCACCCTGACAACTCGAAAACTCAAAAACACAACCCATGCGAAATCGAACAATATCGACTAACATGGATACAAATTCGAGCCACCAAAAATACTCGCCGACGTCAACCCGATTGACCAGAAACCTCGACACTTTTTCCAGAGCTGCCCCACACATCCATGCATCGATTCCCATGCTTGCGACACCCTCCGATAATCCCACGATGATGCACGAGATCCAAATCCAACGTCAAACAAAATGGGTTACTAAACCCTAAAATTGCTCCGCCCCAAATTTTTTTTGCAATAAATAAATTTTTTTACATTTTTTCTGAAATCAATAAGCATCCAGCAAGCTTCATACAAAATTTTATCATCTATAAAGTTTTCGGTTAACAGGAATGGATCAAAGTATGATTTCGGTTCATATATGAACTACACTCTGTATAGTCATCTAAAATTCATAATTCTTGTTTTAAAAATCCCATTTTCTGATGCTGATTCAAGATATATAGTTGAATTAATAATCTATAATATTTGAGTTTAACACAAATTTACATTTGCTCTGTAAAACTACATGTACAGAGACAATACATCAATATCAAGCTTAGCATAAGTTTAGACCATAATCTATGTTTAACCACCCTTGTTTTGTTTGAAGATAATGGCCTATCTGAGATCAGGGAAGAAGAATTTGAATTTTTACTTTGGTTTGAACTCTATACGAAAAACAAAACAGAGATGACCAAAATTCAGGCACAAAACAGACATATATAAACATACACAGAGATTCACATCTATATATAATCATGTAGCACAACATCATCTAAAAGTCACATGCACTAGCATTTATTACCCTAAGCATTTGAGTTTAGTGTTTACTCACCGTGATTAAGAAGAAGAAGAACAGAGCTTTTCCACTTGAAACAGACTGTTGAAACTCCAAGCTGAAACCCTTTTCTTGTATTGTTGTTTTACGTTTTTTTAAGATGGTGTTATTTTTTTTCTTCTCTGGTTTGCTCAGTTTTAGGTGAACGAAAATGAAACGTGGAAGTTGATATATAGAAAGAAGTGTTTCAGGGTATATATTATTTTGTACAAGTGATTGTATTGCTTTGTGCAATGAAGTGATACTTTATCTCGGCTAAGATGCTCTTGTACATGTTGAGACGATATATCTTGTACTTGGGGAGATGTGGTATTAAATGCAATGAGGTATATTTCATTTATTAGCTTGTGTAATGGATATTCACTTTACTTTTATATTTATTTCTTGCCTTCTTGCTTGTCTCGGCTGCTATGATCAACATTCTAGTGGCTGATGAGATAAAATGTTGTGTACTTTAGATATTTGCATTTATTTGTTTGATTCTTGCCTTAGTACTTTATGTTTTTATTTGCAATACTTGTTAACTTCGGCTGAAGATTATATTTTGTTTTCATGTCTTCTTTTGTTGTTTCCCTGGTTTACATACTTCGTTTTGTACAGTTTACTTGTACACAAATGTTTGAACTGTAGACATTTCTCTTTGTTTTTGTTGCTTTACATAAGTACATGACAACCTTGTTTATTTCTTTTCTTCTTCTACTTGCTGTCTTATTACTTAGGGATATAAATAAAGTTCCATTGTTAATATGTTGTTATAATTTATTTTATACTTATGTTTTTAACATTTATAAGGTTTATTCTATTTTAAACATTTACTTCTAGAACTTTTTATATGTTCATTTCATACTTTATATAACTATAAATTTACTTAAGTATTTGTTTAACATCAACACAAACTTTATTTCCTTGTAAAGTTTAACTATCTATTGTTTTATAATTTTCAAATATTCGATTATTAAAATTTTACTAATATTTTATATAAATTATCGATTATTACACAATCTTTATTCAAAAATAAATTTAATTATCCATTTAACATTAATTAAATTCGGGATCGTTACAGACTTCCCCACCTTAAAAGAATTTCGTCCTCGAAATTCGCAGGAGATAACAAAGATAGATGAAAGATAGAGAAATATCTTTCCAGATCAAACTGGATATCAATTCTGCATTTGGCTTACCAAATCAGAATACCAACAATAGATATGAGAACAAACTCCATCAACTACGAAATAATTGGGTTATTTGATCTACGAAGTACACAGGGGTATTGGTTAGTTCGAAGGAATAACTAACCGTTCGTAGAATATATCGAAACCCAATGGAATAGATAGAAATAGATTCGATTATGATTTCAGATTCAAGATTTAATTCATTTACGAATTGCTGAGAATAAAACTAAGGATAGTTCTAGTGTCGAACAAATTTCGAACAATTTAATCGCAAACGAGAAGATTACCTTATAAAATTCATTTCCTTAATCAGATGTTGAGGTTGAAGAATTATCTCTGATTGCATACACATTTCTTACTAGAGCTTGCTTCTTTGCTGGACAGTTGTTGATCCTATGTCCCGGCTTACGACATTTATAGCAACCTGTAGATTCCTGATTCGGCCTCATAAATGGCTCTCTCAATCCTAGCTTCCAATCATTCTTGCATTTATCCGAGTAGTGACCTTTCTCCAAACAATTGAGACAAGTAACATCCTTCTTTTTCTTCTGCTTATTCTTCTTTCCTTTATTTTTCTTCGATTTCTTTCCGCCAAACTTCCTTTTTCTCCAATTCAGATTACTTATATCTCCATTCTCCTCTGGACCTTTTTGCTTTTCCAGAGTATCATATCGATAGCCCATATCGATTAATTCAGAAAAAGATTCCTTAACGTGAGTAGTCATCTGTTCTTGAAATTCCTTGTTCATTCCTCGAATAAACTTTTCATTCTTCTTCAAAGGTGTATTCACCAATTCTGGGCCAAATCGAGATAATTCAATAAATTTTTTCAAGTATTCCTCAAATGATAAACTTCCTTTCTCTAAATACATAAACTCCTGGTACATTCTAGACATACCAGCAGACGGCATATATCGCTGCTCGAACACTTTTTTGAAACGACTCCAAGTAAATTCATCGGCCGACTCATCCACGGTAACAATTTCCCACCAAATTAATGCTTCTTCTTGGAGTTGCCAAGAAGCTATCAATCGCTTCTGATCATCTTCTAACTTTAGTCCTTTAAAAATCTTTTCACACGATCGAATCCAGGCTTGTGCTTCGATAACGGTTTCTTTGCCAGTGAACGGCTTTCCACCCAGTCTAGAAAAACTTCGATATAAATCAAACAGATTTGATTGAGATTGAATGGGAATATCTGTTGTTGCAGGGTTTTGACCAGCTGAAGTGGTACTTCCATGTCTCCTATTTCGTCCTCTTCTTCCACTCATTCTTACCATCTGTGAATAGTAAGAAACCGATTTAGGCATTCAGACGAAATATCTTAGAGAATATCAACAGATAAAAAGAATAGATTAAGAAATTTGGGTTTTGGTTCCACTGGTTGCACTCATTCTAGGGTATACTTCACCCTATCTCTAATGAGCCATCTAAGGTGTTACACTCTGTAGCTAATGTTCTTACTCAACCTTTAGCTCTGATACCAATCTGTCACGACCCAAAATCGATGTCCGATAAACAACATCAAATTCGTATCGCGGGAGCTTGCAACACCATTAAATGATAAATACACAGCGGAAATAAAAGATGATATCACTGATATAACATGAATACAATATCTGATACATCAATATGATACAATGATAATCATCAACATCAGAGAATATACAACATAGAATACAGCGGAATATAACACGAAATGAGATAAGTCTTCAACAGAATCCAATACTGCGACTCTGATCCAATAGCTCCAAACAGAGCTCCAAAACTCCTAGCTCGATCCGCCAACAAGATTGCACCAAGACAAGCAAGTGCGGTGTGATCCAGAGACTGAACCAACTCCAGGTAATCTACTGAACCTAACTATCTGAAAAATAAACTCTAGACTGCCCGTGTGGAAAAATTGTGGGCACCCAGAGTTTAGGAAAGGAACAATAACTTCGGGTCAGTCATGGGACTGGCATGAGCAAACAAAAAAAAAACAGTTTGTTTTTAAAAACAATCAAAAGATTTTAAATTTGAAAATCGCAATGCTTTTTGAAAATGAAACTACCATAAGGCCTCCCGCCACACACACAATGCAAACGCAGAATCGGAGGAGATTTCTCCTTATGATAGTCAAATATGCTTGATACGTGAATTTCTTTGATATTATTATAAGTGCACAGTGCAGAAAACATTTCGAAAGTAGAATATAAATCTTAGCCAGCATAGACATTTCGAACTATGCCTACTATAGCTACCATCCAAACAGTGGGGCGCCACCATAAGTGAACGGCAGGTAATACAACTAAAACCGTACAAGGCTCGTATTGGATGAATGGATTTTCCAACAAATGGTCAGGCTAAGGAACTTACTATTGCCACATGGGAACGCCTCTGGCGGGACGCCCCGAGAACCAAACCGTTCTCTGCCAAACAAGGCCGGGAACCCCTTTTCCCAAGGGATATTACAAACCCTCAAATATGCCACCCCCGGTCCTTTGGGACCTTTAAACGAGGATCCTCTAAACCAACATCACACATAGATAAATATAGTGTGTCCACATGAGTAAGTATCTGGGCTCCATACCATGATACTTCCCTTTTCCAGAAGGAATGTTCATACCCTAGGGGAGCTACCCTTGAAACCTTGCCGCACAATTCCTGTTTCGACCATTACCGATTTGTGAGGCTCGACGAAGTTTCGTCCACAAAGCTACGCTTTGGTACAAAGCTATGCTTTGGGTCTACAAATGATCAAAGTAATGATCACAAAGACAAATGATCAAACAAATGATCCTATCACAAATGATCAAACAATGATCATTACACAACAGCACTTAGCATGTCACATTACCAAATTGGGAATATATTGCTGATAACCATCAACTACATAACCTCTGAGCTCGTATGTCTCAGAGAAGGGTGTTAAGCTAAAAGAATAAATTCTCCGCCACCAACAGAAATGCATTTGAAAGAAATCTGCTTTATATCTCAAAACGTAATGTCAGACACACAATCCATACAAGTCTGTTCCAGGCTCGAACAGAACCGAAGGCACTTCCAAAGAAGCCCTTGCAATCCGGGTATCCACAATCCCGATCGGACTTCCCATCACTTAGGAAATCTCTGTACCGGAGCAACTCAGTGCAGAGACAATCGATAGGTCGTCCTATCGTTCTCGCAAATACCCGGTCTTCACCACCGGTCTTCAAATGCTATCCATAACGACGTATCACATATTCGGAATGGGATATATGACACAAAGGTCCTCTCCTGGCTAAACCGAATAGTGAGCGCGACATTTAAAACATATGGATATGGGATTTCAATTAAGTCACAACTTAATAATTCAAAACTTTCTTTCAAATGGTTTAAACCAATTTCCATTTTAAATCTTTTAAACAAAAGATTTATTTCACAAAGTTCACTTAGTTTCACAAAGATCCAGTTACGGATTTCAAAACAATTTCCATTCAAATTGATTTACTCATTTAAATCATTAAGTCAATATTTTAGTTTTTAGCTTTTGAAACTCGTTTCCAAAGATTTATCCCTACTTGAAAAATCAATTTCAATTCAAACTTGAAATCCCTTTAATATAAATTGGAATTCATTTCTCATATGAAAGCCTTTTATCATTTGAAAACAAATAGTTTTCGTTTTGGAAAAATCTGATTTCATTTATATTATAAATACTGAATATAGAATTCAATTTCAAATATTGAATTCCAATTTAAATCAAATTATTCAAATTCCAAATCTCTATTAGTTATTCAAAATAACTTTTATTCTTAAAACACTTTTTCAAAAGCTTTTCATATTAAACTTAATTTCTTTCCAAAACTATTTGAATTTAAAATTCAAATTCAAAACTATTTAAAAATCTGTGACTTAACCGATTTCCACGTGAAATCCATATTTGTGTGTGTAAAGTGTGTCCTAGGGGTTTTACACCATAGTGCACAACATCAATCAGCACAGATTCAAATACAGCAATCTATTTAATAAGCGGTATAAACTATAACGCTTATATTTTTGACAAGCGGTACAAACCAATTGCAACGCTTATCCCATATTTACAATCACAGATGTGCATATCACAGATAATAAATTACAGTAAACATTGCTCAAATCAAAACAGGGCATCTCAATCAGAAATATCAAACAGTTCAATCATCAAATAGAATCCAAACATTCATATGTAAGATCAGGTAAGTGTCTTATTAATTCAAATCAGATTAATCACTTATGGATTACAAATCCTGGTTAAATAACATTCATTACAAATTATTTCAATTAATCATCCTTTAACAATAGGTTAATTAACCTCCTTCTATTATTATTAATTCTTAATTAATTATCCTTAATTAATTATCATTCTTCATTAATTAATTAATTGTCTTAAATTAATTACCTTAATTAATCACCATTTAATTAATTCCCATTTAATTGTTCTCATAAATTTAATCTTCATTTATTAATTATATTAACTTATCAATCCTTAATTATAAATTAATTTACCTTATATTAACATCTAATTATTTTTAATTAATTACCATGATTAATAAATTAATCCTTAAAAAATGATTCCTTAATTAGTGCCATAAGTTAATTTACTTTTAAGAGAATTATCATTCTTAAATTAGTTATTCCCTACTTTATTTGACTTCTAATCGTTGATTAATTGTCCTTAATTACATAAGTTAGCTTAACCTTTATGCGGACAATTTAGAGACACTTGATTAACTCCTTTATTACATAATTAAGCTTATGTAAAATGTAACTCTTTTAAAATTATACGTTTAAAACATTTTGAACTTAATCAATTTAAAATATCTTCGTTTTAAAGCCTTTAATTACATGTTTCAACTTAACTATAAGCATTAATTTAAAAATGAAAGTTTAGAAATTAAGTTTTCTTGGATTGTCATAGGCTTCAAAACTGAAAATTTTGGAACCCGAGACTGAACATCAAGACCTCGTGCCAACTACCAAATTCGTGCGTGAAAACTTAGTTGACCCCTTACCTCACTTCTTCTAATTTTTATCAAACTTGCTTTTATTTACTTTTTCCTTTATTTTTTTTTCAAAAACTGTTAACACGCAAAAGAACATGGGCCCAAACTCCAGCCCATCACCTTACCGGCCCGATCCTTCTCCCCCCTTCCTTTTTCTTTACTCCCCTCTCAGTATTTACTCTATCCAAGCCTATTCCAACGAGTAGACCTGTGCACGTATACGTGCACTTGCACGAACGCAGCGACCATCACTGGCCGGCGTCGCAACCTTCATCTCATCGGCAACCTCACCAACATCCACCCTGACAACTCGAAAACTCAAAAACACAACCCACGCGAAATCGAACAATATCGACCAACAGGGATACAAATTCGAGCCACCAAAAATACTCGCCGACGTCAACCCGATCGACCAGAAACCTCGACACTTTTTCCAGAGCTGCCTCACACATCCACGCATCGATTCCCATGCTTACGACACCCTCCGATAATCCCACGATGATGCACGAGACCCAAATCCAACGTCAAACAAAATGGGTTACTAAACCCTAAAATTGCTTCGCCCCAAAAATTTTTGCAATAAATAATTTTTTTTACATTTTTTCTGAAATCAATAAGCATCCAGCAAGCTTCATACAAAATTTTATCATCTATAAAGTTTTCAGTTAACAGGAATGGATCAAAGTATGATTTCGGTTCATATATGAACTACACTCTGTATAGTCATCTAAAATTCATAATTCTTGTTTTAAAAATCCCATTTTCTGATGCTGATTCAAGATATATAGTTGAATTAATAATCTATAATATTTGAGTTTAACACAAATTTACATTTGCTCTGTAAAACTACATGTACAGAGACAATACATCAATATCAAGCTTAGCATAAGTTTAGATCATAATCTATGTTTAACCACCCTTGTTTTGTTTGAAGATAATGGCCTATCTGAGATCAGGGAAGAAGAATTTGAATTTTTACTTTGGTTTGAACTCTATACGAAAAAAAAACAGAGATGACCAAACATTCAGGCACAAAACAGACATATATAAACATACACAGAGATTCACATCTATATATAATCATGTAGCACAACATCATCTAAAAGTCACATGCACTAGCATTTATTACCCTAAGCATTTGAGTTAAGTGTTTACTCACCGTGATTAAGAAGAAGAAGAACATAGCTTTTCCACTTGAAACAGACTGTTGAAATTCCAAGCTGAAACCCTTTTCTTGTATTGTTGTTTTAAGTTTTTTTAAGATGGTGTTATTTTTCTTCTTCTCTGGTTTGCTCAGTTTTAGGTGAACGAAAATGAAACGTGGAAGTAGCTATATAGAAAGAAGTGTTTCAGGGTATATATTATTTTGTACAGGTGATTGTATTCTTTGTGCAATGAAGTGATACTTTATCTCGGCTGAGATGCTCTTGTACATGTTGAGAAGATATATCTTGTACTTGGGGAGATGTGGTATTAAATGCAATGAGGTATATTTCATTTATTAGCTTGTATAATGGATATTCACTTTACTTTTATATTTATTTCTTGCCTTCTTGCTTGTCTCGGCTGTTATGATCAACATTCTAGTGGCTGATGAGATAAAATGTTGTGTACTTTAGATATTTGCATTTATTTGTTTGATTCTTGCCTTAGTACTTTATGTTTTTATTTGCAATACTTGTTAACTTCGGCTGAAGATTATATTTTGTTTTCATGTCTTCTTTTGTTGTTTCCCTGGTTTACATACTTCGTTTTGTACAGTTTACTTGTACACAAATGTTTGAATTGTAGACATTTCTCTTTTTTTTTGTTGCTTTACATAAGTACATGACAACCTTGTTTATTTCTTTTCTTCTTCTACTTGCTGTCTTATTACTTAGGGATATAAATAAAGTTCCATTGTTAATATGTTGTTATAATTTATTTTATACTTATGTTTTTAACATTTATAAGGTTTATTCTATTTTAAACATTTACTTCTAGAACTTTTTATATGTTCATTTCATACTTTATATAACTATAAATTTACTTAAGTATTTGTTTAACATCAACACAAACTTTATTTCCTTGTAAAGTTTAACTATCTATTGTTTTATAATTTTCAAATATTCGATTATTAAAATTTTACTAATATTTTATATAAATTATCGATTATTACACAATCTTTATTCAAAAATAAATTTAATTATCCATTTAACATTAATTAAATTCGGGATCGTTACAATTAATTAATGAGATTAATTAATGATTAATTAATTAAGAATAATTAACTAAGATGGACAATTAAGATTAATTAATAAATGATTAAAGGTTAATTAATTAAGATGGTTTGTAATAAATTAATATTAATTAACCAAGATTGTTGGTTGATCTGATTTAAATTAATCAGATAATTTGTTGATCTTACTTATGAATGTTTTGACTCTATTGAATGTTGAAATGTTGATATCCCTGATATGTTATGCTTTGTGCTATGAATTGTTTTGGTATGATCTGTGATGAATGTAATTTATTTATCTGTGATAAATTTTCATTATTTATTTGTGAATTTGTGAATGAAGATAAGTGTTATAAATTATACCGCTTATCAATATTCATGTTGCTTGAATCTGTGATGATTGATGTTATTGCACTATTGGGTAAAACCCCTAGACTATACCATACACACACAAATATGGATTTTACGGGAAATCGGTTAAGTCACAGATATTAATTAAATATTATTTGTTTTAAAGTTGAATTTTTTTGAATTCAAATGGTTTTGGAAATGTAATTGGGTTAAAATATAAAAGCTTTTGAAAAGGAGTTTTAAAGATAATAGTTATTTTGAATAACTTGATAAAGTTTTGAAATTTAAAAATTTGATTTGAATTTAAATTCAAGATTTGAAATTGAATCCTATGTTTGGAAATTATGGTTTAAAAAGGTTATACAAGTTGTAATTGTGTTTATATGAGTTTTAAACCATTTCAAAAGTATTATTTTCGAAATTTGAATTTAACCTAAGTTTTATACTTGAAGAACCTTAACTTGTGTAAATATAATCCGATTTTTCCGAAAGGAAAACTATTTGTTTTCAAATAATAATAGCTTTCATATAAAGAAAGGATTTCCAATTTGTGTTGAAAGATTTCAAGTAGGAAATAGTTTTGAAAGCTATGAATTAATCTTTGTGTAAAGATTGTTGAACCTTGTTTTAAAATTTAAGTGGATCTTAAAGGTGTATCTTTTGTATAAAAAGATTTGAAATGGAATTGTTTCGAAAGCTATAAGGGAATCTTTGTGAATATTTGGTGAACTTTGTTTTCAAACAAAAGAGGATATCAAAGATAGAACTTTTGTTTAAATATTGTGAATGAATCTTTGTGAAAAATGGGTGAACTTTGTGAAGTGAATCTTTTTGTTTAAAGATTTGAAATTGGTAATTTGTTTAAACCATTTGAAAGAAAGGTTTTTGGTTTTAAGTTGTGACTTAACTAAGATCCAAATATCCATATGTTTTTAAATATTGCGCTCACTCTTCGGTTAAGCCGGGAGAGGACCTTGTGTCATATAACGCATTCCGAATAGTGATACGACGAAATGGATAGCAATTAAAGATCGGTGGTGAAGACCGGGTGTCTTCGAGAACGACTGGATAACCTTTCGAATGACTCTGCACCGAGTTGCTCCGGTATAGAGATCTCCATATGTGATGGGGAGTCCGGTCGGGATTGAGGAATGCCCGGATTTGCAAGGGCTTCTTTTGAAGTCCCTACCGTTCCGTTCGAACCAGGAACAGACTTGTATGAATGTGTGTCTGACATTACACTTTGAGAAGTAAAACTGGTCTCTATCAAATACATTTCTGTTTGGTGGTGGAGAATTTATTCTCTTAGCTTAACACTCTTCTCTGAGACGTACGATCTCAGAGGTTATGTAGTTGATGGTTACTAATGATACATTCCCAATTTTGTAGTGTGGCATACGATGTGTTGCTGATCATTTGTTGATCGAAGCATGATTTTGTGAAAAAGTGTAGATTTGTGGATGAGACTGTAGCTGGACCTCACAGCCCGGAAATTGTCAAAACAGGAAAGATGCGGCAAGGTTATGAGGGTCGCGCCCTTTAGGGTGTGTCATTCCCTTCTAGAAAAGGGTGGTATCATGGTATGGAGCCCAGATACTTAACTCATATGGTCACTGCAAATCTATTACTTTGTGGTTGCTTTGTGGTTGAGAGCTCTCGGATAAAGGTCACAAACGACCGAGGGATGGCATGCTCGAGTAGTAGTTACCTAGTTATAGAGGTAGCCCGTCCTTGTGCTGGCAGAGAGCCGGGTATGTTCTCGGGACGTCCCTCCAGAGGTGTACCCATGTGGCAGTAGGAAGTTCCTTAGCCTGACCATTTGTTGGAAATCCAAAGAAACAATACGGGCCTTGTACGGTTTTAATTGTATAACCTGCCATAGAATGTGGTGGTAACCTGCTATTGAACATGGTAGCTATAGTAGGCATACAATAATGGATGTATGCTTGCTAAGATTAAAATTATATTTTCGAAAGGTTTTCTACACTATGCACTAATGATAATATCAAATGGTTTTCGCGTATCAAGCATTTTTGACTATCATAAGGAGAAATCTCCTCCAATTCTGCTTTTGCATAGTGTGTGCGGCGGGAGACCTTATGGTAGTTCCATTTTTCAAAAAGCATTGTGGATTTCAATTTTAAATTCTTTTGTTGTTTAAAATAAAACTATTTTTTTTGTTTGCTAACACCAGTCCCATGACTGACCCGGAGTTTATTGTTCACTTTCTAAACTCTGGGTGCCCATAATTTTCCACACGGGCAGTCTAGAGTTGGGTTTTTCAGATAATCAAATAGTGAGTATTGATTCGATAGCCTTCGAAGTCCTTGGTTTGGTGTCATTCGAAAATCTTCTTCAGTCTTTGGTCTTTGAAGTTTTTGGTTTGTCAACCACATCGGGATCTAGTTTCTTCACTTCAGCATTGTTGATGGTTCGAGCTATCTTTGGATTAGAAATTTGTGATGGAGTTGTAGACATTGGAGTTCCATTTAGAGTTCAAGTTATTTCCGCTCCTGGTGCCTTTGTGTTTCCGTTGTGTTATTGTAGATCTCTGATATGTATTTATGATCATTGTTGTATATCATTGGATATTGTATCATTGGAGTTATATGCTATATTCATTTTTCTTCCGCTGTGTGTTGTACTTGATGTGTTATAAGCTACGGCGAATCAGATTCGGTGTTTGAATCTGCGACATTCGAATACGAGTGATGTATTCGGTGCCGATTTTCGAAGGTCAAGTCAGGGTCGTTTCATTTGGTATTAGAGCTGAAGGTTGAAAACTTTAGCTCAGGAGTATAGCACATTAGGTAGCTCATTAGAGATAGGGTGAAGTATACCCTAGAATGAGTATCCCTAAGATATCCGTCCGAGTGCCTCAGTAATTCTCTTACTATCCATTGATGGTGAGTATAAGTGCAAGAAGAGGACGAGATAGGGGACAGGGGAGTACGACTACAAATGGTCGATGCCCTGCAACAACGGAAATATCTTTTCTTTATCAATCTCCTTTGATCCAGTTTCAAATTCTCTGATGTCTTCGTGGTAGCTCGAGGGAGAAGCTTTGGTGCAGCGATGGCCCTACGAATCGTTGTAGAAAATCCTTACTTCGTATCTTCATCGGTTTCTTATCAATCTTCCTGTTTTTAACTTCAATGAATTTGAGATATTATTTGAAATAAACTAGTCAACATATGAAGATAGATTAATTTGTATCGATAAAACGATTTCGATTTAAACCAATTTTGAAATTCTATTGTAATTTTTGGTGAGTATCAAAGTCTGAAAATGGACAAGTTGGTGTATATTTTGGAATATTCCAATTGGAATTGTGTATCCATTATCTATTCTTTGGGGTCCAGATATATTCTACGAGTGGTTAGTCATCCTTCAAACTAACCAATTCCCGACATATTTCGTAGACATGGTGACCCGAATATCTTGTGTAAAATTGATTGAGTTCGTTCTCATATATTCTGATTTGGTAAGCCAAATGCAGAATAACTATTTAGTTTAATCTGGTGAACCATTTCTCTGTCTATTCATCTATCTTCGTTGTCTTACTACTTGCAAATTTCGGGGACCGAATTTTCTTAAGGGGGAATCTATAACATTCCTGTTTTTAAATCATATTTAAAATGGTAAGTAATTTAATTTTTTAAAATTAAATTGTGAATAAATTTGGTATTTTCCGAATTTAATAAATATTTGTTTGTTTAGTAGTATAAATTTTTGAATAATATGTAAATTATAACTTTAATTGTGAATTAATTTGAATTTTTCAAATTAAATGAGATATGTGCTTATTTATTTATATAAATAGATAGTAATTTGAAAATTTGACTTTAAATTTTTCCAAAATAAAATGTGTATTTATAAGAATAGAATTTTGGAATCAATAGGAAAATTTATTTTGTATTTATAGTATACATTTTGATTTGAAAGCTATATCTTGAATTTAATATAATGAATTTTCAAAAGGTTATTTAAAGTTAAATTCTTGTATAAATGAAAATATATGCGATCACTCATTAATATTAAATTAGTTTAAAAATCATTTTCTTAAGGATATGTAAATAGTTATGAAAGTAAATATATATATATATATATATATATATTAAATATTTTTGAATAATGAAAAGGTTTGTATGTAAAAATTACATAGAATTAATAAAGAGGTTTAAAATCACTTTTTTCATACTTGAAGTAAATTTAGTTTTTATATATAAATTAAAATTGTAGATAATATTCAAAAACTAAATAGAAATGTCATATGTAAAATATAAAAGACATTAATAAATTCAAATTGACATATGTGAAACAAATACAACATGCATGAACAAGTGTAGCAATATTATCTTATGAAACAAACAATATCAATTTTATCTCATTTGTAAAAAAAATTAATAAAAAGAAAAAAAGATCATATAAACTACTCTAAACTCCTCTTCTCATTTCTTTGGTAATATTCAAAACTGAAAACAAACTACAAACTAAAACATAATTTCAGGCTCAAAACAAAAACAGCAATCAAATGAAAAACAAAATCCGTTTGAATTCAACCTGAATCAAAAGCATTTCAACTTGGAAATCAAAGTAAAACCATAAAGCAAATCAAACTACAAGCTTCTGTTCAACCTGAGGCTTCAAATCTAAAATGATCAACTTAAACAAGATCAGATTCAACTAAACAAATTCAAGGTTTCAGCTTCAACTGGGAAATCAAACAACGGACCTGAAAAAAAAAGAAACAAAGTTTTTTTTTCCAAATTTTCAAATGCCTGGAAGTTCAAGCCTGCCACTGTTCATCAATCATGACTGGCGAGAAAATGTTCAACCCTTAATCTTGTTATATATTGTTGCTTGCATGTTTGTGATGATGATGACTTGAAATTGGTTTATATGAATGACAAAGTGTTGCATGTGGACATATAAAGTCACATGTAGGTCTGTGTACAAGTATATATCATCTCTGTGATATGTAATAGGTTCTTAAACCTATTTCAAAATGTCATATTACCCAAACAAATTAATATTTGGCTTTAATCTTTAAATAAAAAATGATTGTAAGAATATAACCTTATTTTTAAAAATAGTTTCAAGAAATTTTCTTAAGAAATCAACTGAAAACTAGGAATTCACGGTGTAACTTTTGGAATTGGCAAAAAAAATCCACCATTTTAATTTTGAATTTAGATTTTACAAACTGAATCATATTCTAAAATGGCGAATTTGGATAATAATTTCTAGGTTTTTAGATTATTAAATTGTTAGAAAATGCTAGTTGAACGGAATTGCTATTATCATAAATTTTTGATGATCGAGAGGGAGGTGGATCTCGGGATCATGACCATAGTTAGCTTAGAGGTCAGAGATCATCAGAAAAATGGTGGTAGATTTTATTAATGGTCAAGTTGTCTGGTCGGCATTGAGATAGGGTTTTAGGAGTAAATTTAGTTATCGCTGGTTCTCGGATTTTTATATCATCGTGGGTGATCAAGGGGCGATCGGACCGGTGGGGAATGAAACGTGGGTTATCGGTGGAGCTTTGGTAGCGATCGCGGGTTCGCTGATGATTTGTGGTTGCGGTACGAGGAAGTGTTTGGTGATCAATTTCTATTCTAGGCTGAACTAGGCTCCTCGATTTCGAATTCGTCATGGGTTTGACGAATTGGTTGGTCTGAAGGTGTGAGTTGATGAATGTCGATATGTTGGAGACGGCGAGGTCGAACGAAGTAGTTTCGATCATCGGTGCATGTGCACGCGATTGTTCGTGTATCTAGAAAGTTTGGGGATTCGAGAAGAAAGCGTTGTCTCGAGTTTGCTCTCGTGAAAATGGGATGGTGGCTCGGGTTATTATGCGTGATGTTGAGAATGTTTGAGAACGTTTGCTGTTGTGACAGATGTTAAGGTTTACAATAAAAACAAAGAAGATGTGAAATAAGATTTTCAAGCTAAGGTATTTTACAAGTTTTCCAAAAAAAATTTCAAATATGAAATTTTGAAACAAATCTGTTCAAATCTAAATTGTTTTGAAATAATTATTTTTGTTAATTAATCCCTAAGTGTTTTTAAAAAAAAGTAAGAAAGTAATTTTATAACAAAGCTTTCAAGCGGATGATGACCAAGTTTTAAGGTAAATTTATTAACAAGTTTCAAGATTTACTTTTAAAGATTAAATGGTTTTAAATTCAATTGATGTAGTTTGTAATAGTTTTTATTAAGATAATTAAGTAAACCCCTATGTGTTTTTCAAATGAAATCCAATTAAGAAAAATTACTTAATATAATTAACAAAGTGTAATTTATCTAATGTAAGCAATTAAGGATGATTACTTAATAAAAGAGATTAAGGGGTTAATTACTTAATATAATTAATAGGGGGATTAATTAAAGTAATTAAAGAATAATTACATAATCTAAGCAATTAAAGGTTAATTAAGGTTTATTAAGATTAATTAAGGATTAATCAAAGATTAGTTAAGATTAAATAAGGTTAATTAATTTAATGGTTAAGATAAATTTATAATTAATTTATGATTAAAGGTGAATTAATTGATGATTAAATTTTAGTTAATTTGTAATTACTTAATGTAATTAAAGGATAATTTGTTTTGTAATTAACTTAAGGTTAATTTAATAAGGGATAATAAATCAAGGTGATTAATTTATTTATGTGACTAGCTAAAGGTAATTAATTAAAGAATGATTAATTAAGAGTTAATTAATTAATGAGATTAATTAAGGATTAATTAATTAAGAATAATTAATTAATATGGATAATTAAGATCAATTAATAAATGATTAAAGGTTATTAATTAAGATGGTTTGTAATAAATTAACATTAATTAACCAAGATTGGTGATTGATCTTATTTGAATTAAGTAGATAATTTGTTGATCTTACTTATGAATGTTTGGACTCTATTGAATGTTGAAATGTTGATATCCCTGATATGTTATGCTTTGTGCTATGAATTGTTTTGGTATGACCTGTGATGAATGTAATTTATTTATCTGTGATAAATTTACATTATTTATTTGTGAATCTATGAATGAAGATAAGCGTTATAAATTATACCGCTTATCAATATTGATGTTGCTTGAATCTGTGATGATTGATGTTGTTGCACTATTGGGTAAAACCCCTAGACTACACATACACACACAAATATGGATTTTACGGGAAATCGGTTACGTCACAGATATTTTGAAACTAAATATTATTTGTTTAAAAGTTGATTTTTTTTGAATTCAAATGGTTTTGGAAATGGAATTGGGTTAAAATATAAAAGCTTCTGGAAATGAGTCTTAAAGATAATAGTTATTTCGAATAACTTGATAAAGTTTTGAAATTTAAATAATTTGATATGAACTTGATTCAAGATTTGAAATTGAATCCTAGGTTTGGAAATTATGGTTTAAAAAGGTTATACAAGTTGTAAATGTGTTTATATGCGTTTTAAACCATTTCAAAAGTATTGTTTTGGAAATTTGAATTTAACCTAAGTTTTATACTTGAAGAACCTTAACTTGTGTAAATATAATCGAATTTTTCTGCACGAAAACTATTTGTTTTCAAATAATAATAGCTTTCATATAAAGAAAGGATTTCCAATTTGTGTTGAAAGATTTCATGTAGGAAATTGTTTTGAAAGCTATGAATTAATCTTTGTGTAAAGATTGTTGAACCTTGTTTTAAAATTTAAGAGGATCTTAAAGGTGTATCTTTTGTATAAAAAGATTTGAAATGGAATTTTTTCGAAAGCTATAAAGGAATCTTTGTGAAATATTTGGTGAACTTTGTTTTCAAACAAAAGAGGATCTCAAAGATAGAACTTTTATTTAAATATTGTGAATGAATCTTTGTGAAAAATGGGTGAACTTTGTGAAGTGAATCTTTTTGTTTAAAGATTTGATGTTTGAACCATTTGAAAAAAAAGTTTTAGGTTTTAAGTTGTGACTTAACTAAGATCCCAATATCCATATGTTTTTAAATATTGTGCTCACTATTAGGTTTAGCCGGGAGAGGACCTTGTGTCATATAACCCATTCCGAACAGTGATACGACGAAATGGATAGCAATTGAAAACCGATGGTGAAGACCGGTGTCTTCGAGAATGATAGGATAACCTGTCGAATGACTGTGCACTCAGTTGCTCGGGTATAGAAATCTCCATATGCGATGGGGAGTCCGATCGGGATTGAGGATGCCCGGATTTGCAAGGGTTTCTTTTGAAGTGCCTTTGGTTCTGTTCGAACTTGGAACAGACTTGTATGGATGTGTGTCTGACATTACACTTTGAGATGTAAAACTGGTCTCTATCAAATACATTTCTATTAGGTGGCGGAGAATTTATTCTCTTAGCTTAACACCCTTCTCTGAGACGTACATGCTCAGAGGTTACGCAGTTGATGGTTACTATGATACATTCCCAATTTGGTAATGTGGCATACGAAGTGCTGTTGATCATTTGTTGATCGAAGCATGACTTTGTGAAAAAGTGTAACTTTGTGGACGAGATTGCATCAGGACCTCACACCCCGGAAATGGTCAAAACAAGAAAGATGCGGCAAGGTTATGAGGGTTACGCCCTTTAGGGTGTGTCATTCCTTTTTGGAAAAGGGTGGTATCATGGTATGGAGCCCAGATACTTAATCATGTGGTCACTGCAAATATATTACTTTGTGGTTGAGAGCTCTCGGATAAAGGTCGCAAATGACCAGGGGATGGCATGCTCGAGTAGTAGTTACCTAGTTACAAAGTTAACCCAGCCTTGTGTTGGCAGAGAGCCTGGTAGGTTCTCGGGATGTCCATCCAGAGGCATACCCATGTGGCAGTAGGAAGTTCCTTAGCCTAACCATTTGTTGGATAACCTGCCATATCGGCCCTGTACAGTTTTAGTTGTATAACCTGCCATGGAATGTGGCGATAACCTGCTATTGAACATGGTAGCTATAGTAGGCATACAATAATGGTTTTACGTTGGCTAAGATTAATATTATACTTTCGAAAGGTTTTCTGCACTATGCACTAGAAATAATATCAAATGGTTTTCGCGTATCAAGCATTTTTGACTATCATAAGGAGAAATCTCCTCCAATTCTACGTTTGCATGGTGTGTACGGCGGGAGGCCTTATGGTAGTTTCATTTTCCAAGAAGCATTGCAGATTTCAATTTTAAATTCTTTTTTTGTTTAAAATATAACTATTCTTTTGTTTTCTCACACCAGTCCCATGACTGACTCGGAGTTTATTGTTCTCTTCCTAACTCTGGGTGCCCACAATTTTCCACACAGGCAGTCTAGAGTTGGGTTTTCAGATAATCAAATAGTGGGTATTGATTCTATAGCCTTTGAAGTCCTTGGTTTGGTGGCATTCGAAAATCTTCTTCAGTCTTTGGTCTTTGAAGTTTTTGGTTTGTCAATCGCATCGGGATCAAGTTACTTCACTTCAGTATTGTTGATGGTTCGAGCTATCATTGGATTAGAGATTTGTGATGGATTTGCAGATATTGGAGTTCCATTTGGAGTTAAAGTTATTTCCGCTACTTGTGCCTTTGTGTTTCCGCTATGTTATTGTAGATCTCTGATATGTGTTTGTGATCATTGTTATATATCGTTGGATATTGTATCATTGAAGTTATATGATATATTTATTTTTCTTCCGCTGTGTGTTGTACTTGATGTGTTATAAGCTCCGGTGAACCAAATTTGGTGTTTGAATCTGCGGCATTCGAATATGAGTGATGTATACGGTGTCGATTTTCGAAGGTCGAATCAGGGTCGTTTCAGTAAGCATATATGGTTACAGTAGGTGATAGAACACTATTGCTTCAATAAGCATAAAACGCAAAGGGGACAAAAAATCTCATGAATCGCTAAAATGCAGCATGCCTCATATCATCGGCAATCATAAATCAAATAAGAATGGTTTAGGGAATAGTATAATGTAAACTCCTAAAAGTGTAATTCCCAAACCCGCCATATCGGCAACTCCAAGGAAAACATAAGCAAAAGCCATCTTGACATAAGCTATAAGGAAAATATCAACAAAGAGATAAAAATCCCATACAACGCCAAAAGGAAAATCCCATAAATAGCGCCAAAGGGAAATCTCAATATATATACGCTAAATGGAAAATCTCAACACACCAGTGTAGGCAATGAAAATCTCAAAAGAACTCCGAAGAGTCCAAAAATCCCGAAATATTCGCCACCGAAGGGTTCAAAGGACCGATTCCAAAATGAAGATACACAAGGGTAAAAATCATCTCAAAAAGGTTTTGCACATGCTATTTTTGCCGAGTATTGTTTCACATAATACGTACCATGCCCAAAGGCAAACGTCAAAAGACAAATACACCGCAATGGTAAATATGCCGCAATGGCAAACATCCGAAGACAAATACAACGCAATGGCAAACATCCGAAGAAAAATATGTCGCGATGGAAAATGACTCGAAGGTCCAGTACTGGCACGCCAATAGGAAAATGGGTCACAAACTCTCGAAAAGAAACCCGAAAAGTGTTAACGTGTGTCCCATACCACCCGTTCGCATTAAACGGTTTACTAACCGCTAGTACATTTCACACTATGCATGTGACGACGTCAGAGATGTTTATAGGGTTTGACATCTTCTATCCAGTGTCTAACGTGAGTGTAGTAATTTAAGAGATGTTTGGGATTTTCATCTCCTAAGGATCCATTAAACTATCTACTATGTAGTAAAATACGCTATTATAATATGTCTACAGTAAAGTAAAGTATTAAAATAGTATTAAGGCGTTACCCATTTCCCTCTTAACACATTTTTATATATTCTCATAGTCTATACACTACTGTAATTCCTTCACAAATTAGAGGGCTATCAGAGGGCACTCCATCTGTAGCATCCCCAAAAATTTTATAAATTTAAAACTAGTTATTTATTTGAAATTTTGAAATTGAATTTGAGTTAATTTGAATTAATTTTAATTTTTCAAAACATATGAATATTTTGTTTGTTGAATTATATATCTATATACATATGTATATAGAATGGATTGAATTTCAAATTCAAATTTGAATTTGAATTTGAATTTAAATTTGAATTTAAATAAATATCTTAAGTAAAATTATTTGGATTCAAATATATTAACATATGTGTATTAATGCATGAATTAATATTATAAAAACATTTTCTTTTAAAAAATTGTATAAATGTAAAAAGGAATGTGATTATATAAAAAAGAAAATAGTAATTTTAAAAATTTATTTAAATCCTTATGCATGTATTAACAAGTGTTAGGACCATAAGAGAGTGAATTTACAAGTGTTAGGGGATTAAGACAAGTTTCATCTCTTTTGATTTTAATTTTTAAGAAAATCCATCAAAGAAATTTAGGCTATTACTCTCATTCCTCTCATCTCTCTTAACTCATTTTCAAAAAAAACTCAAGAAAGGAAAGCCTGTACAAATTGTTAAATCAGAAAGAAAAAAATCATCATCAAGCAAACTTCATTACAAACTCAATCAAGCAAGCTTTCGAAACAGATTAAACAAACCAGAAATCAAAACAAATTTAAACAAAGGCTTCTTCTTTAATCTTTTAGTTAGCAACTCAAGATCAAGAGAAGATTAAGGAATCAGGCATTGTAAAACCAAAATCTGTAAACAACACAGCAAAGCTTCAACAAATAATCAAGTTCATCATCGGATTCCAAGATCAAGATTGAAAATTCAGCAATCAAAATCCTTTTTCTTCCAGTCATCAAGTCTGACGGCATCAACTTCCTTTCTATTTCTGTTTTCAAGCTAATAGGTGAGTCAACTCCTTTTTTAGATTTGAACTGAATCTTGTTGTCGTGAAAACATAGAATTTTGAATTGAAAATGTGAGTTGCATGTACATATATACATGAAATTTGAGTGTGCATGTCTGTGAACTTGAAAAAGGGTTCTGTCCTAGGTTGACAGGCACAAGCCTGATCAAAAAACAATTGATTTCTTCATCTTCAATCAATATTTAACCATAAGATCTAAACAAAAATTGTTTGTTTAAGTATAATTCAAGTTCTAAAAATAGTTTTAAGCAAATCAAATTGAGGAATTTTCTGAAAAATTGAAATTACAAGCAAAATTAAAAACCTGTTGAAAAATTTGATTATCATAATCTTTGATTTCAGTTATATAAATTGAAAAGCTTTGGAAAATAATGATTTTTGAAAGTAAAATCATAATTTTTAAACCAGTATTTACTGAGATAGGCAGAAACGAACGATTTTGGGGTTTTTGGCCATTGCCGATCATCGAAGCAATGGGTATGGTCGGGGTTGCTTGTGAAGGTGGAGGAAGACTTAGGGAATAACATAAAAATGCTCGACAATTTTATAATTTGTCATGGAGGGCTGACGAGATCAAACTAGGGTTTTAACCCATGCTCATGTAATGGTTAGAAATCAACCAATTTAACTAACGTCGCTGCATCGGACTGGACAGGACCGCTTGGTGGAGGTGCGTGGTCGACAGGGAAAGCTCATGACGGAGGCGCGTGGCCTCTGGTGGCTTATGGAGTCAGAGCGAGGTGGATTTATGGGTCGAGTTTCGACCCAGATTTGAGTCCGATGAATCCTTTACAAGATCGTCGACATTATGGGTTTCTGGGTTCTCGTGGGGTTCGGGTGGATTGTCGTCGACTCGATGGAGGCTGGAGCTTCGATCAACGGTGGTGATTCTGACCGTGCATGTGCACAAGTCCTGATGTGTATTAGGAAGCACGGTAGAGGGATGAAGGGTTGATGTCTCGAAGCAAGCTTCAAGAGAGTTGAGTGATAGCTCAAGTTTTAACTCGAGTAAAATTATTGATGAGCAGGGTAAAACACTTAGGAAAAAAATTTACTTTTGAAAATTTAGGCACTCGGGTTGATTTTAGACAAAACTCGAAGGAGACAGGCAATTTTCTCGGGTGTGACTCGAAGCAGGTCTCGAGCTTATATGTAAAACAGTTTTTTTTACGTTAAAAATTTTCAAACTTTTAAACATTTTTAAAAACATGTTTTCAAATTTGTGATTTTGATTAAAGTTTGAATCAATTAAAGATTTAAGTAAGATATTTCCAAAGTAATTAAATTTTAATTTATTTAATTTTGATACATTATTAAATTATTTATATTAAATAAATAATATAATTTAAAAGGATAATTAAGATAGAATATTGTTTATAATAATCTTAACCTTTTAAGATTACTAATGTGATAAAGATGATTTAATAAACAAGTCCTAAAGGAAAATTAAAGTAATTAATTTATCTCTTGATTTATGAAATAATTAATGATTTTGTTAATATAATTACTTAAGAAGTAATTACTTAATTAATTACTTAATATTAAAGATTAATGTAATAAATAATTAAGGTTAATTAATTTGTAATTAATTATTAATTAATTAAGAAGTAATTAATTAATAAAAGTAATTAAGATTTAATTAATTAATTTAACTAACTAAGGAATGATTAATTAATGAAGGTGATTAAGACTTAATCAATTGTGATTAATGATAATTAATCATTGATTAAAGATTACTAATGAAAGTAATTATGTGGTTAATAAATTTAAAACCACACGATTTATTCATCTTAATTGAAGATGTTTGATTGTTATTGAATGTTGTATGTTGGATTGATATTTCTGATATGTGATGCTATGTAATGTGAATTGCTTTGTGCTGAGCGATAATATCTATGATGAATATACTTCTGTGTGAATGTGAAAACCCATTGGCCGTAAAACGGCAATTTAATTTTGGATGCGATAGGGAGTCGGATTCCAGTTGGTTATCCGAAACCCACATCAAACCTTGATAGTGAATCTTTGTGAATGATATATCTACATGTTTTAAAATTGAGCGCTCACTATTCAGTTTAGCCGGAAGAGGACTTTATGTCATATAACCCATTCTGAATAGTGATGTAACGAAATGGATAGCATTTAAAGACGGTGGTGAAGACCGGGTGTCTTCGAGAACGATAGGATAACCAGTCGAATGACTCTGCACTAAGTTGCTCCGGTATAGAGATCTCCATACGTGATAGGGAGTCCGATCGGGATTGTGGTTGCCCGGATTGCAAGGACTTCTTCGAAAGTACCTTTGGTTCTGTTCGAACCTGGAACAAACTTGTATGGTTGTATGTCTGACATTATAATTTGAGATATAAAGCTGATCGCTTAGAAATACATTTCTGTTGGTGGCGGAGACTTCATTCTCTTAGCTTAACACCCTTCTTTGAGATGTATGAGCTCAAAGGTTATGTAGTTGAAGGTTATTAGTGATATACTCCTAATTTGGTAGTGTGGCATGGTGAGTGCTGCTGATCATTTGTTGATCGAAGCATGGCTTTATGAAAAAGTGTAGCTTTGTGGACGAGACTTCATCGAACCTCACAACTCGGTTATGGTCGAAACAGGAATCGTTGTAGCAAGGTTATTTGGGGGTAGTTCCCCCTGAGGGTATGTCCATTTTCTTCTGGATTATAAGTGGTATCATGATATGGAGCCTAGATATTTATTTTGTGGTTGCTACAAACTTATTGCTTTGTGGTTGTTGGTTGAGAAGCGCTTCGGATAAAGGTTGGTAACGACCGGGAGATGGCATACTCATATCAGTAGTTACCTAGTTACAGAGGTAACCCGGCCTTGTGTTGGCAGAGATCCGGTTAGGTTCTCGGAGACATCCCTCCAGAGGCGTTCCATTTTGTGTGGGAAGTTCCATTGCCTGGCCATTTGTTGGAAATCCAATCATCCAATACGAGCCCTTTACAGTTTTAGTTGTACAACCTACCATTTACTTATGGTGGCGCCCCACTGTTTAGATGCTAGCTATAGTAGGCATAGTATAAAATGTCTATGTGGGCTAAGATTAATATTATATTTTCGAAATGATTTCTACACTATGCACTAATAATAATATCAAAGAGTTTTCTCGTATTAAGCATGTTTGACTATCATAAGAAGAAATCTCCTCCAAGTATGCGTTTGCATTGTGTGTGTGGTGGGAGGTCTTATGGTAGTTTCATTTTCCAAAAAGCATATCGGTTTTCTTTTATAAAACTGTTTTTGTTTCAAACAACTGTTTTTGTTTACCCGTACCAGTCCCATGACTGACCCGGAGTTTGTTGTTCATTTTCTAAACTCTGGGTGCCCATAATTTCCACAGGGGCAACCTAGAAGCAGGTTATCCGTGTTTTTTGGAGCAAGCTTGGATTTTGAAGTTTTTCGGAAGCTATCAAATTTTGGAAGCTTTTGGCTTTGGAAATCTTTTGAAGTATTGGAGCTTTGAAGACCTTATCAAAGTGAAGTATGTTGGGAACTTGATGAAGTTTTCGTTATCATTTTATTGTTGTATCATATATGTAACGCTTTGATATTGGCGATCGATGTTGTATTGGAGATTGTGTCAAAATTGTATCTGTATTGTGATAAATGATATTCATTTTTCCGCTGTTTATTTTCATCTAATGTTGTTATAAGCTCCATCCAATCTGGAGTTCAACGTTTGAATCTCCGGCAGTCGAATACAAGTGAGGTATTTGATGTCGATTTTCAATCGCTGAATTTGGGGTCGTGATAAGTGGTATCAGAGCTAAAGGTTGAGTAAGAACTTTAGCTACGGAGTATAACACATTAGATGGTTCATTAGAGATAGGGTAAAGTATAGCCTAGAATGAGTATAAACCGAGAGACCGAAACCCTAAAATTTCTTGGTCTATTCCTTTTAACTGTTGATATTCCCTAAGATACCTTATCCATATGCCTAAATCAAGTTTTCTTACTACTTATAGATAATGAGAATGAGCGGAAGAAGAAGACAAGGTAGGGGACGGGGAAATACCACCACAACTGGACAAGTCCCTGCGACAGCAACTATGCCTATTCAGCCTCAGCCAAATCTGGCTAATCTATATAAAAGCTTCTCAAGACTTAGAGGAAAGCCGTTCACTGGCAAGGAGTCTATTGTTGAAGCCCAAGCTTGAATCCGATCCTGTGAAAGAATTTTCAGAGGATTGAAGTTAGAAGACGATCAAAAGCGATTGTTAGCTTCTGGGAAACTCCAAGAAGAAGCATTAGCTTGGTAGGAGACAATTATTGTGGATGAGCCGGAAGATGAGTTTACTTGGAAACGATTTAAAGAAGTGTTTGAGCAGTGATACATCCCATCTGCTGGTATCTCTCGAATGTACCAGGAGTTCATAAATTTGAAACAAGGAAGTTTATCATTTGAGGAGTATTTGAATAAATTCAACGAATTGTCTCGATTTGGTCCGGAGCTGGTGAACACACCCTTGAAGAAAAATGAAAGGTTAATTCGGAGAATGAATCAGGAATAGCATAAGAGGATGACAGCCCACATCAAAGAATCCTTTTCGGACTTGATCGATATGGGTTATCGATATGCTACCCTAGATATGTAGAAAGTTCCTAAAGAGAAGGGGAGTTCAAGTAATTCAAATTAGAAGAAAAGAAAATTCAAAGGGAAGAGGCCAGATCAAGGCAAGGAGAAGAAGAGGAACAATCAAGAGAACCCAGTTAGAAATATTATTTGCTATAACTGTCAGGAGAAAGGCCATTTAGCAAACGATTGTGAGAAGCCAAAGAAACAAATAAAGAAAGATCAAATCGTGAAGTCAAGTCAAAGAACCAAAGAATGCTATTGCTGTCACCAGCCAGGTCATGGAGTTAAAAATTGCCCGAAAAAGAAACAAGCACGAATAGTGAAAATATACGCGATAGAAGATGACCCCTCAACTTCAATAGTGGATGAAGAAAGGGAGTTTTGGAAGGTAGCCTTATTGTTGGTGATAGACTGGTTAGAGTTTTGTTCGACACGGGAGCTTCACATAGTTTTATCTCCCAACAAATCGTGAATGAATTAAAACTTAAACCCAAGTTTGTCGATGAACCTATTTGTGTGAAGAATCCGGTGGGTGGTCCTGCAAATCTTTGTCTATATTGTAGGAGAGTGCCTATCTCATATTCTGGCTATCAATTTCCTATCAAGCTTTATGTTCTCGACTTTAATGAATTTGAAATCCTACTCGGAATGAATTGGTTAACAAAATATGAAGCCAAATTAGATTGCAACAATCGAACGATTTTGGTCAAATCGAAACTGGGAAATTTCATTGAAATTTCTTGTGAAGACCCTAGTCCAAAAAGGGATAAATTGATGTATACGTTGGGATATCCAGAACCTAGTTCGGAGTCCATTCCTATTGTCTAGCATTTTTTCGACGTATTCAAAGAGGTTAAGTCTTTACCCCCACACAGAGAGATTGAATTCAGATTTGACTAAGTTTTGAATGCTCGTCCTGTCGTTCATGCTAGCCGCAGGATGGCACCTAGAGAAAGAATTGAACTAGTCAAGCAAACCGGTGATTCGCTAGAAGAAGGATTGATACTTCCTAGTGTTTCTGAATGGGGTTCAGCTTTGTGGTGTTTGTGGCTAAATCTGATGGATCCTTGAGATTGTGTGTTGACTTTCGCGATCTCAATAAACAGACTCTTAAGAACAAGTTTCCTTTACCTAGAATAGATGATCTGTTTGATCAACTACACGGCGCTCGTTTCTTTTCTAAGATAGATCTAGCCCAGGGATTCCACCAGTTGCGAATTACCGAAGACTGTGTGCATTTGACTGCTTTCAAGGGTCCGGATATTTTCTATGAATGGTTAGTCATGCCTTTCGGACTAACCAACGCTCCCGCATACTTCGTTGATTTAATTAGCCATGTATTTCGAGAGGTGTTGAATAAATTTATGCTTGTATTTATCGATGATATTGTAATCTACTCCAAAACTAAAGAGGAGCATGCTGAACATCTCAGAAATATTTTGGAGATTTTGACAAGGAACATCCTATTCGCTAAATTTTCTAAATGCCACTTTTGGGTTAAAGAAGTCAGATTTCTCGGCCATATTGTTAATGAAGAAGAGATTTCTGTTGATCTGAACAAAATTTCTGCTATTCTTGACTGGAAGCGACCCACAACTACGAAAGAAGTTCGAAGTTTTTTGGGTTTAGCAGGCTATTACCGGAAGTTTGTTCAGGACTTTTCTAAGATAGCTAGTCCGTTGACTAAGCTAACAATGAAGAATGCCAAGTTCAATTGGACTCCGAAGTGTGATGAAGCTTTTCAGGAGTTGAAAAAGAGATTGACTACCGCTTCTGTTCTCGCTATCATTAACGGGAACCAAGGTTTATCTGTTTATATAGATGCATGTGGTGATGGTGTTGATGCAGTGTTAATGCAGAATGGAAAGGTAATTGCCTACACGAGTAGACAATTACGTCCGCATGAGGGAAACTACCCAACACACGATTTAGAGCTCTTAGCGGTCATTTTCGCCTTAAAAACTTGGAGTCATTATCTTCTGGGTAAGAATCTCCTTCAGCTTTTCTAAAAGAAAATTTTAAAGTTCAACTTAACTTAATATATACTTAATAAATCCTTATTGTTTAGGTGAAAAATTTGAATTATTCATCGATCACAAATCTTTGAAGTATCTCTTCACCCAGAAAGACTTGAATTTGCGACAACAACGTTAGTTGGAATTTCTAGCAGCCTATGACCTAGATATTCTGTATACGCCTGGAAAAGCCAATGCAGTTACCGATACTTTAAGCATAAGACATACTGTTCTCGCATATCTTGTCGTCGCTCTGACCCTTCTTAAGAAGATTGCAACGAAGTAGAAAGAAGATGAGTTTCTTCAGGGAATTTATAAAAGAATATGCCAAGTGAAGATACTATTTTTGAGATTGATAGTAGAGGAGTAATAAAATTGAAAGGCAGGATTTGTGTCCCTGACATTTTGGATCTGAAACGTGAAGTTTTGGACGAGTGTCACAAGTCTAAACTTTGTATCCATCCAGGAGTCAATAAAATGTATCGTGATATCAAAATAACGTTTTGGTGGAAAACGATGAAAAGGGACATATCTATATATATGAGTCAATGTGCTACCTATCAACAAATTTAAAGTGATCAAAAGAAAGTGGCTGGTTTACTTCAACCTTTGGAAGTACCGAAGTGGAAATCGGATCAAGTATCGATGGATTTTATCGATGGATTGCCACGAACTAAGAAAGGAAATGAAGCAATTTGGTTATAGTGGATCATCTAACAAAAACTACTCACTTCATCCCAGTGAAATCCACCCAGACAGCGGCAAGTTTAGTGGAACTGTATATAAAAGAGATTGTTCGTCTCTACGGTATTCCTAGCAGCATAGTAAGTGATCGTGATCCGATCTTCACAAGTAGATTTTGGGAGGCATTTCAAGCCGCATTGGGAACAAAGCTGAATTTCAATACTGCTTATAAACCGCAGTCTGATGGTCAGACAGAAAGAATTAATCGAATTTTAGAAGACCTTTTGCGAGCTTGTATTCTCGACTTTGGTGGTTCTTGGGAGGACAATTTACATCTGGTAGAATTCTTATACAATAATAGCTATCAGGCCAGCATCGAAATGGCTCCTTTTGAGGCTTTATATGGTCGTCTGTGTCGATCACCTGCATATTGGATCGAGTCAGGTGATAGACTAGTCCTTGGACCGAATATGATTAAAGAAGCCATGGAGAAAGTTGATTTTATTCGAAAGAAATTGATAGCTGCTCAAAGCCGTTAGAAGAGTTATTATGACCGCAGAAGAAAATATTTGGAATTTCAAGTTGGAGATTCTGTTTTCTTGAAAGTGTCTCCAATGCATGGTGTATTGAGATTTGGGAAGACTGGTAAACTGGCACCGTGGTATATTGGTCCTTTTCCTTTTCTGGAGAGGATCGGTCCTTTCGCGTATCGAGTGCAGCAACCCAGCTGGTTATCTGGCGTGCATGATGTGTTCCACATTTCAAACCTTCGGAAATATATGCATGAACCAGATAGTACCATTGAAGAGGCAGCTCAGCAGAATCTTGAAATTACTCCCAACTTAGCAGTTAAAAGAGAGCCATTGAAAATAATCGATCGTGATGAAAAATGATTGAGGAACAAAATTGTGAAACTAGTCAAAGTGCAATGGAGCGGTGATCCAAAGGACTGTACTTGGGAAACAGAGGATTGTATGCAGAAGTCCTATCCCAATTGCAGAGTGGATATTATGGCTTGATTAGTAAGCCATTTCTTTATCTTATATATCCTAATATGTTCTTTGTTTGTCTATCTCTCTCTTTCAAATTTTGAGGATGAAATTTTCTTAAGGGGGAAACTGTAACATCACCAAAATTTTTGTAAATTTAGAACTAGTAATTTATTTGAAATTCTGAAATTGAATTTGAGTTAATTTGAATTAATTTTAAATTTTCAAAACATATGAATATTTTGTTTGCTTAATTATATATCTATATACATATGTATATATAATGGATTGAATTTCATATTTGAATTTGAATTTGAATTTGAATTTAAATTTAAATTTAAATAAATATCTAAAGTAAAATTATTTGGATTCAAATATATTAACATACGTGTATTAATGCATGAATTAATATTTAAAAACATTTTGTTTTACAAAATTGTATAAATATAAAAAGGAATGTGATTATACAAAAAAGGAAAAAAAGTAATTATAAAAATTTATTTTAATCCTTATGCTTGTATTAACATGTTAGGACCATAAGAGAGTGAATTTACAAGTGTTAGGGGATTAAGACAATTGTCATCTCTTTTGATTTTAATTTTTAAGAAAATCCATAAAAGATATTTAGGATATTACTCTCATTCCTCTCATCTCTGTTAACTCATTTTCATAAAAAACTTAAGAAAGGAAAGCTTGTAAAAATTGTTAAATCAAGAAGAAAAAAACCATCATCAAGCAAACTTCATTACAAACTCAATCAAGCAAGTTTTTGAAACAGATTAAACAAACCAGAAATCAAAACAAATTTAAACAAAGCTTCTTCTTCAATCTTTTAATCAGCAACTCAAGATCAAGAGAAGATTCAGGAATTAGGCATTGTAAAACCAAAATCTGTAAACAACACAGCAAAGCTTCAGCTAATAATCAAGTTCATCATCAGATTCCAAGATCAAGATTTAAAATTCATCAAACAAAATCCTTTTTCTTCCAGTCTTTAAGTCTGAAAGCATCAACTTCCTCTGTGTTTTTGTTTTCAGGCTAATAGGTGAGTGAACTCCTTTTTTAGATTTGAACTGAATCTTGTTGTCGTGAAAACATAGAAGTTTGAATTGAAAATGTGAGTTGCATGTACATATATACATGAAATTTGAGTGTGCATGTCTATGCATTTGAAAAAGGGGTTATGTCCCAGGCTGACAAGCACAAGCCTGATTAAAAAAATTTAATTTCTTCATCTTTAATCAATATTTAACTATAAGATCTAAACAAAAGTTGGTTTTTTAGGTATAATTCAAGTTCTAAAAATAGTTTAAGCAAATCAAATTAAGGAATTTTCTGAAAAATGGAAATTACAGGCAAAATTAAAACCTGTTGAAAAATTCTATTATCATAATCTTCGATTTCAGTTATGTAAATTGAAAAGCTTTGGAAAATAATGATTTTTGAAAGTAAAATCATAATTTTTAAACCAGTATTAACTGAGATAGGCAGAAACGAACAATTTTTGGGTTTTTGGCCATTGCCGATCATCGATGCAATGGGTATGGTCGGGGTTGCTCGTGAAGGTGGAGGAAGACTCAAGGATTAACAGAAAAATGCTCGACAATTTTATAATTTGTCGTGGAGGGCTGACGAGATCAAACTAGGGTTTTAACCCATGTTTCTGTAATGGTCAGAAATCGAACAATTTCACAAACGTCGCTGCATCGGACTGGACGGGACCGCTTGGTGGAAGTGCGTGGTTGACATTGGAAGCTTGTGACGGAAGCGCGTGGCCTCTGGTGGCTTATGGAGTCGGAGCAAGGTGAATTTGTGGGTCGAATTTCGACCCAGATTTGAGTCTGATGACTCTTTTGGAAGATCGTCGACATTATGGGTTTCTGGGTGCTCGTGGGGTTCGGGTGGATTTTCGTCGACTCGATGGAGGCTAGAGCTTCGAACAACGGTGGTAATTTCGACCATGCATGTGCACAAATCCTGATGTGTATCAGGAAGCAGGGTAGAGGGATGAAGGGTTAATGTCTCGAAGAAAGCTTCGGGTGAAACAATTAGAAAAAATTTTAAGTTTGAAAATTTAGGTGCTCGGGTTGATTTTCGACAAAACTCGAAAGAGACAGGCAATGTTCTCGGGTGTGACTCGAAGCAAGTCTCGAGATTATATGTAAAACAGCTTTTTTTTACTTTAAAATTTTTCAAACTTTTAAACATTTGTAAAAACATGTTTTCAAATTTATGAGTTTGATTAAAGTTTGAATCAACTAAAGATTTAAGTAGGATATTTTCAAAGTAATTAAATTCTAATTTATTTAATTTTGATTCACTATTAAATTATTTATATTAAATAAATAATACAATTTAAAAGTATAATTAAGATAGAATGTTGTTTAAACTAATCTTAACCTTTTAAGATTACTAATGTGATAAAGATGATTTATTAAACAAGTTCTAAAGGAAAATCAAAGTAATCAATTTATCTTTTGATTTATTAAATAATTAATGATTTTGTTAATATAATTACTTAAGAAGTAATTACTTAATTAATTACTTAATATTAAAGATTAATGTAATAAATAATTAAGGTTAATTAATTTGTAATTAATTATTAATTAATTAAGGAGTAATTAATTAATAAAAGTAATTAAGATTTAATTAATTAACAATTAAGGGTTAATTAATTAAGATAATTAATTAAGGAATAATTAATTAATGAAGGTGATTAAGACTTAATCAATTGTAATTAATGATAATTAATCATTGATTAAAGATTACAAATGAAAGTAATTATGTGGTTAATAAATTTAAAACCACACGATTTATTCATCTTAATGAAGACGTTTGATTATTGTTGAATGATGTGTGTTGGATTGGTATTTCTGATATGTGATGTGATGTTATGTAATGTGAATTGCTTTGTGCTGAGCTGTATTATCTATGGTGAATATACTTCTGTGTGAATGTGGAAACCCATTGGCCTTAAAATGGCAATTTAGTTTTCGATGGACAGGGAGTCGGATTCCAGTTGGATATCCAAAACCCACATCGAACCTTGATAGTGAATCTTTGTGAATGATATATTCACGTGTTATAAAATTGAGCGCTCACTATTCGGTTTAGCCGGGAGAGGACTTTGTGTCGTATAACCCATTCCGAATAGTGATACGACGAAATGGATAGCATTTGAAAACGGTGATGAAGACCGAGCGTTTTTTAGAACGGTAGGATAACTTGTCTAATGACTCTACACTGAGTTGCTCCGGTATAGAGATCTCTATATGTGATGGGGAGTTCGATCGGGATTGAGAATGCCCGGATTGCAAGGACTTCTTCGGAAGCGCCTTCAGTTCTGTTCGAACCCAGAACAGACTTGTATGGTTATATGTCTGGCATTACAATTTGAGATATAAACCTGATCTCTTTCAAATACATTTCTGTTGTGGAGGAGAATTCATTCTCTTAGCTTAACACCTTCTCTGAGATGTACGTGCTCAGAGGTTATGTAGTTGAAGGTTGTTAGTGATATACTCCCAATTTGGTAGTGTGCCATGCTGAGTGTTGTTGACCATTTGTTGATCGAAGCATGGCTTTCTGAAACAGCGTAGCTTTGTGGACGAGACTTCATCGAACCTTACAACCCAGTTATGGTGGAAACAGAATTATTGCAGCAAGGTTATTTGAGGGTAGCGCCCCCTAATGGTATGTCCATTTTCTTCTGGATTATAAGTGGTATCATGGAATGGAGCCTAGATATTTACTTTGTGGTTGCTGCAAACTTATTGCTTTGTGGTTGTTGGTTGAGAAACGCTTCGGATAAAGGTTGGTAATGACCGGGAGATGGCAAAATCATGTCAGTAGTTACCTAGTTACAGAGGTAACCCGGTCTTGTGTTGGCAGAGATCCGGTTAGGTTCTCGGGGACGTCCCTCCAGAGGCGTTCCATTTTGTGTGGGAAGTTCCTTTGCCTGACCATTTGTTAGAAATCCAATCATCCAGTACGAACCCTTTACGGATTTAGTTGTATAACCTGCCATTTACTTATGATGGCGCTCTACTGTTTAGATGGTAGCTATAGTAGGCATAGTACGAAATGTCTATGCCGACGAAGATTAATATTGTACTTTCGAAATGATTTCTACACTATGCACTAATAATAATATCAAAGAGTTTTCTCATATTAAGCATGTTTGACTATCATAAGACGAAATCTTCTCCAAATCTGCATTTGCATTGTGTGTGTGGTGGGAGGTCTTATGGTAGTTTCATTTTCCAAAAAACATATCGGTTTTCTTTTATAAAACTATTTTTGTTTTAAACAATTGTTTTTGTTTACTCATACCAGTCCCATGACTGACCCGGAGTTTATTGTTCCTTTCCCAAACTCTGGGTGCTTATATTCTCCACACGGGCTGCCTAAAAGCAGGTTATCCGTGTTTTTTGGAGCAAGCTTGGATTTTGAAGTTTTTGGGAACTATCAGATTTTGGAAGCTTTTGGCCTTGGAAATCTGTTGAAGTATTGGAGCTTTTAAGACCTTATCGAAGTGAAGTATATTGGGAACTTGTTGAAGTTTCCGTTGTCGTTTTATTGTTGTATCACATATGTATCGCTTTGATATTGGTGATCGATGTTGTATTGGAGATTCTATCAAAATTGTATCTGAATATTCATTTTTCCGCTTTTTATTTTCATCTAATGTTGTTATAAGATCCATCCGAACTGGAGTTCAATGTTTGAATCTCTGGAAGTCGAATACAAGTGAGGTATTTGATGTCGATTTTCTACCGTTGAATTTAGGGTTATGACACCATAGGTATGGTACAAAACAAACTCGTAGAAGGTGGTCTAGGGCATGTGAACACGGCACTCGAGGCAATGCTAGGGTTGATATGCCAATTGCAGATCCGGACTGGTGGTAACGCATAGCAGCTACTACCGCCCACCTTGGACACACTCCCAAATAAAAATCAAGGGTGGCCACCAAACAATCACAAAATCAGAATATAGTATTGAAGAAATGTGCTCGGTAGGAGGAATGACCTCACTTGGCCCGGCATGGCTCCTGTTTTAGTCACATGTATGCTGGCTCACGGAAGTCAGGGTCACGTCATACCTTATACAGAAATCGTTCCCCAAACCATTCTAGTTCATTTATGGAATCTCCACCATGTGCACAGTTGTTAAAGTGGTTTTCGTGTATTGGCAGAGAGTATGACAATATCTGATTCCGGTCTCTTTAAGAACCAAACACTTATTTCACATCGGATGGTTCTTTTACATTTCAAAAGTCAATTCACAACTATATATAAAGCACCATATTCTGAAAACCATATTACTTTAGAAATTATATTCACTTTCGAAATCAAATCATTTTCGAAATCGTATTTCCTTTTGAAATTCACAATTTCAAAATAGTTAAAACCCTCATTTCAAAACTTCATATTTACTCAAAGGATGTCATAAAATTCCCAATTTTGGTCATAACACCATTTAACCGTATTCGTTTGTAAATCAAGGATTTTAAATATATACACTTCCACTTTACTTAGTGTAAAAATTTAGAAAATAGTTTAAATGGTTGTAGTTAGTTGCAATAAAATTTTAAATAGTTAAAAATACTCTAAAATAGTTTAACATAGATTAAAAATATATTTCTTGATTTAAGATAGTTAAATGGATTAAAATAGATTAAATATAATTAAAATATATTAAAAATCTTTAAAATAGATTAATTAGACTTAAAATAAGTTAAATAGGTTAATTAATTTTAAAATAAATTAATCGGTTTAAAATAGGTTAAAATGATTTAGTTGAGTTAATACACATTAAATTAGTTTAATAATTTGAAAACCTTAATAATTAGAAATTTTAAAACAATATATTTTCAAACAGTTTATAATAAAATATAAATTTGGAACTAATATCAATTTAACTATTTATTTCATTTTAATACATTTGGGCAAATTACAATTTCCAAATCAAAAACCCAATTTCAAATCATTAAATTCAAATTTCAACAAAACATTTAATTTATATCAGTTTCAATCCATGTTTGAAATATCAATTTAAACTACTTCAATTTCAATAACTTCAAAGTTATATTTCAAATAACTCAAATAGCTCAATTTTGACAAATTTCACTTATATCTTAAATTCGACTTTTAAAATTTCAATTTAATTTTTTAAAGCAATTCCGTTAAAACAATTCACGTTTTAACACAAAACTTGATTTTTCAATAATGATTCAATTTATATAAATCAAATTTTATTTCAAAATATCATTTAATTAAATTCAAAAATTAAGGATTTTAAAATCATTTAATTTAACCAAATCCGGTGTCCGTATATAATTCTCTACCCTAGGGTCAAGTGATACAGATATTTATCATTTCAATCCGCAATTACTTTATATTTACGGATATATATCATTTCAACCTACAATTCCGAATTAATATAAAAATCCATAAAATCGCTCGAGACTATCATTTCAACCCAAAATGATTTTTCCCATGATCTATAGATCGTTCGGGTATATATCATATTCAACCCATAGTGAACTTCCTAATAATAACTAAGGGAACTTGCCGAGTGATAACATTTCATAAATCAAATATAGCATCCAATCGACCAATATCAAAATCATCATCCAATTCAACCAATAAATTTCAACAAATACCTGATTATTAATAACAGGAAATCAACTGGCAATTTAAATTCAATAATAAATTAATTAACAATAAATTCAAATTAACTGAAACGATGATTTAGACATGCCAAATAGCTATAAATAAATTTCTAATCACAACACAATTTTAATTTAACGAACATAAGAATTTTTAGAAATTATGAGTGGGTTAAAACACTCACCTTTGAATTTAAATCAAATTTAAATCCAAATTAGGGCTCAAAATTCAACAGTCTTAGAATTTGTCCAAACCAGTGGCAGAATGCCCAGAATTTCAATATGATCCCAATGGAACAAACCGCGCGTGAATTCGAGTTCGTACGCAAAAGTTATATAAGTTAGAATGTTTAAATGATTTTAACATATGAAATGAAAAATAAATACAACTTTACCACATGACCGTACAACAAGTCAGCAATACCCAAAGCCTCTAAGGGAAAGTCATGCACAGAAACGTACGATGACCTACAAACCGCCGCTGTTCGAAACCTTTGACCAAAAATCGCACCTCTTACAAGCTATTCAACGCTGATCAAATAGCATCACCTTATAACATCTTGGTATTTTCAACCATTTACATCCGCACATGTCGGACTTGAATTGCTCAAAATATCAGATTGCTAATTTATATTTGGCAAAACTCAGCATATATAGTAAATAAAAAAAACACAGAATTACAAGCACAGAGTAATATAACAATAAGTAGCGGAAACAAATGAGTAGCAGTTCATAAAGCTACTATATATATAAAAGAGCTAAACAAGATACAACGGAAGTAACAAATACATAAATGTATCAATACAATGGTCAATAACAAAATCTGAATATATATCACTTTAGTCAACAGAATAACTGAAAGTTGAATAGATAGATGAATCTCTAAGCGAAGCTCCATCTCCAAAGGTGAGTTTCAAATGCTGTGACACTCAGTCTGACCCGAGCGTAAAGCAAAACACAAACACTTGAGTCAGGATTAACATTCTAATATCAATAAATCCAACTCAAGTGAAATATCAACTGAAATACAAGTAACTCAAAGGATATTTGGGACCTCCATCCTCTAAGGATCCACGGAACTATCTACTATGTAGTACAATACGCTATTATAATATATCCAAAGTAAAGTAAACTATTAAAATAGCGTTAAGGAATTAGCCATATCTCCCTTAACACATTTTATAGTGCCAATAGTCCATATAATACCGTAATACCTCCTGATCGAGAGGCTACCAGAGGATACTCCATAGGTACGACACAAAACAAACTCATGGTGGTCTCGATAAGGTAGGTGACAAGGCACCACTAGGAAATGCCAGGGTTGATATGCCAATTACACTTCCGGGTTGGTGGTAACGCATAGCCGCAACTACCGCCCACCTCGAGCCACACTCCCAAATCAAAGGTGCGCACCAAATCAATCACAAAGTAATAGAATGACAATCGAAGAAGTATGTCCGATCGGAGGAGCTACCTCACTTGACCTGTCGATTGCTCCTGTTTTAGCCACCTTAAGCTAACTCATGGGAGTCGAGTCCACGTATATACCTCAAATAGAACATTATCAACCACCTACTTCATTCTGGAATCTCCACCGCGTACATAGTATTTAAAGTGGTTTCCAGTATTGGCAGAGAGTATGACAATAACCGATCCCGGTCTCTTTAACAACCAGTCGTTATTATAACACCGTGGTCATTTCAAAATATCATATTTAAAAGCAAAATATCATATCCATTCAAAATCATATCAATACGATATCATTCCTCACTTAATATAATATTCATTTCCAAAATCATAACACTTTCCAAAATTATAACTCTTCGAAATTTTACCACCTTGAAATTACAACACTTTGGGAATCATAACACTTTGAAATCATAGCACTTTGGAAATCATAACACATTGAAATCATAACATTTTTTAGAAATCATAACACTTTGAAATCATAGCACTTTGGAATCATAACACTTTTGAAATCATAACACTTTGGAAATCATAACACTTTGCACTTAAATAGTTTGATATAGAAAATAGTATATATAAATAAAATAGTTAATGAAATAAAATAGTTTATATGAATTAAAATAGTTAATAAAATAAAATAGTATATATAAATAAAATGGTTTTATATTAAAATAGTGTGTATATATATTAAAAATAATTAGTATATTAATAATAACTTTATATTAAAATAATTTATAATGTAAAATATTTATATACACACACACATTTGTAATACTTTATATAATAAATAGTTCCCTCAAGGTTCACAAATTGATTCAAACCAATTCGAATTCAAAATTCAACTTAATTCATTCTCAATTCATTAATTTCAATTCAATTCAGTATCTTAATAAGCCATTTCAATTTATAACGATTTCAAATGCAGATTTGCACCACCAAATATACCATTTCAACTTCAATATATTTCAAAGTTCAAGTATTCAAACATTTACAAAGATAAATTTGCCAATTATATATATATATATATATATATATATATATTTTCAAATTCACTTCATTATTATTTAATTTTGAAATACTTACTTAATCATTGCGATAACATATAAATAAACTTCAAATTATTAGTTTAATAAACATTCCATTTCAATTTATGTAAATTTGAAAATATTCATTTAAATCACTTTTAATCAAAATTAAGTTATAAAATCATATCTTTAAGATCTTAAATTTAATAAATTTCAACCTAAGCTTGTTTAAGTAAAATTCTTAGTTAAATATAATTTCAAATAATTTCAAGCTATCTTTACAACCTTAATTTATAAATATTATTGTAAAATCTTTTTTTAAATATAAATTTAAATATAAATTTAAACATATTATATATTAATTAAATCAAACTTTATTAAATTACATATTGTTATTAAACTTATTTTATATAAAAACTAATTTATACATATTTTAAAATAGTAAATTATAAGTAAATTCTTAAAATTTATAATTTCAAAACTAACTTATAATTTTAAAATTTTCAAAACATATAATTTTAAAAATCAAGAATTTAATTATATATAAAATAACATTTATATATAATATTAAAAATCAACATTTATATAAATCCATATGTATATATCTTTTTAAACCTTGGAATTCATTTCATAATATATCTATAGATCAACGGTGTCTGTATATAATTTTCTATCCTATGGTCAAGTGATGCGGATATCTATCATTTCAATCCGTAATTTAAATATATACGGGTATTGTAACGACCCATAAAGTTTTGTTAATTTTTAATGGTTTTATTTAGCGTACTTAATTAGATTTTTGAGAAATTTTAAATAATAATATTTTGAAACAAATTTTTTCATTCTAAATCCAAATATAATAAATTTAATACACATGCGTTTCAAACATATATATAAGATAATATAATAAATTATAATATAGTATAGTATAACTGACATGCCTAAATGTATATGTCTTAATAACTAACGCATAAAGTTCCTATACGTATATATCATTATACTAATAAAGAAATCAAACTCCCTGTTAATAAATATTTCATATTTGTAAATAATTTCAAATTCTCACTTTTTACATGATAAACCTATTAATAAAGAAGAAAAGTACATATTGAATAGTAGTGTGCTCTACTGCATGCACTGACACATTCTATTAAAATAAATTGTTCGAGGTAACGGTACCTTTAATTTTGACTTTATTTCTCCCGTTTCAAAATTTGAACGTGATATCCATTCAAGCTATTAATCGCCTTAATTGGTCTAAATCAGTGGGTAGCTATCATTTTTTCCTACCGTCCAAATTTTTATTTGCTTTAGTAAATTTTTCAATCTTTGGATAGATTTCCCCATTCCTTGAATTCAGCTTACCTTGCCGTTTCCATTTTCAATGTATTCAATAAATTTATTCGTGGCCTTCTTTGACTTTATATTGGCTCATTTATTTTCTTTACTGTTTAATTGCTGTAAATATTCACCAAATCAAAACGTTTGACAGTTACTCTTCATTTCCTTTTATTTTGATTAAATCACGTTGATGAATCAATGGGCAATTTCCGTTTCTTTTACAATTAAAACTTTGAAACGTGCTGGACAAAAATAATAACAAATTGCTCAGCTCAAATCCAGGGAATTTGACCGTTGATATTACCTTATTCTTTCTCCTATTTTATACATATTCGTTTCCTTTTTTTTTATGATTTCGGTTACAGAATAAATTTAAGCTATATATTTTCTTCCTATTGAAGTTTTATTACCTCTCCATCCTCTCTGCTTTTAATATATATGCTTGCCTAAATTCATCTTCATGTTTCTCTCGCCATTGAAAAAAACAAAACAAGACTAGCTGTTTCATCTTTTGCCTTTATAATTTTCCGTTTGCTTACATTTCTTTGCCCATTCTTTTTTCCCCTTTATCCTTGCCTTTTCAAACTGATGACGTGATGTACAAACATCAAAATTAATTGCTTTAAAATTCTAGCTATATCATAGGGTGACTGTTGATAGTGCATTCATTTTGTTTCGTTCAAAATTCCCTTCCGTTTCAAAATTCAAAGTGTGCCATCCAATCAAATTTATTGCTTTAATAATATTTCCTAAATCTATGCTTCTAGGTGTTGTTATGTCATCTCTGTATTTTAGGGTGATAACTTTTTGAACGTTTGATAATAATAATAAATCTTCTTAATATAATAGGCAATGAATTGAGATCTAGGAAATAAATAAATATAAAACTTATAACCTGCCAAATAATAAAATTGCTTTAATTGTATCGTTGATTTTGAAACATATAAAATTCTATACGTTCTTTACGCATTCATTTATTTCCTCTCTAAATTCCTATACGTTTTATTCCATTCATTTATTTCCTTTCTAATTTCCTGTACGTTTCCATTTCAATCAAATTTATACCCTTCCTATTCATTTTTCTCTCCACAATCAGCCTTTCTTCTCTCCTCTCTATTCTTCTTACCTCTCCACTTATGTCTGCACCCCCACTTTTCACGTGAAACCACTCCTTCCTCCTCCGCCTCCCCTCCTTTTCTTGTATAGCCGGTAGATGATGCAAGTTAGTATTATATATGTACATATTTAACTTGTATCTATATTTTGATTTTTTTTTCCGTTTATAATATATGATGCATTCAGTTAGTTGATGAATGTAGTTTGTTTAAAAAGGTTAGATTAGATAAGTTGATACAATTTAGGTCTGCATTTGTATTTTATGTATTCGATTGCATGTTTTATACATTTGTTTACACATATTTTATGTTAAGGATTTCAATTTTAATATTGCAGTAGACTAGGGTACTTTTATATTGGTATACTGATATGAAGGGACAAACCCATATTGATTCTCTGACTAACATTTATTTTAATAAAATAAGTATGTTTATAGCATACATATTTACAGTAATAGGTTACAAGGTATATTATAAGTTACGAATATTGATTTGTAAGCTATATGTATACATAGTATAATAATTCTTTGAGTCTATGTTTAAATGTTTACAAGGTAAGCTATATATATATATATATATCTATAAGCATATATTATATTATATAAAGCAAGACTGTTTGATTATACACATGGAATAAAGTACTGTAAGTATATGAAGTTAAAAATCTCTGTTTTTTTTTCTCTTACGGTCAATGATAAAAGTATATGTATATTTATTAATTTTTATATGTGTATATGATATATTTAAATCAATGTTAGTTTATACGTATATAAGTCGGTTTATATAAATAGGTTTACGTATAGTATATATACATATAAAGCTTTGTCTATGTGTTATATATATTGGTTTTGTCATTTACAGTTGTGTACAGTTGGTAACATTTCAAAACATAACATGATAATTTATGATATTGGTAAAGTAGTACATATTTTTTGCATAAGGGTTTGAATTTATACAAAGTGTCTGTATTTATATTATAGAAATTTAGTTATCTTTGGTTCATCGGTCTGTTGTTTAAATAGAGTATATACACTGATGTTTTACAAAGCGTATTAATTTAATTTATGTTTAAATTTATTTTGATTTGGAATAAGTATAATACATATATCCCTCTTATTTAAATATATGTTTTAAAGGAAAATTCGTTTTAGGGAATAATTTATAACTTATATTTTCTTTTCCGATTATATCAATACGATTCTGATTCGTTTCCATCAAACTCTATCTTTCAGCTTTGCACGTCAAGATCCACTTTCATTCTTACTTCGCTTTGCGATTTTGTTTGGATTTGTTCGATTTTCTAGAGCGTGACCAAAATTCATAGCTTGCTCTGTTGTCGATCTTCTTTAGCCTCGAAAGGTGAGCAATCACTCACGATTAACATTCTTTTATTTATTAAATTTGATTTCAATTGAAACGACAATTGAAATATGCTGCTGTTAGTTGTTTTACTGTTATGACTGCTATTATCTGTATCTGTTCACCTATGACACCCGAAACCATTATCGGTTAATTATGTATGTGATAATAATACAGATTGGTTGATAATTGATTGTTTGAATGATTGTTGTTTAAATTGGATGTTAATTTTTATTGTTAAGTGATAACTAGTTGCTAGTTTAATTTGGGTAGTATAGTTTACAAATTAAACGGATTATATATGATGGACCTTAATTTATTAAAACCTGACCCCGACATATGTAAATTTGATTAGTTAAATTTGACCCTTTAATTGTCGTAGAAATATAAAATTTTATACTTTAAATCTTTTGAACGTAGTTTGGATTAATTGTTGTAGTTTAAAACTGAAATTTAAAAAGGAACGACAAGTGAAAAACTGTAATGTAATAATCTTTAATCTACATGAAATGATAGTGTAGATTCTAGAAGTAATCATACAAATAGCAATGCGAATTAATACGATTATTTCAGGGTTATTTGATTTATTTATTGAATTGTTATTGATTGTTGTTATTGCCTGTTTATTTACTTTGACACCATCCCTGTCATCACTGCAAGTTCCCTTTGTTATGTTTGTTTTGAATTGAAATGGGTTGAAAAGATAGACCCAAGTAGTTTCCATTTAATTTAATTTGGAATTACGGGTTGAAATGCTATCCACCCGTATACATTTAGTGTACGGATTGAAATGATAATATCCGTAACACTTGACCATGTGATAAGAAATATATGGTCTTATTTAATGTAAATTCTTAAATACATGTATAAAGGGTAATGATAAAGATAGAGTTAATTATGTCTAGTTTAATCAAAGATTTGATTTAATACATAAATCATGATAAATATCTATGTAAATTTTATTCGGAAAATTTTTGCAATAATATTGAACAATTAAGATTGGGAGATAAATTTGGGTTATTTTTAATGGTATTCAGATAAGGATTTATTTATTTAAATCAATTTGAAATTTATCGAAGGAGATATTTCACGTTTAAATAAATTAAGAAATATTGAGTAAAATGTAATTTAAGGTCACTAAAATGATATTGAATCAAATAAGGGAGGGTTCAAGGCTAGATAATAACGATGTAAAAATCGAGAATCTATATGAAACTGTTAAATTTAAATTGTTATATATAAGCTATGAACCATAGTGTAATTAAATGGTGTAGAGGTTCGGTATGTATTTGGAACCAAGATAGTTGAATTGGTTATGTAGATAACTAACCGAACTTAGTGAAATTTGAGTTTGAACTAGATTGGAAATTTTATTTAGAAAACTAGATTGGGAAAATTTTAGTTGAAATGTTGAATACTTAAATATGGAAACATATTGAAATAAACGAGGAAATTGGGATATCAAATCCAAATTTGGGAATTATAGATTTAAGTGGTTATTTTAGGAAGATTTAAACTAATAAAATGAGATTGGATTTAATTTAAATGGGAAGGTTGGGTTGATGTGAAACGATTTGTTAAGTTAAGGAAATTGAAAGTACTTTACTGTATACATTATTAAAATATATAAATACTATCTTGGGAAATATGATTATTTAAAGCGAATTTGATATTTGGGTTTGAGGTATAAATTAAGTAAATGACCACGGTGTAATAGTGTATATTTCCACCCTGTAGATAGTTCTATGGACCCTTAGAGGATGGACATCCCAAACATCCTTTAAGTTATATTGTATTTCAGTTGATATTTCATTTGAGTTGAATTTATTGATATAAGAATGTTAATCCTGACTCGAGTGTTTTGTGTTTTGCTTTACGCTCGGGTCAGACTGAGTAATACAGCATTAGAGACTCACCTTTGGAGATTGGAGCTTCATTTGGAGATCCAACTATCGTTTCAGCTTTCAGTTTTCTAGTTGACTGGTTCAGAGAAGTCATCGGCTCGTACTGAAGACTTTTCTGTATTCAAGAGATTCTGATGTATTCATTTTAAACTCTGATGTATATAGTAGCTTCATGAACTACTATTTTTTTCTATTCCGCTGCATTATATTACTCTGTGTCTGTGATCTGTGTTTGATTTATTTACTGTATATTTTAAGTTTGCCAAATTAAATTAACAATTCGGTATTTTGAATTATTCAAGTCGGACATGTACGGTTTTAGTGTCGATTTGAATGGTCCAAATAGCGGGTCGTTACAGGTATATATCTTTTCAACCCGCAATCCCAAATTCAATGTCAATGAAAATCCTTAGGTTTATCACTTCAACCCATAACGATTTTCTTCTATTCCACAAGATCGTTCAAGTATGTATCATTTCAACCCATAGGGAATTCTATACTAACCGGGAACATGCAAAGTAAGAATGGTGATGATAAAAATATAACATATCAAACATGCATATATCATCTATATAAGTAACAGATAATGGTGTCAGATGTCATAGGTGAACAGATACAGATAATAGCATATATATAGCAATTAAAATAACTAACAACAACATATTTCAATTGTTGTTTCAATTGGAACCAAGTTTAATAAATATAGGAACGTTAAACGTGAGTGATTGTCACCTTTCAAAGCTAGAGGAATTTGATACACAATAAGCTACGAATTGGATTATGATCTAGACAATCGACCAATCTAACAACAATCTCAAAGTGAAGTAAGCTGGAAGCGGATTTGACGGACAAAGCTGATAGATTTGAAATAAAGAACCAAAAATCAGTTTGATATCACAGAAATGAAATGTACATTATATTATTATTATTATTATTATTTTCAATTCAATATTAATTTAAACACATATTAAATTAAATATACATGTATTTCTAAATCATTGTTTTTAAGTAAAACATATATATAACAAACATATCCACATAGTATAATTTGAAATAAATAAATATATGTACTTATAAATAAATACATGAACAACCTATATTACTATTATATGCAAATCACTATATAACCAAACCCAAAAGATTATATAAACTGGTAATATATATATAAGATAACACTTTAAATATATAAATATATACCTCTTATACAATAACATGACATATATAACTTATATAACCCAATATTGAAACCTACATAATAATGCAACATACATATGGTTGACTTATGAAATATAATATAGCTTATACATATATACTGCAACATCATATAATACTATCTTTATATTGACTATTACATCAACTAAAGCAATATATATATATATATATATATATATATATATCTATGTATATATGTATATGTATATATATATATAAACTACAAATCTGGATATACAAACTCTGATATTCATAAGGCTATATATGTATGCTCATTATATATCTAGTATATATCTAGTATACAACTAAATGAATATATACAAATAACTATTTATAACTAATATTTTTTTCTTAAATATATACATACTGTAAACATATATACAACTGTTTACATGCAACCAACAAAACACATATAGGAATAACTCATACAATCATCTATATTATAAACGAACAAAAAATAAAACTTGTATAAGCTTTAATCATATTATATATACTTTTCAACACACACACACACACATATATATGTATGTATCTAGATATATATTAAACATAGCAAACTATAGTTATAATCAAATATATTAAATCCAACTCTAAACAATTTTATATGCAAAACTGTGCGTATATATATAAATCAGATTGTAACCAAATATATACAGACCATATATTTATAAGCAACATAGTATATATGAGTTATGCTTAATATATATATATATATATATATATATATATATATTTGGATACTTAAAAGCTCGCATGATTCACTTTGAACCCATAGGTGTCTCTACCCATACATTTTAAAAACTTGGGTTTGTACAAAACTTAAATATACTTATATAACTAACATATCACCACCTTTACAAATATATCAAAACTAATATATATATATATATAGTCAATTATATAACTAATATATTGTATGCCAATCGATTTTGTACATATATAATAATACATAATGAACAACGAAAAGATATAAAACTTATATAAGTTCATATATATGTATATATATATATATCAAATCCAAGAATACATGCAGACCATAACTACCCTATAATAATATACATATAAAATAGATCAAACAACTATATATATACACACGTATACCAAGAGAAAGAGCAGCAGGGGAGGGTGACCGTGGGAGGAGAACACATGGCTGCGATGTGAAGGGGAGATGAGATGTGTTGCTCGACCACTATGATGGATCTTCTGCTCACGACAGTAGGAAGCAATGTGGTAAGCGAGGTAGGAGGCCGCTCAGGTGTGAGGGTAAGAGGCACGGAGGAAGCAAGACAACGGAGAGGGCTGCCATGAAATTGCATGAAGGGGAAGAGACTTAGGCTCGGCTTCGTTATATATATATATATATATATATATATATATATATATATATATATATATATATATATATATATATATATATATATATAAATGACCTATCAAATAAGATTGGGAAAAAGAAAGTAGGAAAGTAGGAATATAAAAAGGTAGTGGCCGTTGGATTAATAGACGGTGGACTAATGAAAGGTCACGGTCAAAAGCCAAATTGCAAAACCGATACGGGAATCGTTCCGTGGATTTTGCCGTCTTTCGGTGTAACAGCCCGCAAATCCGTACCCCTTGAGTCATCACTATTCTACCTAAAACAAATCAAGTTGTACAGAAATACGAACCATTTGGGTTAAAGAAGAAGAGGTAGAAGAAGAAAATAGAAATCAACAACAGAATCTAACCATCGCAGCGGAATAAAATATAATAGATATTAACATATCTTTACACCAAAATCAAATATAGCTGTTTACATATTACATCATCAGAGTACATCAATCACAGCTCAACATCAAAAACATACAAATGGATACACAGCAACTCAACACAGCAGAATATATACATAAACAAGTACGGAAATACGTATCGTCATCCAGCTCGTCTCCTGAGCTCCACAGCATCATATCCTGTATCCTATAATACTCGGTCTGACCCGAGCATTACAGTTAAATAACACCCGAGTCAGTCTGGAATACCAGCATGAAAAAATTACACTCAATTGATTATTAAAGTTTCAAAAATCCTTTGAAAACAAAAGCATCTCGTAAGACCACGCCACAAATAAACATGTCGGGTTTTTACCTTACGATAGCTAAAACAATTTTTATAGAAATCCTCTGATATTATATTAGGGTCTATTTACAAATACTTATAAAATAGCCGAAATTGTTACATGATTAAATTCTAGCTACTAGCCACAGAGTGGGTAATACAGACAAAACTCGTACAAGGCTCGTAGGGAGAATGGATTTCCAACTAATGACTAGGCACTGGGGTACCACCTGTCACAGTACGTGGCCTAGATCACAGTACCAAGGAGTACGCCCGCTCCCCTGCAACACAAGACCGGGACTACCCCTTACTGGATAATCCCGAGTGAGATCACCCCACGGTTGGTATTAGCAACCGCCCACTAAGCTGAAATAAAAAGGAACATCTAGGCAGAGATGACCTCACCCTGCTTGGGTGCTACCCACCTAGCCTTGCTGCATAACCCTTGATTTTCAGTCATTCCCATTTGATGAGGCTTGAGGCAAAGCGTTACCATTTTAGAACATATCCCTTAGAATGCCCATCGTCCACCTGACGATGTTTCGCAAGCATTCATCCATACCAGTCCGTGTCGGGTTCGAACGGAACCGAAGGCACTATTCCTACTACATCCATTTTGAAAATATCCTCAGGATTAGTAGCGACTAGCTCTTGCACTTCACTGCTCCATCTTCGAATCCAAACTCGTTTCCACGAAACGTACAAACCAGATCGAAGTGGTTTTCGAGAAATAAATCTCGATCCCGGTCTCTTCGAAACGATCAACGCATTTGTCCAATATTGATAGTCGGTGATTTAACTATGTAACGACCCAGAATTTTTGATAACTTGAATTTGAATATTTAATTTATTTTTAATATTAATAAGTGGAATTTTTAAGTCGAATAATTTATTTTTCGAATATTGGATTTAATGGGATAATTAAATCGATGATTTAATAGTGAAATTCCAAAAATAATTAAATATTGGGTTAAATGTGATTGAAAATGATTTGGAAAATTTTGTTTTATCATATTAAAGTTATAGAAATGTTTTAGAACTTGTAAAACTGAATTTGGAATTTATTTGTGAAAATTGGATATTTTAATATTTAATTATCGACTGAAAAATAGCCAATTTTTGAACAGTCTCAGAATTGAACGAAACGAGTTCCATTGGATCCGTAATAGTTAGTTATTATCGGGTTTCAAATTTCGTAGCAAACGGAGTTGTCGTTTGACCGTGGCAGCTCGAAACGCATCGATATCGTTTTAATTTTAATTCGGCGAGTTAAAATAGCCATTTTTCAAACGGTCTCGGATTTCGACGAAACCAGTTTCATCGGATCCGTAATGTGATATTTTTGTAAGATTTCAAATTTCAAGTCGATTGGATGTATCGTTTGTCCGGTACAAATTAAAACGCATCGAAATCGGTTTAAATCGGTTTAAATTTAAATCGAGCGTTTATTGCCGTATCTCACACATACGATGGAATTAGCTTACGAAACATGTTCCATTGCGTCCGGAACGCGGAAAAACTTTAGAATCGCCTGTCGGAACGTGAGAATTGGAGTTCATTTGCATAAGTTGTTAACAAGAGAATTTTATTAATAAAATAATATTAAAACATATTATATATTCAATTAATTTTCCAAAACCCTAATCCACTATAGCCGGCCGCCGTTCATACCATTCATGGCCGAAAACTCATCATGCTCTCCTCCAATTTTCTTCCAATCCACTCAACAATTTCAAAAACTTCCAACATGAAAGTTGGAGAGCGTCCCGAGATCTCGAGATCCAACGGTCATGATTTAAAACGAAGCGTCGTAGAGGCCAAATTTCTGATGTGAAGTAGCCGTGTTCACTCACGTTTTTCGAAGGGAATAGGCAACCGAGTGGGGCCGTATCCAGGGCGCTGGCGTGGTGGAGCTAGGCGAGCAAGGTGGTGGTTCCTGATCGGAGTATCGATGCATGTTGGTGGTCGTGTGTATTAGGGCTTGGGGCCGGCCATGGGTTTCAAGTCGCGTGTTTTCACCTGGGGGTTCTTGCGTGCGCGTAGAGAGAAGGAAGGGTGGGGAGCAACACGTGCGGCCTGGTAAAAATATACAAAAAAAAATGTAAATTTATTTATTTAAATCGTGTACAAACTTATAAATGTCGTATCTCTTTCGTGCGATGTCGGAAAATTATGAAACGAAGTGCGTTGGAATCGTATGGTCGTGCTCTTCGCGATGAAGCTGTTTTGGAGTCGAATGGAGCTCGTTTGAATTTCGGGTAAAATTAAACGTTCGTTTAATTTTATTCGAAACGAAGGCGAAAGCCGGAAATAAGATCAAGGTGAGAACTCCTCACTCAATCGAACAGTTTGGTTTAAAATTTTAAATAGTTATTGTTGATTGATGATTGCTGTTTGATTGTGGTAGTAGATATAGTAGGATATATACTATATATAGCAATATATATATATTGGCATATGTATATATTGGATTTGATTTCCCGCCTCGTATAGCGGATGAGACCCTATTGCGCCGTTAGTAAGCGGATAATATTTTATAAATCCCATATACCGCGATATTCCACCTTGAAGTGGAATTGGTATTGTGCTAATGTCTGTGGATGCAGGGAAACAGGTTGGAGAGATCCAACTGGATTCCTCGCAAATATTTATTTGTTTATAGATATCGTGTTGATTGTTAACTATCATATTGATATATGATGTTTATTCCCGTGATTGACCATTTGGTGCTGTTGCATCATCGGATTCATTTTTTTTAAAAGTTAAAAATAACGATTTTGAATTTAAAAGGATTTTTAAATAATTTTCCAAGTATATGTTTTATTAAATTTTGAACTTGATTCATTTTAAATAAATTAAGATTTTAAATATTAAAGTTATAAAACTATGATTTTTATGAAATATAACCAAAAGGAAAATTTTAAAAATAAATAGATTTATAAAATAGTTAAATTGGGATTTTTTGAATAATTTTTTTTTTAAACAGTTGTATAAAAGATTTTATAAATGGGTATCTATAAATAATTTTTTTTTGGAATTATGAAACGAGTCGATTAAGTGTTAAGTTGACGTATGAAATGAATTTCATTAAAATTTATAGATTTATAAATTGTGAAAGTTGTAAAATGAATTGATATTAAAAATAAAAGTTTTATAAGTAATTAACTTATAAAATGGTTTTTTTTCCATTTAAAGGGGATATTTTTAGAAATTGTTAATAAAGGAGGTTTTTATAAGTTGAAAACTATTATAAAAGGTGAGAAATCTCATCAGTAATAAGATTAACAATTTGTGAAGTTTTAAAAGGAACGGTTTAGTAAATAAATAGATTTTAAGTATTTGACTTATAATACGAACCTTTGGTATAGAAATTGGGTTTATAAATTGAATTGGCTTAATAAAAGAGATTTCTAAACCGAAGTTATTAATAGAAATAGAGTTTATAAACGTTGTTTATAAATTTGAAATCAATGGAATTTGGTAAATTGAATTTAGAATTGTTAAAGGAGTTACATTCACTCTTTTAAACGATGAATATATTATTAAGTCAAATGTGCACGTTTTGGGAGAAGAATGTTTTAAAGGGAATTTTAAAACGATTTAAAGATGCTTTAAAATGCATTAAGTATCGAAAACTTGGATTTCAACATTCATTGTTGAAATAGACGTTTTCGAGAAATAAAAGGAAATGAATACGTAGATTTCAACATTCATTGTTGAAATAGGCGTTTTCGAGAAAATAAGGAAATGGTGGACTATAACACTGTTGTTATAGTAAATGGTTTCCAAATGGAAATATTTTGTGTAGTATTGGAATTTATGTTTCTAATTTTTTTTTTTTTTTGAAACCCTATTCCAGTGATTTTGGGTTGTCGTAACGATGTTTTACGTAACATTCGTTTTAACCCAAATAAAAGTGAATAAAAGAACGTTTTCCTTAAAAGAATGAAATATATACTTAACTATGATTTAAGTGTATTGAATATTTTCAAATTGTTGAAAATAAATAGAATTTGTAAATTACTTATTTTTAAATAAGTATGGATATGCTTTCCAATATGAAATGGAACGTTTTTGAGAATTTATCTTTTAAAGGTAAATTGTAAGCGAATATTTTGAAATCGATTTGAAAATCGTATATCGGTAGACATTTGGAAATTTGAAATTCACTATGGAATTTATAAAGGGAAGGGAAATTTGTTAAAAATAATTATTGATTTATTTTGAAGTGTGAAAATGAATTTACGAATTGGGAACGTAAGTTTAAAATAAATCGGTAAGGATTTATTTGATGATTTGGAAATTTGTTTTCAAAGGGTATAAAGGATGAAAAATAGTTTGAAATTGGTTTTCAAATGGTTGAAGTGTGAAATTATATCGTGTAAAGATATTTTGGTAAAACAAATAATTTGGGCAATTATTTGGAAGGTTTGTGTATAGATATCTTGTGAAGATATTTTTGGGATCAAATAATTTTGGAAAATTATTTGGAATCTGATGATGTGGCGCATCTTTATTGATAGTTAAATAACCGACTATCGGTATTTACCCTTGGATGGTAATTGTTGTGATTGTTTGAAATTGAATGCTACACTTATTTTTAAAATAAGCGCTCGCTATTCGGTTTAGCCGGGAGAGGACCTTTGTGTCGTATATCCCATTCCGAATATGTGATACGTCGTTATGGATAGCATTTGAAGACCGGTGTTGAAGACCGGGTATTTGTGAAAACGATAGGATGACCTATCGATTGTCTCTGCATCGTTAGCTACGGTATGGAGATTTCCTTTGTGATGGGAAATTTTATCGGGATTGTGAATACCCGGATTGCAAGGGCTTCTTTGGAAGTGCCTTCGGTTCTGTTCGAACCCGGAACAGATTGGTATGGTTACGTGTCTGACATTACATTTTGAGAATTAGAGCCGATTTCTTTCAAATACATTTCTGTTGGTGGCGGAGAATTTATTCTCTTAGCTTAACACCCTTCTCTGAGACGTACGAGCTCAGAGGTTATGTAGTTGAAGGTTATCAGCGATATATTCCCAATCTGGTAATGTGACATGCTGAGTGCTGCTATGTGATGATCATTGGTTGGTCATTTGTGATATGATCATTTGTTTGATCATTTATCTTTGTGATCATTGCTTTGGTCATCTGTTGACCCAAAGCATGGCTTTGTTGCACAAAGCGTAGCTTTGTGGACGAGACTTCGTCAGGACCTCACTCCCCGGAAATGGTCGAAACAGGAATATGCGGCAAGGTTATGAGGGTCGCTCCCTTTAGGGTATGTTCATTTCCTTCTGGAAAAGGGTGGTATCATGGTATGGAGCCCAGATACTTACTCATGTTGATACACTATATCTATTACTGTGTGGTGTTGTTGGATCGAGCGCTCGGATAAAGGTCCCAAAGGACCGGGGGATGACATATTCGTGTAGTAGTTACCTAGTTACAGAGGTAACCCGGCCTTGTGTTGGCAGAGATCTAACCGTAACGTTAGTTTCTCGGGACGTCCCGCCAGAGGCGATCCCATGTGGCAGTAGGAAGTTCCTTAGCCTGACCATTTGTTGGAAATCCATTCATCCAATACGCGCCTTGTACGGTTTTAGTTGTATTACCTGCCATTTACTTATGGTGGCGCCCCACTGTTTAGATGGTAGCTATAGTAGGCATACGATACTGGTCGTATGTTGGCTAGGATTTATATTCTACTTTCGAAACTGTTTTCTACACTATGCACTAATAATAATATCAAAATGATTTAAATTTTGCGTAGTAAGCATCTTTGACTATCATAAGGAGAAATCTCCTCCAATTCTGCGTTTGCATTGTGTGTGTGGCGGGAGGCCTTATGGTAGTTTCATTTTCAAAAAGCATTGCGGATTTCAAAATTTAAATTTTCTTGTTGCTTGTTTAAGGATAAACTGTTTTGAGTTCTCACACCAGTCCCATGACTGACCTGGAGTTTATTGTTCCTTTCCTAAACTCTGGGTGCCCACTATTTTCCACACGGACAGTCTAGAGTTAGGTTATCAGGTTATTCTGGATTCGAGAGTTGCCGTGCAGATTTGGAGGCGAGCTTGGATAGCGTAGTCTATTATCTATTGTATATAGTATTCTTTCCGCTATTTTATTGTTGTACACTCTGATGATATGATGTATTGTGATGTATGTATAAAATGTATAGTTCTTTTGTTTAAATGATTATTCATTTATCTATTATATGTTGTTCCGCTGCGATTGTGAGATTCTGATATTGTCTTCATGTTCTGTTGGTTGTTTCTGTTTCTTCTCTCTTTTCTCTCTTCTTCTACCTCTTTCTTCTTCTTAAACCCTAAAGATTCGGAAGTTCGTTCCTCTTTGGCTGGATTGTGGTGGAATGTTGCCAGCTCAAGGAAGTACGGATTTTCGGTTCTTTACATTTGGTATCAGAGCATATGGTTAAGCGACAACCATGGCTCTGTTGGGTATTACTCATTAGAGATAGAGTCAGTAGTACTCTAGAATGAGTGTGAGTGTAATAATAGTTATGAGCGCGTATTTGTTAGTGAATATAAAATTGTTTTATATTGTGATGATTGGTTTATTGAGTGGCATATGAACCTTCGTCGGCACAGTCTGTACAACTGGATCGAAGGGGTTTCTAAACACTTGAATAGAACAATTCGACACGATATTGTTTTAAATTGGGTAAATGAAATAATTTTACCTTGACTATATTTTCTATATAAGAAGATAATTTTTTCAAGAATTATTGAAGTGTGTGTATAATTGATTGTTTGAAATATAAATATATATAAGTTAATTAAAAGTTGTTTGAATAAGTTAAATGAAAGCAACAATTGTAAAAGAATAATAGTATAACCAATGAATTATAAGTATGAAGTTATAATTAGAATGATTTACAATTGTGAAATAATCTTATATATACATAAGAAGTGAAATTTTATAAGTAAGATTATAGATGTAATTTATAAATAAAAGGAAATTTTGAAAGAATATTTAGCATTGATTTCACTATTGTTACTGGGAAATAATAAGGATGATGACTGCAGCATCATCAGTATCATTTTCGAGTTTCTATGTGATGGATTTGCTACAATAATGAATTTAAAATTGAAGCTTTGTTGTAATAAACAAATTTGACATTAAGATTCAACTTGAAGTTGATAAATATAAGTGAAAAAAAAAAAAATTAATAATATGAGTTGGAAGTTGTATAATAAGTTGTATAACTTATAGAATGAGAAAATGTAAGTGAAACCAATTATTGAAGTGGTTAAGAAATTAAGTTAAGTAAAATGAAATACAAATTTGATTGTAGATATGAATTTGACTTAAGTAAAAGTTAAATAGAATTTACTTTAGAATTGGAAACCGAATTGGATTGATAAGTGGAAATTTAAGTTTATTTGAACAAATGATGTTAAATGGAATAGAATTTGAAATAAATTAGGAGAATACTTAAGTTGAATAGTGGAAGTAAATGTAAATGAAGTTGAAGGGAATATAACTTGAGTAATGTTGAAAGAATTGATGTTGATATCAAAATAAAATGAATAAAGTGAATTAATGAAATCGTTAAATGATGTGAACTTGAGTTATATAAATGAAATTCAATTTTTATATGTAAAAAGAATTGGCAACTGAATTAAAGTATGGATTGAATGTTAATTAATCGAATGTGAATAAGTTGATATGAAATGAAATATGTAAGTGTAAATTCATTTGAAAATAGTTGAATAATTGAATGAAAATCAGTTGAATGTTAAACCAATTGGAATTAAAACTGTTGAACCAAATTGCATGTAAGTAAGATAAATAAATTTGGTTGTATTGGTTGTACATTGGTTGTTATTTGCTTGTTGGTTGATTGTATGTAAATTCATTAAGTGTTAATGAAATTGAATTAGCGCAGTTGAAAGTTATGTAATTGAATTCAAATTGAAAGTGAAGTAAACAAATTTGAATATGAATTGAATTCGATCCAATTTGGAAATAAACTAATGTGAATTTAATTAGTGAATGTAAACTAATTTGGAAACGAATGAAAATGAAGATGTAACTTCAATAGTAAAGCTAAAATTTAGATAAAAAGTAAGTATCGAAATTTTTTAAATGGATTTGGCAAAATAGTTTGAATGTTGGAATTGGATACTACTACTAGCAGGATATACAGGTATATAATGGAATTGGGATTTTGATTTTGAAGTTAAAAAATTGAATTGCTCGACAAAAAGGTGCGTATTTCAATTTTAGTATGAGATTTGATGATTTCCTTCTCCAGCCACTTGGCTTTCTCTTTTCTTTTTGATTCTGAGGGGCCGTGGTGCCATTTTGTAGTCGTGCCGATCGAGCCGCGCAAAGGAAACGCTGGCGAAATTTTTCGAAAATTTAGGGAGTTAGAAAATTTTTGAGAAAATTTTGAAAGTTTGAAATTTGAATTTAAATTTAAATTTGAATTGTTAAGTAAACAATGTTGTTTGAAACCTATAATTGAAGTTGGAAAGCTAATTGAAATGATAGTAAATCTTTAATAAAAAGATTGGTGTTAGAAGGTTGATAAAATTATTAGTTTTGGAAAAGTAATAAACGGATTATGAATTATTCTCCTTAACTTGCAATTTCGAGGACGAAATTCTTTTAAGGGGGGAAGATTGTAACGACCCAGAATTTTTGATAACTTGAATTTGAATATTTAATTTATTTTTAATATTAATAAGTGGAATTTTTAAGTCGAATAATTTATTTTTCGAATATTGGATTTAATGGGATAATTAAATCGATGATTTAATAGTGAAATTCCAAAAATAATTAAATATTGGGTTAAATGTGATTGAAAATGATTTGGAAAATTTTGTTTTATCATATTAAAGTTATAGAAATGTTTTAGAACTTGTAAAACTGAATTTGAAATTTATTTGTGAAAATTGGATATTTTAATATTTAATTATGGACTGAAAAATAGCCAATTTTTGAACAGTCTCAGAATTGAACGAAACGAGTTCCATTGGATCCGTAATAGTTAGTTATTATCGGGTTTCAAATTTCGTAGCAAACGGAGTTGTCGTTTGACCGTGGCAGCTCGAAACGCATCGATATCGTTTTAATTTTAATTCGGCGAGTTAAAATAGCCATTTTTCAAACGGTCTCGGATTTCGACGAAACCAGTTTCATCGGATCCGTAATGTGATATTTTTGTAAGATTTCAAATTTCAAGTCGATTGGATGTATCGTTTGTCCGGTACAAATTAAAACGCATCGAAATCGGTTTAAATCGGTTTAAATTTAAATCGAGCGTTTATTGCCGTATCTCACACATACGATGGAATTAGCTTACGAAACATGTTCCATTGCGTCCGGAACGCGGAAAAACTTTAGAATCGCCTGTCGGAACGTGAGAATTGGAGTTCGTTTGCATAAGTTGTTAACAAGAGAATTTTATTAATAAAATAATATTAAAACATATTATATATTCAATTAATTTTCCAAAACCCTAATCCACTATAGCCGGCCGCCGTTCATACCATTCATGGCCGAAAACTCATCATGCTCTCCTCCAATTTTCTTCCAATCCACTCAACAATTTCAAAAACTTCCAACATGAAAGTTGGAGAGCGTCCCGAGATCTCGAGATCCAACGGTCATGATTTAAAACGAAGCATCGTAGAGGCCAAATTTCTGATGTGAAGTAGCCGTGTTCACTCACGTTTTTCGAAGGGAATAGGCAACCGATTGGGGCCGTATCCAGGGCGCTGGCGTGGTGGAGCTAGGCGAGCAAGGTGGTGGTTCCTGATCGGAGTATCGATGCATGTTGGTGGTCGTGTGTATTAGGGCTTGGGGCCGGCCATGGGTTTCAAGTCGCGTGTTTTCACCTGGGGGTTCTTGCGTGCGCGTAGAGAGAAGGAAGGGTGGGGAGCAACACGTGCGGCCTGGTAAAAATATACAAAAAAAAAATGTAAATTTATTTATTTAAATCGTGTACAAACTTATAAATGTCGTATCTCTTTCGTGCGAGGTCGGAAAATTATGAAACGAAGTGCGTTGGAATCGTATGGTCGTGCTCTTCGCGATGAAGCTGTTTTGGAGTCGAATGGAGCTCGTTTGAATTTCGGGTAAAATTAAACGTTCGTTTAATTTTATTCGAAACGAAGGCGAAAGCCGGAAATAAGATCAAGGTGAGAACTCCTCACTCAATCGAACAGTTTGGTTTAAAATTTTAAATAGTTATTGTTGATTGATGATCGCTGTTTGATTGTGGTAGTAGATATAGTAGGATATATACTATATATAGCAATATATATATATTGGCATATGTATATATTGGATTTGATTTCCCGCCTCGTATAGCGGATGAGACCCTATTGCGCCGTTAGTAAGCGGATAATATTTTATAAATCCCATATACCGCGATATTCCACCTTGAAGTGGAATTGGTATTGTGCTAATGTCTGTGGATGCAGGGAAACAGGTTGGAGAGATCCAACTGGATTCCTCGCAAATATTTATTTGTTTATAGATATTGTGTTGATTGTTAACTATCATATTGATATATGATGTTTATTCCCATGATTGACCATTTCGTGCTGTTGCATCATCGGATTCATTTTTTTTAAAAGTTAAAAATAACGATTTTGAATTTAAAAGGATTTTTAAATAATTTTCCAAGTATATGTTTTATTAAATTTTGAACTTGATTCATTTTAAATAAATTAAGATTTTAAATATTAAAGTTATAAAGCTATGATTTTTATGAAATATAACCAAAAGGAAAATTTTAAAAATAAATAGATTTATAAAATAGTTAAATTGGGATTTTTTGAATAATTTTTTTTTAAACAGTTGTATAAAAGATTTTATAAATGGGTATCTATAAATAAAAAATTTTTGGAATTATGAAACGAGTCGATTAAGTGTTAAGTTGACGTATGAAATGAATTTCATTAAAATTTATAGATTTATAAATTGTGAAAGTTGTAAAATGAATTGATATTAAAAATAAAAGTTTTATAAGTAATTAACTTATAAAATGGTTTTTTTTCCATTTAAAGGGGATACTTTTAGAAATTGTTAATAAAGGAGGTTTTTATAAGTTGAAAACTATTATAAAAGGTGAGAAATCTCATCAGTAATAAGATTAACAATTTGTGAAGTTTTAAAAGGAACGGTTTAGTAAATAAATAGATTTTAAGTATTTGACTTATAATACGAACCTTTGGTATAGAAATTGGGTTTATAAATTGAATTGGCTTAATAAAAGAGATTTCTAAACCGAAGTTATTAATAGAAATAGAGTTTATAAACGTTGTTTATAAATTTGAAATCAATGGAATTTGGTAAATTGAATTTAGAATTGTTAAAGGAGTTACATTCACTCTTTTAAACGATGAATATATTATTAAGTCAAATGTGCACGTTTTGGGAGAAGAATGTTTTAAAGGGAATTTTAAAACGATTTAAAGATGCTTTAAAATGCATTAAGTATCGAAAACTTGGATTTCAACATTCATTGTTGAAATAGACGTTTTCGAGAAATAAAAGGAAATGAATACGTAGATTTCAACATTCATTGTTGAAATAGGCGTTTTCGAGAAAATAAGGAAATGGTGGACTATAACACTGTTGTTATAGTAAATGGTTTCCAAATGGAAATATTTTGTGTAGTATTGGAATTTATGTTTCTATTTTTTTTTTATTTTGAAACCCTATTCCAGTGATTTTGGGTTGTCGTAACGATGTTTTACGTAACATTCGTTTTAACCCAAATAAAAGTGAATAAAAGAACGTTTTCCTTAAAAGAATGAAATATATACTTAACTATGATTTAAGTGTATTGAATATTTTCAAATTGTTGAAAATAAATAGAATTTGTAAATTACTTATTTTTAAATAAGTATGGAAATGCTTTCCAATATGAAATGGAACGTTTTTGAGAATTTATCTTTTAAAGGTAAATTGTAAGCGAATATTTTGAAATCGATTTGAAAATTGTATATCGGTAGACATTTGGAAATTTGAAATTCACTATGGAATTTATAAAGGGAAGGGAAATTTGTTAAAAATAATTATTGATTTATTTTGAAGTGTGAAAATGAATTTACGAATTGGGAACGTAAGTTTAAAATAAATCGGTAAGGATTTATTTTGATGATTTGGAAATTTGTTTTCAAAGGGTATAAAGGATGAAAAATAGTTTGAAATTGGTTTTCAAATGGTTGAAGTGTGAAATTATATCGTGTAAAGATATTTTGGTAAAACAAATAATTTGGGCAATTATTTGGAAGGTGTGTGTATAGATATCTTGTGAAGATATTTTTGGGATTAAATAATTTTGGAAAATTATTTGGAATCTGATGATGTGGCGCATCTTTATTGATAGTTAAATAACCGACTATCGGTATTTACCCTTGGATGGTAATTGTTGTGATTGTTTGAAATTGAATGCTACACTTATTTTTAAAATAAGCGCTCGCTATTCGGTTTAGCCGGGAGAGGACCTTTGTGTCGTATATCCCATTCCGAATATGTGATACGTCGTTATGGATAGCATTTGAAGACCGGTGTTGAAGACCGGGTATTTGTGAAAACGATAGGATGACCTATCGATTGTCTCTGCATCGTTAGCTACGGTATGGAGATTTCCTTTGTGATGGGAAATTTTATCGGGATTGTGAATACCCGGATTGCAAGGGCTTCTTTGGAAGTGCCTTCGGTTCTGTTCGAACCCGGAACAGACTGGTATGGTTACGTGTCTGACATTACATTTTGAGAATTAGAGCCGATTTCTTTCAAATACATTTCTGTTGGTGGCGGAGAATTTATTCTCTTAGCTTAACACCCTTCTCTGAGACGTACGAGCTCAGAGGTTATGTAGTTGAAGGTTATCAGCGATATATTCCCAATCTGGTAATGTGACATGCTGAGTGCTGCTATGTGATGATCATTGGTTGGTCATTTGTGATATGATCATTTGTTTGATCATTTATCTTTGTGATCATTGCTTTGGTCATCTGTTGACCCAAAGCATGGCTTTGTTGCACAAAGCGTAGCTTTGTGGACGAGACTTCGTCAGGACCTCACTCCCCGGAAATGGTCGAAACAGGAATATGTGGCAAGGTTATGAGGGTCGCTCCCTTTAGGGTATGTCATTTCCTTCTGGAAAAAGGTGGTATCATGGTATGGAGCCCAGATACTTACTCATGTTGATACACTATATCTATTACTGTGTGGTGTTGTTGGATCGAGCGCTCGGATAAAGGTCCCAAAGGACCGGGGGATGACATATTCGTGTAGTAGTTACCTAGTTACAGAGGTAACCCAGCCTTGTGTTGGCAGAGATCTAACCGTAACGTTAGTTTCTTGGGACGTCCCGCCAGAGGCGATCCCATGTGGCAGTAGGAAGTTCCTTAGCCTGACCATTTGTTGGAAATCCATTCATCCAATACGCGCCTTGTACGGTTTTAGTTGTATTACCTGCCATTTACTTATGGTGGCGCCCCACTGTTTAGATGGTAGCTATAGTAGGCATACGATACTGGTCGTATGTTGGCTAGGATTTATATTCTACTTTCGAAACTGTTTTCAACACTATGCACTAATAATAATATCAAAATGATTTAAATTTTGCGTAGTAAGCATCTTTGACTATCATAAGGAGAAATCTCCTCCAATTCTGCGTTTGCATTGTGTGTGTGGCGGGAGGCCTTATGGTAGTTTCATTTTCAAAAAGCATTGCGGATTTCAAAATTTAAATTTTCTTGTTGCTTGTTTAAGGATAAACTGTTTTGAGTTCTCACACCAGTCCCATGACTGACCTGGAGTTTATTGTTCCTTTCCTAAACTCTGGGTGCCCACTATTTTCCACACGGGCAGTCTAGAGTTAGGTTATCAGGTTATTCTGGATTCGAGAGTTGCCGTGCAGATTTGGAGGCGAGCTTGGATAGCGTAGTCTATTATCTATTGTATATAGTATTCTTTCCGCTATTTTATTGTTGTACACTCTGATGATATGATGTATTGTGATGTATGTATAAAATGTATAGTTCTTTTGTTTAAATGATTATTCATTTATCTATTATATGTTGTTCCGCTGCGATTGTGAGATTCTGATATTGTCTTCATGTTCTGTTGGTTGTTTCTGTTTCTTCTCTCTTTTCTCTCTTCTTCTACCTCTTTCTTCTTCTTAAACCCTAAAGATTCGGAAGTTCGTTCCTCTTTGGCTGGATTGTGGTGGAATGTTGCCAGCTCAAGGAAGTACGGATTTTCGGTTCTTTACAAACTATCAAATAACATTCACAAACAACCATCAAACAATAAATAATTTGCCAAATTATTTATTAACCTCAAAATATCTTCACAAGATATATTTCTATTTTCAACCCTTTTGAAAACAGTTTCAAATCATCTTTCTTTTTCAGAATAAACTTTCCCAAAGATTTTCTATCTCCACTAAAATCACCAAGCACACAACTAGATTTTTAAAATAATTTAAAATTCTTTACTTTGAAACATAATATAAAACATTTAATTTAAAACTACTTCAATAATTTGTTAAAAATACATACTATATGAATATTTGAAAATAAGGTTACTTAATAAAATATAAAACTAGATTTACACTATTAAATACATAATACTTAGTCATTCTTTAAATAATTACTACCATAATAGATTTAAAGAAAATACTTACTTTAGAAATTTAAATATTTAGAAATGATAAATTTACCAAAACTTGCTTTTTAAAAACAACTTCAAAACATTTAATTTATATTTAAAAATTTACTTTAAAAAACGTAATTGGTTATCCAGGGAGAATTTCCAATCTCAATCACTTAAATCAATTTTTCCAAACTGATTCCCAGTTTATTTGATTTGAAATAAATTTATTTACTTATTAATTCATTTCAAAATTCATTAGTTATGGACTTATTATTAATGTTATTATTTCCCGTTTGATTTTAAATCTTTTAACTGAAATAACAAATTTCAGTTTTTTTTTCATCTCTTCTTTATTCTTTTCAATATTTTAAATCTTAAATTTAAAATAAATGTTTTGTTATTTTAAAATAATAATACTGAATTTTAAAATTCATTATTCTCCTGATTATTCAAAATTTCCATTTTATACTCAAGATTTATTTATTAGAATTTTAAAGTCACTTTATTTCTTTTCCAATTCATTCTTAAATTTATTCAAATTTCTATAATTATTTTACTTACAAATTCACTTCTTTTATTTTCTTTCCAAAATCCAATTTATATATTTTTGGTAATTCATTGTACCCAATTATATCCATTCGAACTGTAGCATTCAATATTCCAATATAATTCATCATAGAATATCACATAATCACAACAGAGGGTATTAAATAATTTAAATAAATGTCGAAGGGTCCAGTTGGATCCCTCCAACCTATTTTCCCTGCATCCACAGACGTTAGCACAATATAAAAGGCCAATTCCAAAATATGTCATACTATAGTGCATCAATCAATTCAAACAATTATTTAAATTTAATCATTTAAATTTAACTGAGTGAGATTAACTCACCTTGGATTTTCATTTGCAACCCACTTCAATATTGCCTTGGATTCCTTGATGTTTGACCTTAAATAAACAATTTATATAATTTATTAATATTCGAAATAATCGAATACTCAATTGCCATTATAAATTTTCATTTAATTAATACTTTAATTTTTTTTCTTTAAATCGGCCTAGATATATATATAATTAAAATTAATATAAGTTTTCAACTTGTTGTATACATTTTTCTGCCTATATACATATATACAAATTAATTTTAATTAAACAAAATTTAAATTATACCTTACTGTCGAATCTCTGCTCCCTCCAAGCTACCCACGCGAATGCCATCCCCTTCGCACGCGAGTCACACACGCCTCCTAACCCTAGATGAACACGCGACCTCATGCAGCTTCCTCCTCCTCGTGCAAACGCGACTTAGTCGCGACCCATCGTCCCCAAAATCGCGATGCTCCAACCCTAGCTCACTGTTTCGGTCGCATGACTCCAAATGTCGCTCCACTTACCTCAACACTCGAGTTGCCAAGCTCTATGACATGGCCGAGCTTCGGACGCCATCAGCTTCACAGTACTCGTCGACCACATGCAAATCTAAACCTTCCCATGCGCGCGCTCAGTATCGCCTTAAATTGAATCGAAGTCGCGTTTGATATGAATGAAATTGAAGAAGAGGAGATAGATCTTGGTTTTGATTTTTAGTTTACACGAAGATAACGAGAATCTCGTGTTTTCCCCTTTTTTCCCGTTTATACTGATTGAAGATGAAGGCTTCGGCCCTTTTTTTTTATTTATATAACCGAACGCGTGGATTCTTGAAGAAGGCTCAACTTTAAAATGAAGGCATTAGCTTCTGAGGGAAGCCAGAGTACGTGATGCTAGCTACAGTACGCAATGCAATATCAACGCGTTTATATATCGTACGCTCACACAACAACTCCAATCACTACAAAATTTGAAATCCGATAACAATACAATATTACGGATCAAATGGAACTGGTTTCGTCGAATTCCGAGACTGTGCCTCGGAATGCTATTTTTAAATTCAGTTTAAACTATAAAATTTCAAAACTGAACAAATCACTGTTAAATTTAATTTTACAACTTCTATTATCCTAAGTACTATCAATATAATTTTTTCAAGCCTTCAAATTATTTTTAACATGCTTAAAACTCCAGATTCAACAATTTACCCAACTTCACTTATTTAATTTAATAATTCAATTATCAAATAAATTGTGATATTCGTAATTCAAGTTAAAATTAATCTATTGAATATTTAAAATCAATTAAATATTCCGATTTTAAATGCTCGAAAATTCTGGGTCGTCACCTTCCTTTCCCCTTAAAAGAATTTCGTCCCCGAAATTACTAGTTAGAAAGAATGGTCCAATACCCGTTTACTTTTTCCCCGAAACCAAACGGTTTCTAACAATTCAACATCTTACCAACTATCTTCTTATAAAAGACCCATTATTATTCTTATTAACTTCCCAAACTTTTCCATAGTTCCCAAACAACTCTATTTATACAATCATTCAAATTATAATTCAAAACTAAATTTTGAATTAAAATTTTCTAACTCCCTAAATTTCCGAAATTTTTTGCCAGCGTTTCCTTTGTGCGGCTAGCTCGGTACAACTACAAAAGGCCTCTACGTGATCCCAAATTCCAAAAGAAAACAAAAAGCCAAGTGGCTAGATCCAAAAACCCAATCAAATTTCACAGAAATTTAAACACATAACTTTTTGTCGAGCAATTCAAATTTATCTTCTGAAATCAAAACCAACTCTCTTTTCCTTTTATAATACTTGCATATCTCGCTTAGCACTAATATCCAATCACAACTTTCAAAACATTTTATTGACTTCCTTGCCACTGTCAATATCTATTCATTCAAATATTATTTTAGATTATATTTGTAATATCAATTTCCAATTGAGTATGCACCATTCCTTACTTAAGTTTAGTATAAGCATTTTATATGTTTCTTATATTTATTTCCATCTTACCACTTCAGTTTATATCTATTTCTATTCAAATTGGTTTTCACATTCCATATGAATTTTATTTATTTTCAACTTTGAAAATTTAATTTTATTTTCCATTTATAACTAATTTATGTCATTATTTTAATTAGCTTCATTTACTAATTTATTTCAATTTCCAATTTGAAACCGTTTTGTCGTTAACAAAATTTTCCAAAAATTTTCAAAAATTTTCTAACTCCCAAAATTTCTCAAATTTTTTGGTAGAGTCTCCTTTGTACGGAGGAGCTTTTGCAATTTGACAAAAGATATAAATATATATACATTGACCCACACGGTCGGAAAAAACAAAAACAGTTCATATTTCCTATTTTTATTGCGTACGCGTACCTTATTTAGCATTTTTAAGCAAGCGGCTTATAATTTTAGCAATTAGCGCAACCCAATCCAGCCACACGGCTTCCAGGTACCTGTACTTACTCAACTTAAACATGTAAGTGCCATATAAATGAAGTTTAACAACATTTCACTTATTTGCAATAGTTAAACACATGAATTCTAAAAGAAATTCACACCAAACATTTTTCCGTAAGAAACTTATACAATTTTCATACTAATTCCACTGTTCCAATTAATTTATAACCATTTTCATTCAATTTGAATGGTTTTCAATCCATTCGTATACAACTTCATCAATTTGAATGGTTTAAAACTCAATCGCTTACATTTAATTTATTTTTAAGCAAACCGAGCTCATATTTAATTCAATTGTTCTCAAAATCAATTTATTTTACTCCTATCAATTCATAGAATTTTAATTACTTCCATTTACATCCAATGACAATTTATTCTATGCAATTTGACGAGATTTATGTGAATAAATAAGTACTTATGTTTTATAACCAATTTAAATTGATTTCAACTCAATTTATATTTAATTCTATTCCATTTTTAAATTTATTCACAATCCATATATTCTCATTTTCATTGCATTTTAAATTCGAATCCATTCACTTGCATTTCATTTTACTAACCAAACTAGTTCATTCAAAACCATTAACAACTAAGGTTCATCTTCATTACCAATTGAATTTCCTTTTTATTTTAATTCATTCACAACCATTTATTTAGCTCGACACATTCCATTTCAATTTTATTCACAATCCATTCATTTACATTCCATTCCATATTTGTTTATTCCAAACTATTTTATTTAGCTCGAAGACAATCTAAGCTATTTCATTCAATACCATTTCAATTTTATTCATGATCTATTCATTTGTGTTTCATTTAAAACCATTCTATTTTTCTTATTGACTCCAAGTTATTTCAATCCCTTAACAATTTAAATGGTTTACAATTATTTATTTAAGAATTTCATTCCATTAAATATTATCTGTAACTCACCGAATTTTATTTCGATTAAAATTTATTTTCACTTGATTTAAAACCAATCCAATATTATTAAACTTAGTTTAAGTTGAATTCAGTTCAACTCTCCTCCATCCATTTAGCTTAAGTTAATTTACTTCAATTTATTCAAATTTTATACTTAAGCTCAGTTTCATTTTACAAGCAAATTTTCTTTTCTATTCAACTTAATTCTCTCTCAATTAAATCTCATTTTAAATCTGCAATTTCATTTGATTGGTTATTATAAAATTTAACTTTCCAGATTCAACTCATTCAATTTATTACAAGGCCATTTTCAATTATATTTCTTCACTAATGATTCAAGTCGAATTTGATTTATATCTTGAGTTTTATTTTCCAACTTCATCATAAACTCACAATTCAGCTTCTATTTAACTACATTAGGTTTCCATTACATATTTCATTAATTAATTCAGTATCTAATTAGTTCTTCCCCTATTTAAAATCCAATATTTGATTTTAAATCTCAAAATCTCTATATTTAATTTTCTTAAGTTCAAATTTATTTTATAATTCAAGTTTGTATTTTTATTTTATTTTCCAATTCATCAAACAATATTTATTTTGGGTTTTCTATTTCACTTTCAAATTTTATAAGTCACAACTTATTATTTTACACATTTCCATTCATTCTAGGCTTGAACATATTCTTCTTTTATTTTCAACTCAAGCCTTACGCTTATTTATAACCCAAGCATATTTTATTCCATGCATTTTAATTCTTTTACAAGTTATTCTAATTTATTTATTTCAATCCAATCCTTATCCAATTTATTTTCCATTTATTCAGGTAAGAATTTAATTCCATTCAATATCACCCATAACTCAACTGAATTTTATTACAATTTAATTCTATTTTAACTCAGATTTATTTAACTCAATTCGATTTCAACTTAATTCGAATACAACTGGATATTATTTTCAACCTATTCAATCAATTTCAATCCAGTTAAATTTTTATTTCCCCAGTCCAAGTTAATTTCATTTTTAACTTTTCCCTTTAAATTTAAATTCCAACATTTAAAGCTTATATTTCCGTTCTGATTTAAAAATCATCTCAATTTATAAGCTTACAACCTATCTCATCAGGATTTTTAGACATCCGACCTTTGGTTTCAAATTATTTTGGAATCTCCAACTTCTTAAATCACATTTCTCAAAAGTCAAACCAATTCTGGTTTTACCCTCAACGAATTTCCTTTGAAATTTTCAAAAACAACTAGCTTTTCTGAACAAATCAAATTTTGGCAGCAATCCGTCACTTAGAAATTCGAAAATGAATACTGATGATGCGGCTGTCATCATCAGAATTATTTTCCAATAATCCCAGTGATTTCAATGCTATTTCACTTTCAAAATCCATTTAAAACAAATTTCCTTTCCGAAATACCTCCAAAACAATAATGCTATCATTTATCTTCAAAACACTTCGACAAACACTTCCAAAATCTTCGGGATTTTAAATTTCCAAATCCTGCTTAAATCAATTTTAACTATAATTCATTTGCATAGCTTATGCTCATACAAATTCTCATTTGATTATATTTCAATTTATAAATTACATTCATAATTCATATTTATAAATTTCATTTTATAATGAATTTATTCCCTTAAACTTTGGTTATATTTTCAATTTCTAGTTAGATTTTTACATAACGGTGAAAATAATTTAATATTATCATTTCTAACATCCAAGCAACCATATATTAGCTAAAATAGTTTACAAAAACTTTCTTTATATCAAAAATATTTTTTTGGGTAAAATTATTTCATTTACCCACAATTAAAACAATACCGTGTCGATTATTCTATTCAAGTGTTTAGAAACCCCTTCGATACAGTTGTACAGACTGTGTCGACGAAGGTTCATATGCCACTCAACAAACCAATCAACACAACACTAAAACAATTTTTATTCACTAACAAATACGTGCTCATATTTATTAATACGCTCAAACTCATTCTAGAGTACTACACACTCTAATTGAAATGAGTAGTTCCCACCAGAGCCAAGGTTATCACAAACCTATGCTCTGATACCACTATAACAGCTCGCCAATCCGTACCCCTTGTGTCATCACTATTCTACCTAAAACAACTCAAGTTGTACAGAAATACGAACCATTTGGGTTAAAGAAGAAGAGGTAGAAGAAGAAAATAGAAATCAACAACAGAATCTAACCATCGCAGCAGAATAAAATATAATAGATATTAACATATCTTTACACCAAAATCGAATATAGCTGTTTATATATTACATCATCAGAGTACATCAATCACAACTCAACATCAACAACATACAAATGGATACACAACAACTCAACACAGCGGAATATATACATAAATAAGTACGGAAATACGTATCGTCATCCAGCTCGTCTCCTGAGCTCCACAGCATCATATCCTGTATCCTATAATACTCGGTCTGACCCAAGCATTACAGTTAAATAACACCCGAGTCAGTCTGGAATACCAGCGCGAGAAAATCACACTCAATTGATTATTAAAGTTTCAAAAATCCTTTGAAAACAAAAGCATCTCGTAAGACCACGCCACAAATAAACATATCGGGTTTTACCTTACGATAGCTAAAACAATTTTTACAGAAATCCTCTGATATTATATTAGGGTCTATTTACAAATACTTATAAAATAGCTGAAATTGTTACATGATTAAATTCCAACTACTAGCCACAGAGTGGGTATACAAACAAAACTCGTACAAGGCTCGTAGGGAGAATGGATTTCCAACTAATGACTAGGCACTGGGGTACCACCTGTCACAGTACGTGGCCTAGATCACAGTACCGAGGAGTACGCCCGCTCCCCTACAACACAAGACCGGCAGTACCCCTTACTGGATAATCCCGAGTGAGATCACCCCGCGGTTGGGATCAGCAACCGCCCACTAAGCCGAAATAAAAAGGAACATCTAGGCAGGGATGACCTCACCCTGCTTGGGTGCTACCCACCTAGCCTTGCTGCATAACCCCTGATTTTCAGTCATTCCCATTTGATGAGGCTTGAGGCTAAGCATTATCTTTTTAGAACATATCCCTTAGAATGCCCATCGTCGACCTGACGATGTTTCGCAAGCATTCATCGATACAAGTTCGTCCCGGGTTCGAACGGAATCGAAGGCACTATTCCTACTACATCCAATTTGAAAATATCCTCAGGATTAGTAGCGACTAGCCCTTGCACTTCACTGCTCCATCTTCGAATCCAAACTCGTTTCCACGAAATGTACAAACCAGATCGAAGTGGTTTTCGAGAAATAAATCTCGATCCCGGTCTCTTCGAAACGATTAATGCATTTGCCCAATATTGATAGTCGGTGATTTAACTATCAAATAACATTCACAAACAACCATCAAACAATAAATAATTTTCCATATTATTTATTAACCTCAAAATATCTTCACAAGATATATTTCTATTTTCAACCCTTTTGAAAACAGTTTCAAATCATCTTTCTTTTTCAGAATAAACTTTCCCAAAGATTTTCTATCTCCATTGAAATCACCAAGCACACAACTAGATTTTTAAAATAATTTAAAACACTTTACTTTGAAATACAATTTAAAACATTTATGTTAAAACTACTTCAATAATTTGTTAAAAATACATACTTTATGAATATTTGAAAATAAGGTTACTTAATAAAATATAAAACTAGATTTACACTTTTAAAAACATAATACTAAGTCATTCTTTAAATAATTACTACCATAATAGATTGAAAGAAAATACTCACTTTAGAAATTTAAATATTTAGAAATGATAAATTTTCCAAAACTTTCTTTTTAAAAACAACATCAAAACCTTTAATTTATATTTAAAAATTTACTTTAAAAAACGTACTTGGTTATCCAGGGAGAATTTCCAATCTCAATCACTTAAATCAATTTTTCCAAATTGATTCCCAATTTATTCCATTTGAAATAAATTTCTTTACTTATTAGTTCATTTCAAAATTCATTAGTTATGGACTTATTATTAATGTTATTATTTCCCATTTGATTTTAAATCTTTTAACTGAAATAACAAATTTCAGTTTTTTTTCAATCTCTTCTTTTTTCTTTTCAATATTTTAAATTTTAAATTTAAAATAAATGTTTTGTTCTTTTAAAATAATAATACTGAAGTTTAAAATTCATTAATCTCCTGATTATTCAAAATTTCCATTCTATACTCAAGACTTATTTATTAGAATTTTAAAGTCACTTTATTTCTTTTCCAATTCATTCTTAAATTTATTCAAATTTCTATAATTATTTTACTTACAAATTCACTTCTTTTATTTTCTTTCCAAAATCCAATTTATATATTTTTGGTAATTCATTATACCCAATTATATCCATTCGAACCATATCATTCAATATTCCAATATAATTCATCATAGAATATCACATAATCACAACAGAGGGTATTAAATAATTTAAATAAATATCGAGGGGTCCAGTTGGATCCCTCCAACCTGTTTTCCCTGCATCCACAGACGTTAGCACAGTATAAAATGCCAATTCCAAAATATATCATACTATAGCACATCTATCAATTCAACCATTCAAATAATTATTTAAATTTAATCATTTAAATTTAAATTTAACTGAGTGAGATTAACTCACCTTGGATTTTCATTTCCAACCCACTTCAATATTGCCTTGGATTCCTTGATGTTTGACCTTAAATAAACTATTTATATAATTTACTAATATTCGAAATAATCGAATACTCAATTGCCATTATAATTTTTAATTTAATTAATACTTTAATTTTTTTTCTTTAAATCTTCCTATATATATAATTAAAACTAATATAAATTTTAAACTTGCTGTAAACATTTTTCTGCTTATATACATATATATAAATTAATTTTAATTAAACAAAATTTAAATTATACCTTACTGTCGAATCTCTGCTCCCTCCAAGCTACCCACGTGAATGCCATCCCCTTCGCACGCGAGTCACACACGCCTCCTAACCCTAGATGAACACTCGACCTCGTGCAGCTTCCTCCTCCTCGTGCAAATGCGACTCAATCGTGACCCATCGTCCCCAAAATCGCGATGCTCCAACCCTAGCTCACTGTTTCGGTCGCACGAATCCAAATGTTGCTCCCCTTACCTCAACACTCGAGTTGTCGAGCTCTGTGACATAGCCGAGCTTTGAACGCCATCAGCTTCACAATACTCGTCGACCACACGCAAATCTAAACCCTCCCATGCGCGCTCTCGGTATCGCCTTAAATCGAATCGAAATCGCTTTCAGTATGAATGAAATTGAAGAAGAGGAGATAGATCTGGGTTTTGATTTTTAGTTTAAACGAAGATAACGAGAATCTCGTGTTTCCCTTTTTTTTCGGTTTATACCGATTGAAGATGAAGGCTTCGGCCCTCTTTTATTTTTATTTATATAACCGAATCCGTGGATTCTCGAAGAAGGCTCAACTTTAAAATGAAGGCATTAGCTTCTGAGGGAAGCCAGAGTACGTGATGCTAACTACAGTACGCAATGCAATATCAACGCGTTTATATATCGTACGCTCACACAACAACTCCAATCACTACAAAATTTGAAATCCGATAACAATACAATATTACGGATCAAATGGAACTGGTTTCGTCGAATTCCGAGAATGTGCCTCGGAATGCTATTTTTAAATTCAGTTTAAACTATAAAATTTCAAAACTGAACAAATCACTGTTAAATTTAATTTTACAACTTCTATTATCCTCAGTACTATTAATATAAATTTTTCAAGCCTTCAAATTATTTTTAACATGCTTAAAACTCCAGATTCAACAATTTACCCAACTTCACTTATTTAATTTAATAATTCAATTATCAATAAATTGTGATATTCGTAATTCAAGTTAAAATTACTCTATTGAATATTTAAAATCAATTAAATATTCCAATTTTAAATGCTCGAAAATTGCGGGTCGTCACATTCGGATTCTGAAACACACAAACGAATATACTATAGAGATCATCATGCCAAGATGATCAACACGGTATACAGATATCAGTGATACAATTATCCTATCAAAAGTTGATAATCGGTACCGAAAATGCTGCTAAAACGCCGAAAATAAGATAAACGGAGCAATAGTAGTCCAAATTTGATGAAATGAATATGAAATCTCACTCAGAAGATGATTTACAAATTTATTATATAAAAATATTCAGGTTTGAGAAATATTCTATTATCATCAAATATTAACTGATTTAAATTATCAAAAAAATTAAACAATAAAATAAACTTCCATATTATCTGATGAAATTTTACCATTTGTTATGTTCAAAGACACGTATTCCAAATATTATATTTATAATTCTAAATTCAATTATTTAAAAATTCATAAAAATTCAATTAATTACGTTATTAAAACCATTAAAATTGACAGGTCGTTGCACTCTTCACCACTCAAAAAATTTTATCCCCGAAAAGGAAGGATGTAGGAGAATAAAAACAACCGAAAAGAAAAAATAAATTGAAAGACAAGATAAAACAATTAATTTAAACCTTATAAATTTTAATTTTAAATTAATTAACATTCGATAATTGATTTTAAATTCAAGATACTTCATTAAGTTGATTTGTTTCAGTTTATATTAATATTTGTTACAAAAATTTCTTTCAAAACAGAATTCATTTTTATTTATCTCATTTATTAGATCCATTTGATTTTACTTAAGTAAATTTCACTTATAATTCAATCTTAACTATTTATTTATTCACTATCTTATTATTCAATTATCTAAATTAACATTTTCTATAACCATAGATTTAGTGTATAAACACTTATTACAATCATTCAAATTTTATTTAAAATTCCTTTAACATCATTTTATATTGTTTACTACTCAGTTACATAGTTAACTTCTGAATAATTTAGGTAAGTTATATTGGAATGCAATTGAGTATTATACAAGCAAAATTTTCCAATTTAATTATTTCAAGTTTAAACATTTATTCAAAATTTGGCTTCTATCTATAATTGAAATCATCCATTATCATAAAATTTAAGAATTGAATTTCCATTTTCACTTCAAACTATTTAGAGATAAATGTATACATACATACATACATACATACATATATATATATCAAGTCAAATCCAAAATCATATACCTATATATACATTATAAATCAAGACATACTTAAGAAATTCAAATCAAATTTATTTTCCAAAACAAAGGTTTGGTAAACCTACTAAGTGTCTCTCCACTCTGAAACTTGAAAATGAATGTCGATGATGCTGCAGTCATCACCGAAATTATTTTCCAACGATAACGAAGGAGGGTACTAATTTTCAAACTTTTAATGTTCTTTGGAAACGATTTCTATTCAAAAATACTTTTAAATAATATACCCTAAAAATTTCACAACAAAATTTCAAAATATATCGGAAATTTAATTCTCAAATTATTAATTTAAATCTATTTATATTCCAAATCCATTTATAACCCATATTCTGTAACTCCATTTATTTATCATGTTGGAATAGTCAATGGTTTACAAAATAATAAATGAAAATTAAATATTATCATTTCAAACAACCAGTTCACTTAACTATTATATTTTCAAAAAAATTTATAATTATATCTATATAATATAATCATACAAAATTTATTTCATTTATCAATTTCAAAAATAATATGGCGTCAGTTTGCACTGTTCAAGTGTTTTGGAATTTCTATCGATAGCGTTGATCAGATGAATCGATCAAAACCCCAAATCAACAATAACAACTCAAAGAATATAATATGTAAAACATTTTTATATTGATTACAAATATACTCCCTTACTCGACTATTCCAAAATGGTTTCAAACAAGGATAGAGATCCAAATATAGAGCGATCCTAATCAAGAAGAATTCTGACAAGAAGATAAGCTCGAAACGAAGATAAAATAATTAAATAGGAAAAGAGAAAGAGGGATAGACTTATATAAATCGCGGGTGACCTTAACCGGGTCAACCGTGACTTTAGGAATAAGATCGATGCAGAATTCTTAGGCAAGTTGACATCCAATCACAAGAGAATAAAACTCAGGCATAGCAAAAGATAGCATTATCTAAACCAAGGATATAGAAATCTCAGGTGAATCAATGCATATTGTAAAGGAGTTTGACTCCATTACAAATCATTATAAGATTGGTGGGACTGCATATTCATTATAGATATCAACTGAAGTGGAGTTATCGGATACTATAGAATCAAGACAACACGAACAGGGAGAGACAAGAATAAATTTCAGAACAAATGGGAGAGTTCCAAAATTCAAAGGAATCTGAGTCAAAGAGGAAGAGATTCAAGCACAAACGAAGGTGATTCCGTAATTAAATTTACTACATATGCTTAGTTTTGCCTAAAACCAAAGCTCTGATACCAAAACATCCCGATTTTTCGTGCCATTCACATCCACAAATGTCGGACTTGAATTGCTCAAAATATCATATTGTTGATTTATATTTGGCAAATCTCAACATATACGGTAAATAAAAAAAATCATAGAATCATAGACACAAAGTAATATAACAATTAGCAGCGGAAACAAATGAATAGCAGTTCATGAAGCTACTATTATATATAACAGAGTTAAACAAGATACAACAGAAGTCACGAATACATAGAAGTCTCAACACAATAGTCAATAAAAAAATCTGAATATATATATCACTGGAGTCAACTGAATAACTAAAAGCTGAATAGATAGATGAATCTATAAGTAAAGCTCCATCTCCAAAGGTGAGTCTCAAATGTTATGACACTCTGTCTGACCCAAGCGTAAAGCAAAACACAAACACTCGAGTTAGGATTAACATTCTAATATCAATAAATCCAACTCAAGTGAAATATCAACTGAAATACAAGTAACTCAAAGGATGTTTGGGATACCCATCCTCTAAGGATCTATGGAACTATCTACTATGTAGTACAATACGCTATTATAATATGTCTAAACTAAAGTAAACTATTAAAATAGCGTTAAGGCGTTATCCATATATCCCTTAACACGTTTTAAAGTGCCAATAGTCTATACACTACCGTAATACCTCCTGATCGGGAGGCTACCAGAGGATACTCCATAGGTACGACACAAAACAAACTCGTAGTGGTCTCGATAAGGTAGGTGACACGATACCACTAGGCAATGCTAAGGTAGATATACCAATTACACTCCAGGTTGGTGGTAACTCATAGCCGCAACTACCGCCCACCTCGAGCCACACTCCCAAATAAAAGGTGCGCACCGAATCAATCACAAAGTAATAGAATGGCAATCGAAGAAGTATGTTTGATCGGAGGAGCTACCTCACTTGGCCCATCGATTGCTCATGTTCTAGCCACCTTAAGCTAACTCATGGGAGTCTGGTCCACGTATATACCTAAAATAGAACGTTACCAACCACCTACTTCATTCTGGAATCTCCACCGTATACACAGTTGTCAAAGTGGTTTCCAGTATTGGCAGAGAGTATGACAATAACCGATCTCAGTCTCTTTAACAACCAATCGTTATCATAACACCGTGGTCATTACAAAATATCATATTTCAAAAGAAAAATATCATACCATTCAAAACCATATCAATACGATATCATATCTCACATAAAATAATATTCATTTCCAAAATCATAATACTTTCCAAAATTATAACTCTTCGAAATTATACCACCTTGAAATTACAACACTTTGGCAATCATAACACTTTGGAAATCATAACACTTTGAAATCATAGCACTTTGGAAATCATAACACTTTGAAATCATAACACTTTGGAAATAATAACATTTCACACTTAAATAGTTTGATATAGAAAATAGTATATATAAATAAAATAGTTAATGAAATAAAATAGTTTGTACAAATTAAAATAGTTAATAAAATAAAATAGTATATATAAATAAAATGGTTTTATATTAAAATAGTATATATATATATATATTAAAAATAATCAGTATATTAATAATAGCTTTATATTAAAATAATTTATAAAGTTAAATATTCATATATATACATTTAAAATACTTATATAATATGTAGTTCCCTCAAGGTTCACAAATCGATTCAAACCAATTCAAATTCAAAATTCAACTTAATTCATTCTCAATTCATCAATTTCAGTTCAATTCAATATCAAAAAACCATTTTAATTTATAATGATTTAAAATGTAGATTTGTGCCACCAAATATACCATTTCAATTTTAATATATTTTAAAGTTTATTCAAACATTTACAAAGGTAAATTGCCAATTTTATATATATATTTCAAATTCACTTCATTATTATTTAATTTTGAAACACTTAATCATTCCGCTAATGTATAAATAAATTTGAAATTACAAATCTAAATAAAACTGAACATTCCATTTCAATTTATGTAAATTTGAAAATATTAATTTAAATCACTTTCAATCAAAACTAAGTTATAAAATCATATCTTTACGATCTTAAATTTAATAAATTTCAACCCAAACTTATTTAAGTAAAATTCTTAGTTAAATACAATTTCAAATAATTTCAAGTTATCTTTACAACCTTAATTTATTAAAAATTATTATAAAATCTATTTTTAAATATAAATTTAAATAAATACTTAAACATATTATATATAAATTAAATCAAACTTTGTTGCATTACATATTATTATTAAACTTATTTTATATTAAAACTAATTTATACATATTTTAAAATAGTAAATTATAAGTAAATTCTTAAAATTTATAATTTCAAAACTAACTTATAATTTTAAAATTTTCAAAAACATATAATTTTAAAAATCAAGAATTTAACTATATATAAAATAACATTTATATATAATATTAAAAATCTATATTTATATAAAACCATATATATATCTTTTTAAACCCTGGAAATCATTTCAAATATATCTATAGACCAACGGTATCTGTATATAATTTTCTATCCTATGGTCAAGTGATATGGATATTTATCATTTCAATCCGTAATTTAAATATATACGGGTACATATTTTTTCAACCCGTAATCGCAAATTCAATGTCAATGAAAATCGCTTAGGTTTATCATATGAACCCATAACGATTTTCTCCTATTCTACTGTAACGATCCCAGTTTTGTAGACGAATTTAAATTTATAATTTAATAGAATTTTAGATTTAATTATGGATTTGGTTGAATTTTTCAAATTTAATAAGAAATTTATATTTATTTGTTTTTGGATTTGACTTGAAACTCAAAAGTGAATATTTTCAGTTGAATTGAATTATAAATAAAGTGTTTAAAATAAAATAAAAATACGTATCAATATTGAATATAAGTGATAAGTGTAAAATATAAATAAAATAAAATATACGTTATACATTTAATGTTTGAAAAATTTAATGTTTAGATAGATAAAAATAACAACATTGAATTCATTCATATTGTAAAGCAATAAGACAAGGTAACATAAAAGATCAAGTAACATGTTAATAAAACAAATATGTACACTTAAAAACAATACTAGAAATATCTCAGTACATAAGCACAAGTTTGTAACATATACTTACAAAATAAATAGAGTGCAATATAAATGCAATGTGAATAAAATATGAAGGTAGCCTGTAAGTGGTTATGCAAGAACAAAGTGAAACAAGAAATAAAATAAATGGCTGAAGTAAACAAATACATTCATATCTATAAACAAGACAAATGATAATAAATGCTAGTACCTCTAGCATACAAAAGCAAGAGTACCATAGCCTACAAAACTTAGAAAATCTTTGATGAAAGGCAATAAATAATTTCTAGTATAAATATATATAACACCACTATCTCAAAAACATGTACAGCCGAGTTAAAGTAATGCAAAGGAAAGATATGTGTATTCTATGTTGTATATTCTCTGATGTTGATGATTATCATTGTATAAAATTGATGTATCAGATATTGTATTTATGTTATATCAGTGATATCATCTTTTATTTTCCGCTGTGTTATTTATCATCTAATGGGTGTTGCAAGCTCCCGCGATACGAATTTGATGTTGTTATCGAACATCGAGTTCGGGTCGTGACAGATTGGTATCAGAGCTAAAGGTTGAGTAAGAACTTTTGCTACGGAGTGTAACACCTTAGATGGCTCATTAGAGATAGGGTGAAGTATACCCTAGAATGAGTGCAACCAGTGGAATTAAAGTCCAAATTTCTTAATCTATTCTTTTTATCTGTTGATATTCTCTAAGATATTTCGTCCGAATGCCTAAATCGGTTTCTTACTATTCACAGATGGTAAGAATGAGTGGAAGAAGAGGATGAAATAGGAGACAGGAAAGTACCACTTCAGTTGGTCAAAACCCTGCAACAACAGATATTCCCATTCAATCTCAATCAAATCTGTTTCATTTATATCGAAGTTTTTCTAGACTTGGTGGAAAGCCGTTCACTGGCAAAGAAACTATTATCGAAGCACAAGCCTGGATTCGATCGTATGAGAAGATTTTCAAAGGAAATGAATTTTATAAGGTAACCTTCTCGTTTACGATTAAATTGTTCGAAATTTGTTCGACATGAGAACTATCCTTTGTCGTATTTCTCAACAATTCGTAAATGAATTGAATCTTGAATCTGAAATCATAATCGAATCTATTTCTATCGTTTTTATTGGGTTTCGATATATTCTACGAACGGTTAGTTATTCCTTCGAACTAACCAATACCCCTGTATACTTCATAGATCAGATAACCCAATTGTTTCGTAGTTAATTGAGTTGTTCTTATATCTATTGTTGATAATTCTGATTTGGTAAGCCAAATGCAGAATTGATATCCAGTTTGATCTGGAAAGATATTTCTCTATCTTTCATCTATCTTTGTTATCTTTCTCTGGCGAATTTCGAGGACGAAATTCCTTTTAAGGGGGGAAGTCTGTAACGATCCCAGTTTTGTAGACGAATTTAAATTTATAATTTAATAGAATTTTAGATTTAATTATGGATTTGGTTGAATTTTTCAAATTTAATAAGAAATTTATATTTATTTGTTTTTGGATTTGACTTGAAACTCAAAAATGAATATTTTCAGTTGAATTGAATTATAAATAAAGTGTTTAAAATAAAATAAAAATACGTATCAATATTGAATATAAGTGATAAGTGTAAAATATAAATAAAATAAAATATACGTTATACATTTATTGTTTGAAAAATTTAAAGTTTAGATAGATAAAAATAACAACATTGAATTCATTCATATTGTAAAGCAATAAGACAAGGTAACATAAAAGATCAAGTAACATGTTAATAAAACAAATATGTACACTTAAAAACAATACTAGAAATATCTCAGTACATAAGCACAAGTTTGTAACATATACTTACAAAATAAATAGAGTGCAATATAAATGCAATGTGAATAAAATATGAAGGTAGCCTGTAAGTGGTTATGCAAGAACAAAGTGAAAAAAGAAATAAAATAAATGGCTGAAGTAAACAAATACATTCATATCTATAAACAAGACAAATGATAATAAATGCTAGTACCTCTAGCATACAAAAGCAAGAGTACCATAGCCTACAAAACTTAGAAAATCTTTGATCAAAGGCAATAAATAATTTCTAGTATAAATATATATAACACCACTATCTCAAAAACATGTACAGCCGAGTTAAAGTAATGCAAAGGAAAGATATGTGTATTCTATGTTGTATATTCTCTGATGTTGATGATTATCATTGTATAAAATTGATGTATCAGATATTGTATTTATGTTATATCAGTGATATCATCTTTTATTTTCCGCTGTGTTATTTATCATCTAATGGGTGTTGCAAGCTCCCGCGATACGAATTTGATGTTGTTATCGGACATCGAGTTCGGGTCGTGACATCTACAAGATCGTTCGAGTTTGTATCATTTCAACCCATAGGGAATTCTATACTAACCAAGAACTTACAGAGTGAGAACAATGATGATAAAAATATAACATATCAAACAGGCATATATCACCAATATAAGTAACAGATAATGGTGTCAGATGTCACAGGTGAACATATACAAATAATAGCATATATATATAGCAATTGAAAAAACTAACAGCAGCAAATTTCAATTGTCGTTTCAATTAAAATCAAATATAATAAATATAAGAACGTTAATCGTAAGTGATTGCTCACCTTTCGAAGCTAGAGGAATTTGATACACAACAAGCTACGAATTAGATACCGATCTAGACAATTGACCAATCCATCAACAATCTCAAAGTGAAGTAAGCTGGAAGCGGATTTGACCGACAAATTTGACAGATTGGAAATCAAGAACCAAAAATCAGTTTGATATCACAGTAACGAAATGTACATTATATTATTATTATTTAAAATCAATATTAATTTAAACACATAATAAATTAAATATATAAGTATTTCAAAATCATTTTTTTTAAATAAAACACATATAAAACAAACATATCTACATAGTATAATTTGAAATAAATGAATGTATATACTTATAAATAAATACATGAACAGCCTATATAACAATTATATGCAAATCACTATATAACCAAACCCAAAAGATTATATAAACTAGTAATATATATATATATATATATATATATATATATATATATGTATGTATGTATGTATGTATATAAGATAACACTTTAAATATATAAATATATACCTCTTATACAATAACATGAAATATATAACTTATATAACCCAATACTGAAACCAACATAATAATGCAACAAACATATAGTAGACTTATGAAATATAATATAGCTTATATATATACTGCAACATCATATAATACTGCCTTTATATTGACTATTAGATTAACTAAAGCAATATATATATATATATATATATATATATATATATATATATATAAACTACAAATCTGGATATAAAAGCTCTGATACTCATAAGGTTATATATGTAAACTCAGTATATATCTAGTATACAACTAAATGAATGTATACAAATAACTATTTATAACTAGTATTTATTTTCTTTAAAATATGCGTACTGTAAACACATGCGACCAACAAAACACATATAGGAATAAGTCGTACAATCATCTTGTAACGACCCAGAATTTCTATTAATTAAAATTTGTATATTTAATTAATTTTAAATATTAATAAGTGAAATTTAATAGTCGAATAAATTTTATTTTGAATAATTAGATTTAATTGGATAATTAAATCGATAATTTAATATTAGAAATTATAGAAATAATTGAAAATTGGATTAAATATGATTGAAAATGATTCGTAAAATTTTAATTTATCATATTGAAGTTATAATGATGTTATAGAACTTTTAAAATTGAATTTAAATTTAATTTGTGAAAATTGAATATTTTAATATTTAATCGACGAGTGAAATTAGCCATTTTTCGAACAGTCTCAGAATTGGACGAAACTAGTTCCATTGGATCCGTAATAGTTTGTTATTATCAGATTTCAAATTTCATAGCAATTGGAGTTTTCGTTTGATCGTGGCAGCTCGAAACGCATCGAAATTGTTTTAATATTAATTTGGCGAGTTAAAATAGCCATTTTTCAAACAGTCTCGGATTTCGACGAAACTAGTTTCGTCGGATCCATAATGTTATATTATTGGATAGTTTCAAATTTTGTGTCAATCGGATTTATCGTTTGTCCGGTGCAAGTAAAAACGCCTAGAAATTTGATTTACCGATTTAATTTAAAATCGAACGTTTATTACCATAACTCGCACAGATGATCGAATTAGCTCCCGAAACACGTTCCATTGTGTTCGGAACACGGGATAAACCTTAGGAACGCCAATCGGCACGCTTCGTTTGGAGTTCGGAAAATCCGGGATGAATAGTGTTTGATAAATTTTCTATATAAGCCCCCATATATTTCACTTTTGCAAAATAAAACAACCCCTAGGGTTTCATCTTCAGAGCCGCCACTTCCTGCAGTTAATGGCCGAAAATCAATCTCCTTCCTCCCTCATTTTCTCCAAATCTATGCATCGAATCGAGAAGTTGTCAACTAGAAAGATGTAGAGCACTCCAGGATCTTGAAGATCAACGACTATGATCGGAAACAAGCTGGTGGATTGATGGCAATCAGTGGTTTAAGTCACGCGTTTGCGCACAATTTTCAGAGAGGAAGAGGGGGCCGAGCTTCAGGCTATTGATGGTGAAGGTGGAGTGAAGCAAGGGCTTTCGTTTGGCGGTAGTTGATCGATGAGTAGATGGGCGTGGTGGTCGCGGCATCAAGCCCTAGGTGGCGGCTTGTGGGTTATTTCATGCGATACTGGAACGAGGAAGACGCACGCGCGTGCGGCCAGGATTGCATAGAGTGAAATCGAACGGCTATGGTAGTTAGGTTTAAAAATTAATATAATTTGTAAATTAATTATATATATAAATTCGTGTAACTTTAAAATAATGTATCTTTTTCATACGAGGTCGAAAACGCACGAAACCAGTTGCGTTGGAATCGTGTGGACGAGCACTACGCTATAGAAATGGATTGGAGTTGTTTGGAGCTAGTGAAAAATTCGGGTAAAATTAAACGCGCATTTAATTTTATTCGAAATAAAAGCTGAAAACGAAATTGAAATCAAGGTGAGAACTTCTCACTCAATCGAATCGGTTTTGATTTAATTTTAAATAGTTATATTTAAAATTCTTGAATGTATATTTGAATGATGATTGTTATCTATTGATTGTTAAAATAGACATTATACGCTGTTAGTAAGCGGAGGTTATTTATTAAAAACATATACCGCGAATATTTCACAGTACAGTGAAATTGGTATTATTTATGTACTTGGAGTTGATTTCCCGCATTATATAGCGGATGAGACCCTATTGCGCCGTCTATTAAGCGGATAATATTTTAAATCCCATATACCACGATAATTCCGTACTGGAACGGAATTGGTATTGTGCTAACATCTTGGATGCAGGAAAACAGGTTGGAGGGATCCAACTGGATTCCTCAACAGTATTTAATTTATTTCTGATATTGTGATATTTGATTGATTATCATATACAGATATATGATGTCGCTGTTGTCGTGATTGACTATTTGGTGTGTAGCATCATTGGGCCAATTTTGGAATTTTAAAAGGATTTTTAACGTGATTTTTGAAAGTATACGTTTATAAAATAGATATTTTGGAATTGATTCATTTTAAATAAATAAATGTTATAATTTTAATGTTATAAAAATTATGATTTTTGAGAAATATAGTTAAAAGTTGATTTTTGAAAATATGGGGTTAATGATTTTATATAATAGTTTAAATTGGGATTTTTGAATTTATTATAAAAAGTTTAAAATATAGGATTTATGAAATTTGATTATTTTATAAATCAAAGAAAATGTTGAAATTATAAAGGATGTTTTAAATAGAATTAAAACGATCTAACGATGTTTTCAAAATGTGTTAAGATTCGAAACCATAGATTTCAACATTCATTGTTGAAATAGACGTTTTCGAGAAATAGAAGGAAATGGTGGACTATAACACTGTTGTTATAGTAAATGATTTCCGAAAGGAAATGTTTTGTATAGTATTGGGATTTATGTATCTATTTTAATTTCGAATCCCTATACTAGTGATTTTGGGTTGTCGTAACGATGTTTTACGCAACATTCGTTTTGGCCCAAATAAATATGTTTAAGTGAATGATTTCCTTAAAGAATGAAATATACACTTAATTTCGATTTAAGTATATTGAATATTTTCCGAATGTTGAAAATGAATAGATTTGTGAATTACTTATTAATAAATAAGTGTGGAAATGTTTTCCAATATGAAGTGAATACTTTGAGAATTTATCTTTTTGAAGATAAATTGAAAATGAATAATTGAAATCGTATATTCATAAATATTTTGGAATGTAAATTCACTATGGAATTTATAAATGAAAAGGGAAATTGTTTAAAAATAAACGTTGATTTATTTTTGAAGCGTGGGAATAAATTTACGGATTTGGAACGTAAATAAAAAGTAAATTGTTAAGGATTTATTTAAATTGGTTTAAATGAACCATGTTGAGATGAAAGTATTTCCGCGTAAGGAAAATGTTTGAAATTTGTTTTCAAAAGTGGTAAAGGTGAAAAGTGATTTGAAAATTTGTTTTCAAATGGTTGAAGTGTGAAAATTATATATATCTAGTAAGGATATTTTTGGAAAATAAATAATTTGGAAAATTATTTGGAATCTGGTGACGTTGTGCATATCCATTGATAGTTCAATAACTGACTATCAATATTTACCTTTGAATAGGTATTTGTTGTGATTTTCTTGAATTTGAATGCCACACTTATTTTTGAATAAGCGCTCACTATTCGGGTTAGCGGGGAAAGGATCTTGGGGTCGTATAACCCATTCCGAATATGTGATACATCGTTATGAATTGCATTTGAAGACCGGTGTTGAAGAGCGGATATTTTTGAAAATGGAAGGATTACCGTCGAATGTTTCTGCACCGAATGGCCCCGGTATAGAAATTCCATATGTGATGGGAAGTCCGGACGTGATTAGTGAATATCCGGATTGCAAGGACTTCTTTGTAAGTGCCTTCGGTTCTGTTCGATCCCGAAACAAACTTGTATGGATAGTATGTCTGACATTACAAATTGAGATATAAAGATGATTTCTTTCAAATATATTTCTGTTGGTGGCGGAGAATTTATTGTCTTAGCTTAACACCCTTCTCTGAGACGTACGAGCTCAGAGGTTATGTCGTTGATGGTTATCAGCGATATATTCCCAATTTGGTAATGTGACGTGCTGAGTGTTGCTGTGAAATGATCATTGTTGATCATTTGTGATATAATCATTTGTTTGATCATTTGTCTTTGTGATCATTACTTTGATCATTTGTTGACCCAAAGCATGGCTTTGTACCAAAGCGTGGCTTTGTGGACGAGACTGCGTCGGACCTCACACCCCGGAAATGGTCAAAACAGGAAGGATGCGGCAAGGTTATTAGGGGGTAGCGCCCCTTTAGTGTTCGTCATTCCTTCTGGATAGAGGTGGTATCATGGTATGGAGCCTAGATATTTAACCTATGTTGTTGCTGCAAACTTATTACTTTGTGGTTGATGGAAATCGAGGATCCTCGGATGTAGATCGGTTACGATCGGGGGATGGCATATTCGTGTCATTAGTTAACCAGTTAGGGGTAACCCGGCCTTTTGTTGGCAGAGATCCGGTTTGGTTCTCGGGATGTCATTCCAGAGGCGTTTCCATGTGGCAATGGGAAGTTCCTTGGCCTGACCATTTGTTGGAAATCCATAGAAACAATACGAGCCTTGTACGGTTTTAGTTGTAGATCCAGCTTCCTCAGGAGGTAGCTATAGCAGGCATAATATAATGGTACCTATGCTGGCTAAGATTTATTTTCTACTTTCGAAATTTTTTCTACACTATGCACTAATAATAATATTAAAAATGATTTGATTTTGCGTAGTAAGCATCTTTGACTATCATAAGGAGAAATCTCCCCCATGTCTGCGTTTGCATTGTGTGTGTGCCGGGAGGGCTTATGGTAGTTTCATTTTTAAAAGCATTGCGAATCTATTTTAAAAATTATCCTATTCTTTGTTTTAAAGATAAACTGTTTTAGTTCTCACACCAGTCACATGACTGACTTGAAGTTTATTGTTTTCCTTCCTAAACTCTGGGTGCCCACCAATTTCCACACGGGCAGTCAAGAGTTAAGGTTTATCAGGATATTCTGGAATTCAGGAGTTGCTGGAGGCAAGCTAGATGGCATGGCGTATTACTAGTATATAGTATTTCTTTTCCGCTATTTGTTGTTGTTTGATAGTTGTACACTCTGATAATGTAATGTAATGTAATGTAATAACTGATATAGTCTTTGTTTAAAGATTATTCATTTATCTATTATATGTTGTTCCGCTGCGATTGTGAGATTCTGATATTGTTCTGTTATTTTCTTTCTGTTCTATTCTATCTTTTCTCTCTTCTTCTACCTCTTTCTTCTTTTTTTAAACCCTAAGAATTCATATTTCCGTTCATCTTGAGTTAATCACTGGAGATTAGTGTCTATTCAAGGAGTACGGATTTGCGGGTCCTCACACATCTATATTTATAAACGAACATAAAAAAACTTGTGTAAGCTTTAATCATAATATAAATATACTTTTCAATATATATATATATATACAGATATATGTTAAACAATGCAAACTATAGTTATAATCAAATATATGGAATGCAACTCTAAACAATTTTATATGCAAAACTGTGCGTATGTATATAAATCAGATTGTAACCAAATACATGCAGACCATATATTTATGAGCAACAGAGCATATATGAGTTATGCATATAATATATATAAATCTGGATACTCAAAAGCTCACAAGATTCACTTTGAACCCGCATGTATCTCCACCCATATATTCTAAAAACTTGGATTTGTACAAAACTTAAATATACTTATATAACTAACATATCACCACCTGTACAAATATATCAAAATTAATATATATATATATATATATATAGTCAATTTTATAACTAATATATTGTAAGCCAATAGATTTTGTATATATATATACTAATACATAATGAACAGCGAAAAAATGTAAAACTTATATAAGTTCATATATATATGTATGTATGTATGTATGTATGTATGTATATTTATATATATATATATATATATATATGTATGTATGTATATAGATACATACATACATACATATATATAGAAAATCCAATAATACATGCAGACCATAACTACCCTTTAATAACATACATAAAGTAAGAGATCAAACAACTATATATATACCTATACCAAAAGAAAGAGTAGCAGGGGAGGGTGGCCGTGGGAAGAGAACACATGGCTGCGACGTGAATGAGAGATGAGATGTGTTGCTCGGCCACTATGATGGATTTGATGCTCACGGTAGTGGGAAGCAATGTTGTAGGCGAGGTGGGGGGCCGCTCAGGTGTGAGGGTGAGAGGCGTGGAGGAAGGAAGACCGTGGAGAGGGTTGCCATGAAATTGCGTGAAGGGGAAGAGACTTAGGCTCGGCTTCGTTATATATATATATATATATATATATATATATATATAATGACCGATCAAATAAGAATGGGAAAGAGAAAGTAGGAAAGTAGTAATATAAAAGGTAGTGGCTGTTGGATTAATAGACGGTGGACTAATGAAAGGTCACGGGAAGTCAAAAGCCAAATTGCAAAACCGATACGAGAATCATTCGTGGATTTCACCGTCTTTCGGATTCCAAAACACACAAACAAATATACCGTATAGCTCAACATGATGAGTGATCAAAACGGTATACAGATATCAATGGTATGATTATCCTACCAAAAGTTGATAATCGGTACCGGAAATGCTGCTAAAACGCCGAAAATAAGATAAACGGAGCAATAGCAGTCCAAATTTGACGAAACGAAATATGACGTCTCACTCAGAAGATGATTTACAAATTTATTATATATAAATATTCAGGTTTGAGAAATATTCTATTATCATCAAATATTAATTGATTTAAATTATAAAAATATTACACAATAAAATAAACTTCCATATCATCTGATGAAATTTTACCATTTTTTATATTTAAATAGACAAATTCCAAATATTATATTTTTAATTCTAAATTCAATTATTTAAAAAATCATAAAAATTCAATTAACTACGTTATTGAAACCATTAAAATTTACGGCTTGTTACAACCTCGACGGCCATTTCACGCCGCACTCATGACCACCGACCGGTCCCCCAATGCGCTGCCACCCATCGCCAGGCCGAGAGTGAAAATCGGCTCTTCATCGTCGGTTTATGGCGAATTCCGACCTAGTTACGATGAACAATCACTACCCTAGGACCTGCTCTCCACCCTCTTCCCAACGCCGTTTCCCAATTGTCGATCGGACGACGATCCACCGTTGGACCGTCAAAATCCTAAAACGAACGGTCGAGGTTCATCCTTCATTTCTGGAAAAATGGTGATTCCGATTGGAAAACGAATCATGCCAGTGAATTACGCTCATCGAGAGCTTCAAATCGATATATAATTTCATATCGTTGGAGGAGTTTGAATTTTTGATTTGGTTTTTGATTTGCAATTGAATTGGAAATTTGGTTTTGGTTTGTCTGCCAATGGAAAGAGGAGCTGAGAATGAAATGTACATACAGACAAATGAAAATAAGAAGGAGTTAGGCTTTATAATAGGCTATTTATAGGTATGTTAGAAATAGAGATGAATGGACACGATCGATTTGGATTGGAATGATAAACAGCCCGAAAAGCAAGTTCTGCCTCCAGGAAAATGGGTTATCCCATATATCAAAATAGATATTTTCAATATTTTTAAACTCAATGGAATAGGTATCAAGTCCTAATTCCATCGTATGAAGAAGTTATGTTAAAATCAGCTTATTTCAAATTGATTTCAATGATTTTAATTAAATCGATTTCTAGGCGTTTCGAGTCCGTACGATTAAATGACAAGTCCGATCATAATGTAAAATATTAAATTTTTGAACAAATATTTTACATAATTAAATAATTTAAATAAAATATATTAATTTGTAAACAATTAAATCCTTTCATATTTTCATGAAAAATTTCGGAAGAGTCTCCTTTATACGGAGAGGTCTAAGAAAATAATAATATAAATCTTAACAATATATAACATAATTTTTCAAAATAATATATCCCAGTAGCAAAAAAGCAATATAATATTGCTATAAAACTGTAATCCGAAAGCATACCTATTTGTCGGGCAAATAACGCTTATTTTATGAAACCAAAAGCAGTAGCAATTGCTTCCATAACCTGTATTTCACTTATATAAGATAAATATTTATATTGCTTTAATTTACAACCAACAAATCATAACAATATTCACTTGCAAACAACATACAACAAACACTTGTAACAGAACCATACAATCATTCCATGCAGTTAAAGTAATCGTCCATCCATCCATGGCAACCAAAACAAATGGTTTATTCGAGTTCAGAAACTTTTAATTGTATAAAACGAAAAATAGCTACTAAGTATACCATATGCTCAACAGTCTAGTTAAAACTCAATAGATTATCCAAACATCCAAACAATTAGAAGTATCTTTTTCCCAAACAATCCATAAGCCAAACAAACAACAAATCCCAAATATTATCTATGTTTATTCTTATAAATCTCCTTTCACAACATTTATTGTTAATTTTTTTCATACAATGATTATTTCTTTAATTTGTCTTTATTTCTTACAAAATTTAAATTTCCATTCATTTATTTATATATGTTATTTACCTTTCTTGCATATGTGACTCATATACAATTGTTTAAACATATGTAAATCAATTCTTAAAATACTATATAGGTTTCTTTGTAAATAAATTCACATTCATGCATGCAGCACTTATTTTCGCTTATTTTTATTCATTACTTAGAAAGTTTCTTTTCAGTTATCCATATAATGTCAATTTCTTTTTCATTTCGTTACATTCATCTCTTAAATAAGTTTTCCCACTCAGGTATTTATAATGATTAATGAATTCATTACTCAAGTATTTCATACATTTTATCACAGTTTAGTTCATATAAATTAATTTGTATACTTGATTTCAATTAGATATTAACATTTATTAGTGCAAAAGTTCACTTTCAAGTTTCTTACTGTTTACTTTACATTCATCCTCTCTTATATAATGTCATTGGGTATTAAATCCAATTTCTAAATCATTTCACAATTTCTGAAGTTATAGTCATTTAATTTAACTTAAATTCATTTTATTATTAAATGGCTTCCATCAATAACTGGAGTTTATAATCATCTACTTATAGTATTCATCTTTTCTACTCATTTTTAATTGTAATTAACTTCAAACATTACTTAAGTTTATACTTATTTATTTATAGTACTCATGTTCAATTCAATTTCTTAGCAATTAATTCATCAACTTAAGTTTATAATTATTTACTTATAATACTTACTTTCTATTACATTCAATTTGTAGCATTTCAATTACAACTTGAGTTTATAACACTATAATATCAAAGTTCTTATTAATAAAAGAATTTCTTTGAACACTTTCGTTTTTCCAGTTTTACTTATATAATATTACATTACATTTTCTTATTAAACATTTCAACTTTTAATCTTTTAGTAAGTTATATTTATATGTTTTTAAGAATGCAATTGAAAGTTACACAAGTTTATCTTAATTATTTTAAGTAGCAAAATTTTCAATAATCATATCTTTCAAATTTTCATTCTTATACTTATAGGTTACAAATTTCAAATTCCTTCTATATTTCATTTATAACTGAGCATTTACTTTTTTATTTCGTTTTATAAGTTCCAATTATTAAACGGTAAAATTTCATTTCATTTTAATAATTAAAATCTCTAATTTACAGAAATTTAAGAACTAAATGCTGGATTCCATTTCAAATCATTTAAGACAATATATATATATAACCATATCTTTATATATCTCAAATCATATAAAAAAATGAAAATCAAGATTTATTTATCAACAAGGTGTAGTTAACTGCTACAACAGTCTTTCCACTTTGAAACTCGAAAATGAACGTTGATGATGCGTGCACTCATCACCGAAATTATATTTCCTCAAACATTTTATAATAAAATATGAATTTTAAAATTACCCTCAGGAAGAATAGTATATCTCCATAACATACTTCATAATGATCCATTGTGAACGTTATTAGTTTGGAGTGGTTCGGATAAATCATATGTATTCGAAATCAGTGTCTCCAACTGAGCGGTAATTTCAAGCTAACTCAATTAGGGTTCCATTAGAAGTATGCAACCAGTATTTGAGTCCTCGTTGGAAACTCGAATATACACAACATAGTTCCTGAGTTAAAACAGGTCAAGTTATAAATAGATGACAATAAACTACTTAGGTTAATTAAACATAGTTCGCATATGGATAAATATATAGTTAATTTAAACATGACCCATTGATAGAAACTAGCCCTCCCACATCTATCACCTTTTTGATATTTCGACCTTACTCCAGCTCTCGCACAGAAATCACTTCTAGATCTCATATTTAGAGGATTAGCCCACTCATTGACTTTAGTGCTAATTATGCATTTGATCCAAAATTGGTCAAAAACACCCTGTTGTATGTGAAAGCATCAATATCCAACATTTAAATCCAAACAAAGAAGTATAGATTCATAGGTCACAAAATAGATAGTAGAAAAGTAAATAAACAAGCAAGTTGCATAGTGGTTTGGCAAACTCAGGACTATATCCACTCCAATAATCTTTTATTTATACTGTAAGATTACAAGTACAGTTGTTTCTGCCTTAGAAAAATAATGGAGGAAGAAATATGTCGTGATGAAGGAGAGCCCAAAAAAGTCCTTTGCAATGAGCCAAGTCCGCTGTATTTATAGGGAGAGATAAAGAGATATTTCGCTAAGATTTTGGCAGAAGGCTCTCTAAGTCCATAGGGGCCCACCATAACGATCAGCGAATCTAACTCGGCGATTTGGAATGATTGGCCAAAGTTTAGCCAATCGTTATTTTCACCTCCAATTTACATGGGATCGTTTTTGGAGAGTCCCATATGCCACTTGAACATGTCCCTAAAATACGAGGTCAATCTGAGCTGTAGATTGTAAGATATGGATCGTTCTTTGCTGAAATTGGATTATGCACTAGGAGACACCGATCGTTTTTAGGACTTAGCCAATAATGATCGGCTAAATCCTAAATGCAACTTTACGACTCACGATCATTTTTGGGGGGTCCCATATGTCGCTGGCACTGGTTATAAAATATGAAATCATTCCAGCTTGTAACTTAGGAGATATGGATCGATCTTAGTTGAAATTGGATGGTTCATTGAGTCCTACCAATTGCTGTAAAGGATTGGCAAAAACGTTCGGTTATCCTTGAATTTCAATGTTTTGACCTACGATCAGTTTTGTAGGTTCCACTCTTCATTTTATTGATGTTCTAAAAATTTCAAGTGAATTTGTTTTGTGGATCTGGTGATATCGATCGATCTTTGTTGATTAACATTGTTTATGGATCGTTGTAAATCGTTCCATATAAATTCTTGATTTGTCCATAACTCGAGCATACAAACTCTGATTGACTTGAAATTTGAAATGTGGCCTCATAGGGCATTCCTTGTCATTCTACACTGATGACATCTTGATCGGATACTTAGCCATTTTTGAGCATTGTCCATCTGAATCCATTCAACTATTGTCCATAGTTTCAGTTGTAATCGATTTCCAAACCATCCACTTTAGCAAAATCCTTGATATCTCGGCCTAACGAAAAGGCAGGATAACATTTTCCCCCAACCATGCCTTGCGGTAGGAAGGCGTGTTTTGAATTGCTATAAATCCAAAATTGTAGTATGTAATCCATTGCTAGCCGTATTATCCAATCCAGAATCCAATCTGTTGCCAATCCAATTCCTTGATCTCTCTAGATCATTAGAGAAATCGATGACTATTCTGAGTCGATATCCAAGTCTAAATCCATTCCAATTCATTAGTTCTCTGTATCATTTAATCCAAATCCAGGACCGTTCCGGGTCCATATCCAAATCCATAGCTATCACAATACCAGAATTGTCAATTCACATCAGTTATAACCGTTACAAAACAAATTTGTAACGCTTATAACCATTCAAATAGATATGTGGCAAAATCTACGACATATTTTTCAACGGTTACAACCGCTAGGAACTTTCATATTCCCAACGGTTATAGCCATTGGTAAATAATGTATTTACCAACAGGTATAAACATTGGTAAATATGTTACTGAAATACATCGTTTAGTAACCATTTTGGTTGGTAACACTTATAAGTGTTGCAAATTTGATTTAGTCGAACCATTCATGTAACAACAAACATCAAACAGATTTCATTCAATGATACAAATTCAATTTTATAGTAATAACAAACATCTAACCAAATTTCAAAACTGTAGCACCAAATTACAAAACAAACATCATACAAACTAAATACTTCATATCAATTCTATAAAATTCATGATAACTATGAATTTACTAGTACAAAATATCTCAAAGCTTACAAACAACGAATGTGACATTCCTACCAAATTACAAAACCTCCATTAACAAACTCGACCAAATTTTATTTGCTTCTGATTTTTTCTTTTCTTCTACGGCTTCTATCAAAGCCTGCATATGCAGAAACAATGCTTAGTTTATGAAACACATAGAAAGAAAGCTTCATTGTACTTGAAAATAGAATTGCACCAAATATCATAGTAAAAACTGAATGCTTTGCTCGGTTAAAAATTGCGCTTTACAGCTCAGTTTATAACTGGGCTAACCTTAATTTTTAACTGTAACAACCCGCATATTTTATGATTGAATATTTAAATATATTGTTTGAATATTTTATCTTTAGTTGGATTATAGTCCGAAAAGTTACTTTTTGCATACGGTCGAATCTGGACTCAGAACCACTTCCATTGGGTCCAAAACACCGTTTGCGATCTTTTTAAGTATAAACTTTGATATGTTTGGAGTTAGTGGAATCTTGCTACTTTTTCACTTTAGGCTTTAGGTTTGGTTTAGCCCATTAGCCTAAACTTATAACTCTAACTCAACCCCCTTCTCTTCATAACTTTACTTTCATTTCCTAACACTCAAGCTTCATCAAAAATGGGGGAAGGAATGGGAAATTAAAACTCCAAGCTCAAGATCATTTGCAAATCCAATATCCAACTCCAAATTCAAAGAGAAGCCATTGATTCTTCCTTGCTTTCAAGCTTCTTCTTCATAAATTTGGTGTAAAGGTGAGATTTTTATCTCACATCTTTGTCTATAACTATCTTTGATTGTTAGGTACGAATTCCTAACACTTATTCATGTGCATTTGCTATTAATTTGGATTGAATTGGTGAAAATCCCAATTTTTAGTGTTTTGGGTTCAAATCTTTAAAAATCCAATCTTTTGATGTCTAAACACGTTTTTGGTGATGCACCGAGGAGCCAATACGACCGGGTAGCCTATGGGCATAATCACCTAGCGTCCGTGCTCGATCGGTTGCAAATTGGGTGAGTTTTCCACTCCAAAACCCTTAGGTCGCTCTGCCTGCACAACGGTGATTTTCGGCCTGTAGTTAGCTCGCGCGCAGTTTGGTCGTTTCGCGTTAGGTCGCTCGGCCCATCAGGTCGTTCCATGCTAGGTCGTTAGGTCGCTCGGCCTTGCCTTTAGGTCGGCCTGCATTTAGGTCGTTCCTCCCCCCATAGGTCGTTAGGTCGCTCGGCCTTGTATGCCAATAGGTCGCTCGGTCTTGTATGCCGATAGGTCGTTCGGCCACCCTCACTTAGGTCGCGCGTCACTCGACCTATCCAACCCACTTAAGTCGTTTCGTGTTAGGTCGCCCATCCCCTTAAGTTGTTAAGTCGCTTGGCCCCCTTATCCCTTAGGTCGCTGACCTCCTTAGGCTGCTCGGCATGTGCATTGGTTAGGTCGCGCCACACTTTTGGGTCGTACCTTGTTAGGTCGCTCAGCTGCTAGGTCGCACCACTTCCCCAAGCCGCTTCTACCTTAGGTCGCTGACCTTCTTTGGTCGCTGGGCCTGTGCACTGTTAGGTTGTGCCATGTTAGGTCGCGCTATACCTTAGGTCGCGCCATGTTAGTTGCCCTGTTGAGCCGTGTGCTATTTCTTGAGCCGCTGATTTCTCGTGTTGACTTATGTTAAGTCATAGGTCGTGACTTTTAGTAGCAAGGCTATTTCCATTTTGATGAATTTGGAATCGAATTCTTTGGATTTTATTCACGTCTTCGAATGTGAATTTTTGTGATTCATTGTTTCTACAATCATTTTTGTGATTTGTCACTTTATCTAACTCGTACTAGAAATCTAATTAAACGGCTTAGTAAAACAAGTGGTATGAAACGCTCGCGTCTACTTCGTCAGTTAATTCTTGGACTTGTACTACTGAATCCCTTGTGACAATTTTTGAGTAGAGATCTACAATTTGTTCGTAAATATTTAAGTTAAGCTAGTGGTTATGGGACATGAGGCTAAGCTCATATATTTACTAGCTTATTGTAATTGACACCCCTTGATGATCGATGATGATCATTTTTGTGATTATGACTAGCGATATGCTATGTTTCTTTGTCCACGTAGGGGACAGTACCTCGTCTTATTGAAGTTTCGACTCAACTTTTATGGGCTAGCGACCCATGTTCTTTTATGGAGTCCGGTCCATCGGGCGTACCGTTGTACTACGTCGTTGTTCGGAACTATTCGAGTTTCTGGTTCCTCGGGCGTACCGTTGTACTACGTCGTTGCACCGGCTCTATGGTTAGCGACCATGGGATAGCGTCCCGTTTGTGATACATGTGTTGGTGAGCTTTCATGCTCCCGTTTTGCGATAGGCCTCCCCCTTTTTGTGATTTCTGGATTTCCATTGATGATTTCTGGAGTTTGTGTTTTCACCAATTTTAGTGATTTATATTGATAAGTTTTATCAATATTTGTGCATTGATGAATTTTGTGTGTTTGTGATTGGCGTTGATATTATTGTCAATACTTATGATTTTGGTGAATAATAATATAGAGTATGACATTCCTTTTGATCTTTGAGAAGATTCTTGTGATACTGATTAATCCCTTGTTGATTTTCAATTACATACTTATCCCAGTATAGCTTTATGGATTGTCATATATTTATGTCGTATCCCTTATTCTATATCATTTTGACTGATATTTATAGCTGGACTGATCCGTTTATTATTTTCTTATTAAATAATACTCGGGTCAGACCGAGATGTTACAGGTGCTTCTGCTTGACTTCACTTCTGGGATTATCATCCTGACTTTTGGCTAACTAATTAGATTAGCAGTTTTTGTTGTATACCTTTGAGATATAGACTCCTTGATGTATACACATTCTTTTTTCTAGCACTTGTAACCATTCTTCTGTGATATTGTGGATCTTGTTTGACCACTACTCTGATGTACACTTTCATGTGTTATATTCATATCTTTTTCCGCCTTTGTGATATGGATGTCTGTGACTGATTTGTGTTATGATTATTTCTATATTTGTTTCCGAAGACATTATAGCCACTGTGTAGTAGCTTTGGGTTTGTATCGGTATGTCGGACTTATGTTTGTAGTACTACCTGACATATCGGTGCTCGCTCAAAGCAATTACACAGATGGTCGCTCCTCAACAGCCATATTCTCCGTGCTAGTTGACGGCATTATCCCGTAGTGTCCTTGGCTAGCGTGGGTATAGAGGTGGGGCGTCACAGCTTGGTATCAGAGCGAATCTTCGGAACAATGTAGAATAATCTAGCAAGGATCATCGTCCTAAGTCCATCTTAGGAATCTTGCATTAGGATTTAATTCGAGTCTTCGTACCGATTCATCCTATTTTCTTTATGATTCCTTGTTAACCTTATCCTTCTTCTTTCTTTCTTTTAAAAAGGAAGAGAAATGGTTAGACATGGCCGTCCCAGCGCCAGTCAATCTCGTGCTACTCCCCAGGATGGAGTATTTATGTCTGCCCAGCAACTTCTTGATCTAGTGAGGAATGCTCAAGCAGGCGGATCTAATCCGTAGTCTACTCACCATAGGTCTGGATTTGCATGTTTGTGCAGCGATTATACCAATTTGGGTGGGAAGCCATTCAAAGGTTCTGAGACTATTATCGAAGTCCAGGCTTGGTTGAGATCGTGCGATCGAATCTTTTCTCGCATGAATCTTATTGATCTTCACCGAGTTCAGGTGGCCTCTAGTATGCTCCAAGAAAGAGCATTAGATTGGTATGAGCTTCTGATTTCTGAAATAAATGAAGCAGATCTTACTTGGGAGAGATTCCAGGAATGCTTCGAATTAAAATTTGTGCCAGAAGCTGAGAAGGTGACATTGGCTCACTGATTCAATGACCTTGTTGAAGGTCAATCTTCCGTGACAGACTATGTCGCATCTTTCGAGTCACTCTCTAAATACGGGGTTGAATACATAAACACTCCGTTGAAGAAGAACCAGAGATTCGTCTATGGCTTGAATAAAAATCTCAAGAAGCCATTACTTCTAAAGCTAGAAGTTTCTTTTGATCAACTTGTAGATATCGCTCTTTGACTTGAAGAGGCAAATAAGGAGAGTGATGCTGATGTTGTGGGTGCCAAACCAAAATTCAAAAATAACAAGAAAAGGCCTATTAAGTTCAAAGGGTCTTATCCCAACAAGAAAGGGAAGCAAGCAATTCCGGTGGCAAAGGCTTCTGCCCCTAGTAGTGGGCAATGCTACAATTGTAGTTCTAAAGACCATTATGCCAATAGATGTCCGAAACCTCTCTTTTGTCGCTATTGCAAAAGCTCGGGTCATTTTTTATCTTCCTGTCCCAAACTTCAGGGCAAGAAGGAGGGAAAGCTTAATGTTGCTAAAGCCCCTGGAAACACATCTCGTAGTCAAGGTACTCTTCATTCTATCCTTGATGGCATTATTATGTTTCATAATCAACCTATTCAGGTTCTTTTTGATACGGGTGCATCCCATTCTTTTATATCAAAAGAACTTGTTGATACTTTTTCTTTAAGTGTTGTCGCTTTAATGACTTCTTTGAGAATTGCGAATCCGGTTGGTGGATCCGCAACAATTAGTTTTCTTTGTAAAGATGTCGAGATTATTTTGTGTATTTTTTCTTTCCGAGCCGATTTGCATGTTATGCGTTACTTAGGCTTTGGAATGATTTTGGGAATGGATTGGCTTAACCGCTATAAAGCCCAAATCCTATGTCCTGAGCGGACTATTTATCTTCGACATCCTCAATCTGTTAAGCAGATTTCAATTGACCTTAAAGATTCGGATTCCAGCTTAGTTGCATCTTTATATTCCTTAAATCCTCATGATGACGATAATGATGATGAAGAAGATATTATTTCTCTTATTCACGTTGTTCATGAATTTTCCGACATATTTGAGCCCATTTTAGGATTACCACCTAAGCGAGCAATTGAGTTCAGAATTAATCTCATCCTTGGAGCTCAACTTATCACTCGTCTTCCTTATCGTATGTCCAATAAAGAAAATGAGGAGATGCGCAAACAATTATCCGAATTAGAGACAAAGCAATTTATTCGCTCTAGTTCCTCTCCTTGGGGAGCTTCGGCTATTTTTGTGAAGAAATTCGATGGTACACTTAGGCTTTGTGTTGACTACCGCAAGCTTAATGATCTTACTATCAAGAATAAATATCCTTTACCTCGTATTGATGATCTATTCGATCAACTTAGTGGTGCTAGAGTCTTCTCACAATTAGACTTAGCTACCGGTTTCCATCAGCTTCGTATTGCAGAGGATAGCATTCCTTTGACATCGTTCCGTACTCGTTATGGATCTTATGAATGGCTAGTTATGCCATTTGGGTTGACGAATGCTCCGGCTTATTTCGTTGACCTTATGAATAGAGTTTTCAAAGACTTCTTCGATTGGTTTGTTCTCATCTTTATTGATGATATTCTTGTGTATTCAAAAACCGAGGAGAAACATGAAAAACATCTTCGGATTGTGTTGGAAACTCTTAGGAGCAATCAATTAAAAGCAAAATTTTCTAAATGCCACTTTTGGCAATCTCATGTGAAGTTTCTCGGTTATATTATTTCCGAATCCGGAATTTCCGTGGATCCTTCAAAGATTGAAGCGATTCAAAATTGGAAGAGACCGGAGAGTGTGACGGAAATTCATAGTTTCCTTGGATTGGCCGGTTATTACCGCCGCTTCATAAAGGACTTTTCCCAAATTTCCGTGCCTCTTACTAGTTTGACAAAGAAATGTGTTAAATGCATTTGGTCGGACAAATGTGAAGCTTCTTTTCAGAAATTAAAAGAACTCCTTTCCGATACTCCTATTCTTGTTATTCCCGAGGGGAATCAAGATTTTGTTGTTTATACCGATGCTAGTCGCGTTGGTTTGGGTGCTGTTCTTATGCAAAGAGAACGTGTTATTGCTTATGCTTCTAAGCAATTGAAGCCAGCCAAAACTAGATATGCCACTCATAATTTAGAGATCGCTGCTATTGTTTTCGCCCTTCGTATTTGGCGTCATTATCTTTTGGGAGAAAAATTTATTCTTTACACCGATCATAAATCTTTGAAGTATCTATTTTCTCAAAAGGAACTTATTTGGCGTCAACAACGTTGGCTCGAATTTCTTGCAGCATATGATCTTGATATTCTTTATACTCCCGGAAAGGGTAATCTTGTTGCCGATGCACTTAGTCGTAAGCAACAAGCAGTTGTTTCTATGATGATATCCGAATGGAATGATCTCGAGATTTTATCTACTTGTGAGATTCGAGATCTCGTTTCCGATTTGTGTTCATCTCTTGCTTTATGTAATCTTGAGGCTCATCCTCCTCTTTTAGACCGCATTATTGAAGCTCAAAAGCTAGATCCCGAATTGGCTCTTCTTGGCTAAAATTTTAGGGATAAAATTGATATTGAAAGTTTGAAAGACTTTGATATTGATTCTCATGGCGGTATTCGAAAATTTGGTAGACTTGTCGTGCCAAATATTAGTAATCTTCGTAAAGATATTTTAGAAGATTCTCATTGTTCTAAATTTACCATTCATCCCGGTAGTAGTAAAATGTACGCGGATATGAAGCAACTTTATTATTGGGAGGGAATGAAGTCTGATATTGTTAACTTTGTTAAGTGTTGCATGACTTGCCAAATTGTCAAGGCCGAACATCAAAGGCCTGGAGGGTTATTACAACCTTTAGAAATTCCAATTTGGAAGTGAGATCAAATTTCCATGGATTTTATAAACGGCCTTCCCCGTTCTCGTTCGGGTCATGATAGCTTATGGGTGATAGTTGATAGACTTACTAAATCCGTCCATTTTATTCTCGTCGGTCTAATCGAACCGTTCCTTTCTTGGCCAAACTCTTTATTAAAGAAATTGTAAAATTGCATGGAGTTCCTTCTTCTATTGTTAGTGATCGTGATCCATTGTTTACTAGTGGATTTTGGAAGAGTCTTCAAAAAGCTTTGGGAACGAAGCTTAATTTTAGCACCGCTTATCATCCCCAGTTCGATGGACAAACTGAGCGTGTGAATCAAACTCTTGAAGATCTTCTTCGTGCATGTGTTCTTGATTTTCGTACAACCTTTTGAGGCAATCTATGGAAGGCCATGCCATTCTCCTTCTTGTTGGCTTGAGGCCGGTGAGAAGCTGGTTTTAGGTCCAGATTTTATTCGTGATTCCACAGAAAAGATTGATCTTATTCGTCATAGGATGAAAGAAGCCCATAACAGACAAAGGTCCTATGCCGATAACCGGAGAAGAAAATTAGAATTTTCTGTAGGAGATCTTGTGTTTATTCGTGTTTCACCTATGAAGGGTGTTGTACGTTTTAGTCGATCTGGAAAGTTAGCACCTCGATATATTGGTCCATTTCCCATCACCGAACGTATTGGTTCCGTGGCTTATCGCCTTTTATTACTGGCTCAGTTTTCTGCTATTCATGACGTGTTTCACGTTTCTCAATTGCGGAAGTGCCTTCGAGATTCCGATTCTATTCTTGAGCCCGGTGTTGTGGAAGAAATTGAAGTTTCACCTAATTTAACTTATGAGCAACATCCTATTCGTATTATTGCTTCGGAGGTCAAGTGCCTTTGAAATAAAGATGTTCCGCTTGTTAAAGTTCAATGGTCCTCAAATCCTAAGGATTGCTCTTGGGAATCTAGAGAATTCATCGAGCGAACACATCCGGACTTACTTTCTCGTGCTCTTTGAGGTGAACTTCTTATCTCAAATTTCTTTTATGTCGGATATGCTTTTATGGTTGTTACCTTATACCTTCTTCTTAAATATTGCAAGGACGCAATTTTTTTAAGGAGGGGGGTATGTAACGACCCGCATATTTTATGATTGAATATTTAAATATTTTGTTTGAATATTTTATCTTTAGTTGGATTATAGTCCGAAAAGTTACTTTTTGCATACGGTCGAATCTGGACTCGGAACCACTTCCATTGGGTCCAAAACACCGTTTGCGATCTTTTTAAGTATAAACTTTGATATGTTTGGAGTTAGTGGAATCTTGCTACTTTTTCACTTTAGGCTTTAGGTTTGGTTTAGCCCATTAGCCTAAACTTATAACTCTAACTCAACCCCCTTCACTTCATAACTTTACTTTCATTTCCTAACACTCAAGCTTCATCAAAAATGGGGGAAGGAATGGGAAATTAAAACTCCAAGCTCAAGATCATTTGCAAATCCAACATCCAACTCCAAATTCAAAGAGAAGCCATTGATTCTTCCTTGCTTTCAAGCTTCTTCGTCATAAATTTGGTGTAAAGGTGAGATTTTTATCTCACATCTTTGTCTATAACTATCTTTGATTGTTAGGTATGAATTCCTAACACTTATTCATGTGCATTTGCTATTGATTTGGATTGAATTGGTGAAAATCCCAATTTTTAGTGTTTTGGGTTCAAATCTTTAAAAATCCAATCTTTTGATGTTTAAACACGTTTTTGGTGATGCACCGAGGAGCCAATACGACCGGGTAGCCTATGGGCATAATCACCTAGCGTCTGTGCTCGATCGGTTGCAAATTGGGTGAGTTTTGCACTCCAAACCCCTTAGGTCGCTCTGCCTGCACAATGGTGATTTTTGGCCTACAGTTAGCTCGCGCGCAGTTAGGTCGTTTCGCGTTAGGTCGCTCTGCCCATCAGGTCGTTCCATGCTAGGTCGTTAGGTCGCTCGGCCTTGTCTCCTTTAGGTCGGCCTGCAATAGGTCGATCCTCCCCGTCATAGGTCGTTTGGTCGCTCGGCCTTGTATGCCAATAGGTCGTTCAGTCTTGTATGCCGATAGGTCGTTCGGCCACCCTTACTTAGGTCGCGCGTCACTCGGCCTATCCAACCCACTTAAGTCGTTTCGTGTTAGGTCTCCCATCCCCTTAATTTGTTAAGTCGCTTGGCCCCCTTATCCCTTAGGTCGCTGACCTTCTTAGGCCGCTCGGCATGTGCATTGGTTAGGTCACGCTACACTTTTGGGTCGTACCTTGTTAGGTCGCTCAGCTGCTAGGTCGCACCACTTTCCTAAGCCGCTTCTACCTTAGGTCGTTGACCTTCTTAGGTCGTTGGGCCTGTGCACTGTTAGGTCGCGCCATGTTAGATCACGCTATGCCTTAGGTCGCGCCATGTTAGTTGCCCTGTTGAGCCGTGTGCTATTTCTTGAGCCGCTGATTTCTCGTGTTGACTTATGTTAAGTCGTAGGTCGTGACTTTTAGTAGCAAGGCTATTTCCATTTTGATGAATTTGGAATCGAATTCTTTGGATTTTATTCACGTCTTCGAATGTGAATTTTTGTGATTCATTATTTCTACAATCATTTTTGTGATTTGTCACTTTATCTCACTAGTACGAGAAATCTAATTAAACGGCTTAGTAAAACAAGTGGTATGAAACGCTCGCGTCTACTTCGTCGGTTAATTCTTGGACTTGTTCGACTGAATCCCTTGTGACAATTTTTGAGTAGAGATCTACAATTTGTTCGTAAATATTTAAGTTAAGCTAGTGGTTATGGGACATGAGGCTAAGCTCCTATATTTACTAGCATATTGTAATTGACACTCCTTGATGATCGATGATGATCATTTTACTGATTATGACTAGCGATATGCTATGTTTCTTTGTCCACGTAGGGGACAGTACCTCGTCTTATTGAAGTTTCGACTCAACTTTTATGGGCTAGCGACCCATGTTCTTTTATGGAGTCCGGTCCATCGGTCGTACCGTTGTACTACGTCGTTGTTCCGAACTATTCGAGTTTCTGGTTCCTTGGGCGTACCGTTGTACTACGTCGTTGCACCGGCTCTATGGTTAGCGACCATGGGATAGCGTCCCGTTTGTGATACACTCGTTGGTGAGCTTTCATGCTCCCGTTTTGTGATAGGCCTCCCCCTTTTTGTAATTTCTGGATTTCCATTGATGATTTCTGGAGTTTGTGTTTTCACCAATTTTCGTGATTTGTATTGATAAGTTTTATCAATATTTGTGCATTGGTGAATTTTGTGTGTTTGTGATTGGCATTGATATTATTGTCAATACTTATGATTTTAGTGAATAATAATATAGAGTATGACATTCCTTTTGATCTTTGAGAATATTCTTGTGATATTGATTAATCCCTTGTTGATTTTCAATTACATACTTATCGCAGTATGGCTTTATGGATTGTCATATATTTATGTCATATCCCTTATTCTATATCATTTTGACTTATATTTATAGCTAGACTGATCCGTTTGTTATTTTCTTATTAAATAATACTCGGGTCAGACCGAGATGTTACAGGTTCTTCTACTTGACTTCACTTCTGGGATTATCATCCTGATTTTTGGCTAACTACTTAGATTAGTAGTTTTTGTTGTATACCTTTGAGATATAGACTCCTTGATGTATACATATTCTTTTGTCTAGCACTTGTAACCATTCTTTTGTGATATTGTGGATCTTGTTTGACCACTACTCTGATGTACACTTTCATGTGTTATATTCATATCTTTTTCCGCCTTTGTGATATGGATGTCTGTGACTGATTTATGTTATGCTTATTTCTATATTTGTTTCCGAAGACATTATAGCCACTGTGTAGTAGCTTTTGGTTTGTATCGGTATGTCGGACTTATGTTTGTAGTACTACCTGACATATCTTTGCTCGCTCAAAGCAATTACATGGATGGTCGCTCCTCAACAGCCTAATTCTCCGTGCTAGTTGACGGCATTACCCCGTAGTGTCCTTGGCTAGCGTGGGTATAGAGGTGGGGCGTTACTGTAACGACCCGCTATTTTGGACCATTCAAATTCGACAATAAAACCGTACATGTCCGACTTGAATAATTCAAAATACCGAATTGTTAATAAAAATTTGGCAAAACTTAAAATATACAGTAAATAAATCAATCATAGATCACTTACACAGAGTAATACAATGCAGCGGAATAGATAAAGAATAGTAGTTTATGAAGCTACTATATACATTGGAGATAGAAATAAATACAATTGAATATCTTAGATATAGTGAAGTCTCCAGTATGCGCAGATGACTTCTCTGAACAAATCAACAGGATGACTGAAAGGATAGATAGCTGGATCTTCAAGCAAGGCTCCAACTTCGAAGGTGAGTCTCAAATGCTGTATCACTCAGTCTGACCCGAGCGTAAAGCAAAACACAAAACACTCGAGTCAGGATTAACATTCTTATATCTATAAATCTAACTCAAGTGAAATATCAACTGAAATATAATTAACTCAAAGAATGTTTGGAATAACCATCCTCTAAGGGTCCATGGAACTATCTACAGGGTAGAAATATACACTATAACACCGTGGTTCTTTCATCTTAATTTATACTTCAAAACCAAAACATCATTTTCACTCCAAATATCTCTATATTTCCCAAATAGTGTTTATATATATTAAATAATTTATACAGTAAAGTATTTTCAATTCCCTCAACTTAACAAATCGTTTCAACATTAACCCAACCTTCCCATTCAAATTAAATTCAAATCCCAATTTATCAATCTCAAATTCAAATTTGAAATCACAAAATACCCCCTTTATATTCCAATATATTTCAAACTTTAAGTATTCAACGTTTCAAACTAATTTTTATTCAATTTAGCTTCTAAATAATAAATTCAAATTTAGTTCAACCTAAATTTATATTTTAATTCAGTTTAGTTTCTAAATAACAAATTCAACTATATTTATTTCAAATACAGATCTAAATCTCGAAATCGCCATTTAAATTCCAATATAGCTCAAAGCTTTAATATTTACAAGTTCAATTCAAGTCGATTTAATTAAATAAATCCTTATTTAAATACCATTTTTAATAAACCCAAATGTACCTCCCAATCCTATTTTTTTCAATTTATTACGAGAAAGATCTATTTGAAATATAGATTTCCATAGATACTCAACTATATTATATGTATTAAATCAATCTAATTTAAATCAAATATTACGACTAAATCTATATATAAAATTTCCATTTATATAATATCTTAAGAATCAAAATTTATTAAACCGTATATTTCTTTCCAAAATTATAGAAATAATTTCAAAATATTTATATGGACCAACGGTGTCTGTATATATATTTCCTACCATATAGTCAAGTGCTACGGATATTTATCATTTCAATCCGTACACTAAATATATTCGGGTGGATATCATTTCAACCCGAAATCCAAAATTTTAAATTAAATCAAAAATCGCTTGGGTCTATCATTTCAACCCGTAACGAAATTATCCTATTCTAAAGTCCGTTCGGGTATGTATCTTTTCAACCCATAGTGATTTCTATACTAATAGGGAACTTGCAGAGTGATAACAGATATGAAAATAATAATAACAACAAGCATATATCATCAAAATAAATATAAACAATAAGATATGGTATCATATCCCATAAGTGAACAGTTACCGATAAAAGCATATATAACAATTTAAATCTAACAGCAGCATATTTCAATTGTCATTTCAATTGAAATTAAATTTAATAAATAAAAGAACGTTAATCGTGAGTGATTGCTCACCTTTCGAGGCTAGAGATATATGATGATGAAATAAGCTACGAAATCCAAAGCAACGCTGGATGGACAAGATTTGATGCAGAAAATAGGCACGACGGACAAGGCTGATAATGGGAAATCGATGAGAATGAATCGAATCAATTTTGATATTACAGAAAAAATATAAATTATTATGATATTAATTCTCCCAAAACCAATTTTCAAATTAAAAATGTATATTTAAAATCTATATATACCTATATGTAATTTAAACATAATTCGTCCAAAAAAAAACCATTGTATTATATTTTATAGTCAATAATTATTATAAAAACAATATAACCACTTATTGTAATATATATTACTTAAAAAAAAAACCCATGAAAGCAACCTATATATGTTCATAATAAAAATGTATATATAGAAATTCCAAATGCATAGCCTATATTCGGTTATATATATATATATATATATTACGTAAGTCTGAAACAAACACCTAAACGCATATATATGTCTCGAGATTTATAAACAACAAAATACTTATAATGACACATGCACTCATATACTTATATAGACTGTGAACAAGTATACATACTATGCCGTATAAAATCCAACACTAAAAAAAGTAAACTCACACTGAAAACATTTTAGTCAATTATTAAATATATATATTAACTAGCGTATAAAACTAATGTATCCTGTAACTTTATAATATATAAGCTATATCAGATATGAACTATCATTATATCAGATATATAAATAGTTAAACATTTTATACAAAACTATCATAACTTTATTAAATTAAACATACATTACACACTTACACAAATAGACCGTAAACTGTAAAACTTCACCCATTTTAAAGTGGTAACAATACGCTTGCTAAAAATATAACCCACATAGCTCGTACTTCCCTATAAAACTATATAAATATTTGTAAGCTAACCATTAATATAGTCTAATTCACAATATGCATACCTTTATAACTTTAAATCAAATGTGTATATATATACTTATAACCAGTTATTCACAAAATACATAGCTTTAAACATATCATATATTTAAATACATATACAATCGACTGATAAGATGAGTATGCTTTACGTTTTATATATGTACTAACTTTTTATATAATATTTATATATACACTTATCAAATTTTATAACATGCGAACAAAATTTTATATTATATAGAATCTGAAAACTGCAAACATTTCATACTTGGAACCATACTATATTTATAAGATGTATATATGATATCTTAAATCAAAAAAAAAAAAAAAACTTACTTTGCTATAATACATACAATATTACTGCATAGATATACATTACTGACATATATTAAACTATATATTAACTAATATATAACCTTCAAACTTTTAAAATTGAATACCAACGTGACACATAAAGTATAAAACAATCAAGTTATCAAATCTCTATACATAGTATAATATCATACACACTATGAACGAAAAAAAAAAAGAAAAAAAAAAGAAAAAAGAATACTGTTATGAACTCATATATATAATACCATATGATACATAACTAACATGAATTTAAAATCATGTAGGACAGATCACATATTCCAAATACAGACTTATAGAAAATATACAATAACACATATATATTATAAATATATGCTAACCTATTACTCAAAGATAACGTGTGGCATGATTGTTGATGGTGAAGGCTCTGAGGATGGCTGAGCATGCAGGCGATGACAACACGTGTAGAGAGATATGTGCATGAGAGGAGGAGAGAAAAACGCGGAGGGAGAGGGATGAGTTGGATGTGGTGGGTGACGAAGCGATGGGAGGTGGAAGCACGGTAAAAGAAGGGAGAAAATAGGTGGATCTGTAGAAAGAAAAATGGAAGAAGGAGGAGGAAGAAAACTTAAAATGAGGAATGAGATTGGAAGTGACAGCAGTTTGCAATATGAAAGAAACGAAGTCAAACAAGGTTATAAAGGCAAAATAAATAAAGAAAAGAACCGTTGCATACGAAACGTATACAATAAATATGAATTGATTTGAATAGTAATGGTCAAATTCAGCTGAAAAGATTAAAGCGAATAAATACGGAGCATTGGTTATGGTAAAGTAACGCACAAAATTAGGGGAATAACAAAGGAAAGGACTGGTCAAAATAAATGAATGTAAACGTGCAACGAATATAAACATCTATATAATTGAACCGATGGAAACAAAGGAAGCAAATAAAAGAAAGGGAACGAAGGAAAAAAAATGAGCTGTGTCCCGAGCATAAATAAAAGTGGTAACGTATGAGAGGAATGAGAAAAACAAACGGGCACAATTTGAAATCAATGCAATAAAACGGCCAAAAGATGATTTTTAGGAAAATTATTAAAGAAATATTCCTTGGGCTGCGCGTTTGAGATCCGAAAAGGCATGGAAATCAAAAAGTTATAATTTAGATTGGAATGAAAACGTACAGGAAATAATAAAGGAAAAAAAAATAAATGCGAAATAATCATATAGCATTTATTACGTTTCAAACTTTTGACATGGCATGGGATGGAAATAGTTGTACGCTAATTGAGAAGCTATTAAAGCAATTTATTATTAGTGGCATGTTATACGTTTTTATATTTATTTATTTCCTAGATCTCAATTCATATCTGATTATACTATGCAGATTTATCTTTATTATTAAACGTTCAAAAAGAATAAAACGTATACAAATTTTCTTGATTTTCGAAACAAAATTAACGGCTAAAAGATGATGAAGGGACAAAATATAAGAAAGGGAAAGAGATGAATGCGTACAATTATTTATAAGAAAAGAGAGAGAAAAGAAAAACCCACAATTAAAATGAATGAATGAACGCTGAAAGTCAGTCAGGAATATAGAAGGTACAATATGAAATAATGGTAATCACAACTACTTTTTTTAATGCAGACCTTAAATCAACCCTTAAAACATATACTTCATATATGTAGTTAAATATAGTATATACTTCTCTTCTTCTTTGGTTCATATGATATATGAAACCCTTAACTATCGTATTTATAGCTGACGACATATGTATAGATATACTAAATATGCACTAAAATAAACTGGAAATGGTGACACAAAAACCCAAAATCAAATATATATATATATATATTTAACATGACTAGAAATCAAACTTCAGTAAAACTATATACTAGTATCAAGACTAACATATATATATAGCTATTATAACACATATAAATTAAATAAAACTTGGTATAAATACGCTTTACTATATATACACTTCAAATAGACCATCATACATATACAGTGGTTTTCCAAAATAACTATATATGGAACGTACTCAACATACTTAAAATTTACACACCTTGCTGAAAAGCAAAAGGAGACCGTAAATTTATTACCCACGCTATTGATATTTATACCCAATAGAAATGAACTATGCTACCAAATTTACATCAAACTTAACTTATATTATAGTATAAATAATAGTTTATAAAGTTTTTGTACTAGATCTTATAGGTATAACCACAACCAAACTTTAAAATATATGTACACAGCTCGTACTACAAATCATTAATATACATAACATATTTTCTTTTTTTTTTCAAAATTTTATTATTAATAATTTCTCAAAATCCAATTCAATACGTTAAATACCAATTAAAAATTGCTAAAATTTTATGGGTCGTTACACTCTCCCCCACTCAAAACTTTTCGTCCCCGAAAAGGAATAAAGTAGGAGAATAGAAACAACCAGATGAAAAATTTAGACTTTGAAAAACAAATTAAAAAAATTTATTTAAAACCATATACTTTTTCTTTTGTTATTATTTAAATTGATTAATATTTAATAGATTACCCATTTTATCAAATCCATTCAATTAATTATGAGATCAATTATTTATAAAACACTAATTTTTCTCTCTTATTAAACCAGGTAGAATATAAATAAACAATGTTTTAAAGGATATATTCAAAAGAAGGAAAGAAGGAAAGAAGATAGATTCGGAAAAGAGAATATAGTTGAATAAATAAAGCAGGGCAGATAAGGTAGATTCAAAAGAATAGAATCGGGCAAGAATCGTACATTTCAAACCATGAGAGTTTCAATTTCAAATATTAACACAAAATTTCTTTGTTGGAAATACTTTTATAATAAATACCTTTTATATCGAAATAAATCTTTTCTTTCAAAAATATTTTTATAACTCGATGTTTCAACAAGTTTATCCTCGTTCTTGCAGACTCTGGCCATGCGTTGATCAGGCGCAAAGCTAGAATTCTTCAAGTACTTAGACCTGTTTCAACAACCAGTGAAAATACTTGAAAAAAACTTTAAAAACAGATATGGAAAGTACAATCCAAACAAAACAACCAAACCAAAACCTTTGTCCGATCATGGTTCGCAGATACACAATGGTTACGCCTGGGTCCCCCAGGAAACAATCCATATCCGTAAGCTTTCTCAGCCCTGCGAGTTACGCCATGATGACTAGTAGAGTGCAGGATACACAATGGTTACGCCTGGATCCCCCAGGAAACAATCCGTACCCCTAGGCAAGACTCAGCCAGGCACTTGCGCTACTATTCGCGACCTACACAGATTGCAGGATACACAATGGTTACGCCTGGATCCCCCAGGAAACAATCCGTACCCCTAGGCAAGACTCAGCCAGGCAATTGCGCTGTGCATTCACGAGAGAAAAAAAAACCATGGGTTACGCCACGGTGGGAAACACTCGAGTATTACATCCGGAAAACCGAAAATCAGAGAGAATAATATCGATAGAATGAATCCACGATGTGGCCACAAAGTGGATATCAAGCAGAAGGCACTTTCCATATCTTTACTTCGAAAATATATATCATATAGTACCTTTTCAAATCACTTTCAAATATTGTACTTATATAAAGTCCATATATATAGGATTCCTTTCTCAAATCGAATACTTTCCAAATCAATAGTAGATCAAATCATACTTATATAGATTTCGATTAAATAAAATCTCTTTCCAAATTGAGTACCTTTCAAATCAATAGATTTCAAATCAACCTCATACTTATACAATCCATTTTATATAAGTTCGACCACTCCCAAATCAAGTGCTTAGTAATCTAAGGTTCTCAATTTCAAATTATTTCAATACCAATTCAGTTTCAAAATCATATATGATTTCACCAAATTTTCTTCCAAATTAAATGTCTGAATTTCAAAGTTCCCAAAATAATAGGTGTAGAAAATTATCCCAGTTTCCAAATTAAAATAATTCAAGTCAAACAAATTCATTTCCAAAATCACCATATAAGTACTGGGTTTTTTTTTTCAATTTAATTTTCAAAACCAAATATTTTTCTCAAAATCAATTATATTCAAAATGGTTTCCAAATTTATAATTATCCCTTTAAAACCTTTAAACTATTTACTTCGATTTGAAATATCCAATTTACCTTTTTGAAAACCATTATTTAAAACTAAAATTCTTTCAAAACATTTAAAACTAAATTCCATATTAGTATAATTAAAATAGCCATATTCTCTTACTTAATAAAAGGTTTAACCTCATACAACAAAACTTGCATACTTTATCAAATATTTTATACCTTTCGAAATATCTTGGTTTTTAAACCTTTAAACCTTGATTTGGAAGTGCTCGAACCTTCAAAATAGTCGGTGAAAATCAATTTCAAATCCAAGAGATGGAAATCAATTTTTATAAATAGAGTTATTCTAAGTCAAATCAAAACTCGAGGACTGAACACCGGTCTTACTTCAAATTGTTTCAAATATATACATATATCTTTCGAAAATATCAAATTATACTTCGGAATTTGAAATCAAAAAACGGTTTTACAAAATCACTCGCATAGCGAAGCTATTAAAGTGGCCTCTCCCCCACTCTGAAACTCGAAAATCAATGTCGATGATGCGTGCACTCATCACCGAAATTATTCTCCAGCGACATAAGTGAGTTCTGGACTTCTATTTTCTTGAAAACTTCTTTGAAATTTCTTCAAAATTATTGGAATTCATTTGAATTCATTTGAAATATTTCTTATTCGGAAAAATACTTTTAAATCGTATTATTTATATATAATTTCCAAAATCTTAAAACCAATTTCAAAATACCGGAATTCAATTCTCGAATTTCAAATTTAACACTTCAATTATAAATCATTTTTATATAAATCAATTTCTTATAATTTTTTCAAAATTTCAAATCCTTTCAAAACCCTTTTTATATAGAATAACATTTCTTATTTGCTTTATATATAGGTATATAATCTCTACCGAAAACATTTTCTTTATATATATAGAATAAAATCATAGTTATCAAAATAATAATTTCGGTATAAACAATTTCTAAAATACAAACAAAACCCGATTTTCAAAGGATGATTTAAGGATGGATTTCAAAACAAAGATAGAGATTTAATTTAAAGGAACTCTAATCAATAGAATCCTGATTCGAAGATAGACTCGATCGAAGATGAGATAATTAAGTTACAAAATAGAAGATGGATATACTTCTATAAATCGCGGGCGACCTTTACCTGTCAACCGTGATTCCAAAATTAGATCGGTGTAGAATTCTGAGGCAATTCGACATTCGATCGTCGGAGATATAGAATTCGGCATAACAAGATATATCAGCATCGTAAACCGAGGATACAGGAATCTTCGGTGAGTCAATGCCAATTGAAAAGGAGTTTTCACCCCCTTTACAAATCATTCAATGGAGTTATGGGATACTCCAGAATCAAACGAATATAAATAGGGAGAGACAGAATGAATTTCGAAACCGAGGGACATTCCAAAACTCAAAGGAAATTGAGTCAAAAAGGAAGAGATTCAACTCGAACGAAAGTGATTCTGTAAATAAATTTACCATATATGCTAAGTTTTGCCTAGAGCCAAAGCTCTGATACCAACTGTAACGACCCGCTATTTTGGACCATTCAAATTCGACAATAAAACCGTACATGTCCGACTTGAATAATTCAAAATACCGAATTGTTAATAAAAATTTGGCAAAACTTAAAATATACAGTAAATAAATCAATCATAGATCACTTACACAGAGTAATACAATGCAGCGGAATAGATAAAGAATAGTAGTTTATGAAGCTACTATATACATTGGAGATAGAAATAAATACAATTGAATATCTTAGATATAGTGAAGTCTCCAGTATGCGCAGATGACTTCTCTGAACAAATCAACAGGATGACTGAAAGGATAGATAGCTGGATCTTCAAGCAAGGCTCCAACTTCGAAGGTGAGTCTCAAATGCTGTATCACTCAGTCTGACCCGAGCGTAAAGCAAAACACAAAACACTCGAGTCAGGATTAACATTCTTATATCTATAAATCTAACTCAAGTGAAATATCAACTGAAATATAATTAACTCAAAGAATGTTTGGAATAACCATCCTCTAAGGGTCCATGGAACTATCTACAGGGTAGAAATATACACTATAACACCGTGGTTCTTTCATCTTAATTTATACTTCAAAACCAAAACATCATTTTCACTCCAAATATCTCTATATTTCCCAAATAGTGTTTATATATATTAAATAATTTATACAGTAAAGTATTTTCAATTCCCTCAACTTAACAAATCGTTTCAACATTAACCCAACCTTCCCATTCAAATTAAATTCAAATCCCAATTTATCAATCTCAAATTCAAATTTGAAATCACAAAATACCCCCTTTATATTCCAATATATTTCAAACTTTAAGTATTCAACGTTTCAAACTAATTTTTATTCAATTTAGCTTCTAAATAATAAATTCAAATTTAGTTCAACCTAAATTTATATTTTAATTCAGTTTAGTTTCTAAATAACAAATTCAACTATATTTATTTCAAATACAGATCTAAATCTCGAAATCGCCATTTAAATTCCAATATAGCTCAAAGCTTTAATATTTACAAGTTCAATTCAAGTCGATTTAATTAAATAAATCCTTATTTAAATACCATTTTTAATAAACCCAAATGTACCTCCCAATCCTATTTTTTTCAATTTATTACGAGAAAGATCTATTTGAAATATAGATTTCCATAGATACTCAACTATATTATATGTATTAAATCAATCTAATTTAAATCAAATATTACGACTAAATCTATATATAAAATTTCCATTTATATAATATCTTAAGAATCAAAATTTATTAAACCGTATATTTCTTTCCAAAATTATAGAAATAATTTCAAAATATTTATATGGACCAACGGTGTCTGTATATATATTTCCTACCATATAGTCAAGTGCTACGGATATTTATCATTTCAATCCGTACACTAAATATATTCGGGTGGATATCATTTCAACCCGAAATCCAAAATTTTAAATTAAATCAAAAATCGCTTGGGTCTATCATTTCAACCCGTAACGAAATTATCCTATTCTAAAGTCCGTTCGGGTATGTATCTTTTCAACCCATAGTGATTTCTATACTAATAGGGAACTTGCAGAGTGATAACAGATATGAAAATAATAATAACAACAAGCATATATCATCAAAATAAATATAAACAATAAGATATGGTATCATATCCCATAAGTGAACAGTTACCGATAAAAGCATATATAACAATTTAAATCTAACAGCAGCATATTTCAATTGTCATTTCAATTGAAATTAAATTTAATAAATAAAAGAACGTTAATCGTGAGTGATTGCTCACCTTTCGAGGCTAGAGATATATGATGATGAAATAAGCTACGAAATCCAAAGCAACGCTGGATGGACAAGATTTGATGCAGAAAATAGGCACGACGGACAAGGCTGATAATGGGAAATCGATGAGAATGAATCGAATCAATTTTGATATTACAGAAAAAAATATAAATTATTATGATATTAATTCTCCCAAAACCAATTTTCAAATTAAAAATGTATATTTAAAATCTATATATACCTATATGTAATTTAAACATAATTCGTCCAAAAAAAAACCATTGTATTATATTTTATAGTCAATAATTATTATAAAAACAATATAACCACTTATTGTAATATATATTACTTAAAAAAAAACCCATGAAAGCAACCTATATATGTTCATAATAAAAATGTATATATAGAAATTCCAAATGCATAGCCTATATTCGGTTATATATATATATATTACGTAAGTCTGAAACAAACACCTAAACGCATATATATGTCTCGAGATTTATAAACAACAAAATACTTATAATGACACATGCACTCATATACTTATATAGACTGTGAACAAGTATACATACTATGCCGTATAAAATCCAACACTAAAAAAAGTAAACTCACACTGAAAACATTTTAGTCAATTATTAAATATATATATTAACTAGCGTATAAAACTAATGTATCCTGTAACTTTATAATATATAAGCTATATCAGATATGAACTATCATTATATCAGATATATAAATAGTTAAACATTTTATACAAAACTATCATAACTTTATTAAATTAAACATACATTACACACTTACACAAATAGACCGTAAACTGTAAAACTTCACCCATTTTAAAGTGGTAACAATACGCTTGCTAAAAATATAACCCACATAGCTCGTACTTCCCTATAAAACTATATAAATATTTGTAAGCTAACCATTAATATAGTCTAATTCACAATATGCATACCTTTATAACTTTAAATCAAATGTGTATATATATACTTATAACCAGTTATTCACAAAATACATAGCTTTAAACATATCATATATTTAAATACATATACAATCGACTGATAAGATGAGTATGCTTTACGTTTTATATATGTACTAACTTTTTATATAATATTTATATATACACTTATCAAATTTTATAACATGCGAACAAAATTTTATATTATATAGAATCTGAAAACTGCAAACATTTCATACTTGGAACCATACTATATTTATAAGATGTATATATGATATCTTAAATCAAAAAAAAAAAAAAAACTTACTTTGCTATAATACATACAATATTACTGCATAGATATACATTACTGACATATATTAAACTATATATTAACTAATATATAACCTTCAAACTTTTAAAATTGAATACCAACGTGACACATAAAGTATAAAACAATCAAGTTATCAAATCTCTATACATAGTATAATATCATACACACTATGAACGAAAAAAAAAAGAAAAAAAAAAAAAAAAAGAATACTGTTATGAACTCATATATATAATACCATATGATACATAACTAACATGAATTTAAAATCATGTAGGACAGATCACATATTCCAAATACAGACTTATAGAAAATATACAATAACACATATATATTATAAATATATGCTAACCTATTACTCAAAGATAACGTGTGGCATGATTGTTGATGGTGAAGGCTCTGAGGATGGCTGAGCATGCAGGCGATGACAACACGTGTAGAGAGATATGTGCATGAGAGGAGGAGAGAAAAACGCGGAGGGAGAGGGATGAGTTGGATGTGGTGGGTGACGAAGCGATGGGAGGTGGAAGCACGGTAAAAGAAGGGAGAAAATAGGTGGATCTGTAGAAAGAAAAATGGAAGAAGGAGGAGGAAGAAAACTTAAAATGAGGAATGAGATTGGAAGTGACAGCAGTTTGCAATATGAAAGAAACGAAGTCAAACAAGGTTATAAAGGCAAAATAAATAAAGAAAAGAACCGTTGCATACGAAACGTATACAATAAATATGAATTGATTTGAATAGTAATGGTCAAATTCAGCTGAAAAGATTAAAGCGAATAAATACGGAGCATTGGTTATGGTAAAGTAACGCACAAAATTAGGGGAATAACAAAGGAAAGGACTGGTCAAAATAAATGAATGTAAACGTGCAACGAATATAAAAATCTATATAATTGAACCGATGGAAACAAAGGAAGCAAATAAAAGAAAGGGAACGAAGGAAAAAAAATGAGCTGTGTCCCGAGCATAAATAAAAGTGGTAACGTATGAGAGGAATGAGAAAAACAAACGGGCACAATTTGAAATCAATGCAATAAAACGGCCAAAAGCTGATTTTTAGGAAAATTATTAAAGAAATATTCCTTGGGCTGCGCGTTTGAGATCCGAAAAGGCATGGAAATCAAAAAGTTATAATTTAGATTGGAATGAAAACGTACAGGAAATAATAAAGGAAAAAAAAATAAATGCGAAATAATCATATAGCATTTATTACGTTTCAAACTTTTGACATGGCATGGGATGGAAACAGTTGTACGCTAATTGAGAAGCTATTAAAGCAATTTATTATTAGTGGCATGTTATACGTTTTTATATTTATTTATTTCCTAGATCTCAATTCATATCTGATTATACTATGCAGATTTATCTTTATTATTAAACGTTCAAAAAGAATAAAACGTATACAAATTTTCTTGATTTTCGAAACAAAATTAACGGCTAAAAGATGATGAAGGGACAAAATATAAGAAAGGGAAAGAGATGAATGCGTACAATTATTTATAAGAAAAGAGAGAGAAAAGAAAAACCCACAATTAAAATGAATGAATGAACGCTGAAAGTCAGTCAGGAATATAGAAGGTACAATATGAAATAATGGTAATCACAACTACTTTTTTTAATGCAGACCTTAAATCAACCCTTAAAACATATACTTCATATATGTAGTTAAATATAGTATATACTTCTCTTCTTCTTTGGTTCATATGATATATGAAACCCTTAACTATCGTATTTATAGCTGACGACATATGTATAGATATACTAAATATGCACTAAAATAAACTGGAAATGGTGACACAAAAACCCAAAATCAAATATATATATATATTTAACATGACTAGAAATCAAACTTCAGTAAAACTATATACTAGTATCAAGACTAACATATATATATAGCTATTATAACACATATAAATTAAATAAAACTTGGTATAAATACGCTTTACTATATATACACTTCAAATAGACCATCATACATATACAGTGGTTTTCCAAAATAACTATATATGGAACGTACTCAACATACTTAAAATTTACACACCTTGCTGAAAAGCAAAAGGAGACCGTAAATTTATTACCCACGCTATTGATATTTATACCCAATAGAAATGAACTATGCTACCAAATTTACATCAAACTTAACTTATATTATAGTATAAATAATAGTTTATAAAGTTTTTGTACTAGATCTTATAGGTATAACCACAACCAAACTTTAAAATATATGTACACAGCTCGTACTACAAATCATTAATATACATAACATATTTTCTTTTTTTTTTCAAAATTTTATTATTAATAATTTCTCAAAATCCAATTCAATACGTTAAATACCAATTAAAAATTGCTAAAATTTTATGGGTCGTTACAGTTACATTAACTGAGCCTACTGCTCAGTATGTAACTGAGCTTCGCCGCTTAGTTTGCAACTGAGTAGTAAGCTTTGTAAAAAACTAAGGTTGCTCAGTTTTTATAAACTGCGCAAGTTCAGTTGATAAAAACTAAGCATTCTCAGTTTATAAAAGATGAGCGCAGAGCTTAACTTGCAAATCGAGCTACGCGCTTAACACTGTACTATATGAAGTGGAAGCACGGTAGCACTATTTGTTTTTGTTCCAAGAGTGATCATTTTTGATAGTCGTGGTGCTCATTTAATTTAGGAAGAACATATTTTGTACGCCTTCATAATTAGATGCTAATAAATAGAAAATAAATCAAAGGCAATATACCCAGTAAAATCTACAAAAATATTCTAATAAAGATCACATTGCGGGACAAACATAATAATTCAATCTTGAAGAATAATTGAGTGAAAAATCAGTATAACTATAAGAACATATATAGTACGATGAAAATGTTTTTTATTTGCTAAGGAAAAGTAACATTTATGGGATAGTAAAATATTTTAATAATGTTTTTACTTGTAGAGTGGACAAAGGACTAAGTTTGTATTGTTAACAACTACGGTACCATGTTAAAGAAAAGTAACATGAAACAACTATTATTATTATCCCAAAGTGAAGTTTGAAACAATTATCCATGATTGAAATTGATATGATTTTGAAATGAATATCTATCCATCAAACGATGCTCAGATGATAAAATCATTTTAAAATAAATATTTTAGACAGATTAAGATGCAATAATAAACCCAATATTAGACTTACTATATATTGATTGGTTTGGATAACAACTTTTATGACAATGAAGAGTATAAGGAGTAAATAATCAACTCATGTCAGATTTTACACATACATGTTACATCTGGATGACGATTTGTTAATCGGTAGTTTCTGAAAACAGCAGCAAAGGACGTATTGTCGATATCTACAACAGAAATATATCAAGCATTGGAATTGCCATAATTCTCACAATTAAGGACAATATTTCGAAAGTAGAGGATACATTTTGGAAAAGAATGGTAATAAAATAAGATTTAGAGCCAATATATCTAATTGCAATATAGAATAAGTTGATCTCTAATTCTTAAATTTCTAGAAAATAGTAGAAAAAAATAACCACTGCTTTTCTTTCACTCTTTCTATCCATCTAACTCACAATAACAAGAATGCTTTCAAAGGTTTTTCTCTTTACTTCCTTCAGCTAATGTTTTATTCAATTATTTGTATCCATGAGATGTTGGTCAATTATACGACAAAAGGTGTTTGGTTTCCCGTCAATTTGTTATAATAGTGAGAACATTTGTTATAAACGTTAGAGAAAAAGTGAAACTAGAGGATAACTTGTCCGCTTTCAGTCCTTCCATCCCATAGATTATTGTTATGCATTTGATGTAGTGTATATGTTTCTTGTATCCTATTTTTGCTATCCATGAGGGTTGTGGTTAAACATAAATTAACTTGATACCTGATTGTGCAAGATGTAGATCATATAACATAGATTTGCTAACTTTTATCCTCCTTTTCCTTCACTATTGATGCTTGTTGTATAATGTAACTATTTAGCAAGACAAATTATATAGTTTCGTTGAGTTGCTATTTTGTTTCTAATTAACTATTGGTTAGACCTAAATTTACTTTTAAAGGAATTGCTTGTTCAATGCATTAGTTATTCTTTTATTTAACATGCCAGTATATGCCTTGCACATTAAAATAAATTTTATCAAATAAATTAATTGATACATTAACCTACTCTTTTATGTGTTTAATAGTAAACACGACATGCACCTGTATAATGTTTAAACTGGTATGAGCTATCATGCAAAATATTTGTCCCATGTTAACAACAATCCTCTAGCTAATAAATCCACAACTTTTGGTACCAACAACAATGAAAAGAAACAAAGGTAACAATACCACATGTAACTTCACTTTAGTAAACTCACATATTTAAAATAATCAATGTGCATTAATATTTATTATTGTTTTAATGATTTTGACTTTACAGCTTTATATCAGTGTATATATTAATATTTAAAAAATAATCAATGTTCAATGTAACCAATTAATTAAGCAACAATAAAGACATAAAGACATAGAAACAATATAGAATTTTGTTGTTCCAGACTTCTGGTACAATTCCGAAAACATAACTGCTAATTTTTATTTACCCTAGCATGACTTGTGTGTAATTTGAATCCTTTAAAGATTTATCAATCTGGTTTATTATTTTCATTTCATACTAAATGATTTATTCGCTATATCTCTATAAATTTCAAGAGTTTAGCATAACTTCTTGAACTATCAGATTTTCAAAATAAAATAATTATAGAAAAAATGCTTGGCTGTGTTCTGTTAGGATTAGGAGGAAAAGTCTTGTATATAACACTATTATGCTTAATTTGTTATTGTCTAAAAGAATTTCGAATGGTTGTGTTCATATGTAAACAATAATCCTCTTATTGAATATTTTATTAAATTTCACTTGGTATCCATATTAGTATCTCGGCTTTTTATTGTAAATGACAAATTTTATTTATAGGCCTGAAAAAAAACTATTTCAACTTTATGTCTCTTTCAAAACTTATTACAAAAATAGACATCTTTTTACATATAACAACATTTTATACTTGTGCATTCCAAATTTGCATAAGCACAATTTTTTTAGGTTAATGATAAAAAATAAATAGTTTAATTTTAATTTGTAGTTTAACGAACTTTAATTTAATTTGAATTAAAGTTTAGTTAATGTGAATTTAATTGTAGTCAAGATAGCAAATGAGAAAGTTTATTTATTGTTAATATTGAATGAACTTCAAGATAGCAAGTATAAAGTAAGTTAAGTAAAATTTAAACTTTTAATTTTAAGTCAATGATTATAAGTAACTAGTTTAATTTTAACTTTAACTTAAAATTTACTTTAAAAATTAGTTAACTTATTCAATTTTGATTTAAAATTAATTTAAAGTAGATTTAGATATACTAGAAGTTCAATATTTCAACAAATAGAAATGCTATTCAAATGGGAATCCCAAATTAATTTTTGAGGATTGGGAATGATAGAGAAGTAATAGTTTCAAATCTCCTACACAAAAGGTAAGGGCAAAGTCACAACAGTAATTGCTTATGTACAACAGACTATCTAGGCAAGGCGTGTATTTAAGTCATGTTTGGTTTTATATACTTTCGAAAACCTAAACTGCATAAATTATAAGAAAATGAGTAAAAAAGAAAAGAAGATAAAAGGTTGAATAGATTTTGAATTGTATTGAAGTATCATGAATCTTTAACTTGACGAAACATATAAAATGCTTCGTATGATCAACAATAAAGCACATTCCTTTGAAAATGACTTGCAATAATCACTCTGCTCTTAATTTAGATTATGGACATGCACAAACTAAAACGCTTGTTAGTGTATAATATTACGTGGATTGAATGTAATCACAGGAGACTTCCAAATTTGCTGAAGAAATGAGAAACCCATAGTCCATTTCATAATGTATTACTCTATCTGTACTTTTGTTGATTCCTCATTTCCTATGTTTTCTTTGAATTCAACATTTCTTTTTTTTAAACGTATGCATTGAAAAAAAATGTTAATTCGGTTCAATATACATCGATTGTAACAACCCGCATATTTATCGAGTTTACATTTAAATATTTTTATTTAAATATTAAATCGTAAATCGGATTTTGGTCCGAAAAACTACTTTTTGCAAACGGTCAAATTAGGACTCGAGACCACTTCCATTGAGTTCGAAATGTCGTTTACAACTTTTTAAGTATAAACATCGATAGGTTTGGAGTTAGTGAAATTTCACTAACTTTTCCCGCTTTGGACTTTGGGTTAGTTTAGCCTATTAAGCCCAAGTTCCAACCCTCTTCTCCTCACTCTTCATAAATTTCCTAACTAACTCAAGCTTTAGCATTAATGGTGAAGAGAATGGGAAATTAAAACTCCAAGCTCAAATTCAATTGCAACTCCATCATTCAACTCCAAATTCAAGTAGAAGATATTGGATTCAAGCTTTGGATTGCTTCTCCTTGCTTTCAAGCTTCATCTTCATAAATTTTAGTGCAAAGGTGAGATTTTTATCTCACAATTCTAGCCTATAACTATATTGGACTGTTGGGAATGATTCCCCATCACTTTAGCATGTGCATTTGCATTTGGTTTGGATTGGATTGGCGAAAAACTCCAATTTTTAGCGTTTTTGAAAAAAAAACTGCAGTTAGGTCGCACTGCCTCGGAGTTAATTCGTTTCTGGCCATCGCTAAGTCGTCCACGAGTTAAGCCTAAGTCGTAAGTCGCGCGCGTTGAAAAGTCACCGCCTTTGTATTTCTGTTCGCCTGTGTTGAGTCGTTCACGAGTTAGAGTGCTAAGTCGGCTGCGAGTTAAGAGTTAAGTCGTTCGTGTGTTATCTCGTAAGTCGTCCCCGACCTAAGCTCCAGTAAGTCGTTCGCGTGTTATCTCGTAAGTCGTTCACCCTTGAGTCGCTGAGTCGTTCAACCTTGAGTCGCTGAGTCGTTAACCCTTGAGTCGCTGAGTCGTTCACCCTTGAGTCGCTGAGTCGTTAACCCTTGAGTCGCTGAGTCGTTCACCCTTGAGTCGCTGAGTCGTTCACCCTTGAGTCGCTGAGTCGTTCACCCTTGAGTCGCTGAGTCGTTCACCCTTGAGTCGCTGAGTCGTTCACCCTTGAGTCGCTGAGTCGTTGGACCCTTGAGTCGCTGAGTCGTTAACCCTTGAGTCGCTGAGTCGTTGGACCCTTGAGTCGCTGAGTCGTTAGACCTCATTTTGCTTTAGGTCGTAAGCCGCTTGTCTTCACTTAGGTCGTACCGTGACGGGGCGCTGCCCCCTGGACCCCCGCGACCTGACCGGGCAGGTCGAACCCCGTATAACTCTGCGTAGGCGATCTTATCTGAAGAACATTCAACCGAACTTCCTGAGCTGATTTCCTTGGATTTTTATCACATCTTCGAATGTGATCTTTGTGATTGATTGTTTCTACAATCGCTTCTGTTATTTGTCACTTTAAAATATGAAGGTTTCAATACTAGTAGTAAATATTTTCTTAAACCGTTTTCCAATCTATTAGTATATACAAGCCTTTACCTCACTCGGATGAGAAATCTAATTAAACGACTTAGTAAAACAAGTGGTATGAAACGCTTGCGTTCACTTCGTCGGTTAATTCTTGGACTTGTTCGATTGAACCCCTTGTGACAATTTTATTAGTGAAGATTTACAGTTTGTTCGTAAATATTTAAGTTAAGCAAGTGGTTATGGGACATGAAGCTAAACTTCTATATTTACTAGCTTAGTGTAATTGACACTTCTCGTTGATCTTGATGATCGCTTTATGAATTAGACTAGCAATTGCGCGATGTCTCTTTCATTGCAAGGTTAGACTAGACACCACTTGTGTGATTCCATTCACACATACCTTTCTGCTTTTTGGTTAGTCTTGACCTCATTCTGTGTGATTCCACTCACACATGTGGGGTAGCTCCCCATGGTCTTCGGACCGTCATGTGATAGGCCTCTTTCCCTTTTTATGATTTCTGGATTTCTCGTGTTGATTTCTGGAATTTGTGTCATTGACTTGTTATGAGTACAAGTTTAGGGTATGATGCCCCCTTCGAATCTTTGAGAAGATTCTTGTGATATTGATTATCTCTTATTGATTGATCTTCTGTTGATCATTATTTACATACTTATAGCGGTATGTCGTTATGGATGTTTATGTTTATGCCATATCTTTTATGTTATATCATGTCATCTGATATTTATAGCTAGACTGATCCGTTTATTATTTTCTTAAATAATACTCGGATCAGACCGAGATGTTACAGGTGCTTCTGCTTGACTTCTTCCCAGGGATTCATCACTCTGACTTTTGGCTAACTGTTTAGATTAGCAGTTTTTGCTGTATACACTTGAGATATAGACTCATAGTTGTATTCTTTTGTATAGCACGTGTTGCTATTCTTTTGTATTATCGTGGATCTTATTGACCACTACTCTGATGTACACTTTCATGTGTTAGTTATATATTCATATCTTCTTCCGCCTTTGTGATATGGATATCTGTGACTGATTTGTGATATGATTATTTCTATGTTTGTTTCCGAAGATTATTTATAGCCACCGTGTGATAAGCTATTACATGGATGGTCGCTCCTCAACAGCCTTATTCTCCGTGCTAGTTGACAGCACTTCTCCGGAGTGTTCTTGGCTAGCGTGGGTATAGAGGTGGGGCGTCACATCGATCATGCAGTAACCTTTTAAATCAGGTACCGTTACATTTTTATTTTATTTTATAACATTATGAAATATGTTTTCTTGCTTTAGTATGTCATCTCACAAGCTTGGGTTTATGGAATGTATAGCTATTTTTTGCCTGATATAAAACTAGATTTATGGTATGCATAGTACTTATTAACAAGCAAAATTATATTTTTAATAAAAAATCAAAAATATTTATAATGAATAAAATACCAAATTTTTTTCATCAAAGCAACTTCGTCACAAATACCAAAGTTACTTAATCAAGGCCAAAATTTTCACAATTAGCTATGTATGGTTTGTTTATTAGCAAATATATATTTATAATGAGAAACAAAAAAGACTTATAATGGAAAATTCAAAATTTTGTACAAAGGTATACAAGAAAATATTTATAATCAAAAAAATATCAAAGTTGCTTCACCAAAAAAAGATTTCTAAGTAATATTTACAAAGGATTAAAAAGTATTTGTTATGTGCTATATAAAAAAGATAAATTTGAAGTTGTACCAAAGTGAATTATGTTCTTAATTTTAGCAATTAGTGCGTTCAAATTTTCTTCTTCTTATTACTGATGCTAAAACAATAATGAATCATATATATAACAAAAAATAAGCTATTTCATATCTGTAACTTCCACATAAGTTTTCTTTTCCTTATACTTCTCATCAACTAAAGATATTAAGCTTGCCTCCAGTAGATATTTAGAGGTTTCAAGGTATACAATTATATCCAATGTTCTAATAAAAAAATCAAAATCAAACCTTATATAGCCTGGAGAGATGATGCATGGTACCTGAAGTCATAAGAGCAGTCAATGTCGCCCAGAGAGATGATCCATCCAATTTACAATCGAATGTTGAGTTTTCGATGGATGTCGACAATTGTTTGATGTTGCCTCAAGAACACGCCGAGAGAGATCAGTTAAGCTATTGGAGGTATCAAGCATCATTGATTTATTGATTTTGATTTTGAAGGATGCCTTATTGCGTGTAGCTGGTTCTAGATTTCGATTTTGATTTCCGTGAGAAAGGTAAAACCCTAGAGATTCACATGACGAAATGAATAAAAATGCATTAGAAATGAGAAATTTAGAAAAATTACATATTTACCTTGTGTAAGTCATCTTATTTACGTCATCAAAAAATATTATCTCTGTTATAACCGTTACAAAACGATAGCAAAAGAAATAATTGTTGCTATTTTGTAATAGTAATAACTAGTGAGTGGCCCGTGCTACGCACACGGGCAGTTTTCTGATTCAATATAGTGAATTATTTTGTGATTTTTTTTTGTTTCTTCTATTTTTCCTCTCTGCCTGTAATATAACTGCATTTTATTATATTACAAACAAATGTAAAATATAAACTTTGCCTATGTAATAAGTTTTTTTTGGATAAAGAATATATAAATTTAAATGGTTTATCTATAAAAAATGAAAAATTATGGTTATGACCATGTTAATTTGTTTTTGAATATTCAGTAATTAACCAGTAGTTATTTCTGATACAAACATCGGGAAATTGAAAACAGAGTACTTTGGAGTAGATGGAGATATCAGAACTGAAATTAAGTAGAATCATAAAGCATATATGACGAATAATTGGTTAGTATATTATATTTTACAGTGATAAAGTTGATATTAAATTTGAATAATTGTTAATTTGAAGTGAATTATTTAACTCGGTTGAAATGGCAGCGAGTTTACTGCCTTTCTTTGAACTGTATTACCGTAACTTGTATTGCCAAACTTAATGGTAGAATCTTATATTTCAATGTAGTACTGTCTAGCTTTTATTTTTAAATCTTTACTCAAAGTCGCTGCCACCACGATAATAACGTAATAAGATTGTAGGACACAGATCGCATGAAGACAAATCTCAACGCAGTCAATTTTAGTAAAATAGCACTTATTAAATGTTCTTGCACCAATGCCAAACAATATGCATAGTAAAATAGAACAAACAAACCAAAAACAATACAGAAATAACCTGATTTGAAAGCATATAAAAATTCTATTGTGTTATCATGCCTCTATCACCACCATAACCATTGAAGGCACAACCGCCATGACCACCAACTGGAACTATAGTTTGCCTTTCATTTGGCAGATTATCCAACTGGGGATCTTTTATTACTTCACACTTAGCTTCAATAACAACATTTGCACAGTTATCTTAGCTTAGCAGTAGATGGTTTTCCTACAAAATTTGCAACATAATTAATGGTTAACTCAACAATGCTGTTTACACAGCAGTAAACACTTTAACCAGTTGCATACTTTTGCCTGAGATCAGTCAAAACAATTAGATGGATCAATACCAATGTAGTCACATAGCTCTTGAATGATAACCTCGACAACATTAGCAAATGGATTCGGAAAACTTGTGATTTTCTAGCAATTGCCCTAGTGTGCTGCTCGATATAGGTAATACTAATCAAGCAAATTTTCTTTCTCCTTAATCTTTTCTACATCTCGAATGAAACCATAACTAATCATGGTCTTAATGGATAAGGTTTTCTACACATTAACAGTCAGTTGTCAGAAATAGAATAAATTATAGTAGATAGCGGTTTAAATACCGAACATATAATAGTAATTAAATTTACATCATTATTTCTTGTTTCATACACAGTTTGAAGAGAAAAAATAGAGAAACAAAATTCAACTCTGTTTTTTAACAGTTCTGAGTTCAAAGTATTGGATTACAAAAGTTGAACAAAAACTCAAAACTTCAGTAGTATTAAATATTTGACATTAAATTTGAAATTTAGAAATCAATTTTAATATAATACATCTAGATAGAGTCATTTAATTAAATTCATAAACAATAAATTTTTCATGTTGATACACATGCGTAAAGAACATTCCACTGATTTTTTAATATAATAAATGGAGAAAGTAGCCTTTATTTGAGGTCATAAAGCGAGAATCTAGTATCATGAAACACATGTGTAAAGAATCTTTTAATGATTTTTCATCACTCCATGAGTGCAAGGGTTCAACTAAAATAGGAAGTGGAACATGTTGGTAGTATAAGACAATTACACATATATATGATCCGAATGCAGTAAAGGATAAAATAGTATTTATAATGCAGAGGCATTCAAGGTTAGGTTTTAATTATGTTCAAGCTAAAATGACTATGGATTCAAGAAATAATTTTTTTATTATCACCTGTACACTCGGTCAAGAACATTTATGCTCCGAGCAAACCTTACCAACTTCCATTGGATGAACAATGTTGCTTTCTTAAGTGAAATAGTGATAATAGTTGATGTAATATTAGCTAACCAGTCTCATTAGCTTGGGCAAGAAAAATCTAACCATGCTCACGATCTCATTTGATGTAATCATTATTTATGGAATACGAAAAAACAAAGAATGACCATGTTAAAGTAGAAACTCCTACCAGTTCTCAGAGAGCCTTTAAGGTTAAATCCTTCAACTAATCAAATTTGTAGAACATGCTTGTTAACAAACTTTCTTGTTCTAGGGAATCACTTGAATATTGTAAATGTAAACCAAGATTGAAGTGTTGGACACATTGAATCCAAAAAATTGAAAATCAAGTAAGAGGGGGAAAGCACATAATGTATTAAATACATCAGGTTAGCATACCATGGAAGACGGTAATGATTGAACTACAGATCTCATGCTTGCAAACAGGAGCAGGTATGTCAGTTTCATAAAATCTGTGTAGTGTGAAAATATGAAATAAGAATGCATAAATTCATGTTTAAAACATTTGGTCATAACATTAACATTGTGACACACAAACTTGAAATCTGTCGCACTTTGTAATGTAAAACAACAATCGGCATGAGAAGAATAAACTGTAATATCATTACTTAGTAAGTTGTGTAATTGGTAGATTCTGAGGCATGGTTTCGTTGTGGACTATGCAACTAAAATATTATATGTGGTGCTCAAACAGTTTTTATGAAATTGAAAAAAAAAGATGAACAAAATTTTGATACAAATTCCATCGTGGCACTTGATTTTTAAACCAGGGTCAGCCTTCCCTTTCACAAAATCGTCCTACTATAACTTTCTAGTTCTCTACTTTTTCAAAGTTAGTATACAAATTCACAATTGTAGTGATTACCACAATAGTAGAGGTTGGGGACAATATATTGATATGATCACAAGAGTCAAATTCTTATTTCCCCTTTTAACTGACCACTTTTACATTATTATGTAAAACGCTTAGACTCAGATTTTTGTTTAGTCATCCAAAACTAAGTACAAATATAAGGTGCATATAAGAGATAGGCATACTAAACATGGCATGCGTAAATGCATTCCCTACCGTAATTACTAAAATAATAATAAAAAATGAAATAAGTTTCAACTACAAACAAAACTTGCAGTGTCTACCTACAAGAAAACAGTTAACTCACACATGCAACTGCATTGTACAGGACCAACTGCAATGACATTGAGAGTGTACACGTGCACACATCGTTAGTAACGAACTTAATTAACCTGAAAGCTCTGATAAATGATAATGCCAAATGCCTCTAATTACGTAATGCAAACTACTAAAATGGTATAAGGTAAACGTTTTTTTAACCTGAAGGTACTTAAACTAATTAACAAACTGAATTTAAAAAATAGTGAATATAAGAAAATGAAGACCCCAACCATGGAGCCAATAAATGTTTCCCATATAAATTTATGTCCGTTGAAATTCTAGTATAAAATAATTATTCAGAAGAATTAACTGTAACATGATCCAAAGTCTTTAGAAAAAAGCTAATGACATTATTGATTCTGAATTGAGCTATGCAATTATTAAAATAATTATTATAATTATACATAAGTTCATGTTTCGCATACCATTCCCAAACTAAATGCATATTAATTATAGGAAAAAAGATGAAATTTGCTGGTGTATTACAAATGAAATGAATACCTTTCGCCCAATCAGTAGTGTTAAAAAAGTTAGGTGATGTAGTTACATTCACTGCAGCAACTTGCCACTTAAGTCCTTCCCTCAAATTTCTGTGTCGCGGTAACTGATAGAGCTAATTGACCGATCATTGCATAGGAAAGCGACTATATTGTAATATTATTTGACCGATCATTGCATAGGAAAGTGACTATATTGTAATATTATTTGTTATACTCTTCGCTTCCTCTTCTTGGCTATGCTTGTGGATCTGGAAAATACATACAAATTTATGAATTAACCTGAAAGCTCTGAACTGAATGTTGATTTGAAAGTGTGAGCAGACATGTAAAAGAAATCGTTAATTACATAGATTTCCACTTCTCGTTCGCTGTTTTACCGACCTAATTCACCAAACAAAGAGTTCTAACTAATCGGAAATTAAAATTCAACCAAGATACCAAACAAATGATTCATAACCACTCACAGCTAGGGGGCCTTTTAGGCGCTTTTGGGAACCTTCTCAGCCTTAGCCTTTTTCACCGGCTGTTTCTTTGGCTTTTCAGTCGCCTTCCTTTTTACAGAGACCCTGCATAATTAGAGAAATTACAAATCAAAACCTAGATCTGAAATCGGATACGAAACAGATCTAAAAAATCCCCAAAATTAATTAAATAGTAACGAACTCACTTCAAACCTCTTTTTTTTCGATGCATCCGCCTTTGCTGTACCCATGGAAACAAAGATCTATCATTGAATTTGTATAAAATTAATTACACAGAACTGTATTACCGTTCGTCTGAGAAGAATTGCAGAAGTTTAAATGTATCGAGGGGCGGCAAGGAAAGCGGTTAGGTTTTTTTTGACCGATTTGGGGGCGAAATGTAGTGAAATGAGAAATGTTTGGGAAAGGGGATGCGGTGGGCAACAACGGTGGGAAAGAGAAGAAGATGAGGAAGTGGTCACGCTGTAGCAGTTTGAGGGAAGTTAAAAAAAAAAGATGAAAGTGGATTAGGACGCGTTATTTTGAAATGAGAAAGGCACATTAGTCCACGTCAGACATGTAGAAGTTCCTGTTTTAATATAAATTAATAGATTGATAGGAATTTCAGAAAAATAAGTGTTGCAAAAAGGCTGATTTGGTGTAGTGTGTTTGAGGCTGATATCCGAATCAATGACCTCTCTGGTTGTTATCCAAATCCAAATCATTGATCTCGCCAGATCCTTACCAAGCATAATCCATACTCGATGACCTGAATAGGCCGATCCTGTCACTCTCCGGCGAAGTAACCTACTCCTTTCCAGGCATAATCATACATGACGACCTGTTGGATCCTATTCTCCATCCTCGACTCTCCGGTCGAGGACTTAATCCATGGGTATCCTTCTTCGGCCTCGATCCCCTATTGAGGACATAATCTGTCGAGTATCCTTCTCCGGCCTCGATCCTCAGTCAAGGACTTAATCCATGGGATATCCTACTCCAGCCTCGAGCCCCGATCGAGAACTTAATCTATGGGGCATCCTTCTTCAGCCACGATCCTTAGTTGAGGACTTAATTCATGTGCGAATCCATCTTGTCGCTCTCCGACGAAGGGACTCACACCATGCGGTTATTGCATCGCCTCTCGGGTCGGGGCCAAAACCGCGACCTGTGTTATTTATTACATTAATCCAAATTTAAGCTTTCCAAAGTCCATTTGGAAAACTATAAAATAAGGGTCCTTACAACCAAAAAACTAATAAACTAAAATATCAGAAAAATCAAAGTTTGAAGTAAACAAGAAAAAACAAAATTTCCCAAACGCGAGCACTACGGTTTATTATCATCTCAAACCATGCCAAGGGATCATCCTCGATCCCGTGCACGTGTAAGTGACTTTGCTGTATTACTGCAGAGTTAATTACTTATTTGATGGCATCCCAATCAAGTGATGATAAGTTGATGATGATGCCTTGATCTAGTGCCATTTTTATTTGAGGTGGACGGTGCTGCTCCTGTTCCACCGCCGCGGCCCATGTCATCATGTATATTGCTGCAACTGACCACTCCTCCCATATTCCTCAACTATATCCTTTAAATGACTATATTCATTTGTATTGTACCCATCTAGCTCATGGAATATGCAATACTTTCCTGATGCCCGCTAATGTTTGGAGGGTTCCTTCCTTGCTGGCCTTCAATACTGGAGGTTCCTCGAGTATCCAAATAAATCCTTTCTAGAGATTCGGTCAAATCTTCAAAAGAAGATAATTTTGGTTCTCTCCATTTCCTCTTCGAAACATTAGTGCCATCATTAATTTTTTGTTTTCCTTTATCATTCTTGTTTACATCTCTTAACGATCTTTCACTTTTCATAGCATTCACCTCTATTTTGTTGGCTCGTGTGTCTTCCTACCGCATGACCCTTTCTGCTTCATGATAAAACTCTCGGAAATCAATAGGTGGATCCCGTGCTAATGAATCCTTGAACTCCATGCCATCAACAATTCTAGATACAACTGCCGTCAAAACCATGGATGGATCTGGACGAGCCACTAATGTCGCGGCGGCATTAAACCTTATTAGGAAACTCCTCAGTGACTCTCTGGTCCTCTGTTTCAATGTTTCCAAACTCATAACATTTTTGGGTCTCTAGATGTGAACTCTAAACTGCCTCATAAAACTTTCTATCAATTCCATCCATGTGCTATTAGAGCCGTTTTTTAACTGGCAGAACCATAGTGCAACTATATCTGTTAAGTACAAGGGGAAACACCGTGATATGACTTCCTCTGATGCCCCGAATGCTTTCATGTGTCTCATGTATCTCATCAAATGAATAGCAGGATATGTTTTTCCATCATATGTCTCAACCATTGGTAGTTTGAATTCCTGTGAATTTCCATCTTGCCTGATATTAAGAGTGAAGGGAGTCCTATTTACAGCTTTCAGATCCCTATTTACCAATCCTCCTCTCATAGCCCTTCTAATCATTTCTACCAACCTATCATTATCATCCAATGGTAGTCTTCGACCATTGTCTCAAACCCGCCTCCTGAGTCATCCTGAAATCTTCTCTTTTAAACGAGCATCCACATTTCGGTTGATGCCAAACTGCACAGCATCACCCGATATCCTGCCTGGTATAGCTCTAGCATGACCTGGGGGGCATGCCCCCAAGTATGGGTCGATCGACACCGATCGTTGTTGGTTGGTCAGGGGACACTCCCTGTTGTCCCCCTCCATCCTGCGTCATGTGAACTTCGCTTCCTTTGTCCTGATTTTGGATTTCCCTAGTTCCTACTACCCTAACTCCATGATCCATATTTCCAACGTTTCCTGCTACGCCATTTCCTTGGTTAGGCACTCCAGCTTGTCCAATTTGTTGGAGTAGGTTATGCATCATCTCTTCTTTTCTCTTTAGCATCCTTTCCTGCATATCATCCATCATCATTTCCATCTCGTCTCTGATAATGAAGATTGAGGTTTGATTAGCTCCTGAGGAAGCCTCCTGACTCCCTTCATGATGGCTCCTATCCGCTCTCTATCTCTTTATTGATGGTTTCACTACTACTCTAATTCTAAGTTCTCTAGTTGATTCCAAATCTAAACTCCAAATTCATGGGGCTAGCTTTCTCTATGAAAACACCAATATTTGAGCCAAATTGGTCAGAAATGCCATGTTGTTTATGAAAGCGCCAATATCCAATATTTAAATCCAAACAGAGAAGTATAGATTCATAGGTCATAGAATAGATCGTAGAAAAGTAAATGAACAAGCAAGTTGTATAGTGGTTTGGCAAATTCTGTGACGATTTGCCTTTCATTCCACAGAAAGACGCATCAACAATAAGAAAGAAATGGATAAAAAAGAGAAAAGACAGGAAAGAAATAACTAAACAATATCAGAATCTCACAATGGAACGAATAAAATATATTACATCACATAAGTATTTACATAATAGTCACCATACATCAGAGTTACACAGCTTATACGTCACATAGTAGACAGTCATGAAGACCTGTGTATCATTACAAGCCAAAATACAACACAAAGATTCCAACACAACGGAAACATAAATATCTATATACGCTGAAGCCTCCTACTCCAGATCTCTACCATAAATTCGTCAAAGCCAACCTGAATCCCTTGGTTACTCGTAAAAATTTGTGTACCCAAGAGTTTAAGAAAAACAGAAAATAAACTCTGGGTCAGACATGGGTCAGGTGTGAGTAAATGGGTTAAAGTTGTTTAACTTTGAAAATCATTTGAAGATCACGCCACAAATAAACATGTCGGGTTTTTACCTTAGGATAACCAAAACATTTGATAGAAAATCCATTGACATTATGATAGTTTCTAGGGTTTTCAAGTAAAATAGAAGATAGTTGGAATGCTTACATCTCACATTCCAACATAGTTGGGCACAATAAAAACATACATCACTTATTGAAGATTGGATTCCATATAATGGCAGGGCTATTGGGGTACCGACCATCAAAGTACCTGGTCTAGATCAGAGTACCAAGGATTCACCCTGATCCTCTACAACACAAGACCGGAACTACCCCTTACTAGATAATCTCGAATAAGACAACCCCACAGTTGGCGCGACCAACCTCCCACACAGTCGAATAAAAGGGGCCTCTAGACATGGAAAATCTTATCCAATTTGGGTGCTACCCACTTAGCCTTGTTGCACCTTCCCTATTTTAACCACTCCCGGTTGATGAGGCTTGAGGCTATGATTACCTTTTTGGAACATATATCTTGGAATGCTCACCATCCTCTAATGACGATGGTCTGAAAGCATTCATCCATACATGTCCGTTCTGGGTTCGAACGAAATCGAAGGCACTATCTCGTTACACTCATTTTGGAATCACCCTCAGAGTTAATGACAATAGCCCTTGCACTCTGAATCTTCATCTTGATCGAAGGAACTATCTCCGTTAAACTCAATTTGGAATCACCCTCAGAGTTAACGAAAATAGACCTTCCTCTTTGAATTCTTCATCTTGGTCTTCACTTGAGATTTCACGACCTATCGTTTAATTTGGATCAATGTGGTTTTTGGATGTCCAATTTGGAATCCGATCCCGGTCTGACGCAGCGGATAATTAACAAATCGATATAGATCGATGAAAGTAGCAAATGGTGGATTGAAGATACTGAAACGCCCAAATTCGTTGATCATAAAGATACTGAATTCTAGCTATCTTCGACACGTTGATCGTGCACGATACCGTGAAAGAAGATCTACAATTCTTCAAACGTTGATCAAGCGCACTTGATACCGTGAATTGGCTTCAACAATCGTTGAATCGAGCGCACTCGATTAACCGAAAGTGAAGATAGGAGATCACACTCAACTACCAATTTAGATGAAAGCACACAGCAATCAAACGAAATTTTATTCAACAATCAACCACCCAAAATGTACAACACACTCCCTATTTATAGCATTTCACAACCTGACCCTTAAGTCGTACACGACTTACGGCTCACCCATAGGTCGGCAACGACTCATCAACAAACGCGACTCAACAAACACACGATTTAAGCAAGCCGCGACTTAACGACTCAACTACATCACAACACATATATACACATGACCGACTTAAAGAAATACAACACACACGACTCAAAGCTTCACCGACTCATGATTCTACAATCTGACGAGTTACAACGACTCACGACTTACGGCTTAACTCCTTGCCGACTTACGACTTAAGTAATTACAACACAAGGCCAAAGTTACAACGCACCCGATCTAAACATACAACGACTCACCATAACACAGCGACTCAAAGATACAATGACATAACGACTTAACATGACACGGCTTACGACTTAGTTGTGTCGTTAGCTCATGTGCGATTTAAGCTCTTAGGTCGGTCACGAGTTATCTTCCAGAGCGGCTTTACTTCCAGTGCGGCATAATCCTCTGGTCCCCAGTTAGGTCGTGGACGACCTATAGCCTCCATGTTAAGTCGTGGACAACTCAATTCTTCCATGAGTCGTGTACGACTCATTCCTTGCTCTTGTGTATGACTCATCCCTTGGAGAGTTATTGGTTGCATAATTTCTTCTCTGGCCTGTGCTGTATCATCCTCCCCTGGTTGAGAAAAATTCGTCCTCGAATTTGTACATTCTTCCACATCAGATTGTTTAACTCCATAATATGGTACAAGATGCTTAACATTGAATACGTCAGAAGTGTATACACCCTCCGGTAGCTTCAACTTATAAGCATTTTCATTAATCCGTTTCACAACTTCTACAGGACCAATTTTTCTTGCTTTCAACTTGTTATAAGCGCCTACTGGAAAACGATCCTTGGTTAACACAGCGTAAACTAAATCACCTTCGTTAAATTCAACACTTCGTCGCTTCAAATCTGCAGTTCGCTTATACTTCTCGTTTGCTTTTTCCAATCGCTCCTGAACTATTTTATGACATTCAGTCAACTCATCAACAAAATCTACAGCTCGTTTAACCGTCCCCTTTGGTTGTGGCACTACTGCTAAATCCAACGGCCCCTTCGGTAAGCTTGAATACACAATCTGAAATGGACTGAAACCTGTACTACGATTCGCTGCATGATTATGAGCAAACTCTGCTTGGCATAACTTCATGTCCCAACTCTTCAGATTGTCCTTCACAAGACATCGCAACAAATTTCCCAATGATCTGTTAACAACTTCTGTCTGTCCATCTGTTTGTAGATGATAAGCGCTGCTAAAGTTTAACTTCGTTCCCACCATCTTCCACAAACTTAACCAAAAGTGACTCAGAAAACGAGTATCCCTATCCGACACAATAGATTCTGGCAATCCATGAAGTCGATAGATCTTCTTGAAAAATAACTGAGCGACATGAACAGCATCCGCCGTCTTCTTACACGCAGTAAAATGTACCATCTTCGAGAAACGATACACCACAACATATATAGAATCATTTCCCCTTTGAGTTCGAGGCAACCCCAAAACAAAATCCATACTGATATCAACTCATGGTTTGGTAGGCACTGGTAACGGTATATATAATCCTGCATTCGTCGCTGTTCCCTTCGAAAACTGACAGATATGACATCTCTCCACAAACCTTTCAACCTCTTTCCTCATTGACGGCCAAAAGTAAGATTGAGAAATTAACTGCAAAGTACGATCTCTACCCACATGGCCTTCTTCGTGCAACTCTTTCACAATTTTCATTCTCAAACTGCAATCTGGTACACATAATTGATTCCCTTTGAATAAGAATCCATCTATCAACACAAATTCATCAGTACTTTCCTCCTTGACTTTATCAACAAATTTGTTAAAGTAAGGATCTTCTTCAATCAGTTCTGGCAATAATTCAAACCCTGTCACCTCAACCTTCATTGTAGTCAACAAGTGATTCCTTCTGCTCAATGCATCCGCTACACGATTCGTAATTCCCGATTTATGTTTCACAACAAACGTAAATTGCTGCAGATAGGCAATCCATGATGCATGCCTTGCTGAAATCTTGTCCTGCCCCTGCAAATGCTTCAAAGCTTCATGATCAGTATAGAGAACAAACTCCTTCTGAAACAGATAATGTCTCCAATGCTTCACTGCTTGAACAATTGCGTAAAACTCAACATCATAAGTGTTATATCTCAACTTAGCTCCAGATAACTTCTCACTGAAATAAGCAACTGGTCTTCCTTTCTGACTCAAAACTCCACAAATCCCAACATTAGATGCATCAGTATGTAGCTCAAATAACAACTGAAAATCTGGTAATACAAGAATTGGCGCTGATGTTAATATTGTCTTGATCTTCTCAAAAGCAATTCCTGCTTCCTCTATCCATGAAAACTTCCTCTCCTTCATACAATCAGTAACTGGTGCCATCACGCTACTGAAGTGTGGAATGAATCTTCGGTAGAATGATGCCAACCCATGAAAACTTCTAACTTCAGTGATAGTCCTCGGCTGTGGCCAATTTCTGACTGCTTCAACTTTATTCTGGTCCACCTGGATACCTTCTCCTGTCACAACATATCCCATAAATAAAATACTCCTTGCCATAAACACACATTTATTTGTTGCAGCATAAAATTTCTCCTGTCGTAGAATCAACAGTACTTCACGCAAATGCTGGACATGCTTTTCCATACTTCCACTATAGATCAAAATATCATCAAAGTAAACTACCACAAACTTCCCAATGTATGGTCTGAAAATCTGGTTCATCACTCTCATAAAAGTACTCGGTTCATTCGATAAACCAAACGGCATAACCAACCATTCGTATAAACCTTCCCTGGTTTTGAAAGCAGTCTTCCATTCATCACCCGGTCTAATACGAATTTGATGGTATCCACTCTTCAAGTCAATCTTTGAAAACACAACAGCTCCACTCAACTGATCAATCAAATCATCAAACCTTGCATAGGAAATCTGTATCTCACAGTGATCTTGTTTAGAGCCCGACTGTCCGTACACATTCTCCACGAACCATCCTTCTTTGGCACCAATAAAGCTGGCACTGCACAAGGACTCAAGCTCTCCTGAACACGCCCCTGTTCTAACAACTCCTCCACCTGCCTTCTCAGTTCCTCATGCTCCTTAGGACTCATCCTATAATGTGGCCTGTGTGGTAATACTGCCCCTGGCACAAGATCAATCTGATGCTGAATATCCCTCAACGGTGGTAACTCCGTTGGCAACTCTTCAGGAAACACATCTCTGAATTCTTCCAATACCGGGTTGACTTCTTCTGGAACTTCTACAGATTCAGTGGCTTCATGTCCAATCAACAAAAACACTTCTGGACTCTCTTCTACTTCTTCAATAAATTCCTTCAAAGTCAATAAAGTCTTCAGCTCCTCAATCTCCTCAGACTTACTCTCTTCCTGTTGTCTCTTCTTCGGAACCAAAATGATCTTAACACCTTCAAACATAAAGCTATAGCTATTGGTTCGACCGTCATGTTGTACTGCTCGATCATACTGCCATGGTCTTCCCAAAAGTAAGTGACAAACGTCCATCTCCACAACATCACACCAGATTTCGTCTTTATATTTCTTCCCAATAGAAAATGGAACTCGAACTCGCATGTCCACCTTCACTTCTCCTCCTTTCCTCAACCACGCGAACTTGTAAGGATTAGGATGTTTCTCCGTTTTCAACTTCAGCTTTCCACAGCTTCAGTAGAAATAATATTGTCACAACTTCCAGTGTCAATCACAAATTTACAAACCTTTCCCAGAATAGTGCATGTTGACTGAAAGATGTTACTCAACCAACTAGCTTCTTCTTCTTGCTTCGGTATTAAACAAGACCTCCTCATCATTAGATTACATCCTTCATCTCCTGACGCAATATCCTGTTCATCCTCCTCAACTGGACTAGAATAACCTTCCCCAACATCCTCACCTTCAACTTCAGCGATCATAGTTCGTTTCTTCGGCTTCGGACATTCATTACTCTTGTGACCCACTTCCTGGCAATTGTAACACTTGAAACTGTTGTTGACCTTCGTCTTCGCAACTTCATTCACAACTGGTTTACTGATGGATTTAGGAACATTAGAGCTTCCACTAACACCCTTCACTTGATTGTTGGAATTAGTAAACACACCACCTCCACGCCTTCCCTACTTCTCCCAAGCCAACGCTTTCTGATGTGCTTCTGCTACAGATCTAGGATCAAACATATTCACCATATCTTGAATCTGTATCCTCAACCCTCCAACAAATCTAGCAGTCAGCTGTTCCTCTGTCTCCATAATGTCATTTCGAGCAATCAGTTGATAAAATTCATCAGCATAATCATTAACGGTCTTCGTCCCTTGCCTCAAGTTCTGCAACCTCTGATACATGAGTGATTGATAATTGTAAGGTAAAAATGTAGCTTTCATCCGTTTCTTCATCTTCTCCCATGATTCAATCTTCGACTTTCCCATTCTCTCCCGTGTAAGTTTAGTTTGCTGCCACCATGCCAAAGCTCTCCCCCTCAACCTAGTAGCAACCAACTTCACTCTTCTATACTCAGGAACTTCTTCAAAGTCAAAAATCTCTTCAACATTAGACAACCAATCAAGAAATTCTTCAGCTACCATTCCTCCCTTAAATTCTGGAATTTCCATCTTCATACCCGACTCCCATCGACGATCATCATCTACATCAAAATCAAATGTATGTCTGTATCGATCTCGACCATCGACATCCCTTCGATCACGCATGTCTCTTCTACTATGTCTCTCTTCATCTCTATATGGCTCATCTTCAAACTCACGTGGAGTTCTTCTCTCTTCATGTCCATAGTCATGGTGATCTCTTCTTGACGAAATTGATGTTTCTCTTCTCTCTCTAAAAGATTGCGATGATACCCTCCTCGCTTCCGTAACCGATGGTGAAACTCTGTTTCCTCCATGGTTCGAGATTGGTGATCTCCTCCTTTGATTTTGATTCAAATCATTCATCAATTTCTCTAACTTTCCAATGCCTTCATCAAATTTCTCATTAATGCGTTGTTCCATTTGCTCGGCTTCTTCTCTTCTATACAACGCTTCAACATTTTGATGACGATTAGCTCTTCTCGACGGTATGATTGAATTAACACAAACACTTCAAACTTCAATTGCACGCTACCCCTCAAACAAACAAGCACGGCTTCAAAGTTCAAAACAACTTCACCAAGGCTCGGCTACTTTCACCAGTATAAACGGCCTACCTTCAACAAATGATAGCAAAGTGATGCTTCAACTCTTGGCTCAAACACCTTTCCAACTTTGATCTGAAATGAAATGGATCGAAAGCTTCTAACTTGTTGCAACTTCAAGATGAACACGATGAACACCAACTTCAAACTCCTTGGCTCCAAGACTCAGCTTAGCTATGATTGGCTAAGTCTAGCTCCGATACCAAAACTGACGTAGCGGATAATTAACAAATCGATATAGATCGATGAAAGTAGCAAACGGTGGATTGGAGATACTGAAACGCCCAAATTCGTTGATCACAAAGATACCGAATTCTAGCTATCTTCGACACGTTGATCGCGCACGATACCGTGAAAGAAGATCTACAATTCTTCAAACGTTGATCAAGCGCACTTGATACCGTGAATTGGCTTCAACAATCGTTGAATCGAGCGCACTCGATTAACCGAAAGTGGAGATAGGAGATCACACTCAACTACCAATTTAGATGAAAGCACACAACAATCAAACGAAATTTTATTCAACAATCAACCACCCAAAATTTACAACACACTCCCTATTTATAGCATTTCACAACCTGACCCTTAAGTCGTACACGACTTACGGTTCACCCATAGGTCGGCAACGACTCATCAACAAACGCGACTCAATAAACACACGACTTAAGCAAGCCGCGACTTAACGACTCAACTACATCACAACACATATATACACATGACCGACTTAAAGAAATACAACACACACGACTCAAAGCTTCACCGACTCATGATTCTACAATCTGACGAGTTACAACGACTCACGACTTACGGCTTAACTCCTTGCCGACTTACGACTTAAGTAATTACAATACAAGGCCTAAGTTACAACGCACCCGATCTAAACATACAACGACTCACCATAACACAGCGACTCAAAGATACAATGACATAACGACTTAACATGACATGGCTTATGACTTAGTTGTGTCGTTAGCTCATGTGCGATTTAAGCTCTTAGGTCGGTCACGAGTTATCTTCCAGAGCGGCTTTACTTCCAGTGCGGCATAATCCTCTGGTCCCCAGTTAGGCCGTGGACGACCTATAGCCTCCATGTTAAGTCGTGGACGACTCAATTCTTCCATGAGTCGTGTACGACTCATTCCTTGCTCTTGTGTACGACTCATCCCTTGGAGAGTTATTGGTTGCATAATTTCTTCTCTGGCCTGTGCAGCATCACGGTCTCATCGAAATCCAAACGTCGTCTTTTAAGGCCAAGTTTTTTTAAGTTTTAACAATTCAATTTATTATTTAGAATAACATATTCACACAGATAGATAATTCACATTATCATAGATAAATAATCCATATTATCACAATTCAACCAAAGCATCTCATATCACAGAATAGCACATATCACATATCAGAGATATCAAATAATCCAAGGCATTCAACATCATTCAATCATCCTTAAGCAAGATTAATTAGATGTACAATTCCTAATTAATTTAACGTAATCTCCAAATGAATTGAATTAATTACTTTAATTACTTTTAATCCTATTTACTTAACATTAATTAATGACAAACCATTAATTAATCATCCGTTAATTATTCAAACTGTAAACCATGTATCTTAATAAATTAATGAAATTAATTAATCATCCCTTAATTATTCACATTAATCAATTAGCCTTTAATCACATACATCTATAATTATTTACATTAATTAATGATCCTTAATTAATTACATTAATTAATTATTCTATAATCACTTACATTAATTAATTATCCTTTAATTGTACACATTCATTAATTATTCCTAAATTACTTACATTAATTAACTAACCCTTTAATTGATTATATTAATTTATCCTTTAATTAATTACACTAGGTAATTAATTCTTAATTACTTCCATTAAATAATTGTCCTTTAATTATTTTCACTAAATAATTTCCCTTTTATTAGTTACATTCAGTAATTATCCGTTAATTACTTACACTAAGTAATTATACTATTAATTGCATTAAGTAATTATGCTTAATTAGTTACATTAAGTAATTATACTTAATCAATTTCATTAAGTGATTATCCTTAATTAAATAAACCAATTAATTATCTTAAATTAATTACATTAATTAATTATCTTAATTACTTAAATAATTATACTTTAATCACTTCTATTAACAAGACCTTAATAAATTAAGATAAACCATTTACCATAATCAAACACTTACTTAACATTTATATTTAATTAAATTAGATGCTTGAAAATACTTTATACAAAACATTTGAGAACTCTTTGATTTATAAAGGTTAAATACTCTTATTAATTCAAACATCATCTTATTACATTTGAAAACACTTGTGAATTTAATTACATAATTAATCTAATATATAATTACATTTAACAAAAACAATTTTAAAACATTTAACTTAAAAATTAAACCTTGAAACTTGTTTAAAAACTTGTTTAATAAATTTATTTTGGAACTTTGGTTTATATTCTTTGAAAATATATTCATTTTAACATACTTTAAACTTAGAACATACTCACTTGAAAAATTGTTTATTTTTATTTAGCTTTGAAAACTTGTTTAACATTTTCTTTACTTTTTATACTTTGATTTTCTTTAGCTTTTAAAATCTGGTTAAACAATTTTACTTTAAACTTGCATTAGCCCATTTATTTTGAAACCTATCATGCTTCCTTTAAAATTTAAAACCTGGTACATTTTTTTAAATTTTAAAACCTGAAACCTTAAAATAGAAATAACCCGAGCCAAATGAACAAAATCTCGAACAAATTCCCGAGCAACACTCGTTCACACTTGACTTCGAGACAATCATGCAACACCTTCGAGACAAACCCATGAAAAATGCTTCTCCTCCAATACCACAACATCATCATACGCAACCGATACCCGTGCACGTGCACTCAAGCTCGACGCCCCTCCGATCATCTTTGCCGACGCTTACAGGTCACCGACGACCCTCACTAACTGGAACGACCACCCAGCTCCGTCAATGCGATAGGAAAACGAAGTTGAGTATCTCGATCACACCAGAACTCAGACCCGATCGACCAAAACTACTCGCTCCAACGATCTCGTCCACCAGAACCCACGCCGACCAACCAAAAGCTGCTTCACATCACCACGCTCGGACCCCCACATGCGATCGCTTCTAGTTCATCCACGACGACGAAATCGTCTCGAAAAATACTTCGACTAAAACCGGGGAAAATCCAACATTGCCGATGTACAACCACCGCGATGAACTTAAAATCCAGCGATCATTTTTCCTTTGGTCGCCATCCTCCACACTCCCTCCAGCCTTGATCACGATGACAAACACCTCGCCGATCGTCGGAATTCGATGATAATACATAAATCGATCAACTCGAGATAACTCGACAATTCCAAGCCTAAAAATCTTGAAACCACTATCAAAATCATTGTTTTCTAACACGAATCAATTCACGAAATCCAAACATGAAATCGTAATCATTGATTTTTGACTTATATATAATTTTTTACTGTAATTTCCTAATTTTGAAATAATTACTAAATTTAAATACTTGATACTATTTTTGAAATTGATAATACATTATTATAGCATTTTTCATTTATAAATCTTAGCCTAAAATCGATTACAAGGGAAGATATAAATTTTTGTAAATGAAATTGAAGCCTGTAATACAATAGAGGCAGGTACATTCCTTTGCACAGACATGCACAGAACAATCTTCTCATATTTATACATGCACATATAAATTCATGCGTACAAACATCATTCACTACATTACTACAACATTTTATCACATGTATCGAACATAAGAATAGATTTAAAAATGTTTTTAAAATAAAGTTTACTTACCAGAAAATTGGAAGCAGAGGAATAGTTTTATCTGGAACTTGTTTTGATTTGAAACTGAAGTTGATTCGATCTTCTTAATGTTGAATTTGAATCTGATTTTGCTGAGTTGAATTTATTGCTAGCTTGATCTTAGGCTTAGGTTGAAGGTGTGAAACAGTTTGATTTTATTTCTTTTTAATTTTTCTTCTGGTTTTTGATTTAAAGATGAAGAAGAAATAATTAGGAAGTTTTGAACTGGAAATAAAATGGCTAGTTTTCTCTGCAACACCTTATTATATAATTAAATTTTTAAAGAACAATATTTGCCACTTGTTTGTTATTCATGTTACATAGCTTACACATGTATTTTGCATGAATTCATTATTTTACAAATGTCTAATGCTTGTATTATGTGTTTAAAAATATTTAAATCTTTATTTTATAAATTTCTTATGCTTTTATATTAATACGTTTTATGTTTTCTTTATATATATACACTTAATTCATGTGAATTTTAAAATGAAAGAATATTTTAAACCTTTTATTAAATTTCATTTTAAATTTTAAAAGAAAATGTACTAAATCTTTATAACAAATCCTATTAAGCTAAAATACTTTTAATAAATAAATTTGTATAGATACTATCTTAAATGTTTGAAAATATAGAGTTTATTTTTAAATAGCTTTTTGAAAATTAATACACTGAATTTAAAACATATATTCCAAATCACAATATATATATATATATATATATATTATAATTAGAAAGCATATCTTTATTAGTTTAAAAAGATAAATTTTGCCAAATTCAAATTATTATAAAAGAAGATTATCAAATTGCTATTGCCAAAATTCTGGGTCATCACAAATTCCGACCTACGCCCACTCCAATAAGCTTTTATTTATACTGTAAGATTACAAGTATAGTTTTTTTGCCTTAGAAAAATAATGGAGAAAGAGATAGGTTGTGATGAAGGAGAGTCCAAAAAAAAGTCCCTTGCAATGAGCCAAGTCTAAAGTATTTATAGGAAGAGATGAAGAAATATTTTGCTAAGATTTCGGCAGAAGTCTCTCTAGGTCCATAGGGGTTCACCATAACGACCAGTGATCCTAACTCGGCGATTTGGAACGATCGGTCAAAGTTTAGCCGATCGCTATTTTTGCCTCCAGTTTACATGTGATCGTTTCTGGAGAGTCTATGCCTCTAGAACTTATCCTTAAAATTTGAAATCAGTTCGAGCTATAGATTATGAGATATGGATCAATCTTTGCTGAAATTGGATTATGCATTAGGAGACACTGATCATTATGGCCAAAACCATCAGCCAATAACAATCGACAAGATCATAAATGCAACTTTAGGACTCGCGATCGTTTTTCGAGGGGTCCCGTATGTCTCTTGATATTGCTTCTAAAATATGGAATTATTCTAGCTTGCAACTTAGGAGGTATGGATCAATCTTGGTTGAGATTGGATCGTTCATTGAGTCGTACTGATCGTCATTTAGGATCGGCAAAAACGATTGGCCTAAAATGATCGGCCATCCTCCAATTTCAATATTTTGACCTGCAATCGTTTCTGTAGGATCCACTCTTCATTTAATTAATGCTCAAAAAATTTCAAGTGAATTGGTCTTGCGGATCTTGTGATATTGATCGATCTTCGTAGATTTACACTATTTTATGATCATTCTAAATCGATCCATATATATTCTTAATTTGCCCATAACTCGAGCATATGAACTCCGATTGACTTGAAATTTAAAATGTGGCCTCATAGGGCCTTCCTGATCACTTTATACTTATTACAACTTGATTGGATACTTAGACATTTTTTGAGCGTTGTTCATCCGAATCCATTCAACCATCGTCCATAGTTTTAACCGTATTCGATTTCCAATTCATCCAATTTAGCCAAATACATGATATGCCGGCCTGATGAAAAGGCAGGATAACACTATGGGATGACTTACTTCCCATAATGAGTCAGCACATTAGCATTGGTTTCAAATTAGTTTGAGGTTACATAAGGGTAATCGACAAAGAAATCTCTTGATCCAAAACATTTTGGCAAAAAGAAAACAATTTGAAACACAAAACCGATATTTAGAAAAAAGCGATTTTTAAAATTAAAATCCTTGTTAATTAATTAAATAATAATTTAAATCTCATAAAATAATAATTAAATCTTAATTACGTCCTAGTTAAAATCTTAATTAAATTTAACTTAATCAATGATTAATTAATAATTAACCCTCTTTTTAAATAAATTAATATTTAATAATTAATTTTAATTAAATAAATAAATAATCAATAATTAATTCCTAATTAATAATTAAATAATAATCAACCTTTAAATTAATTAACTAATTATAATTAACTTACTTGATTAACACTTATGTACCAACTACCTTTGTTAACTAATGATTAAGAACTAATTACCTTACTTAATTACTTAATTAAATAATCATTAATTAGTTAAAAGTTTACATTTTATTACTTAATATATGTTTTAAAACTCTTTTCAAAAGGATACTTAAGTGAAAACGAATTTGATTTCAAAAAGATTTCGATTTCACGAACTACATCCATAGCGACTATCGCTATTCAATCCATAATTTTCAAAACTTAATTTTTTTTCTTTCTAAGTCTTCTTAAAACTTTAAGTCTTGGAAAAAATTTACTACTTGTAAAATATTAAGGTACGTTCTTGGAACTAAACAAGTTTGAAACTTAAAAACAATTTGAAACTTAAAACCAAATACCAGGGATTTTAAACAATGGGTTCTATGTTGCTTAAACTAGTAAAGGTGCCAACTTTCTTAGCATACAATCTTGTATTCATGTTCATAACATGAAAAATCACATCACAACCACAAACATAAGCAAAGATCTCAATTTTCTAACTAACATGAACATTAGACTTCATTTCCAGTCTGATTCCAAATCATGGCATACAAGCACATGTAAATTACATATAAACATCGTTATAATCCCAGCACTTATACAGATGTACAAACCAACATTATCTTTACTCAAACAAACATCATATTTACAACCAATTTAAGCAATGATATATGTTTTAAAACATAGTAAAAAGGTGAGAACTTTACTCACCAAAAGTTGACTAAGTTAAGATAACTTCTACTAAAACTCGAATGTGACCTAAGTCTTCGCTTTGCCTTTAGAATGTGGGCTTTAGGGCGGAAAAGTGTTCAGGCCTTGAGGGATTAGTGCTCGGCCAAAATAGGTACAGGATGATGAGGGCTAGTTTTGTGAAGGAGAAGTGTTAAAATGGGAGAAGGAAGATTTCAACCAGGATTTATGAGTTTTAAAAGTGATAAGAACTAAGGTTTTTAATTTTAGAAATCTATATAAGCCATGAAAGTATACATGAAGATTTAGAGGAAAATTTGCAAAAGTAAGAATGGAATGAAAAAATATTAGGAAATTTGTATTTTATACAAAATAAATATATTGAATCACCAAAATGACCTTAGGTATATAACCTCCGCTACCTTCATACCACCTCAACCTCCTTGTCTCCCTCCCTCCCAATACGTCAATCTTGCCCCTTCCCTTTATTTAATGAGCCAACATTCATTTAAAACTTGCATACCTTGCTTTTGCTAATGACATGATACGTTATGACAACTTTTATTTCCATTTTAATTTTTTTTCTAAATTTACATAATATGTCACATCATGTCTTATTATATTTCTTAAGTAAACACACACACATATATACATACATACATATATATATATATATATATGTATGTATGTTAAAATTCCTAACTTATTTATAAATGTGTGAATATGTTAACTCAAATATTCACAACATTTTCCGACAACTTTTAGACACCGAAAAGTAGAAAATTCGGGACATGATTTTTGGTCGCATTTTCTATTTCTCTTTAAATTAATTATTTTTATAAACACTTTTTGAAAACTATTTCACCGTTATTAGTTATTATTTTAAAGATTTTATTTTAAGTTGTAAAACCCATTAATTAATTATTAAAAGTATATTTAAATATCCATATTTAAAGTGATTAAATTCTTGGTTGTTACGCTTTCCCCCCTAAAAGAATTTCATCCCAAAATTAGCAAACAAGGAGATAATTGAAAATAACTCAAAAGACCATACATTATATATGATAAAATCCATACAAAAGACATACACTAAGCATCCATAACAAAAACTGTGCATACACAACACATACAAACAAAAAACTATTCTAACATCAACTTAGCATAAGCTCTCTCATATGATCTATAGTTTCTCAAGTTCAATCTCTAGGATCATCACTTTGTTGAATCTTAACTAATTTCACCACTTTATTATGTAATCTCTTCTAATCCTGGCCCACAATATGAACCGGATGCCTGATCAACGTCAAGTTCTGTTCTATCTCCAAATCCTTTTGAATTGATGGCTCCACAATTATCGTTGGGTCATGAACATACTTTCTTAAATGGGACACATGGAAAACATTATGGACCCCCGACAACCTTTTTGGCAGCTTAACTCTATAGGTGAATGGTTTGATCCTCTTAAGAACTTTAAAAGGTCTAATATACCTGGGTGCCAACTTCCCGGCCCTTCCAATTCGAACAGCTCCTATGGTAGGGGAAATCTTCACAAATATAGAGTCTCCGGCATTAAATTCCAAATCACTTCTCCTTTTATTGTCATAACTCTTTTATCAATCCTAATCTTCATTCACCCTTCTCTTGATCACCTCTACCTTTTCCATAGCTCCCGAATCACATCCAGACCAAGTACTAGCGATCTCCAATCTCAACCTAACATGTCGACGACTTACTTGGACGACCATAGAGAGCTTCATAGGGTGCCATGCAAATGCTCGCTTGATAACTATTGTTGTAGGATAATTTCACTAAATAAAGATGATCTTTCCATGATCCTCCAAAATTTAGAATAAATGCCCTCAGAAGATCTTCTAAGATCCAGTTTACCCTTTCCATTTGTTTATCCGTTTAGGGGGGTTATGTTGTGATCAAGCTTAGCTTTTATCCTAAAGCTACTTGCAACGCCTCCTAAATCTGACTAGTAAAGATGGGATCTCTATCACTTACAACGCTTACTGGGACCCCATGCAACTAGACAATATCCTTCATATAAATTTCTGCTAAAGAAACTTCAGTTCTTGTCGGCTTTTGTAACGGCCCGTAAATATTATTGATTTTATAATTTAATTGATTGAATTTTGTGAAATTTTAAAATAACAAAATTTTGAAATGTAAATTTAATATTTAGAATATGTCTACTTTAACATAGCAAATGGTAAATTGTCGTTAGATAATATTGAAGTTTACTTTCTTGTGTAATTCGATTTCAATTCAAATAAGCTAAAATTGATGATAATAAAATGTTTTCCAAACCTGAAAATTTTTCTATAATAAATTTGTAAATCATCTTTTGAGTGAGACGTCATCTTTTGTTTCGTCAAATTTGGACATCTATTGCTCTTTTTATCTTATTTTTTGCATTTTTATAGCATTTTCGGTACCGATTATCGACTTTTGATCAGATGATCATTGTGATAACCCAAATTGTTTTGACATCTGTTAATTGGATAATTAACAGGATTAAAAGTTTTAAAATACAAATTTAGTAATTTAAGAAGTGAAAAGAATTTAAACATAAGATTGATATTTTTTCTAGAGTATATACATTAAAACATATTTATACATGAAATTACAAATGAAAGATATATTCATATGCAAAATAATAACATTGGAATTGGGAAAACTCTATATTATAAAATTTATAGAAATTGGTTTTGTAATAACAATATGTATGAACATGAACATACATTGTGATATGAAAATGATATTTTCAATTTGATATAATAAATTTTCCAAAAAAAAGCTATATAAAGATTAAATTATAACATATATACTTGTTAATTTATTAATGTATAATAAATTTTAAAATATGTATTCTTCAAGTTATAAATATATATATATATATATATATAACCTTTAATAATGCATAATACAAATTTGTCTAAATTTTAATAGTTGAAAATGAACTAAGAGATTAAAGATAACACATGTAAACATTTTAAAATATCATCCAACAAGTGTAACTATTTTAAGTGTGTAGATTTACAAATGTAGACATTTTATTTTATGAATTACAAGTGTCATTTGTCATTCTTCATTTTAATTATAAAAAAAATTCCATTATCTCCCATTCTCATCTTCTCTTCATCCTTCACTTTGCTACTTACAAATTTGCAAAACAAAAGTAACCTGATATAAAAGAAATCAGATCAGAAGCTAAACCCAAAATTTATTTCAAAACAAAACTCATGCACTTCATTTAATATCAAGATTCAGATCAAAGAATCTCAAGCCTGAAATCAAAAGAAAACTTAAAACTGAAAGAAAAAAAGGAGAAGTGGAAGATAAATCAAACAGCAACTTCAAATTTTCAACCTGAGCAAATCTAATACTCAAGCAAACAAATTCAAGATCAAAAGCCATTTCAAGGTTTCCAGTTGCAAGCATGCAAGTATTTTCCAGATCAAAACTTCTAAGTCTCAAGCTTTTCAAGTTTCAAAAAGGGATCAGTAATCCAGTTTTTCAAGATTCCAGCAAATCAAGACTCTGTTCATTTTTTTTAAGGTGAGTAAAACATATCTAATTTAAAAAGCTTCCTGTTGCATGCAGAAACTTAAGCTTAAATAGACAAAAATGGTTTGCATGTAGTATTAAATGATTTTATGTACATTTGTTATGGTTACCTCTGTGTGCATTCAAGTATGATGCTCTGTTCTTTAAATGATTGGATATAAACAACATCAAAAAGAAAATTAAGAGTTTTATTCAATTCAGTTTTATGTTAAAGTGTTTAAACAAAGTTTGTTTAAAACAATGAGAATTAAATTATAAAAATTTATATGGTAAGAAAAATAAATAGAGACAATATCTGGAATTTGTGTGCAGATCTGTTGCCCTGTTGAAAGTATTTAGTTCATTCCAGAATCCAAAAATATATGTATCTATCCACCAAGATTGTTTTGATGTAAACTCATTTTCCATTGTAGTATTTGAAAAAGAAGAGAAAGAAATAAATAGTTTGGGAGAAAATTATGTTGTGAGGTTCACAGGATTCCATTTTACAGTAAACAACCCAATTTTAAGGGAAAATAAATGATTTTAATTTTAGGATTCGAACATGCAGACCTGATCCTTGTGTGGAAACGTGAATTTTAGATGAAGAATTATAATTTTTGGTATTGTATATCTCAAGTAATTAGTAGATCAACGTTTTCTGTTCAAAAATTTATTTCCATCGATTTGGTCGAAGTGAGGAGTCGCGGCCTGTTCTGGTGGGAGAAGAGGGTTGTTGTGAAGGCATCAACCGAGGTGGAATGTTGATTTTGGGTATGATTTGGCTGATTGAGTGGAATGTAGGGTTTTGGGATGGTTTCCGGGGGTTGACGAATGCGATTGAATTGAGGAATGTGGACGCAACCGAGTCCTTCCAAATTTGGCAGGAAGGAAGTATCGGAGTTAAGCTTCCGATGGGTGGATAAGTTGTGCCGATCAGTGAAGCGAGTTAAGAGAAGTTTCGATGGATTTGTTTTGGGTTATCCCGCTAGTTCGAACAGAAGTAAGTGTTTTTCGAAGTAGTGAGTTCGGAGTTACGTCATGGCGGGGATGGCGACTAGTGGAAGGAGAGTCGTCGACTCAGAGGATCGCCGGGTCGGAACGATTGTCGGAGGGATTGTACACGTGCACCATGTGCACGTGATGCTCGACGATTGCTATATTGGGATAGGCAAGAAGGAGGGGTTGTTTTAGATGGTGTTTGGTTGAATTGCCGATGTTCGAGGGTATGGGTTTCGAGTTGATCGGAGATGATCACGTTTGGGTTAAGGTTTCGGGTTTTAGGAAGAACTGGGTAGATGATTGTTTGGAAGTAGAAATTTGGGAGAGAAGGGGAATTGCATGGGAGAAAGCTCGAGTAAATTAGAACTAGACTCGAAGATTTGGGTTCGTTATTTTGCTCGGGTTGGGTTCGTGGAGTCTGGATTTTGGCTCGGGGTTTTTATCAAACTTTGATGGACGAAAACTTTTAACAAGTTTTCTTAACTAAGGAAATAAGATGATCAGGTTTCGAAGAAGAATTTATTTTGTTAACCTGATTTAAATTTAAGATTTGTAGTAACATGTTCAAAGTAAATCTTTTATAAGTTTCAAATTTAAATAAAATAAAGTAAAATAGAAATAGAATGTTTTTAAACTTAATTTGTTTTAATTTGAAGATACTACATCAAGTTAATTAATTGAGTTGAATCCTTAGTCTTTCCAATAAATTAATTAAGTGCTTAATTAGATGTATTAGGCATTAATCAATGAATTTCTAAGTTAATTAACTGGAAGCATTAAACAAATAATTCAAGATTATAGGTTAATTAATGTTAGATTAATTAATAATTAGAGGTTGATTAATTGAGGTTAATTAACCAATGAAATTATATAAAGGAAGTAATTAAGGATAATTACTTAAGGGAAGTAATTAAGTAGTGATTACTCAGTGTAAATAAAAAGGATTTATTTATGAGATTAATTAAGGGATTGATTTAATGAATATAAGTGATTAAGGGAAGTTAATTACTAATGTGACTATTCAAGATTGATTAATGAATGAAATTGTTTGAGGGTAATTAATTTGTGTAATTAATTAAGAGTTAATTACTTAGTGTAATTAAAGAATAATTAATCGAGGGTGATTAATTAAGATGGGTAATTGGTGAATAATTAATTAATTTGCTGTAATTAATTAAGGATTAAACACGCAGGATTATAGTAATGGAAGGAATTAATTTAATTTATTTTTAAAATTAATTAAAGATAGTGTGATTAAAGTCTTTGCTTATGAATGACTGAATGTTATTGGATGTTTGGATTGTTGTTATACTTGGCAGGTGATTGTGATGCTAGGGTGTCAGATATGGATTATCTATCTGAAATAGAAATAGCTATGTGAATCTGTTACTATGGGTATACATGGAAATGTTTGAGGCTTAAACAGCTTTGTCTAAGATGGTATTGAATTCGAAGAGATCGGAGTCGGGTATTAGTAAATACCCGAAACCACTTCGATTCTTTATAAATTGTTATGTGAAATTAATAGGCTGAAGAGGAATGATTTAAGTGAATTACACCATTTAATTTAAGTTTGGGTACTTAGAAATTGATGTGAGAAATAAGTGATGACCATGACAATTTGTAAAATTGTATATTGATGCAAGTTACCCGGGTTCATATAAGTTGTTTACTTTTGTATTCCTTGTTAGTTGGGTTTACTCACGCTGGTTTCCAGCCTGACCCGGGTGTTACTTTGATGTAATACTCGGGTCAGACCGAGTATTACCGATTTTCAGGTAAGGACGTTTTGGAGCTCAGGAGGCGAGCTGGATGGCTGGAACGTATGGAGTGTTTACTGCTGTGTATAGTATAGTTGGCTTGGACATGTTGTTTTAAACTGTCCGGTGTATTTTAAAGGTTGTAACTCTGATGTATAAAAATATAATTGTACTGATGATCATTCTTCTTTGTAAAACCGTTATTTATGTTATATTATATTTTAATTCGCTGTGAATGTGAGGTTTCTGTGACTGGTTTCTGTTTCTTCTTCTTTCTCTTTTCTTCTTTTCACTAACTATCTTGGAATTTCGGGATCGAAATCACCGGGTCGTTACATTTGGTATCAGAGCTGAAGGTTAAGCAAGAACCTTGGCTCTGGTGGGATTACTCATTAAGGATAGGGTAAGTGGTACCCTAAAATGAGTTGAGTGTGTGTGTGTATTTATATATATATATATATATATATATATATATATATATATATATATATGAGAGCGTACTTGTTATTTTCTTATATAAAGATTTTAAATGATTTTATATAAGAATATATTTTGATATATAAAGCAATATATCTTTCTAATAAATATTAAGGTAATTGGATGTTAAATATTGGAATTAAATTAAGTGGTAATAGAATTACAACCAAATTAAAATTAAATAAAGAAAAGTTTGAAATAAATTCAAACTGAAATTTAAATCGTGAATTTGGGAAAGAATTTCAGAATAAGATAATAATGAAATCGTTTCTAGATATGATAATCTTGGGTATTATCATAAATGGTTGTTGTATTTAATAATAAAGTGTGTATTAATGAGTAAGCAAAATGAAATGTTTTAAGGTAGTAAAACATTTGGGTAAGTATGATTTATAAATTGGAATTAAAGATGATCTAATTGTGAAATTTTAACTCTGGGTCCAGAATTTGGAAATTGTTTCAAAGTAATAAAGCAATAATAAATAATATTATTTCGTGCATTTGAATGAAATGGTCCTATTTCAAACAAGAGTTGTTTGAAATATATCGGAATTTTTTTTGAATTAAAACCAAATGTGGTTTAAAATTTATGGATAACTTGGCACGCAAAGGAAATAATATGTATATATGAGGAATATACATAATGTCAAAGATGGTTTGAAATGAACTCTAAATGTTGAGTTTTAAATTTGGAATGAGATGTGAAAACCCAAGTGAAAAGTTTTTGAACTTATAGATGAGAAAGTATTTTGAAATTTGAATGGGAATTCAAATTGTGTAAATTTGGCTGAATTGAATTTAACTTGGAAAAAGTTAAATAAGTTTGAATGATCAACCTGATTTGGAAATTTTAAGATGGAATTAAGATTTAACTTGGGAAGTCAAATGGTTGATTGGAATTGAGAGTTTGAGTGATCTCAAATTGGGTTTGAGATCCGAAAACTGGAAATGGATGGATGTTTTAAAATAATTTGAATGATACCATCCCGTTGTTATTAGTAATCTTTAAGCTGAAATTGGATTTGTTTAAACAAATGAAAATGAAGTATGGTAATATATCCATTACTGGGATAAAAGAAAAATCATACTTTAATATGAAATTAAGGATAAGAAATTACTTTGAACTGAAAATTTGAATAATTACACTTGTAAATTAAAATTGTTTAAGAAACTAGTTTTAAACTGGAAGATAAAATTGAGTTATAAATTAAATTGTTTTGAATTCTTATTTGAACTTTGAAAAAAAAAGTTAAGTAAAAGATAATTTAAAATGGAATTTTGAGAATTTGACTCAAAATTAAATTTTTTAAACGTTAATTTGATTTGTGGTATAATATGTTAGGTCTGAACTTTGAATTGAATTGTTTAAAAATTTTAAAGGTAAATTGATTTGAAGGAATTAAATTAACATTTGAAGTATTAGCTCGAATTTATATAATTCGAGATGGTTTAAATTTGGAATTTAAATTGAAATTAGTTCAAATTGAATTTGATTTGAATTAATTGAAATTATGATTGAAGATGTATGAGTATAAGATTCAAATGGAAAATTTGAATTGGATTGATTTGAATTAGTAGAAATTGAGATCAAGGTTGAATAAAGTTAAATTTGGAAAGAAACTGAGGTTAATTCAACTTGAATTGGGGTTGAATCAATTTCAGTTGGAAATTGAAGTTATTTAAATTGGAATTGGGTCAATTTAAATGGTAGAGGAAATTTATATTGAATTGATGAGAATGGAGATTGGGATGGGAGTTTTGACTCTGGACTATTTTTAATATAAATTATTTTAATATAAACCTATTTTTTCATGCTATTCATTATATATACAACCTTTCTTTTAAAAGCCAAATTATCTTATACTTGTTTTACAATTATTTTTGAAACCGTTTAACAATTTTCCAACTGTTTTATAAACTAATAATATATTCCAACTATTCTACAAAACTAATTACTATCTTACTATTATTTTGCAATTATCTAAAATTTCTATAATTATTTTAACTATTTTCTATCTATTTTACACCTATTTTACAAAGCAGTAATTATTTTCCAACTACTTATCTATTTTTAAAATTTTCAAGCTATTTTCTAAATAAACTGGTCAGAGTTCAAACTGTTATTGGTTAAATACCCAATCGAGATAAGAATGGAGGTGATAATCCAAATGGATTAAAGCAATTGTGAGTAAGTGAATGAAAATCAAAGTGAATGTGAATAGAAATGGAATTGATTTGGCCAATAACCAATAAAGATAAATACGTAGGGTGCACGTATGTTATTCTATTCGCATAATGATTTGATCCAGATTCGAGCACAGAATTTTGAGATAGTTATATCGATCCGAGTTGGGATTTTCCACTTGATTTTCGACGGCAAACCTGGATATGGATTGTTGATTGGATCTGGATATTCTCTATCATAGTTATGACTATGCAAGGAGAATGACGGTTTTTGATCAAGAAACCAGATCTGTGTCCGCACTAGGAAGTCGGGTGGACGATACTAGTTCGGAAGTGAAATTGTGTGATCGAGTGAGCGATCAGATTGGTATAGTGTACGAATGATATGTGTACATCGTACGGATTTGAATGAAATTGATATTGAAAGGAGTAGTCAAATTTGAATATTTGATTTTGGATAAATAAAGTTATATATCTTTGTTATATAAGATAAAACTCCCCTTGATGAATCTTTTGCCAGAAGAAAAGGGTTTTTGAAAATGTTTTGAAGTATAAAAGGAGTTTTATACAAGTTGAAATGATCCAAAGTTTTAAAAATTATATATATCTGTATATATATATATATATATAAAGGATCTTATGAGGATTTTAGAAAAGGTTTTGCGAACCTTTGGATTTGGAAAGGATTTTGATTTTTGGGTAAAATCAATATAAGAATTTGGAAAGCCTAGTTTGAGAATTATCGATTTTGGAATAATCGATTATGTGTAAAGGAACTTTGTATGAGATCATACTAGGTCTATGATTTGAAGATACTATATGTGTATAGTATAAAATGTTTTGATGATGGCTTTGGGGAAAAAGGCGCTCCCTTGAAATGAACTTCTCAGGAGTACCACCGGGTGGTGTTGCCTTGAGCCCCAAGGGAGGGCTCTAAAGTTGATCCTGTGAGGAGTCCGGACAAAACTAGTTCCTGGGGATTATGAGTAGAGTATACCATAGCGGAAGTCGTGTGTGCCACTAAGAGCCAACAATCTGCGTTTGATTTTATATCGGTAGACTGCGACCTATGGTATAACATAGCGAAAGTCGTGTGTGCCGCTGAGAGCCAACAGTCTGCGTTTGATTTCATATCGGTAGACTGCGACCTATGTAGGAGTGTAGAAGTTTCATTTTGACAGCGAAAATCAGAGGCCGCGGAGAGCCTGCAGTTACATGGACTTTTGTTGTGATGGCAATGTAACCCTGGAATGTAACTGCGATCTGTTGTGGGGTCCATGGAGTAATCGAGATGTCGTGGAGGACCTGTAGTTACATGGAATTTTGCTGCGACGGCAACGTAACCCTGGAATGTAACTGCGACCATGGATAGTGGTGATGATTTCCAGAGCATTCTCACCAAAGATATATCCTCTATTTTCAAAAACAGTTTTCTATATTTTTAATAAAATTATTTTCACTGGATGTTGAAGATGGGTCTACTAAGTACTTATAGATTTTCAGCCGTACGCCTGATCAACGTATGACCGAATTTCTATGAGAACAAGGATGGACTGGTTGAAATATCAAGTTATAAAAGTATTTTTATAAAACTATTTTGGAAATATTATATAGATTTTTAAAGTATTTTAAAATGATCCAAAAGTGATTTATCTGATTTTAAGTATTAAATAAGTTTTGGCTTTGTTCCTTTTCGAGGACAAAAAGAATCAAAAGGGGGAGGAATGTGATAATCCAAATTTTTTTGATATCTGTTAATTGGATAATTAACAGGATTAAAAAGTTTTAAAATACAAATTTAGTAATTTAAGAAGTGAAAAGAATTTAAACATAAGATTGATATTTTTTCTAGAGTATATACATTAAAACATATTTATACATGAAATTACAAATGAAAGATATATTCATATGCAAAATAATAATATTGGATTTGGAAGAACTCTATATTATAAAATTTATAGAAATTGGTTTTTTCATAACAATATGTATGAACATGTACATACATTGTGATATGAAAACGATATTTTCAATTTGATATAATAAATTTTCCAAAAAAAAGCTATATAAAGATTAAATTATAACATATATACTTTTTAATTTATTAATGTATAATAAATTTAAAAATATTTATTCTTTAAGTTATAAATATATATATAACCTTTAATAATGCATAATACAAATTTGTCTCAATTTTAATAGTTGAAAATGAACTAAGAGATTAAAGATAACACATGTAAACATTTTAAAATATCATCTAACAAGTGTAACTATTTTAAGTGTGTAGATTTACAAATGTAGACATTTTATTTTATGAATTACAAGTGTCATTTGTCATTCTTCATTTTAATTATTAAAAAAAAATTCCACTATCTCCCATTCTCATCTTCTCTTCATCCTTAACTTTGCTACTTACAAATTTGCAAAACAAAAGTAACCTGATATAAAAGAAATCAGATCAGAAGCTAAACCCAAAATTTATTTCAAAACAAAACTCATGCACTTCATTTAACATCAAGATTCAGATCAAAGAATCTCAAGCCTGAAATCAAAAGAAAACTTAAAACTGAAACAAAAAAAAGGAGAAGTAGAAGATAAATCAAACAGCAACTTCAAATTTTCAACTTGAGAAAATCTAATACTCAAGCAAACAAATTCAAGATCAAAAGCCATTTCAAGTTTCCAGATACAAGCATGCAAGTATTTTCCAGATCAAAACTTCTAAGTCTCAAGCTTTTCAAGTTTCAAAAAGGGATCAGTAATCCAGTTTTTCAAGGTTCCAGCAAATCAAGGCTCTGTTCATTTTTTTAAGGTGAGTAAAACATATGTAATTTAAAAAGCTTCCTGTTGCATGCAGAAACTTAAGCTTAAATAGACAAAAATGGTTTGCATGTAGTATTAAATGATTTTATGTATATTTGTTTTGGTTACCTCTGTGTGCATTCAAGTATGATGCTCTGTTCTTTAACTGATTGGATATAAACAACATCAAAAAGAAAATTAAGAGTTTTATTCAATTCAGTTTTATGTTAAAGTGTTTAAACAAAATTTGTTTAAAACAATGAGAATTAAATTTTAAAAATTTATATGGTAAGAAAAATAAATAGAGACAATATCTGGAATTTGTGTGCAGATCTGTTGCCCTGTTGAAAATATTTATTTCATTCCAGAATCCAAAAATATATGTATCTCTCCACCTAGATTGTTTTGATGTAATTCATTTTCCAGTATAGTATTTGAAAAAGAAGAGAAAGAAATAAATAGGTTGGGAGAAAATTATGTTGTGAGGTTCAACAGGATTCCATTTTACAGTAAACAACCCAATTTTAAGGGAAAAAATGTTTTTAATTTTAGGATTCGAACATGCAGACCTGATCCTTGTGTGGAAACGTGAATTTTAGAGGAAGAATTATAATTTTTAGTATTGTATATCTCAAGTAATTAGTAGATCAACGTTTTCTGTTCAAAAATTTATTTCCATCGATTTGATCGAAGTGAGGAGTCACGGCCTGTTCTGGTGGGAGAAGAGGGTTGTTGTGAAGGCATCAACCAAGGAGGAATGTTGATTTGGGTTTGATTTGGCTGATTGAGCGGAATGTAGGGTTTTGGGATGGTTTCCGGGGGTTGACGAACGCGATTGAATTGAGGAATGTGGACGCAACCGAGTCCTTCCAAATTTGGCAGGAAGGAAGTATCGGAGTTAAGCTTCCGATGGGTGGATAAGTTGTGCCGATCAGTGAAGGGAGTTAAGAGCAGTTTCGATGGATTTATTTTGGGTTATCCCGCTACTTTGAACTGAAATGAGTGTTTTTTGAAGTAGTGAGTTCGGAGTTACGTCATGGCGGCAATGGGGACTAGTGGAAGGAGAGTCGTCGACTCAGGGGATCGCCGGGTCGGAACGATTTTCGAAGGGATTGTACACGTGCACCATATGCACGTGATGCTCGGCGATTGCTGTATTGGGATAGGCGAGAAGGAGGGGTTGTTTTAGATGGTGTTTGGTTGAATTGCCGATGTTCGAGGGTATGGGTTTCGAGTTGATCGGAGATGATCACGTTTGGGTTAAGGTTTTGGGTTTTAGGAAGAACTAGGTAGATGATTGTCTGGAAGTACAAATTTGGGAGAGAAGGGGAATTGCACAGGAGAAAGCTCGAGTAAATTAGAATTAGACTCGAAGATTTGGGTTTGTTATTTTGCTCGGGTTGGGTTCGTGGAGTCTGGATTTTGGCTCGGGCTTTTTATCAAACTTTGATGGACGAAAACTTTTAACAAGTTTTCTTAACTAAGGAAATAAGATGATCAGGTTTTGAAGCAGAATTTATTTTGTTAACCTGATTTAAATTTAAGATTTGTAGTAACATGTTCAAAGTAAATCTTTTATAAGTTTTAAATTTAAATAAAATAAAGTAAAATAGAAATAGAATTTTTTTTAAATTTAATTTGTTTTAACTTGAAGATACTACATCAAGTTAATTAATTGAGTTGAATCCTTAGTCTTTCCAATAAATTAATTAAGTACTTAATTAGATGTTTAGGCATTAATCAATGAATTTCTCAAGTAATTAACTGGAAGCGTTAAACAAATAATTCAAGATTATAAGTTAATTAATGTTAGATTAATTAATAATTAGAGGTTGATTAATTGAGGTTAATTAACCAATGAAATTACTTAAAGGAAGTAATTAAGGATAATTACTTAAGGGAAGTAATTAAGTAGTGATTACTCAGTGTAAATAAAAAGGATTTATTTATGAGATTAATTAAGGGACTGATTTAATGAATATAAGTAATTAAGGGAAGTTAATTACTAATGTGACTATTTAGGATTGATTAATGAATGAAATTGTTTGAGGGTAATTAATTTGTGTAATTAATTAAGAGTTAATTACTTAGTGTAATTAAAGAATAATTAATCGAGGGTGATTAATTAAGATGGGTAATTGGTGAATAATTAATTAATTTGCTGTAATTAATTAAGGATTAAACACGCAGGATTATAGTAATGGAAGGAATTAATTTAATTTATTTTTAAAATTAATTAAAGATAGTGTGATTAAAGTCTTTGCTTGTGAATGACTGAATGTTATTGGATGTTTGGATTGTTGTTATACTTGGCAGGTGATTGTGATGCTAGGGTGTCAGATATGGATTATCTATCTGAAATAGAAATTGCTATGTGAAACTGTTACTATGGGTATACATGGAAATGTTTGAGGCTTAAACAGCTTTGTTTTAAGATGGTATTGAATTCGAAGAGACCGGAGTCGCGTATTAGTAAATACCCGAAAACACTTCGATTCTTTATAAATTGTTATGTGAAATTAATAGGCTGAAGAGGAATGATTTAAGTGAATTGCACCATTTAATTTAAGTTTGGGTACTTAGAAATTGATGTGGGAAATAAGTGATGACCATGACAATTTGTAAAATTGTATATTGATGCAAGTTACCCGGGTTCATATAAGTTGTTTACTTTTGTATTCCTTGTTAGATGGGTTTACTCATGCTAGTTTCCAACCTGACCCGGGTGTTACTTTGATGTAATGCTCGGGTCAGACCGAGTATTACAGATTTTCAGGTAAGGACGTTCTAGAGCTCAGGAGGCGAGCTGGATGGCTGGAACGTATGGAGTGTTTACTGCTGTGTATAGTATAGTTGGCTTGGACATGTTGTTTTAAACTGTCCGGTGTATTTTAAAGGTTGTAGCTATGATGTATAAAAATATTGTACTGATGATGATTCTTCTTTGTAAAACCGTTATTTAAGTTATATTATATTTTAATCCGCTGTGAATGCGAGGTTTCTGTTTCTTCTTCTTTCTCTTTTCTTCTTTTCACTAACTATCTTGGAATTTCGGGATCGAAATCACCGGGTCATTATAATCATACCACTGAATCTTTATACCATTTTGATCGTCTCGTCGTTCTGATCTCCATAGCATATTCGTAAATGTGTTTCAGTATTTGGGACACGCCGAAATGGCGAAGCGATTTGCCGTACCGGTTCCGTAAATTGGCATTTGGCTTTCCAGTAACCATTCATTTCTTTCCGTTTGTAAACCAACATCCATTTGATATTAATGTTTTCGTGAACCTAAAAGTTGTTTTATTTCCCATTGGTTCATTTCCATTCCGGTTCGTAAATTTTTGTGTGGTCCTTTCCTCTCCTCTTTGTTTCGGTTATGGGTTTAAAGTAATAAAACACATATGTGGTTCGTAGATTAATTTATACAACCTGTCATTTTTCCTTGCAATTTTCTTACTCATCTTTCATTTTCACCTCCTCTCTAAAGCCATGCTCGACTTCAACTTCGGTCCCTCCTTTCTCTCCACCGCAAGCCGACCCGACCACGCCTGATTGCCGCAAACACCTTCGAATTCGGACCCATCCCCCTCCACTTCGGCTGCTCCTCACTCTATGAGCAACGTCAACAAAATCTCCTCCCATCCCTGTCACCACGCATTCTTCCTATAGTCGGCCTGTCTCCTTTCTTCCTCCGCCGGTTCATCTTCTTCGCTGTGCCGCTTCAAGTTTTGTCTGAACCATCTTTAGCTTCTCCTCCCGACTTATCTTTTGTTGTATAGGCATGCCTATATATATCTATATAATTTATTTATTTTACAGATTTTGAAAATATACTAGCATATATATATATATATTACAAGTTAGAATCTATTTGTTTATATTAAGATGTACTAGTTGTAGACAGGTTAGCTTATGATATTTATATTGTCAGTTTTATATGTTAGTATTATAAGGAATCTATATAGACTTATATAGGCCGTGTTTGTAGCATGTAGTATGTTATATATATGTATATGTTACCAAATATAGTATATAGATTTATATAGGTTATGTCAGTTTTATACCAGCTTTTATATTTATTGATTTCAAAGTATACACACACACACACACATATATATATATATATATACACCACTGTTTCATCTACAGCTTAGTATATTTAGTTATAATATGTAAATTTTTATGTTATGGTTCTATATACACTAATGTTTATATTTATATGCTTATATGCCAGTATATATATGAGTTTTATATATATAGCAAGTTTTATTGTTATAATATATAAGGTTATAAAAGTTATATAAATAGTTACAATATATATATATAAAGAAATTTTGTATTTACTGTACACATACGTTTATAGTTTATTGTCTAAATTTGAGGTATTTAAAATATAAATATGGTTATGTTGTACTGAGAAATATGTATGTAACATAGTATGTTAGCATCTTTAATATATATATGATAGATTATATTTTTTCAATGAACAGAACATAATATATATGAGTATCGTACATTAGATAAGTGTATGCATATAGGTATATGTCTGCCTATATATTACTTATGCATATATTTTAATTTACACTTGATACTTTTAATACAAATGATTTTATGCATATATATGTATGGTTTATAATTTGAATATGGAGAAAGTATACGTTTTTATGTAAATTTATAGATGTGTCCTTTTAAATATGTATTTTAAATTGAATTTTTGGTTTAAGAAAATAATATAATAAAAATAATATATATTTCGTTTAAGTCTACATCAAGTTGATTCTGATTATTTCGTCAATTTCTTATTTATCAGCTTGTCCATCAAACTCGAGTCATCGTGCTTTACTTCGAAATTCAAGCTTAGATCCATAACTCATTCCATTGTCTTTTATCTATAGCCTCGAAAGGTGAGTAATCACTCACGATTAATTTTCTTATATTTATTAAATTTGATTTCAATTGAAACGATAATTGAAATATGCTGCTATTAGTTATTTACATTGTTATTTATGTGTTGTTATCTGTATCTATTCACCTGTGACATCTGACACCATTATTTGTTATTTATATTGATGATATATGCATGTTATATTTTTATCATATCTGTTATCATTCTGCAAGTTCCCTATTAGTACAGAATTCACTATGGGTTGAAATGATACATACCCGAGCGATTTGTAGAATAGGAGAAAATCGTTATGGGTTGAAATGATAGACCCAAGTGATTTTCATTGAATTAAATTTGGGATTGCGGCTTGAAATGATATATACCCGTATGTATATTTAAATTACGGATTGAAATGATAAATATCTGTATCACTTGACCATAGGATAGAAAATTATATACAGACACCGTTGGTCTATATATAAATATTTTAAAAATGATTTCTATGGGTTTTGGAAAGAAATATATGATTTTATAAAATATTGATTTACGTATTATATTAATGTTATTTTATGTATAGTAAAATTCTTGATTTTAAGCTATGTTTAAATTTATTTTAATATAGAATAAGTTTAATAATAAAGTTTGATTTTTATTAAAATATAATATGGTTAAATATTTATTTAAATTTATATTTTTATATAGAGTTTATAAAGATTTAAATAAATTAAGAGCGGAAGATAAATGTGAAATTGATTTGAAATTTACAAAATTTGAGATTTTAAAGGATAAGATTTTATAACATGATTTTTTAGTTTAAGGTGACTTAAATGAATATATAGGGTTTAAATAGATTGAAGGAATATTCAGTAATTTGACGTTTAAAAGCTTTATTTAAATGATATTGGATTTATTAAGTAAATATTTCAAAACTAAATAATAGTAAATTGAATTTGATATATATGGAATTATCAAAAAAAATTATTCTGGAAATTCTGGATTATTTAAAACTTTGAAATGTATGGAAATTGAAATGGTTTATTTGAGGTTCAAAATCTGTATTTGAAATAGATATAAATTGAAGTGGTTTATTGAGAACTGAATTGAGCTGAAATTTATGAATTGAGGTTTGATTTAAACTAAACCTTTGGATTCAAATTGATTTGAATCAATTTGTGAAGTTTGAGGAAATTGGGCAAGGCCAGCCGGTTTTTAAAGTGGACCGTCCACTTTTTATTACAACAAGTAATAAATACATAGAGTACAGGAGATAGGCCCATTTCCTAGCTACTAAATAGAACCACTAAAATAGCTAATAGAACTGGAGTTAGACAAATATGCCTAAAATACAGAAACATCACGCAGGGTGCATATGACTTCATGCTGCACAAGGCAGACACAAGAGAAATAGCATTATTGCTTAACAAGTTGCACAAGGCAATCACACTTGAGGACTCCAAAACACAAACCATTATAATACAGTACAGACACTCGCTGTCAAAAGCACAGAACAAACAAGAACAATTACATCAACAACTAAAATACCAAGCTAAGTGGACAACCAAGCCACCATCAGCAATGCAAGGATGTCACCAAAATGAACCAAAATATCACAAAAACCAAAGCGGGCACAACCAAGAGGACAATAACTCACATACCTAATGCCACAGTCACCAACTTGAACAACTCCATGCTGCAAGCAGTCCCATAGGAGCAGAAAACCAAGGCAACAGACAAGGGTACACAAACCAGAACCACGTAGATCGAACAACCAAAGCAAACCCGAAAAGAAAGACATGCCAAACATACACTCCAAACATAACCGTATTGCAAAAATAGAGGGAAAATGCCAAACAAAAACTCCAAACACAAAGCAAGGACAATTAAATAACCAACAGTGCCAAATTATCAGCACAAAGCGACACCGGAGCCCAACCAACAAACCACCATCCACATGGCACCCCGCCATGCACCACCCGATAGCACAACAGCATGCAGAACCCCTAGCTTGTTGAGCAAAGCTCATACCGTATCCAAAGAGCAACTCAAAGAAAAGACTGTAAACACAGCGATAGGCGATTGGAGAGACTTGGGAAGCATAGGAAGGTTCAAAGAGAACAGATGAAGCAATGGGAAGGGGAGAAACGAGGAGGCGCAAAGTCCCAAACAACGACAACCAAGACCAGTTAAAGCAAAAGCACAAAAACATGAACCACCAAGGAAAGAGTAAAAAAGACAAAGCTGGGGTGGATCTGGAAAGGTGACGCCAAAACTGGAAGCGAGGAAACAAGTTGTAGGAAGAAGGTGGGTTAGGGGCAACCGAACGCAATAAAAAGGATGATGCAGCAACGAGGAAAGCTAGGTTAAGGGAGAGGAGAAGATTGAAGTGCGAGAGGAAGGGAATGGTTTGGGCGATTCAAGGAGAAGGAAGATAAAAAGAAGGAGGCGGCTGAAGGGGGAAACCTAGTCCCCATTAATGCATCATATTTCTATCCAAGTTTGAGGAAATTATTTTATTTTATAAGTAATATTAAATTTAAAACTATTTATATAAACTATTTTAATATACTAACTATTTTATTATAAACTATTTTAACTTATAACTCTTTTATATATAAACTATTTTACTTTCTAAACTATTTTATTATATATACTATTGTAATATCTAAACTGTTTAAGTGGTGGAAATTATGTTTTCAAAGTCATGAATTTCAAAGTATTATGTTTTGAAAGTATTATAATTTCAAGTGTTTGGTTTCAAAAGTGTTATAACTTTTAAGTACTATGACTTTGAAGTGGATATATTTGAAATGGAAATGATATCGTTTGATGTGGTTTTTGAAATGGCAATGTATTTTGGTTTTGAAGTATAAACTATTTTGAAATGACCACGGTGTTATAATAACGTTTGGTTGTTAAAGAGACCGGGATCAGAAGTTTTCGTACTCTCTGCCAATTCCGAAAACCACTTTAACAACTGTGTACGCGGTGGAGATACCAGAATGAAGTAGGATGGTGGCGACGTCCTATTGAGGTATATACGTGGACCCGACTCCCTTGAGCTGGCATAAGGTGGCTAAAATAGGAGAAATCGACGGGCTAATGAGGTGGCTCCTCTGATCGGACACACTCCTTCGTTACCATTCTATTACTTCGTGATTGATTGAGTGCACCTTTGATTTTTTGGGAGTGTGGCTTGAGGTGGGCGGTAGCTGTAGTTATGCGTTACCACCGATCCGGAAGTGCAATTGGTATATCTACCCTGACATTGCCTGGTTGTGCCGTGTCACCTACCCTAGCGTGCTTTACTACGAGTTTGATTTGTGTCGTACCTATGGAATATTTATGGTAGCCTCCCGATCTGGAGGTACAATGGTACTGTATAGACTATTGGTACTATAAAATGTGTTAAGGGGGATACAGGTAACGCCTTAACGCTATTTTCAAATTTATTATACTTTACTTTAGACATTACTATGATAGCGTATATTACTACATAGTAGATAGTTTAATGGATCCTTAGAGGATGGTTATCCCAAACATCCTTTGAGTTACTTGTATTTCAGTTGTTATTTCACTTGAGTTGGATTATTGATATAAGAATGTTAATCCTGACTCGAGTGTTTTTGTTTTGCATTACGCTCGGGTCAGACTGAGTGATATTACTTTTTATACTCACCTTTGAAATTGGAGCTTCGTTTGGAGATCCATCTACATCTTTTCAGCTTGCAGTTATTCAGTTGATTCCAGTGATGTATTCTGATCTTGTATTTGACTATTGTATTTGAAACTTCTATTGTAACTTATTTAACTCTGATATATATAGCAGCTTCATGAACTACTATTCATTTTGTGTCTGCTGCATATTGTATATTACTCTGTGTCTGTGATTTATTTATTTACTGTATATGCTTAGTTTTGCCAAATATAAATTAACAATCTGGTATTTTGAGAAATTCAAATCCGGCATGTGTGGATGCGAATGGTTGAAAATATCAAGCTGCTACATGTGGTATCAGATCTTTGATTTTAGGCAAAACTCAACATATAGAGTAGATTTAATTATAGAATCCCTTTTGTTCGAGCTTGAGTTCCTTTCTCTTTGACTCGGTTTCCTTTGAATTTTGGAACGTTCCCTTTGGTTCCAAAATCCATCTTTATCTCTCCCTGTTCGTGCTTCTTTATTTTGGAGTATCCAATAACTCCACTTCGAATGATCTCTATAATAACTCAACGGTTTCGCCAATCTTTGAATGATTTGTAAAGGGGTGAAACTCCTTTATAATAGGCACTGATTTACCGGAGGTTTCTGTATCCTCGGTTTACGATGCTATCTATCTCCTGCTATGCCTGAAATCTATCTTTTGCGATCGAATGTCGATTTGCCTCGGAATTCTACAACGATCTTATAATTGAAGTCACAACTGAACCGGTTAAGGTTACCCGTGATTTATATAAACTTATCCATCTTCCTATTTTGTTATTTAATTATCTTATCTTTGTTTCAAACCTATATTTGAATCAAAATTCTCTTTGATTTGAATCCATCAAATTTGAATCTCTATCCTTGCTTTGAAATCCATTCTTGTATCGTCGAGCGAGGAAGTGTATTTGTAAATTAATATTAAAAATGTTATATATAAATATATATATATATATATTGTGTTGCTTGAATAGTTGATGTTGATTTGGGTTTTTGATCGATTTGTCTGATCAACGCTATTGATAGGTTTTCCAAAACACTTGAACAGAGCAAACCGATACAATATTATTTTCAAATGATAAATGAAATAAAATTATATATATTTTATATGTATAAGTATAATTTTCTGAATTTTGATAGTTAATTGAATTGGTTGTTAAGAAATAATATTTGATTTTATATATAGCTTGTAGACCATTGGCTTTTGTCTCATATATATTATTGAACTATAAAACATGGTTATAAATTAAATTAGAAATTGAAATGAATTTAAATCAACAATTTGAGAATTTAATTTTCGGTGATTTCAAACTTTGGTTTGGGTTTTAAAAGGTATATTATTTAAAGTATTTTCCAATAGAAATCGTTTCCAAAGAATTTTTAAATACTTAAATTAGTGCTCTCCTATTTTTTCATTGGAAAATAATTTCGATGATGGCGGCTGCATCATCGACATTCAATTTCGAGTTTCAGAGTGGAGAGACCAATTCGTAGCTTTGCTATAGTTTTTCTTTGAAAATTAAATTGATTTGAATTCCTAAAATATGACTTGATTTATAAAATACATAAGTGTATGATTATAAATTTGATTTGATATATAGTGTGTGTACACACACACACACACACACATAGTTATCTTTAAATAGTTTGAAATGAAATCAGAAATTTAACTCTTAAATTTTAAATAATATTTAAACTTGAAATAATTGAATTGGGAAATTTTTATTTGTATAACATTCAATTGCATTCCAATATAATTTATCTTAATTATTTAAAAGTTAAATTATGTAGCTAATAATTTACAATATAAAATTTTGTTAAAGGAAATTATAAATAAATTTGAGTGGTTATAATAAGTGTAAATATGCTTAATATATGCGATTGGATATATTAAGTGGAATAAATTCAATAATAATTTAGAATAAAGAAAAATTTAATTTTTTTGAATAAAATGTGATTATAATAAATGACTATTCAAATTTATGATTTTAGAAATTGTTAATTAAAGATAATTAGATAATAAGATAATCAATTTAGAAGTCGTCAAGATTGATTTTAACTTAAACGAAATCAAATGGAGTGGAATCAATTATAGAGTATTAATTAATTTAAATTGAAATTTATATGGTTTTAAATTAATTATTTTATTTTGTATTTCAATCTACTTTCTTTCTGGTTGTTTCCATTCTCCTACGTCTTTCCTTTTCGGGGATGAAAAGTTTTGAGTGCGAGAGAGTGTAATGATCCGTAAATTTTATTGATTTTATAATATAATTAACTGAATTTTGTGAAATTTTAAAATAATAAAATTTTAAAATGTAAATTTAATATTTGGAATACATCTACCTTAACATAGGAAATGTTATATTTTCGTTAGACAATATTGAAGTTTATTTTCTTGTGTAATTCTATTACAATTCAAATCAATTAAAATTGATGATAATAAAATGGTTTTCAAACCTGAATATTTTTCTATAATAAATTTATAAATCATCATCTGAGTGAGACGTCATCTTTTGTTTCATCAAATTTGGACTTCTATTGCTCTGTTTATCTTATTTTTGGCATTTTTGTAGCATTTTTGGAACCCATTATTGACTTTTGATCGGATGATCATACCACTGAATCTTTTTACCGTTTTGATCATCATGTCGTGCTGATCTTCGTAGCTTATTCGTAAGTTTGTTTCAGTGTCCAGGATGCGGCGAAATGGCGAAGCGATTTACCGTATCGGTTCCGTAAATTGGCGTTTGGCTTTCCAGTAACCATTCATTTCTTTCCGTTTGTAAACCAACAGCCATTTGATATTAATGTTTTTGTGAATCCAAAAGTTGTTTTATTTCCCATTGGTTGATTTCCATTCTGGTTCGTAAATTTTGGTGTGGTCCTTTCCTCTCCTCTTTATTTCGGTTATGGGTTTAAAGTAATAAAACACATATGTGGTTCATAGGTTAATTATACAACCTGTCATTTTGCCTTGCCCTTTTCTTCCTCATCTTTCATTTTCACCTGCTCTCCAAAGCCATGCTCGACTTCAATTTCGGTCCCACCTTTCTCTCCACCGCAAGCCGACCCGACCTCGCTTGACTGCCGCAAACACCTCCAACTTCGGACCCGTACCCCTCCACTTCGGCTGCTCCTCGCTCCATGAGCAACGTCAACAAAATCTCCTCCCGTCCTCGGTCACCACGCATCCTTCCCATAGCCGGCCTGTCTCCTTTCTTCCTCTACCAGTTCATCTTCTCCGCTGTGCCGCTTCAAGTCTTGGACGAACCATCCTCAGCTTCTCCTCCCCTCATATCTTCTGTTGTATAGGTAGGTCTTTATATATCTATATAATTTATTTTGCACAGATCTTGAAAAAATACTAGCATATATATATATTACAAGTTAGAATATATTTGTTTATATTAAGATGTACCAGTTGTAGACATGCTAGTTTATGATATTTATATTGTCAGTTTTATATGTTAGTATTATAAGATATCTATATAGACTTATATAGGCTGTGTTTGTAGCATGTAGTACGTTATATATATATATATATATATATACATATATATATGTATATATGTATATATATGTATGTATGTATGTATGTATGTGTATGTATGTATATATATGTATAAAGTTTGTAAAAGAGATGATGTATTTGTTATATTGATTGCAGAAACTCAGTGTACAATGATTGTATAATATACACGCCTTTATATAGGCAAATGTTATAAAAGTGGGCTGCGGGTTGGCCCATACTAACAACCCGCATAAGATATTCAGTTGAAAAATTATAATACAAGTCTCTGTTGATATACCGCTTATTCACCCCCCTCGAACCCAAATTAGGTTTAGGGTTTGCGAGCGATTCTACAGATCCGCCGCTCCCTTGAAAAAATCTGAGAAAATTAAGCATTCGACTTTCCAGATCTACGGCGAACTTGAGAGATTTGTGAGTGATTCAACAGATGCGCAGCAAACTTGAAAGCTTTGAGAAAATCAAGTGAGACTAGAGATTCTGATAACTTCAATCTGAAGTCTTCGAGATTAAAGCATGATAATTTTTGTCCAAAGTGAGTGTCGGCGAGCTTGCTTTTGAGGCCAGGTTAAATTGCCGATTGTTGTAGGATTCAGTTGTTGATTGGGGAGCTTTAGGGATGTAAGTCTGAGTTTTTGACCTCAAATTACTATCAGCTTCATCAACGTTGAGCTCATGCCTGAAGCGAATAAAGCTCTGTCTCGATAGAGGCTTAGTTAGTATGTCAGCCTTCTGGTAAGTGGAAGGTATGTGGTTAACCCTTAATTCTCCTTTGATAACTTGCTCTCGTACAAAGTATGGATCCAGTTCTATGTGTTTCATACGAGAATGTAGAACTGGATTTACTGTAAGAGATATATCACTTTGATTATCACACCATATAGTGGCTTTGTTGTTGAAATTGACATGTAATTCACTTAAAAGTGATTTTACCCACATAATTTCGGCAGTAGTGCTTGCTATGCTTCGGTACTCCGCTTCAGTGCTAGACCTTGAAACTGTTTGCTGGTTTTTTGCACACCATGATATCAAATTGTTTCCTAAGAACACACAATAACCAGTGGTTGATTTTCTATCATCACGGTTGATTTTCTATCATCACAGTCTGTTGCCCAATCTGAATCTGAATAACCAGTGATGTGTAGTGATGAACACGATTGTAGAATTAGCCCTTGATTAATAGTTTCTTTGAGATATCTCAAAATTCTTTTTACGGCTTTCCAATGTTCATCTAGAGGTCTTTGCATGAATTGACTCACTTTATTAACACTATAGGCAATATCTGGTCTGGTTATAGTAACATACTGTAATGCACCCACTATACTTCTGTATTGCTTGTCATTCAGTATTGGATCACCTTTGTTTTTTGGGAGGTGTAATTTACTTGTCATTGGAGTGGGAAGGGGATTAGCCTTGTCCATCTTGGCTTTGACCAAAATATCATTGATGTATTTTTACTGATTGAGGCGAATTTCAGAATCTGACACTCTTTTAACCTCAATGCCTAAGAAGTAATTTAATTCTCCCAAGTCTTTAACTGAGAACTCTTCCCTTAAGCATTGTGTGATGTTATCAATCTCAGATTTGCTATTTCCTGTAATAATAAAATCATCCACATAAATTAGTATATATGTGATGGTATGATTAGAAATTTTAATAAACAAAGAGTTATCAGATTTGGTTTGATGGTAGCTGTGTCTGCATAAAGTAGTCTTTAATTTCTCAAACCAGACTGTAGGGGCTTGTTTGAGGCCATAGAGTGCTTTGTTAAGTTTGCACACAAGTTGTTCACTGCCACTCTTTGTGAATCCATATGGTTTCTCCAAGTAAACTTCTTCCTGCAATTCACCATTAAGAAAAGCATTATTCACATCTAGTTGTTGAATGGCCCAATTCTTATGCAAAGCAATAGTTAAAATTATTCTGATTGATGTTGGTTTCACAACAGGGGAAAATGTTTCATTAAAATCAAACCCATTTTGTTGTGAAAATCCCTTTGCCACCAATCTTGCTTTATGCTTAAGAATTGTGCCATCAGGATTTTTCTTAAACTTGTATGTCCACTTGCATCCTATAATGTTTTTATTTATAGGTCTTGGCACTAGATCCCAAGTGTTATTTTTTATTAAAGCATTATACTCCTCACTCATAGCAACCCTCCATTTGTTATCTGCAACTGCCTGTTGATATGTGGTAGGCTCCTTTGTATCTGATTCAATACTGAAGACTTTGGTTTAAATATACCACTTTTTGCCCTAATTATCATGTGGTGACCAGTGTTTGCAGGAACAGTGGACTGAGTTTCATCTGTATCAGTGGTTCTTTGCCGATTATCAGTGAGCTGCTGATCATTTGATACTTGGCATATATCATTCAAGTTGTTGTTGTTAGCTGCAGTGACTCTAGTTGAATCTTCATTCTGCCCATGACCTGGTTCACTTGTGAGCATTGTGTGTTGTGGGATGATGTCTCTCCTGACATGGTCTTCTTCATCATGAACTAGTATGATTATCTCTGGTGATGGAATTATAGGAGGTACAGAATGTTTGGCATTGTATATTTTTTTAGATGTCTTGATATCTGCATTGCTAAAAGGGAATTCATGCTCATTAAATATTACATGTCTTGATATATAAACCCTGCCATTACTATCAAGGCATTTGTAGCCTTTTTGATTTGTAGGGTAACCCAAGAATGTGCAAGGTGTAGACCTATAGTCTAGTTTATGTGAGTTATATGGTCTTATATAGGGAAAACACTGACATCCAAACATCTTTAGAGTTTAATAGTTTGGTTTGACCTTGGTCAGTACTTCTATTGGACTCTTGTATTTTAGCACTTTTGTGGGCAGTCTGTTAATTAAATAGACTGCAGTAGAAAAGGCATCTGGCCAGAATTTAAGTGGCATAGATGCTTGTGCTAACAAGGTCAGACCAGTCTCAACAATGTGTCGGTGTTTTCTCTCAATGAGACCATTTTGCTCAGATGTGTAAGGACAGGTGATTTTGTGTGTGATTCCTTTGTCTTGAAAATACCTTTTTAATGGTAAGAATTCCTTACCTCCATCTGTTTGCATAATTTTCACCTGATTATTTGTTTGCCTTTCAACATTTGTGATGAATTGTATCACTGCATTGTTAGTCTCAGATTTTGATTTTAGAAAGTAAATCCATACATGTCTAGAATAAGCATCAATAAAAGAAATATAATATTTGTAACCATAATCAGTACTAATTGGGGTAGGCCCCCAAAGATCAGCAGCAACTAGATCAAGTACATTCTTATACACAGTTTCTGAGTCTGGAAATGCAAGTTTATGACTTTTACCTAATTGACAGTATGTGCATATGTAAGAGTTGGGAATTTGTTTAACTAAAGTATTATCACATTCATTCAAAACATGTTTTACAACATTTATACTGGGATGTCCCAGTCTACAGTGCTATACATCAAAATTGTCACTGGATTTTTCAACATTACTAGATTCAATTATATGGCATGATCTGCTTTTGCACTCAGGTTTTCTTGTGCTTATGACATCAAATTTGTATAAGCCATTGTGTTCTCTACCCTGCAAAAGAACTTCATTAGTTAGATTATCTTTCACAACACAATATTTTGAATGAAATTAAAAATACACATTATTGTCTTTAGCGAATTGTGAAACACTCATCAACTTTTTTCTAATTAATGGTACCCTTAGTAAGTTCTTGAGATATAATTGCCTAGTACCATTAATACTTGCATTTCCAGTATGAGATATGTGTATTGACTTACCATCACCCAAATATAATAGATGTTTACCTTTGTATTCTCTATTTCCAAGATTTAGTTGATTCAAGTTGTTTGTCACATGATTAGTTGCTCCAGAATCTGGAAACCAGTTATCATCTTGAATGTCTTCAACCTTTGCTATGTTGTTGTTTGAACTTTCTGGCTTGGTTTCTTGCTGAATATTCACCAAATTAACACTGTGGTTTTGAGGTCTGGCATTGTTGTTGTTCTGTTGCACAGGAGTAAAATTAGCATCAAATCTAAAGTAGCATTTGTTTGCAGTGTGACCATACTTCTCGCATATTTGACATCTTGGTTTGTTGTTGTTATTATAGTTTGGTCTTCCACTTCTACCTCTGCCTCTGTTGGGTTGACCACCTCTGTAATATCCTGTTTGATTTCTGTTACTTTGACTTTTATCTGAATTCCGGCTTCTGTTGATTGATGCATAATTGACATTGCATTCCACATTCATAGGTTTCTTTAACTCTAATCTGCCTTCATGTGCAATTAACATTGACTGAACTGATTGAAGTGAGGGTAGTTTTTCGTTGGATGATATTATTGCTACAACAGCTTCATACTCCTCATCCAACCCACTCAAAATACACAATATCTGTTCTGTATCTGCTACTTTATGTCCAGCACATGCAAGTTGATCACAAATAGTTTTAGCTTTAGAAAGATAGTCTCTCATGTTGTCATTATCTTTCTTTAAGTTCTGCAATTGTCTTTTATATTGCATTATCCTTGCTGCAGATTGAGAGTTGAATATTTGTTCAATTGTGTGCCAAATCTCATGTGCTGTCTTGCAACCAACTAGCTGTGGCATGAGATTTGCACCAACTGAAGATAGTAGCCAAGAACTAATCAGGCTATCTTGTCTTTCATGAGTAATATAGTCTTTGTTACTGACTAGTTTTCCTTCATTATCTGTAGTGAATCTTGGTGGGGTGATTGAAGTGCCATACACGAATTCTTGCAAGCCATATCCTCTAATGGCTGTTTCGATCTGGAATTTCCATAACAGGAAATTGGATTCGTTCAACTGAATGGTGATGATCTGACTTTGGGGTTTAATAATGGATTTGATCAAGTCTTGAGTGTCATTTGATTGATCTTGGGTAGTTCTTGGCACTGAACTTTCTGACATAGCAACATTGCTGTTTTCATCAGCCATGGAGAGCAAATCTTTAAGATGATTGAAATCAAGATAGTGAAGAATAGAACTGGGTCAAGAAATGCAGTGTGAATCAAGAAGGTGCAACCAGTATTGGTTGGTGATGGAACTCTGACACCTATACTTCGGTAAGGCACAGTGGGTAAGAAAGAATGAATTCTTGAAAGTTCTGATGAGGCAGGTGCAGCCGATGATGGATCAGTGATGAGATTTCTCTGAGATCCTTCCTCTTGGAACGACACTTGAATCATATGATGAACAACTCTCTCTCAAATGATGAAATCTCTTCTGATGAGAGAATCTGCTGTTAAGCAGTTTTGATAAACTTGATTTGCTCTGATACAAAGATAAAGTTTGTAAAAGAGATGACGTATTTGTTATATTGATTGCAGAAACTCAGTGTACAATGATTGTATAATATACACGCCTTTATATAGGCAAATGTTATAAAAGTGGGCTGCGGGTTGGCCCATACTAACAACCCGCATAAGATATTCAGTTGAACAAATATAATACAAGTCTCCGTTGATATATCGCTTATTTATATGTATATGTATGTTCCCAAATATAGTATATAGATTTATATAGGCCATGTTAGTTTTATACCAGCTTTTGTATTTACTGATTTTAAAGTATAATATATATATACACACACACACACAACTGTTTCGTCCACAGCTTAGTACATTTAGTTATAATCTGTAAATGTTTATATTACAGTTCTATATACACTATATGTTTATATATATATATATATATATATATATATATATATATATATATATATTAGCTTATATGCCAGTATATATATGGATAAACAATGATAATTAAGATTTTGCAAGGTATAACTTGGACTTGTAGGAATTCATATGTGGATTGTGCTTGTACTAACATGTTAATTTGTTAAATGCTTACATTATATTAAATTATGTGCCAAAATGATAGCTGTAATATTTGTATTTCCTTTTTGGGTTCACAATAGGATGAAATTAGTCAAGTTTGCAATAGTATCAAAAACTATCAGGCGACATGTATGCCTATGAATTGATTAGTCTATTTACTTAAATAAGGTTTCAAGGTTAACCATTCTCATAATTTGGTGCATCTGTTTTTCTAGCCCATTCATTGAAAATCATGAATTAAGAGTCAAAACAACCATATCCATATGTTTCCACTATACATAGTTTCCTGATTCTTTGAAATTATAAATGTACTTATACTTGAAATCTCTATGACATAGAAAATCTAATGAAACTCCAATTGGATTGTAAAGATGCTTTGGTTAAGAAACATGATGTAAAAGCAAGAAGTTTTTTCTTGAAATAGTAAAAGAAATTGGCCCAAGACCCTGTTACAATAACTGACTAGATAAGCAGGTAAGCTGTCATCTAAATCAAATATGTCTGCTACTAAAGCCTAAAACAACACTGCCGCTTGCTAATTCGCAACTCGCTCAAAAGAAAACTGTAGATATATCGAGAAGAAAAAATGGAGGATGAAGGATGATTCTCTATATTTCTCTAAAATAAAATGAGCTCCAGCTTCAAGGAGGCTTCTAAGGCTCCTTCATAATCTTTAGATTAGCATAAGAATCCATATCCAAGCGATTAACTTTGAGATGTTGAGAATTATCAGAAGAATACTTCTCTATCTTCGAAAAATTATGGCTTTCCTTTAGATCCATGCTTATCTCTTTGTAATTGGAAGGATAAAAGGAGTTGGTGTCTATTTGTTTCACTTGAGCTTTTGAATTGCTACTCTCGCCTCTACACCAGACAGATTAGTGATGCACTTGATTATTCGGCATGCTTTTGTAGAAATTTTCTCCAAATCTTCGATTATTAATTTTCATATGTATAAAATTCATCCTCTTGCAAAGATTGTAGCTTCACGGAAACACTACTGGAAGAGCGGTAGCTCCAATTATCTGCAATAGGTAAAGAGCAAAAATTATTCTTTGTGATTTCTATTGCAGTATGTTTTGAAATTAACCATATTATGTTTACGTCCCTTGTAGTTATCCATCATGTAAGCAGTGTTGGAGTGGCCGTCTGCAAGAAGGTAGCCTATGGAGAAGTTGTCTCTGCTTAGAGCTGGTTCCTTTGACCTAATTTTTTTTTGTGTTGAAGGCTAAAACCAGATGATCCTCCTCGGGGAATATCAGTAATATATTTCCCTCTTTATAAGAAACCTTCAACCCTATCCCTATAATCATCCAGATTTTTGCTATCTGAGTATGTTGAATCAGAAAAGTCTTGTTGTTTGTTTGATTTTTTGTTGATAATCATATATTCTAAGTAGATAATTTTCCATAATTGAATGTTGCTGTTTTCTTTATTGTGATGATGTATTTGATTCCTTTTCCTCCAAACATGACAAACAACAATAGTTAACATTACTGAGGCTTTTCTAAAATCCTTTGACTCAGCTTTTAAATTGTTTTAGATACACTGTATTGTTTCTTTGATGCTTTGAATTGATTAACACCGATTGAACTTTAGAACCCTTTTGGCTATAAAACATATATGCTTTGAGTAAATACGATAAAAAAAACAAATGGTCTTCACTTTCAGCATCATTTTTTCAAAGTAGACACTTAGATACTACATTTTTAGTCCATTTGGCACACATGTCTTTAGTTGGTAGCTTATTAAGAAGAGCAAAGTAGGAGCAGTGAGACATTTTTGGCAATTTGATTTATTCCATATAACTTTATGTCAGTTGACCTCTATTTCTTCCCCCTTGATGAACTCCCATACTTTTTCAAAAGAGAAATAACCTTTTGTGTTTAATTTCCAGGCCCATACATCCTTCTGCAGAGTTTGATCTATATAAATTTTTTCAATTGTTGACTTAAATATAGAAGCAACTTGATGATTTTGTGTTTTCCAACATTGATTTTGAATAATGCATAGAAATTTTTCATTGGCCCTCCCTAAAAAATTTAAGTTGTTCCAACCAAGCATATTTGTCAATTAGTTCCCAAAATCCATGGATCAAACCATAAACTAGTTTGATTTCCAACTTTAAATTTTCTTTCCTACAGTTTTGTACCAGTTTCTCTACAGCAAAAAATGTTTTTCCAACTAAAAGAATGACAAGTTTCAAGACTTGTAGTCTAGAAATTTTTGTTTCTAAGATACTTTGCTCTCATCCACCTTGCCCATAGGATTTACCCTCAATAAATTTCTAAATAATTTAAGCTTGGATGATTCTCTTAAATCAATAATATTTCTTAAGCCCAAACCACCAGATTTCCTTGGTGTGCAAACTTTATCCCAAGCTATTTTATGTTCTTTTCCTTTCCAGATGAAGTTATCACACACTTTTTCTATTTTAGGAATTTCTTTTGCTGTAATATTATGAGATTGGATCCAATACATGATAATTGCAATGATGATAGTACGAATTTGCTCCAATCTACAAGCTAGAGATAGAATTTTGCCAGACCACCCTTCAAGTCTACTTTGAAAATTTTTAAACAACCATGTGCAATCTCTATCTTTGATCTGATTTATAAGTCGAGGCAAACCCAGATATTTGACTGCAGAACTTCCTTCCTTGAAGTTTAATATTCTTAGAATCTCCTCTTTATTTGAACAACTTTTGCTGAAATAAATTTTAGTTTTGCATTCTTTAACTTTCAAACTAGCATGTGCATCTTATTTTTCAAATATTTTCATAATTTTTCTGGCATTTTGAATATCTGCATTTGTAAATAATAGTAAATCATTAGCATGTAAAAGATCTGTAATTAAAGGCTTGACTCTGTTTATCGCTTTAATGTTCCCTTTAATTTGTTCGGTTTCAATAAGAATAGAAAAATATTCCATAACAATAGTGAATAGATAAGAGGATAATGCATCTACTTATCTAGTTCCCCTATTGCTATAAATTAAACCTTTAGGGGAGCCATTAACTAACAACGAGTATGTAACATTATTTATGCATTCTTTTATAAGTGCATAGAATTTTCCATTAAAGCCCATCTTTGCATCATGTGTATTATAAATTGCCTATTAATTTTATCAAAGTTTTTATGAAGGTCAATTTCAATACACATATGCTTTTTATTTTTAATGTTAAATTTTTTGATTAGCTCATGTGCAAGCATAGTATTCTCTACTATAAGTCTAACAGGTATAAAAGCACTATGATTTTCTAAGATTAAAAATTTCAGGAAAATTTTAATTTTGTTGCATAAAATATTAGATATGATTTTATAAATAAAGTTACAACAAGCAATGGGTCTATAATCTTCTAAACCATTGGGAATGTTAACCTTTGAAACCAAAGTCAAAAATTTATGATCGAAACTTTTTAAAATTTTCAAGATTTAAAAAATTCTGATATAACATTAGAAATAGAACTATTGATGTTAAGAAAATGAGTTTTATAAAATTTGGCTCCAAAACCATCAGGTCCGGGACTCTTATCATTATTAACATTAAAAATTATGTTTCTCATTTCCTCCAATCTAATGGAGAAAGAAGAATGTCTTGGCTATTTTCATTTAGCAAATATTTAGTGTTAACATTAGGAAAACTCTTAGTGTACTCATTAGAGTTAAATAAATTAGTAAAGTAATTAATGGCTTCCTTCTCTACATCTTTTACATCATTTAAAACATTCCCATTTGCATCAATCAGTTTTCCAGTATCATTTTTACTCTTCCTACTAGACATTCCAGCATAAAAAATTTACTAGCTTCATCTACATTGGTCAGCTAGTCAACTTTTGCTTTCTGCCTTAAGTTATCAGATTGCACTTGAAGGGAGGAAATTAGATAATTTTAAGCCAAAAAGAAATTGTTGACAATGTACCATCTGAGCAATCGTTGTCTAAATCATTTTGCAATCTCTCATATTCAACTCTAGCTAACTTGACCTCATTTTTATTACTATTGTTATTCCAACTTTTAAAATTCCCTTTAGAAATTTGTAAGAACTTATGAAATTAATAGTGAGCAATGCCTTGTATATTTATCGCTAAGATGTTTTTAATTACATTTAAATAATTCTCTTCAAAAATCCAATAATTCATAACCTAGAAAGAAACATGTTTCTTAATCAGATTACTATTATAAGAAACTATGAACTAGAGTGTGATCACTGGTAGCCTGAGGTAATGTGAAACACTTGTAATTTGGAAATATACTAATAAAATTCTGATTAATCAAAATTCTATCAAATTTGCAGTAAATATTCCAATATTCAACAGATTTCCAAGTGAATTTGTTCCCATATAAATAGCTTCCACTAAACTAGTCCTAAGCATGAAGTTATTCATAAATTCCAGTTTTTGAAAGGAAATGGGTTTTCCCCTCTTTTCTCAAATGCATGCATAATAGTATTAAAATCTCCCAAAATCAATTAAGAGTGATTAATATTTTTATTCAAAAGTTCAAGCCGTTTCCAAAGATTAAATCTCTCCTTTTTCAAATTTTGATGCATAAACAAAAGAGATAACAAGGTGAAACCACCTTTATTTATGAATGAACAATGGATGTATTGAAAATTGAAGCTTTTATTACATAAGTTCCAAATGTTAGCATTCCAAGGAAATAGGTTTAGCATTATCCATAGGATAAATCTGAAACTCAATCTCTCTCTGGAGTGGAAGACCGGTAACCTCAGAAAAGATATCCAGAAAATCTCTAGCTGTAATGACTGCGATTTTTCGTCCACGAAAGCCGACATTAATACGTCCACTGTATCAACTGCCGAGCAAACGAATGCCGAAAAACCGTACCGTTAGGGTTAAAGAAAAAGAAAAAGGTAGAAGAAGAGAGAAAAAGATAGAATAGAACAGAAAGAAAACAACAGAAAAACATCAGAATTTCACAATTCGCGGCGGAACAACATATAATAAATAAATGAATAATCTTTAAACAAAGAACTATATCAGTTATTACATTACATTACATTTCATTACATCAGAGTGTACAACAATAAACTACAACAAACAGCGGAAAAGTAATATTATATACAGTAATAAGCCATGCCATCCAGCTTGCCTCCTGCAACTCCTGAATTCCAGAATATCCTGATAAACCTAACTCTTGACTGCCCGTGTGGAAATTTGTGGGCACCCAGAGTTTAGGAAGGAAAACAATAAACTCCGAGCCAGTCATGTGACTGGTGTGAGAACTCAAAACAGTTTATCTATCTTTAAAATCAAAATAGAGTAATATTTTTTTTTGTCAATTTGCAATGCTTTTAAAAATGAGACTACCATAAGGCCTCTCGCACACACACACAATGCAAACGCAGAATCGAAGGAGATTTCTCCTTATGATAGTCAAAGATGCTTGATACGCATTAAAAAGAAACATTTGATATTATTACTAGTGTATAGTATAGAAAACAATTTCGAAAGTAGAATATAAATCTTAGCCAGCATAGGCATTCCGCACTTATGCCTACTATAGCTACCATCCAAACAGTGGGGCGCCACCATAAGTGAATGATAGGTTCTACAACTAAAACCGTACAAGATCGTATTGTTTCTTTGGATTTCCAAAAAATGGTCAGGCCAAGGAACTTCCCATTGCCACATGGAAACGCCTCTGGAATGACGTCCCGAGAACCAAACCGGATCTCTGCCAACACAAGGCCGGGTTACCCCTACCTGGGTAACTACTGACACGAATACGTCATCTCCCGATCGTAACCGATCTATCCGAGGATCCTCGATTTCCAACAACCACAAAATTTGCAGCAACAACATAGGTTAAATATCTGGGCTCCATACCATGATACCACCTCTATCCAGAAGGAATGACATACACTAAAGGGGTGCTACCCCCTAATAGCCTTGCTGCATCCTTCCTGTTTTGACAATTTCCGGGGTGTGAGGTCCGACGAAGTCTCGTCCACAAAGCCAAGCTTTATACAAAAGCTGTGCTTTGGGTCAACAAATGATCATAGAAATGATCACCAAGATAAATGACCAAATAAATGATCCTATCACAAATGATCAAACAATGATCATTTCACAGCAACACTCAGCATGCCACACTACCAAATTGTGAGTATATCACTAATAACCTTCAACTATATAACCTCTAAGCTCGTACGTCTCAGAGAAGGGTGTTAAGCTAAGAGAATAAATTCTCCACCACCAACAGAAATATATTTGAAGGAAATCAACTTTATATCTCAACTTGTAATGTCAGACATACAATCCATACAAGTCTGTTCCGGGATCGAACAGAACCGAAGGCACTTACGAAGAATTCCTTGCAATCCGGATATTCACTAATCACGACCGGACTTCCCGTCACTAAGGGTGATAAAACCTCTGTATCGGAGATCAACCAATGTAGAGTAACTCGACGGTAATCCATCCGTTTTCACAAATACCCGGTCTTCAACACCGGTCATCAAATGCAATCCATAACGACGTATCACATACTCGGAGTGGGTTATACGACCCCAAGGTCCTTTCCCGGCTAACCCGAATAGTGAGCGCTTATTCAAAAATAAGTGTGGCATTCATATTCAAGCAAATCACAACAAATACCATTTAAAGGTAAATATTGATAGTCGGATTATTTAACTATCAAAAGGCATGCTCAACATCACCAAATTCCAAATAATTTCCCAAATTATTTACTTTCCAAAATATCTTTACTAGATATATAATTTTCCACACTTCAACCATTTGAAAACAAATTTTCAAATCAATTTCCTTAATCGGAAACACTTCCAATTATTTATCCATTTAAATTTAAAATGGTTCATTTAAATAAATCAAATAAATCCTTACCGATTTATTTTATATTTACGTTCCAAATCCGTAAATTTATTCCCCCAGTTCAAAAATAAATCAACGTTTATTTTTAAACAAATTCCCCTTTCTTTTATAAATTCCCTAGTGAATTTACAATTCCAAAATATCTATGAATATACAATTTCCCAATTGATTTCTAATATTCATTTTCAATTTATCTTTAAAAGATAAAGTCCTAAAATATTCAGTTCATATTGGAAAACATTTCCATACTTATTAAATAATAAGTAATTCACAAATCCATTCATTTTCAACACTTGGAAAATCTTCAATATACTTAATATCGAAATTAAGTATATATTTTATTCTTTAAGGAAAACATTCACTTAAACACATTTGTTTGGGCTAAAACGAATGTTGCGTAAAACATCGTTACGACAACCCAAAATCACTAGTATAGGGATTCGAAATTAAAATAGATATATAAATCCCAATACTATACAAAATATTTCCTTTCGGAAACCATTTACTATAACAACAGTGTTATAGTCCACAATTTCCTTCTATTCCTCGAAAACGTCTATTTCAACAATGAATGTTGAAATCTATGTTTTCGATGTTTACACCTCTTACAACATCGTTAAAACGATTAACTTCATTTTATAATATTCATTTTCCCAAGCATATCCATTTTATTTGATAATATATTCACTGTCCAAAATCGTGAATATACTTCCTTAACTAATTTCAACTTTCCATATATCAAATTCCATTGATTTCGAATTTATAAACAATGTCTATAAATTCCATTTCTATTTATAAGCTTCGTTTTATAAATCTCCTTTATAAATCCAACTTAATTTATATAATCAATTATGTACCAAAAGTCCATATTATAAGTTAAATGCTTATAATCCATTTATTTACAAAATTGTTCTTTTAAAACTTCACAAATTATAAATCTTATTACCTATAAGATTTCATTTATAACCCTATTTTCATCATTAATAGAACTCCTTTTAAAATTCTATTATTTCGATTTATAAAATATAAATTTTATAAATCTCAACTATAAACCATTTTTGCTTCATCAAAGATTTCAATTTAAATGCAAAAATCCGATTTATAAGTTAATTCCTTAAAATCTTTTGTCTTACAGCATCTATTCATTTTATAACTTCACAATTCATAAATCTATAAATTTTCATTCGATCATGAATCCATTTATACTTCATTTTAACACTTATAAAGACTCGTTTTATAATTTCAATATTTTTAATTTTAAAATATCAAATTTATACATCTTTTATATAAACCATTTATAAAAATTCAAAAAAAAATCTCAATTTAAATAAACCAATCCTTTTAATAATTTACAAGGCGTTATTTAAAACTTATATAACTCCAAAATTTTACTTAAGTGTTATTTTCCAAAAATATAACTTTTATAACAATAAACTTATAACGTTTATTTATTTTAACAATTCAAGATTAAATAAAACGTATACTTTCAAAAATCACTTAAAATCCTTTTAAAATCAAAATCGTTATTTTTAAACTAAAAATAATGGATCCGATGATGCAACACATCAAATAGTCAATCACGACTTTCAAACATCATATATCGATATGATAATCAATCAAATATCACAATATATATAAATAAATAAATACAGTTGAGGAATCCAGTTGGATCCCTCCAACCTGTTTCCCTGCATCCACAGACATTAGCACAATACCAATCCCGTTTCAAGACGGGATATCGCGGTATATGAGATTTATAAAATATTATTCGCTTAATAGGCGGCGCAATAGGGTCTCATCCGCTATACAATGCGGGAAATCAACAACTCCAATATATACATATGCCAATATATATATATTGCTATATATAGATATATCCTACTATATCTAATATCACAACCAAACAGCAATCAATAACTGCAATCCAAATTTTCAATTTGAGTGAGAAGATCTTACCTTTGCTTTTTATTTTGCAATCCATTTCCATCTTGACTCGATTTCCTTTTTTTATACCTATTTAATTATTTATACAATTCATTAATATTCAAATTAATCGAATAATCAATTACCGTTTAATAGTTTAATTAGCTGATAGTTTTATTTAAACCAATTTCTTTTTATAACTTCTATATTAAATTTAACAAATTTAATTATCCATGATTTATTTTAAACAAACAAATATAAATTTTTAAACTGATTCCCTTTTAAAATAAATTTATTTAACTACGATAAAATCTAAACTAAATTTCCTTTAGTAAATTATATTTAATACCGATAATTAAATGAACCATTTATACAAATTAATTCTACTAGTCGAAAAAAAAACAAATTTCCATTTATATTTCTAATTTTAACTAATTCCTTCTTTCTTTCCTGGTTTACTATATATATACATTTTTAAAGTAAAACTTACTTACTGTAAATTTTATACAAACTGAAAATTTCTAAACTCTATATATTTTCTTCTACTTGCTTCTGAATATATCTGCATATTTGATTTTACAAGCTTCTGAATTTTTTTAAAAATTCTAATCTAACACCTAATTTTAAACAAGCTACAAACATTACCTAATTGCCTTGCACGAAGAAGCCGATGCAGCCATCTCGAAATTGCCGCCACGCTCGACTGGAAACCCTAGTCGCGTGCCACCATCTTCTTCACGCGAACGCCATCGCGAAGTCCTCCCTTCCAGACGTCACCGCTCCACCGAGAACGCGTCGCTATGCCCAAAACCATGCCCTTTGTCGAATCAAAATCGCCACCATCTGCTCGCGGCCTAACACTGATGCACGCGATGAAACCACCACTGCTTCGAGCTTGCCCTAGTTTTCGACATCAAGTCGACCGCCATTAAATTTGAATTTGACTTCGTGAGGCAAAAGGGAGAAAGGGCTTGCGTGAAGGCGACTCGATCACCTTCAGATTTCCAACGTTCCCTTTTTTTTCTCTACGGCCATTAATTTTATTGAAGAGGGATGGATTTTTAAAATGTGAAAGAGCCAGGCTTGCACAATTTCTATATCGTGAATTTAGGCGTGATCCTAGGCGTGATTAAAGGAGATAACGTGGTGTCTGTTGACAAAATTTAATATTAAAATTTAAATCGAATTCGATTTAATTTCAACGCGTTTACTCACCGTGTGCTCACATAGCAACTCCGAAAAATACGAAATTTGAAATCCGGTAATAATTCAATATTTCGGACCCAATGGAACTGGTTTCGTCGAATTCTGAGACTGTGTGAAAAATGACTATTTTTAAATATCGATTCAAACGATATATTTTTAAAACTGATCAATTCACTTTCAAATTCAATTCTGAAACTTCTATTATCTTTAGTATTATCAATATGAATTTTACAAGCCTTTGAAATATTTTTAATCAGCTTAAAATTGAAGATTCAAATTTATATTCAACTTCCAATAGATTAAATTCTATAATTTAATCGCCAATTTCAAAGTTATATTGAAAATTCAATTCAAACCATCATTCAAATATTTAATATTAATTAAATATTTCATTTTTCAAATGTTCAAAAATTCTGGGTCGTTACAATTTTCCCCCCTTAAAAGAATTTCGTCCCGAAATTACAAGTTAGGAAGAAATGGTCCTTAACTCATCTACTATTTTTCACAATCCAAATAATTTTATCAAGTTACTAGCCTAAATCTTTTATTAAAGATCCATTATCATTTCTACTAGCTTTCCTACTTCAATTATAAGTTTCAACCAACATTGTTTCCCTAACAATTTAAATTTAAATTTAAATCAAATTTCAAACTTTCAAATTTTCTCAAAAATTTTCTAACACCCTAAATTTTCGAAAAATTTCGCCAGCGTCTCCCTTGCGCGGCTAGCTCGGTACAACTACAAAATGGCACCACGGCCCCTCAAAATCAAAAAAAGAAAAGAGAAAGCCAAGTGGCTGGAGAAGAAAATCACCAAATTTCATACTGAAATTGAAATACGTACCTTTTTGTCGAGCAATTCAATTTTATCTTTGAAATCAAAATTCCAATTCCTTTATACACCTGTATATCCTACTAACAGTAGTATCCATAATATCCAATAACAATATTCAAACCATTTTGCTAATTCTATTACAAAATTTTCAATATATACTTCTTATACATCTTAACTTTGCTAGTGAAGTTATATATTCAATTTCAATCAACTTTGCATTTCAATTTCATTTCAATTCAATTCACAATTTCAACTTCCAATAACATTAGCTTTTGATGAATTTAAACTTACATCCATTATTTCATATCAATTATTTACATTTAATTAATTAACATTCAATCCATTTATCAACTCAATTGCTAATTCCTTTAACAATATAAAGTTGAATTTCATTCATATAACTCAAGTTCAAATTCTTAATGACTTCACTTCATTAATTCACTTATTAATCTACTTCGATACCAAAATTAACTTTATTCAACTTCACTTAAGTTATATTCCATCATTTCCCATTCTATAAGTTATACAACTTATTTATTAACTTCCAAATCCATTAACTTATCCAAAGCTAAATTTATTATTCATATTATAAGTTCAAAAAACATTTCACTTATATTCATCAATTACAACTTGGATTTTAATTGATTCGTTTATACTTCCTTTAATTTAACTCCATCCTTTAAGTTAAATTTATTCTATTAAAACTCAAATTGTATAAGTTATCAACTCATTTATCATTCCCATAAATATTTTAAATAGGATTCCAGAGTCTTTTCAACCTTTCAAAACCAATTTTGAAATCAATTCAATTTCCCTTTTGAATTTCAAAACCCAAATCCAAATTTTCCAAACAACTTTCATTTAAAATAATCTGGCAGCAATTGCCTCTTTTGGAAACCCGAAAATGAATTCTAATGATGTGGACATCATCATCAGGATTATTTTCCGGTGACCGAAAAGAGTTTAGAGCTTTAATTTCTCCAAAACAATTTTCCAAATTATCAAATCCTTTCAAAATACTTCTCTGGAATTTTGTTTTTAGATTATAAATCACATTTATAAGTCTTTTACTTATATAATTTCACTTCTTATATATAAGATTATTTCACAAGTGTAAATCATTTTAATTATAACTCCATACTTATAATTCAATTGCTGATACGATTATTCTGTAAAAATTGTTATTTTTATTCAACAACCAAACAATCAATTCATATACACTTTAATAATTCTAAAAAATTATCTTTTATATATAAAATATAATCAAGGTAAAATTATTTCATTTACCCAATTTTAAAACAATACCGTGTCGAATTGTTCTGTACAAGTGTTTATAAACCCCTTCGGCATAGTTGTACAGACCGTGCTGACGAAGGTTCATATGCCACTCAACAAACCAATCATCACAATATAAAACAATTTTATATTCACTAACAAATACGCTCTCATAGCTATTATTACACTCAAACTCATTCTAGAGTACTACTGCCTCTATCTCTAATGCGTAATACCCAACAGAGCCATGGTTGTCGCTTAACCATAAGCTCTGATACCAAATGTAACGATTGCGATTTTTCGTCCACGAATGCCGACATTAATACGTCCACTGTATCAACTGCCGAGCAAACGAATGCCGGAAAAGCGTACCGTTAGGGTTAAAGAAAAAGAAAAAGGTAGAAGAAGAGAGAAAAAGATAGAATAGAACAGAAAGAAAACAACAGAAAAACATCAGAATTTCATAATTCGCGGCGGAACAACATATAATAAATAAATGAATAATCTTTAAACAAAGAACTATATCAGTTATTACATTACATTACATTTCATTACATCAGAGTGTACAACAACAAACTACAACAAACAGCGGAAAAGAAATACTATATATAGTAATAAGCCATGCCATCCAGCTTGCCTCCTGCAACTCCTGAATTCCAGAATATCCTGATAAACCTAACTCTTGACTGCCCATGTGGAAATTTGTGGGCACCCAGAGTTTAGGAAGGAAAACAATAAACTCCGAGTCAGTCATGTGACTGGTGTGAGAACTCAAAACAGTTTATCTATCTTTAAAATCAAAATAGAGTAAATTTTTTTTTGTCAATTCGCAATGCTTTTAAAAATGAGACTACCATAAGGCCTCCAGCACACACACACAATGCAAACGCAGAATCGGAGGAGATTTCTCCTTATGATAGTCAAAGATGCTTGATACGCATTAAAAAGAAACATTTGATATTATTACTAGTGTATAGTATAGAAAACAATTTCGAAAGTAGAATATAAATCTTAGCCAGCATAGGCATTCCGCACTTATGCCTACTATAGCTACCATCCAAACAATGGGGCGCCACCATAAGTGAATGATAGGTTCTACAACTAAAACCGTACAAGATCGTATTGTTTCTTTGGATTTCCAACAAATGGTCGGGCCAAGGAACTTCCCATTGCCACATGGAAACGCCTCTGGAATGACATCCCGAGAACCAAACCGGATCTCTGCCAACACAAGGCCGGGTTACCCCTAACTGGGTAACTACTGACACGAATACGTCATCCCCCGATCGTAACCGATCTATCCGAGGATCCTCGATTTCCACCAACCACAAAATTTGCAGCAACAACATAGGTTAAATATCTGGGCTCCATACCATGATACCACCTCTATCCAGAAGGAATGACATACACTAAAGGGGTGCTACCCCCTAATAGCCTTGCTGCATCCTTCCTGTTTTGACAATTTCCGGGGTGTGAGGTCCGACGAAGTCTCGTCCACAAAGCCAAGCTTTATACAAAAGCTGTGCTTTGGGTCAACAAATGATCATAGAAATGATCACCAAGATAAATGACCAAATAAATGATCCTATCACAAATGATCAAACAATGATCATTTCACAGCAACACTCAGCATGCCACACTACCAAATTGTGAGTATATCACTAATAACCTTCAACTATATAACCTCTAAGCTCGTACGTCTCAGAGAAGGGTGTTAAGCTAAGAGAATAAATTCTCCACCACCAACAGAAATATATTTGAAGGAAATCAACTTTATATCTCAACTTGTAATGTCAGACATACAATCCATACAAGTCTGTTCCGGGATCGAACAGAACCGAAGGCACTTACAAAGAATTCCTTGCAATCCGGATATTCACTAATCACGACCGGACTTCCCGTCACTAAGGGTGATAAAACCTCTGTATCGGAGATCAACCAATGTAGAGTAACTCGACGGTAATCCATCCGTTTTCACAAATACCCGGTCTTCAACACCGGTCATCAAATGCAATCCATAACGACGTATCACATAATCGGAGTGGGTTATACGACCCCAAGGTCCTTTCCCGGCTAACCCGAATAGTGAGCGCTTATTCAAAAAAAAGTGTGGCATTCATATTCAAGAAAATCACAACAAATACCATTTAAAGGTAAATATTGATAGTCGGATTATTTAACTATCAAAAGGCATGCTCAACATCACCAAATTCCAAATAATTTCCCAAATTATTTACTTTCCAAAATATCTTTACTAGATATATAATTTTCCACACTTCAACCATTTAAAAACAAATTTTCAAATCAATTTCCTTAATCGGAAACACTTCCAATTATTTATCCATTTAAATTTAAAATGGTTCATTTAAATAAATCAAATAAATCCTTACCGATTTATTTTATATTTACGTTCCAAATCCGTAAATTTATTCCCCCAGTTCAAAAATAAATCAACGTTTATTTTTAAACAAATTCCCCTTTCTTTTATAAATTCCCTAGTGAATTTACAATTCCAAAATATCTATGAATATACAATTTCCCAATTGATTTCTAATATTCATTTTCAATTTATCTTTAAAAGATAAAGTCCCAAAATATTCAGTTCATATTGGAAAATATTTCCATACTTATTAAATAATAAGTAATTCACAAATCCATTCATTTTCAACACTTGGAAAATCTTCAATATACTTAATATCGAAATTAAGTATATATTTTATTCTTTAAGGAAAACATTCACTTAAACACATTTGTTTGGGCTAAAACGAATGTTGCGTAAAACATCGTTACGACAACCAAAAATCACTAGTATAGGGATTCGAAATTAAAATAGATTTATAAATCCCAATACTATACAAAATATTTCCTTTCGGAAACCATTTACTATAACAACAGTGTTATAGTCCACAATTTCCTTCTATTCCTCGAAAACGTCTATTTCAACAATGAATGTTGAAATCTATGTTTTCGATGTTTACACCTCTTACAACATCGTTAAAACGATTAACTTCATTTTATAATATTCATTTTTCCAAGCATATCCATTTTATTTGATAATATATTCACTTTTCAAAATCGTGAATATACTTCCTTAACTAATTTCAACTTTCCATATATCAAATTCCATTGATTTCGAATTTATAAACAATGTCTATAAATTCCATTTCTATTTATAATCTTCGTTTTATAAATCTCCTTTATAAATCCAACTTAATTTATATAATCAATTATATACCAAAAGTCCATATTATAACTTAAATGCTTATAATGCATTTATTTACAAAATCGTTCTTTTAAAACTTCACAAATTATAAATCTTATTACCTATAAGATTTCATTTATAACCCTATTTTCATCATTAATAGAACTCCTTTTAAAATTCTATTATTTCGATTTATAAAATATAAATTTTATAAATCTCAACTATAAACCATTTTTGCTTCATCAAAGATTTCAATTTAAATGAAAAAATCCGATTTATAAGTTAATTCCTTAAAATCTTTTGTCCTACAACATCTATTCATTTTATAAATTCACAATTCATAAATCTATAAATTTTCATTCGATCATGAATCCATTTATACTTCATTTTAACACTTATAAAGACTCGTTTTATAATTTCAATATTTTTAATTTTAAAATATCAAATTTATACATCTTTTATATAAACCATTTATAAAAATTCAAAAAAAATCTCAATTTAAATAAAACAATCCTTTTAATAATTTACAAGGCGTTATTTAAGACTTATATAACTCCAAAATTTTACTTAAGTGTTATTTTCCAAAAATATAACTTTTATAACAATAAGCTTATAACATTTATTTATTTTAACAATTCAAAATTAAATAAAACGTATACTTTCAAAAATCACTTAAAATCCTTTTAAAATCAAAATCGTTATTTTTAAACTAAAAATAATGGATCCGATGATGCAACACATCAAATAGTCAATTACGACTTTCAAACATCATATATCGATATGATAATCAATCAAATATCACAATTTATATAAATAAATAAATACGGTTGAGGAATCCAGTTGGATCCCTCCAACCTGTTTCCCTGCATCCACAGACATTAGCACAATACCAATCCCGTTTCAAGACGGGATATCGCGGTATATGGGATTTATAAAATATTATCCGCTTAATAGGCGGCACAATAGGGTCTCATCCGCTATACAATGCGGGAAATCAACAACTCCAATATATACATATGCCAATATATATATTTCTATATATAAATATATCCTACTATATCTAATATCACAACCAAACAGCAATCAATAACTGCAATCCAAATTTTCAATTTGAGTGAGAAGATCTCACTTTTGCTTTTTATTTTGCAATCCATTTCCATCTTGACTCGATTTCCTTGTTTTATACCTATTTAATTATTTATACAATTCATTAATATTCAAATTAATCGAATAATCAATTAACGTTTAATAGTTTAATTAGCTGATAGTTTTATTCAAACCAATTTCTTTTTATAACTTCTATATTAAATTTAACAAATTTAATTATCGATGATTTATTTTAAACAAACAAATATAAATTTTTAAACTGATTCCCTTTTAAAATAAATTTGTTTAACTACGATAAAATCTAAAACTAAATTTCCTTTAGTAAATTATTTTTAATACCGATAATTAAATGAACCGTTTATACAAATTAATTCTGCTAGTCGAAAAAAAAAACAAATTTCCATTTATATTTCTAATTTTAACTAATTCCTTCTTTCTTTCCTGGTTTACTATATATATACATTTTTAAAGTAAAAGTTACTTACTGTAAATTTTATACAAACTGAAAATTTCTAAACTATATATATTTTCTTCTATTTGCTTCTGAATATATTTGCATATTTGATTTTACAAGCTTTTGAATTTTTTTAAAAATTCTAATCTAACACCTAATTTTAAACAAGCTACAAACATTACCTAATTGCCTTGCACGAAGAAGCCAATGCAGCCATCTCGAAATTGCTTCCACGCTCGACTGGAAACCCTAGTCGCGTGCCACCATCTTCTTCACGCGAACGCCATTGCAAAGTCCTCCCTTCCAGACGTCACCGCTCCACCGAGAACGTGTAGCTATGCCTAAAACCATGCCCTTTGTCCAATCAAAATCGCCACCATCTGCTCGCGGCCCACCACTGATGCACGCAATGAAACCACAACTGCTTCGCGCGAGCTTGCCCTAGTTTTCGACATCAAGTCGATCGCCATTAAATTTGAATTTGATTTCGTGAGGCAAAAGGGAGAAAGGGCTTGCGTGAAGGCGACTCGATCACCTTCAGATTTCCAACGTTCCCCTTTTTTTCGGCTTTGGTTTTGAGGAGGAATGAATTTTGAACGAATCTTCATTTTTTATTTTTTTTATTTTTTTTATTTTTTTCTCTACGGCCATTAATTTTATTGAAGAGGGATGGATTTTTAAAATGTGGAAGAGCCAGGCTTGCACGATTTCTATATCGTGAATTTAGGCGTGATCCTAGGCGTGATTAAAGGAGATAACGTGGTGTTTGTGGGCAAAATTTAATATTAAAATTTAAATCGAATTCGATTTAATTTCAACGCGTTTACTCACCGTGTGCTCACATATCAACTCCGAAAAATACGAAATTTGAAATCCGGTAATAATTCAATATTTCGAACCCAATGGAACTGGTTTCTTCGTATTCTGAGACTGTGTGAAAAATGAATATTTTTAAATATCGATTCAAACGATATATTTTTAAAACTGATCAATTCACTTTCAAATTCAATTCTGAAGCTTCTATTATCTTCAGTATTATCAATATGAATTTTACAAGCCTTTGAAATATTTTTAATCAGCTTAAAATTGAAGATTCAAATTTATATTCAACTTCTAATAGATTAAATTCTATAATTTAATCGCCAATTTCAAAGTTATATTGAAAATTCAATTCAAACCATCATTCAAATATTTAAAATTAATTAAATATTTCATTTTTCAAATGTTCAAAAATTCTGGGTCGTTACACTAGCTATAGGCACTGAATCAAATTCGTGATGTGAAGGGTAATAAATATATGTAACTAAACATAAATAAACCTCTAAATCAAAGTAAACCTCTAGACTGCATCCACTACAAGTACCCAACCTAACAACCTTCGTATCACAGTCAAAAATCACCTTATACATCGTCATCTAATCCATGCCCAAAATGAAAAAAAACCATGGAAAATCCTAAAACAAAAGCATCACAATCGAACTCGACCCCCAAAATAAACAGTTTCAAACCTTTACATATCATAGAAAAATAAGCTAATCCTCCTATAGGGTTTGACACAACTATAGGGTTTGTGACTATGTTAGTGTCTAAGTGTAACTTTCCATAAGTCTACTCAAGATAAAAGAGTGTGATACCCCCATGTCAAATAAAGTACGAACAGGTAAATCAGATAAAGTTGACACACCTTCGATCACTACTTCATTCCTTTTATCCACGATTAGAGGCACATTCGAGATAGAACGGCATCTAGTGCGTATGTTGAAACCACTTAGGTAAAGGTCTTCTGATGTGCTGGACACTCCGCCTTATGTCTCGAATTAAATGCAGTTGTAACACTTAACCTTTGAACTTTCCGTATTTCACTCCCTCACAAAATGCCCCTTCCTACCACACTTCCAACACTACATCTCTTGCTTTTTGATCTTTCCCTTCGGTCCCATTCTGCCCTTGTGCTAGTTCTGCTGGTGCCTTTCCTCTTATCTTCTTAGGCTCACTTTTCATTTCTTCCTTGGAAACAACATTTAGTAAAGCCATTTCCACCAATCCCTCAAATATCGCATCCATGGGAATATAACTAAGGGTCAAATCCTGAAGTGGTTGATTCAGTCCCATTGCAAACTTTAGAGCCTTCTTATAATGGGTATTAATCAGCTCCATTCCAAGTTCATCACTTCAGCTTCAAGACTCATATGGAGTCATAAATTGGTGTTGTTTTTTAGCTTTGATTCTTGTTGCTTGCATTATTTGGAGATCGGCTAAGTATCCTATAATGGTAACTATGGATAAGTACTGATTCTTTGGACTTTATTTGAATTCTAGCTTCCAGATTTGCACTTCTAGACTTCTTATTATTTTATGGTCATTCAATGGTTCAGACTTGTCAAGATATTTCTTCGTTCAAAAGCTGGATAACACCATGAATGTGGTAAAGGAAGGAAAGAAATTGGATGTGGATATAAGAGAAAAGCTTTTTATGTTCCTTCGATCAATTAAAGATGTCTTCGTTTGGACACATGCAGATATGGTTGGGATTGATCCCACAATAATGGGCCTAATGTAGACTTGCCCCTATAGGGCAAAAGAAAAGACATTTTGATAAATCTAGTACAATTTCTGTAACGACCCACTATTTTAGACCATTCAAATCAACAATAAAACCACATAATTCTGACTTGAATAATTCAAAACAATAGATTGTAATATAATTTGGAGCAAATAAAATCAATCACATACACAGATAAATCAGAATAACTCGCAGCGGAGAATAAAACAATAGTAGTAGTTCATGAAGCTACCACAAATACAGTCTCAAACACAGTCTCAAAATAGTACAAAATACCATAGTCTGAAAAGTAAATACAATAGAAATCCTAGATACATAAATGTCCATTAGTACTTAAGCTGAACAGAAATACTGAATAAAAAGATATCAACTAGATAAATGATGATCTCTAGCAAATCTTAGCTCCAGAAGGTGAATTCCAAAGCTGAAATACTCAGGCTGACCCGAGCGTAAGAAAATAAACACAAACACTCTAGTCAGGACATACATACTTATACAATGTAAACCAACTCAAGTGAACCGTAATAAAATGCACAAGTAACTTAAAGGTTGCTTATGACCACCCATCCTTTAAGGATCCATTAAACTATTTACTATGTAGTAATATATGCTATTATAATAGTGTCTACAGTAAAATAAACTCACTTTAAAATAGCGTTAAGGCTTTACATTTTCCACATTAACACATACATAGTCCCAGTAGTCTATCTAGTATCATGGTCCCTTCGAATCGGAAAGCCACCAGAGGATACTCCACAGGCTATGAAACAAAACCAAAATCGTACAAGGCGTGCTAGGGTAGGTGACATAGTAGAACGAGGGAATGCCAGGGTAGATATACCAATTACGAATCCGGAATGGTGGTGATGCGTAGCAACCACTATTGCCCACCTCGAGCCATACTCCCAAAATCAAAGGTGTGCACCGTATCAATCGCAAAGTAATAGAATGGCATATGAAGAAGTGTGTCTGATAAGAGGAGCTACCTTACTGGCCGGATTCTCTCCTTTTTTAGCCACCTTATGCCAACTTACGGGATTCAGCTCTACGTACATACCTCAATAGAACATCGCCACCATCCTACTTCATTCTGGAATCTCCACCGCATGCATGATTGTTAAAGTGGTTTTCGGTATCGACAGAGAGTATGCCCATACCCGATCCCAATCTCTTTAACAACTAAACGTATTATTATCCATGGTTATAAATTTCAAAATAGTTTATATTTCATCTTAAAACATATTCATTTAAACCATTTAAATTCAATGTCAAATAATAATCGTTTCAAAGTTGTAGCTTTCCAAAGTTCATTCATTCAATTATAAAATTTCCAAAACATTGTAAATTTCAGCTACAACAGCACTTATAAAATGTTACGGTAAATAGAGCACTATTTCAAAAACCTTATCATTTTCAAAAACGGCAGCACTTATAAAGTGCTACGGCAGGTATTTTAGTATATTCAAAAACAGTTCAAATTCAGAAACTGCAGCACTTTAAAAATGCTAGTAGGTATATTTAGTATTGCAAAATAGTTCAAATTCAGAAACTGCAGCACTTCAGAAATGCTACTGTAGGTATATTTCGTATATTCAACACATAGTTCAAATTCAGAAATTGCAGCACTTCAAAAATGCTACTATAGGTATACTTACTATATTCAACACATAGTTCATTAAACCACAACATTTCTGAAACGCTACAATTTTCTGTTATACCCTTAAAAAACAATATATCTTCAACTTTTATCATTTTTAACTTACCAAGCTTATTTCACTTTTCAAATATTTTTTGGATATTACTTAACTTATAATTTTAATAAAATAACATTTTATTAATAAATATTCAATTTAAATAAAAATTCATTTGTTAAGTCGAATACTTTATAAATTGCTTATCTTTTATTTCAACAAATAACTTAATACTTTATTTAAAATACCCATTTCGTCAATAAAATATTCTTATCACTAAGTTAAGCTTAGAATTCCATTTGAACCCTAAATTTTCAACTATTAAGTCACATCAAAATTTACGTTTTAATCCTTAATTTGCTTATACGTTCTACTTATAGAAAATCACTATAACATTTATTTAAACCATTTAAATCTAACTTAAGTCAAAATGTCATATTTTTACGTTTGAAAATACTTAATAATTTTTTAGAAAATATTTAAAATTAACCGTGGGTCTATATATAATTTTCTCACCTAGGTCAAATGATACAAATATATATCATTTCAATCCGTAATTTAAAAAGGAAAAATCTAGGTTCTATCATTTTAAACCCGCAATCCCAAGTCAAATAAAATAAATAAAAATCGCTTGAGCCTATGATTTCAGCTCATAACGATTTTTCCCTATTCTAAAGTCCGTTCGGGTATGTATCACTTCAACCCATAGTGATTCTATTCTACAAGTGTAAAGACCCATAATTTCTGCCAATTAAAATTTGTATATTTAATTAATTTTAAATATTAATAAGTGAAATTTATAAGTCGAATAATTTTATCTCGAATATCTGGATTTAATTGAATAATTAAATCGATAATTTAATAGTTCAAAATACAGAAATAATTGGAAATTAGGTTAAATATGATTGAAATTGATTTGTAAAATTTTATTTTATCATATTGGTGTTAGAACGATATTTTAGAACTTTTAAAATCGAATTTAAAGTTGATTTGTGAAAATTGAATATTTTAATATTTAAATTGACGAGCTAAAATAGCCATTTTTCAAATGGTCTTGGATTTTAACGAAACCAGTTTCATCGAATCTATAATATGATATTATTGTATGATTTCAAATTTCGTGTTAATCGGATTTACCGTTTGTCCGGGGCAAGCTAGAACGCACAGAAATTTGATTAACCGATTTAATTTTAAATCGATCGTTTATTGTCGTAACTCACACAGATGATCGAATTAGCTTCCGAAACTTATTCCATTGTGTCTGGAACGCGGGGTAAAACCATAGAAATGCCGGTCACCACGTGAGATTTGGAGTTCGAAAAAATTCGGTGAATAGTGATTTTCGGTTGAAATTCTATATAAGGACCCTTATTCACAAATTTAATTAAAACCCTAGTTTCAAAGAGCCTGCCGCCATCCCCAAACTCGAAGGCCAGAAATCATTCCCCTTTTCTACCTCAATCTCTTTCAATCCATAAGCAATTACGCGAAATCATCAACTACAATATTGGAGAGAATTGCGAGAGCTTCAAATCCGTACGGTGGAGATCGTGTTTGAGTCGTTGTGGTGGCCAGAATCTGCTCACGTTCACCTAGGTTTGCGCACGAAATTCGAGGAGGAAATGGGGGCCGAGCTTGGTGCTGCCTTGGCCGTGGATAGAGCTCGAGCAGGCGAGCATGTTGGCGGTGTCTGATCGTCTTCAAGATGATGGAGGTGGTCGCTTTAATTCGAGATGTATGGGCGACTTTGGGTTCGTTTTATCTGGGAGTCGAACGCGCGTGAGAAGATGGAGGTAGCGGCCAAGATTGCAGGGGTTTGAAACGAACGGTGATGATGGATCTAGGTTTAAAAAATTAAATAAAATGTAAATTTAATTATATTATAATTCGTATAATGTTTAAAAGGCTGTAGCTTTTTGATACGAGGTCGAAAACGCACGAAACAAGTTGCGTTGGGTTCGTATGGACGAACACTACGCTGTGGAATTGGATTGGAATCGTTTGGAGCTAGTGAAAATTTCGGGTAAAATTAAACGCATATTTAATTTTATTCGAAATAAAACGCGGAAACTGAATTGAAAGCAAGGTGAGAACTTCTCACTCAATCGAATAGTTTCGATTTAAATTTTAAACAGTTAGATTTAAAATTTTTAATTGTATGTCTGGATGTTAAACTTATTATCTGTTATTGATTGAAATAGACATTATGCGCCGTTAGTAAGCAGATGTTATTTATTAAAAACATATACCGCGATAATTCCACCTTGAAGTGGAATTGGTATTATATATGTACTTGGAGTTGATTTCCCGCATTATATAGCGGATGAGACCCTATTGCGCCGCCTATTAAGCGGATAATATTTTATAAATCCTATATACCGCGATAATTCCGTACTGGAACGGAATTGGTACTGTGCTAATGTCTTTGGATGCAGGGAAACAGGTTGGAGGGATCCAACTGGATTCCTCACCAGTATTTATTTGATTACAGAAATTTTGATGTTTGTTGATTATCATATGATGATATATGATGTTTGTTGTCATGTTTGACTATTGGGTGTTTTTGCATCATCGGATCCATTTTTAAAGTTTAAAAACAACGATTTTGATTTTAAAAGAATTTTTAAAAAGATTTTTCAAAGTATACGTTTTATTAAAATTTTGAATTGATTCATTTTAAATAATTAAAACGTTATAAATTTTTATGTTATAAAAATTAAGATTTTTGTGAAATATAACCAAAAGGTGATTTTTAAAATAAATAGATTTATAAAATAGTTTAAATTTACATTTTTGAATTATTATAAAGAATGTATATAAAAGATTTCTAACATTGATATTTATAATATATATATATATATATATATATATATATATATTGTAACGACCCTAGAATTTAATTTAATTTTAATTTATGACTTGTTTAATTTTTGAATTAAAATTGTAAAATTTATCGATTTAAGAGATGCGAGTTTCCCCGATTCAAATAGAAAATATATTGAGTCAAATTGATTTGAAAATTTGCATGTATGTATATATATGAGAATATATGTGTATATATATATGTATTTGAGCATATATGTGTAAATTTAAAATTATATATATATATATATATATATTTTATTTGAATTTAAATACTATATATGTATGTGTATATAGAAAAATATAAAACTATAATTATTAAAGTACAATTCATGATAAATATTTAAACTAAAAATAGAATTAAAATAAATATTTGAGTTATAAATAGAGATAAATAAAAGTTAAGTATGGAACTAAACAAACATACTAAACGTCTACATACAAACATAATTAAAATAGAAAATTATTTGCAATACAAAGTACACTAAACAAAAGAAAAAAAATACAAACAAACTACGCAAATAAACAAAGTATAAGATAAAATATGAAGAAGCATAGGTTGTAAACTAAAAAGAAACAACAATATGTATACTTAAGTATAGATTTGTACAAAGAAATAAATGCAGCCACCACACCAACACTATTAGCCATCAAGTAGAAGAAGTATGCAGCCAAGTAAAATAGGTATGTAGGCAAGCATAAACAAAGGGAAAATAAAAATAACAAACAAATACATAGGCTTGCAAAGGAGGCACAAGATACAAATGCAATTAATGTTTTCATCTCTAGCCATAACTAAAAAAAACACTTCAGCCATGCCTTAGTACAAAACTCACACTATTGTACTAGAAAATATTATCAACCTGCACACTGTTTATATTTTTATATATATACATCAAACTCTCATTTTAGTTCGTCCATCATAAATGAAAGAAAAAAAATGAATGAAGTAAACAAAACTAAAACAAAACATAACAATACAAATCAACTCAGCAATGCAAAGATTTAAGATTTAGTTTTAATGTGAAACAAACAACCTGGAACTCCATGCAAATACGACTCAACTCAGTTTAAACATTAATCAATGGAAACCAGAGAAGCAAAGAAGATCTCAGCAAGCATGCAAGTTCAACAATAAGTAGCTTTGTTCTTTCTGCAAAATCAGGTGAGTAATTCTTTTTAGATACTTTTTAAAATATAAAATTGTTGCTTATATATATATATAGGTATATCTGTGAGTGACAAACTTTTAAAACAGAATAAAGGTTTATTACTTGATGTTGTTAAGTATACATGTTGCTTATGATCTTTTTGTTAATGTATGAATGGACGTATGTGTGCAGAAATCTTGATATGCCTGATGTTGAAGTTTAGAACCCTATTTGTTGTTAACTTACAGATATAAGCTTTGTTATAAATCAAATTCTCTAGGACCATTATGTATTAAATCTTAAGTATGGAGGAAAAAAAATGGATCTGTTATCTTTTAGATTTAAATTTAAAAATAGGTGTAGATTAAAACATATTTGGTTAGGCTCTGTTAAACATAAACAGGTAGTAAGTGCTGAAAATAATCAACATTTAATTGTCAAAAATTCATAGATTCAGGGTTCTGAAGCAAAAGCCAAAATCAAAACAAGATTTTTGAAACTGAAATTTGGATTTTTAAATGAAACTTTAGTTGTACATTGCTGTGATAAGCAGAATTGGGTTTTTGGGTTATAGCTCATGATCCATGATCTCGAGAAGGTCGGGGGTGTTTCTATGGCAAGGTGATCGATCAATAATACTTGGAAAAATATTGTATCAATGATTTATACATTGAGGAATTTGGAATCGAGGATTTAAATTTCTAAACCTAGTTTTATTGAAGGTTGGGTTTTCACTTCGTTCATCATCTAGGGATGATCGAGTGCGACGCGACTCGAGGAGGTGGCAAAGGGATGTTAGTCGAAGACGACGCCGGAATTTTAGGCGTAACGGCGGTAGGAGCGACGAGCAGTTAGCGTTGACAGGTGATGGTGTTCCCAGTTTTTACGTTGTTCCAGGTTTTGGAATGATGGGCTCGAATTTGATTTCGAGATTTTGAACACGATCTGATGAATGTGATGAGTTGCGTGGAAGATTGTCGACGTGTTCGACAACGTGATAGGGCCGGAAGATCGCCAGCGGCGAAGTACATGCGCACGAGCACTCTAGTTCTTGCGTGTGTGTTTGTCTGAAAAGAGCAGAGGGGATTCACGCGTCGAACTCGGGAAATTCTCGTGTGTTTCGAATTTTTGCTCGAAGCAAATAGAAGGGGGGCTCGAGTCAAAGTTATTGCAGGTTTTTAACCTGAAGCTGTTTTCGCTTGGAAATTTTAAAACCAAAAATTTAAATTTTAAACCAAGATTTTTAAAGCTGAGTTCAAATTAAAATGTTAATATAAATTCAAGTTGAATGTAGAGTTTAGTTTGAACATAAATAAGTTTTAAATTTAAATTGTTTTAATAACTTAAAAGCAATTCAAAATACATTAAAGAAATTTGAAATGGAGTTGAAATTTTAAATGAAAAATTTAAGCAAGTTGAAACTAAAAGTTTAAATTTAAATTTAAACCTGAATTAAAGATAAATTTGAATCCTAGTTCTGAAATCAAAGAAGTTTTAATATTTAAATTGTTCAAATTTTCTTTGTGATGATAATTAAAACATTAGTTAGAAAATGTTTTAAATTTGAATTAGTGAAGATACAATGATATGCACTCATTAAATTAGTTCAAGTGAATAATTGATTAATTTATTTAATCAAGAAATTAAGATTTGAGTTAAAATAATTAAGGTAAATTAATTTGTAAATAAGATTCATTAATTTAATAAAGAGTTGTCTTTTAAACAAATGATTAAGGTTATTTAATCAAGTAATTAAGATTTATTAAGTTACAGTTTAGAACTTAATTAATTAAATAATCAGTGATTAAATATATGATTTTAAAGGTTAATTAAATGATAATTAACAATAATTAAATTGAGTTTAATTACTTAAGAATAGTAATTAAATAATTATGAATAGTTAATGAGGATCATTTACTTGAAATTTATTTGATAATAAATGTGAAAAGAATTATTCATAGAAATTTAATCTGATTTAAATTTATCAGATGATTAAGTTGATCCTACTTACGAATGTTTGGATTTTATTGGATGTTGAATTGTTAATATCCCTGATATGTGATGTCTTGAGTTTACTGACCTGTCTGATCTGTGATCTTTTATTCTGTGGATTGAGCTGTGTATGATTTATCCATTTATTTACATGGATATATATATATATCTGTGATCGGTAAGATAAGCGTTATAATTATATCGCTTATCAACTATATTTCTGCGTTTTGATCTGTGATGATTGAATAATGTTGCACTATTGTGTGTTAAACCCTGGACCACACTTATACACACACAAAGATGGATTTCACGAGGAAATCGATTAAGTCACAGATTTAGAAATAATTTTTAAAGTTGAATATTTGAACTCAAATGTTTTGGAAATGGATTGTGTTAAAGTGAATAGCTTTTGAAATGGGATTTCAAAGATGAAATTTAATTGAATAACTTAATTGAGTTTTGAAATTTAAATATTTGGATTTAAATTTGAATTCAGTATTTGAAATTGAATTCTATGATCTTGAAACTAGGGACAAAAGATGTTATACCAGTTTATATGGGTTAAACTATTTTAAAGATATTGATTTGAAAATTTGAATTTAAATTCAAAAACTTTAACTCGTGTAAATGAAAATGTTCTTTTTGAGACGAAAACTATTTGTTTCCAAATAATAAAAGCTTTCATATAGGAAGTGAACTTCCAAATTGTGTTAAAAAGGATTTCAAGTTAAAAATGAAAATGATTTCCCAAGTTATCGAAACTGTTTGAAAGCTATAATATAAAATCTTGATTTAAAGATTTAAACGAATTAATCCAATTTAGATGAAATCGTTTTGAAATCTGGGAATGAATCTTTGTGAAAATGGGTGAACTTATTGAAATAAATCTTTTGTTTTAAAGGATTTGAAAATGGTAATTTGTTCAAACCATTTGAAAGAAAAGTTTTGGATTATTAAGTTGTGACTTAATTGAAATTCCTTATCCATATGTTTTAAATGTTGCGCTTACTATTTGGGTTAGCCGGGAAAGGACCTTTGGGTCGTATAACCCATTCCGAGTATGTGATACGTCGTTATGGATAGCATTTGAAGACCGGTGTTGAAGACCGGGTATTTGCGAGAGCGATAGGATGACCTGTCGATTGACTATGCACCGAGTTGCTCCGGTATAGAGTTCTCCATATGTGATGGGGAATCCGATCAGGATTGTGGATATCCAGATTGCAAGGACTTCTTTGGAAGTGCCTTCGGTTCCGTTCTAAATCCAGAACAGACTTGTATGGATAGTTATGTCTGACATTACAATTTGAGATATAAAGCTGATTTCTTTCAAATATATTTCTGTTGGTGGCGGAGAATTTATTCTCTTAGCTTAACACCCTTCTCTGAGACGTACGAGCTCAGAGGTTATGTAGTTTATGGTTATCAGCGATATATTCCCAATTTGGTAATGTGACATGCTGAGTGTTGCTGTGAAATGATCATTGTGTTGATCATTTGTGATAGGATCATTTGTTTGATCGTTTATCTTGGTGATCATTTCTATGATCATTTGTTGACCCAAAGACGACTTTTGTATAAAGCGTGGCTTTGTGGACGAGACTTCGTCGAGCCTCACAACCCGGTAATGGTCGAAACAGGAATCGTGGCGGCAAGGATTCAGGGATCGCTTCCCTAGGGTAGGACCATTCCTTCTGGAAAGGGGTAGTATTATGGTATGGAGCCCAGATACATACTCATGTGGATACACTATATCTATTACTGTGTGGTGTTGTTGGAATCGAGGCCTCGTATAAAGGTCCAAAAGGACCGAGGGTGGTATATCTGAGGTTTCTTACTCCCTGGGAAAGGGGTAGCCGGCCTTGTTTGGCAGAGATCCATTTGGGATGCTCGGGGACGTCCTTCCAGAGGCGTTTCATTTCGGGGTTTGGGAAGTTCCTTTGCCCGACCATTTGTTGGAAATCCATTCTTCAAATACGTACCTTGTACGGTTTTAGTTGTAGAACCTATCATTCACTTATGGTGGCGCCCCACTGTTTGGATGGTAGCTATAGTAGGCATAGTTCGAAATGTCTATGTTGGCTAAGATTTATATCTTTACTTTCGAAATGATTTTTACTACACTATGCACTAGTAATAATATCAAATGTTTCTTTTTAATGCGTATCAAGCATCTTTGACTATCATAAGGAGAAATCTCCTCCGATTCTGCGTTTGCATTGTGTGTGTGTGCGGGAGGCCTTATGGTAGTCTCATTTCTAAAAAGCATTGCGAATTGATTTTAAAATATTTAATTGTTTGTTTTTAAAGATAAACTATCTTTGTTACTCACACCAGTCCCATGACTGATCCGGAGTTTATTGTTTCTTTCCAAAACTCTGGATGCTCAAAATTTTCTACACGAGCAGTTTAGAGTTGGGTTTTTCAGATAGCTAGGTTTAGTAGATTATCTGGAGCTAGTTCAATCTTTGGATCAGACTGCAGTTGCTTATCTATGTGCATCGTTATTGGGAGTTCGAGCTATTGTTGGATTGGTTCTTGGAGATGGAGTTGCAGTTTTGGAGTTCTTCCTTGAAGACTATCTTAGAGTTTATTGTTCCGTGGCTAGATGTTATCTAGTTTTCTTTTCCGCTGCTATTTTATTGTATCATATCTCTGATGTATATTGATATCTATTGGATCATCTGTTGTATCAGATATTGTAGCAAAGCTGTATATCAATGTATTATTCTTTTATTCCGCTGTGTTGTTTACTTAATGTTGTTATAAGCTCCGGCGAATCGGATTTGAACGGTCGAATCTATGACATTCGAATACGATATGAAGTATGGATGTCAATTTTCGAGCGGGCAAAATTCGCGTCGTCACATTTTGGTATCAGAGCTAAGGTTAAAACTTTAGCTCAGGAGTATAACACATTGAGTAACTCATTAGAGATAGGGTGAAGTATCCCTAGAATGAGTATATCCCTAAGATATCCATCTGTATGCCTCAGTAAATTCTATTACTATCCACTGATAGCAAGTATGAGTGCAAGAAGAGAACGAGATAGGGGACATGGAAGTACGACTATAAATGGTCAATACCTGCAAAAGTGGAAATAACTTTCTTATCAATTTCCTTTGATTCGATTCTAAATTCTTTTGATTGCTTCGTGACAGCTCTAGAAAGAAGTTTCGGTGCGATGATGGTCCTATGAATTGTTGTAGGAAATTCTTATTTCGTATCTTCATCGATTTTTTTTCAGTTTTTGATTTAAAACTTTAATGAATATGGATTAGAAAATTGAGATTGGAAATTTAAATAAATTGGAAATTTTAAATTGAGTTAAAATTGATTAATAGAATATGAAGGATAAATTGAATCATATCGATACCACAATTTTGTTTAAACCAAATTTTGAAATTCTGTTGTTATTTCTTGGGTGGATCGAAGTCCGAAGAGGGACAAATTGGTATATATTTTGAGATATTCCGATTTAGATTTTGGAATCTATATCTTGTGTTTGAGGATTTATAGGAGATCGAATCTGTCTATCTCTGTGTTGTTTTCGTGCCTGCGAATTTCGAGGACGAAATTCTTTTAAGGGGGGAAGTTTGTAACGACCCTAGAATTTAATTTAATTTTAATTTATGACTTGTTTAATTTTTGAATTAAAATTGTAAAATTTATCGATCTAAGAGATGCGAGTTTCCCCGATTCAAATAGAAAATATATTGAGTCAAATTGATTTGAAAATTTGCATATATGTATATATATGAGAATAAATGTATATATATGTATTTGAGCATATATGAGTAAATTTAAAATTATATATATATAGATATATATATTTGATTTGAATTTAAATACTATATATGTATGTGTATATAGAAAAATATAAAACAATAATTATTAAAGTACAATTCATGATAAATATTTAAACTAAAATTAGAAGTAAAATAAATATTTGAGTTATAAATAGAGATAAATAAAAGTTAAGTATGGAACCAAACAAACATATTAAACGTCTACATACAAACATAATTAAAATAGAAAATTATTTGCGATACAAAGTAAACTAAACAAAAGAAAAAAAATACAAACAAACTACGCAAATAAACAAAGTATAAGATAAAATATGAAGAAGCATAGGCTGTAAACTAAAAAGAAACAACAATATGTATACTTAAGTATAGATTTGTACAAAGCAATAAATGCAGCCACCACACCAACACTATTAGCCATCAAGTAGAAGAAGTATGCAGCCAAGTAAAATAGGTATGTAGGCAAGCATAAACAAAGGGAAAATAAAAATAACAAACAAATACATATGCTTGCAAAGGAGGCATAAGGTACAAATGCAATTAATGTTTGCATCTCTAGCCATAACTAAAAAAAACACTTCAGCCATGCCTTAGTACAAAACTCACACTATTGTACTAGAAAATATTATCAACCTGCACACTGTTTATATTTTTATATATATACATCAAACTCTAATTTTAGTTCGTCCATCATAAATGAAAGAAAAAAAATGAATGAAGTAAACAAAACTAAAACAAAACATAACAATACAAATCAACTCAGCAATGCAAAGATTTAAGATTTAGTTTTAATGTGAAACAAACAACCTGGAACTCCATGCAAATACGACTCAACTCAGTTTAAACATTAATCAATGGAAACTAGAGAAGCAAAGAAGATCTCAGCAAGCATGCAAGTTCAATAATAAGTAGCTTTGTTCTTTCTGCAAAATCAGGTGAGTAATTCTTTTTAGATACTTTTAAAAATATAAAACTGTTGCTTATATATATATATAGGTATATCTGTGAGTGACAAACTTTTAAAACAGAATAAAGGTTTATTACTTGATGTTGTTATGTATACATGTTGCTTATGATCTTTTTGTTAATGTATGAATGGACGTATGTGTGCAGAAATCTTGATATGCCTGATGTTGAAGTTTAGAACCCTATTTGTTGTTAACTTACAGATATAAGCTTAGTTATAAATCAAATTCTCTAGGACCATTATGTATTAAATCTTAAGTATGGAAGAAAAAAAATGGATCTGTTATCTTTTAGATTTAAATTTAAAAATAGGTTTAGATTAAAACATATTTGGTTAGGCTCTGTTAAACATAAACAGGTAGTAAGTGCTGAAAATAATCAACATTTAATTGTCAAAAATTCATAGATTCAGGGTTCTGAAGCAAAACCCAAAATCAAAACAAGATTTTTGAAACTGAAATTTGGATTTTTAAATGAAACTTTAGTTGTACATTGCTGTGATAAGCAGAATTGGGTTTCTGGGTTATAGCTCATGATCCATGATCTCGAGAAGGTCAGGGGTGTTTCTATGGTAAGGTGATCGATCAATAATACTTGGAAAAATATTGTATCAATGATTTATACATTGAGGAATTTGGAATCGAGGATTTAAATTTCTAAACCTAGTTTTACTGAAGGTTGGGTTTTCGCTTCGTTCATCGTCTAGGGATGATCGAGTGCGATGCGACTCGAGGAGGTGGCAAAGGGATGTTAGTCGAAGACGACGTCGGATTTTAGGCGTAACGACGGTAGGAGCAACGAGCAGTTAGCGTTGACAGGTGATGGTGTTCCCAGTTTTTACGTTGTTCCAGGTTTTGGAATGATGGCCTCGAATTTGATTTCGAGATTTTGAACACGATCTGATGATCGTGATGAGTTGCGTGGAAGATTGTCGACGTGTTCGACAACGTGATGGGGCCGGAAGATCGCCAGCGGCGAAGTACACGTGCACGAGCACTCTAGTGCTTGCGTGTGTGTTTGTCTGAAAAGAGCAGAGGGGATTCACGCGTCGAACTTGGGAAATTCTCGTGCGTTTCGAATTTTTGCTCGAAGCAAATAGAAGGGGGGCTCGAGTCAAAGTTATTGCAGGTTTTTAACCTGAAGCTGTTTTGGTTTGGAAATTTTAAAACCAAAAATTTTAATTTTAAACCAAGATTTTTAAAGCTGAGTTCAAATTAAAATGTTAATATAAATTCAAGTTGAATGTAGAGTTTAGTTTGAACATAAATAGGTTTTAAATTTAAATTGTTTTAATAACTTAAAAGCAATTCAAAGTATATTAAAGAAATTTGAAATGGAGTTGAAATTTTAAATGAAAAATTTAAGCAAGTTGAAACTAAAAGTTTAAATTTAAATTTAAACCTGAATTAAAGATAAATTTGAATCCTAGTTCTGAAATCAAAGAAGTTTTAATATTTAAATTGTTCAAATTTGCTTTGTGATGATAATTAAAACATTAGTTAGAAAATGTTTTAAATTTGAATTAGTGAAGATACAATGATATGCACTCATTAAATTAGTTCAAGTGAATAATTGATTAATTTATTTAATAAAGAAATTAAGATTTGAGTTAAAAAAATTAAGGTAAATTAATTTGTAAATAAGATTCATTAATTTAATAAAGAGTTGTCTTTTAAACAAATGATTAAGGTTATTTAATCAAGTAATTAAGATTTATTAAGTTACAGTTTAGAACTTAATTAATTAAATAATCAGTGATTAAATATATGATTTTAAAGGTTAATTAAATGATAATTAACAATAATTAAATTGAGTTTAATTACTTAAGAATAGTAATTAAATAATTATGAATAGTTAATGAGGATCATTTACTTGAAATTTATTTGATAATAAATGTGAAAAGAATTATTCATAGAAATTTAATCTGATTTAAATTTATCAGATGATTAAGTTGATCCTACTTACGAATGTTTGGATTTTATTGGATGTTGAATTGTTAATATCCCTGATATGTGATGTCTTGAGTTTACTGACCTGTCTGATCTGTGATCTTTTATTCTGTGGATTGAGCTGTGTATGATTTATCCATTTATTTACATGGATATATATATATATCTGTGATCGGTAAGATAAGCGTTATAATTATATCGCTTATCAACTATATTTCTGCGTTTTGATCTGTGATGATTGAATAATGTTGCACTATTGTGTGTTAAACCCTGGACCACACTTATACACACACAAAGATGGATTTCACGAGGAAATCGATTAAGTCACAGATTTAGAAATAATTTTTAAAGTTGAATATTTGAACTCAAATGTTTTGGAAATGGATTGTGTTAAAGTGAATAGCTTTTGAAATGGGATTTCAAAGATGAAATTTAATTGAATAACTTAATTGAGTTTTGAAATTTAAATATTTGGATTTAAATTTGAATTCAGTATTTGAAATTGAATTCTATGATCTTGAAACTAGGGACTAAAGATGTTATACCAGTTTATATGGGTTAAACTATTTTAAAGATATTGATTTGAAAATTTGAATTTAAATTCAAAAACTTTAACTTGTGTAAATGAAAATGTTCTTTTTGAGACGAAAACTATTTGTTTCCAAATAATAAAAGCTTTCATATAGGAAGTGAACTTCCAAATTGTGTTAAAAAGGATTTCAAGTTAAAAATGAAAATGATTTCCCAAGTTATCGAAACTGTTTGAAAGCTATAAGATAAAATCTTGATTTAAAGATTTAAACGAATTAATCCAATTTAGATGAAATCGTTTTGAAATCTAGGAATGAATCTTTGTGAAAATGGGTGAACTTAGTGAAATAAATCTTTTGTTTTAAAGGATTTGAAAATGGTAATTTGTTTAAACCATTTGAAAGAAAAGTTTTGGATTATTAAGTTGTGACTTAATTGAAATTCCTTATCCATATGTTTTAAATGTTGCGCTTACTATTCGGGTTAGCCGGGAAAGGACCTTTGGGTCGTATAACCCATTCCGAGTATGTGATACGTCATTATGGATAGCATTTGAAGACCGGTGTTGAAGACCGGGTATTTGCGAGAGCGATAGGATGACCTGTCGATTGACTCTGCACCGAGTTGCTCCGGTATAGAGTTATCCATATGTGATGGGGAATCCGATCAGGATTGTGGATATCCGGATTGCAAGGACTTCTTTGGAAGTGCCTTCGGTTCTGTTCTAAATCCAGAACAGACTTGTATGGATAGTTATGTCTGACATTACAATTTGAGATATAAAGCTGATTTCTTTCAAATGTATTTCTGTTGGTGGCGGAGAATTTATTCTCTTAGCTTAACACCCTTCTCTGAGACGTACGAGCTCAGAGGTTATGTAGTTGATGGTTATCAGCGATATATTCCCAATTTGGTAATGTGACATGCTGAGTGTTGCTGTGAAATGATCATTGTGTTGATCATTTGTGATAGGATCATTTGTTTGATCGTTTATCTTGGTGATCATTTCTATGATCATTTGTTGACCCAAAGACGACTTTTGTATAAAGCGTGGCTTTGTGGACGAGACTTCGTCGAGCCTCACAACCCGGTAATGGTCGAAACAGGAATCGTGGCGGCAAGGATTCAGGGATCGCTTCCCTAGGGTAGGACCATTCCTTCTGGAAAGGGGTAGTATTATGGTATGGAGCCCAGATACTTACTCATGTGGATACACTATATCTATTACTGTGTGGTGTTGTTGGAATCGAGGCCTCGTATAAAGGTCCAAAAGGATCGGGGGTGGTATATCTGAGGTTTCTTACTCCCTGGGAAAGGGGTAGCCGGCCTTGTTTGGCAGAGATCCATTTGGGATGCTCGGGGACGTCCTTCCAGAGGCGTTTCATTTCGGGGTTTGGGAAGTTCCTTTGCCCGACCATTTGTTGGAAATCCATTCTTCAAATACGTACCTTGTACGGTTTTAGTTGTAGAACCTATCATTCACTTATGGTGGCGCCCCACTGTTTGGATGGTAGCTATAGTAGGCATAGTTCGAAATGTCTATGTTGGCTAAGATTTATATCTTTACTTTCGAAATGATTTTTACTACACTATGCACTAGTAATAATATCAAATGTTTCTTTTTAATGCGTATCAAGCATCTTTGACTATCATAAGGAGAAATCTCCTCCAATTCTGCGTTTGCATTGTGTGTGTGCGGGAGGCTTATGGTAGTCTTATTTCTAAAAAGCATTGCGAATTGATTTTAAAATATTTTGTTGTTTGTTTTTAAAGATAAACTGTCTTTGTTACTCACACCAGTCCCATGACTGATCCGGAGTTTATTGTTTCTTTCCTAAACTCTGGATGCTCAAAATTTTCTACACGAGCAGTTTAGAGTTGGGTTTTTCAGATAGCTAGGTTTAGTAGATTATCTGGAGCTAGTTCAATCTTTGGATCAGACTGCAGTTGCTTATCTATGTGCATCGTTATTGGGAGTTCGAGCTATTGTTGGATTGGTTCTTGGAGATGGAGTTGCAGTTTTGGAGTTCTTCCTTGAAGACTATCTTAGAGTTTATTGTTCCGCGGCTAGATGTTATCTCGTTTTCTTTTCCGCTGCTATTTTATTGTATCATATCTCTGATGTATATTGATATCTATTGGATCATCTGTTGTATCAGATATTGTATCAAAGCTGTATATCAATGTATTATTCTTTTATTCCGCTGTGTTATTTACTTAATGTTGTTATAAGCTCCGGCGAATCGGATTTGAACGGTCGAATCTATGACATTCGAATACGATATGAAGTATGGATGTCAATTTTCGAGCGGGCAAAATCCACGTCATCACATTTTGGTATCAGAGCTAAGGTTAAAACTTTAGCTCAGGAGTATAACACATTGAGCAACTCATTAGAGATAGGGTGAAGTATCCCTAGAATGAGTATATCCCTAAGATATCTGTCTGTATGCCTCAGTAAATTCTCTTACTATCCACTGATAGCAAGTATGAGTGCAAGAAGAGAACGAGATAGGGGACATGGAAGTACGACTATAAATGGTCAATACCTGCAACAGTGGAAATAACTTTCTTATCAATTTCCTTTGATTCGATTCTAAATTCTTTTGATTGCTTCGTGACAGCTCTAGAAAGAAGTTTCGGTGCGATGATGGTCCTATGAATTGTTGTAGGAAATTCTTATTTCGTATCTTCATCGATTTCTTTTCAGTTTTTGATTTAAAACTTTAATGAATATGGATTAGAAAATTGAAATTGGAAATTTTAAATAAATTGGAAATTTTAAATTGAGTTAAAATTGATTAATAGAATATGAAGGATAAATTGAATCATATCGATACCATGATTTTGTTTAAAACCAAATTTTGAAATTCTGTTGTAATTTCTTGGGTGGATCGAAGTCCGAAGAGGGACAAATTGGTATATTTTTGAGATATTCCGACTTAGATTTTGGAATCTATATCTTGTATTTGAGGAATTATAGGAGATCGAATCTGTCTATCTCTGTGTTGTTTTCGTGCCTGCGAATTTCGAGGACGAAATTCTTTTAAGGGGGGAAGTTTGTAAAGACCCTAGAATTTAATTTAATTTTAATTTATGACTTGTTTAATTTTTGAATTAAAATTGTAAAATTTATCGATTTAAGAGATGCGAGTTTCCCCGATTCAAATAGAAAATATATTGAGTCAAATTGATTTGAAAATTTGCATATATGTATATATATGAGAATATATGTATATATATGTATTTGAGCATATATGAGTAAATTTAAAATTATATATATATTTGATTTGAATTTAAATACTATATATGTATGTGTATATAGAAAAATATAAAACAATAATTATTAAAGTACAATTCCTGATAAATATTTAAACTAAAAATAGAAGTAAAATAAATATTTGAGTTATAAATAGAGATAAATAAAAGTTAAGTATGGAACCAAACAAACATATTAAACGTCTACATACAAACATAATTAAAATAGAAAATTATTTGCAATACAAAGTAAACTAAACAAAAGGAAAAAAATAAAAACAAACTAGGCAAATAAACAAAGTATAAGATAAAATACGAAGAAGCATAGGCTGTAAACTAAAAAGAAACAACAATATGTATACTTAAGTATAGATTTGTACAAAGCAATAAATGCAGCCACCACACCAACACTATTAGCCATCAAGTAGAAGAAGTATGCAGCCAAGTAAAATAGGTATGTAGGCAAGCATAAACAAAGGGAAAATAAAAATAACAAACAAATACATATGCTTGCAAAGAAGGCATAAGGTACAAATGCAATTAATGTTTGCATCTCTAGCCATAACTAAAAAAAACACTTCAGCCATGCCTTAGTACAAAACTCACACTATTGTACTGGAAAATATTATCAACCTGCACACTGTTTATATTTTTATATATATACATCAAACTCTCATTTTAGTTCGTCCATCATAAATGAAAGAAAAAAATGAATGAAGTAAACAAAACTAAAACAAAACATAACAATACAAATCAACTTAGCAATGCAAAGATTTAAGATTTAGTTTTAATGTGAAACAAACAACCTGGAACTCCATGCAAATACGACTCAACTCAGTTTAAACATTAATCAATGGAAACCAGAGAAGCAAAGAAGATCTCAGCAAGCATGCAAGTTCAACAATAAGTAGCTTTGTTCTTTCTGCAAAATCAGGTGAGTGATTCTTTTTAGGTACTTTTTAAAATATAAAACTGTTGCTTATATATGTATAGGTATATCTGTGAGTGACAAACTTTTAAAACAGAATAAAGGTTTATTACTTGATGTTGTTATGTATACATGTTGCTTATGATCTTTTTGTTAATGTATGAATGGACGTATGTGTGCAGAAATCTTTATATGCCTGATGTTGAAGTTTAGAACCCTATTTGTTGTTAACTTACAGATATAAGCTTTGTTATAAATCAAATTCTCTAGGACCATTATGTATTAAATCTTAAGTATGGAGGAAAAAAAATGGATCTGTTATCTTTTAGATTTAAATTTAAAAATAGGTTTAGATTAAAACATATTTGGTTAGGCTCTGTTAAACATAAACAGGTAGTAAGTGCTGAAAATAATCAACATTTAATTGTCAAAAATTCATAGATTCAGGGTTCTGAAGCAAAAGCCAAAATCAAAACAAGATTTTTGAAACTGAAATTTGGATTTTTAAATGAAACTTTAGTTGTACATTGCTGTGATAAGCAGAATTGGGTTTTTGGGTTATAGCTCATGATCCATGATCTCGGGAAGGTCGGGGGTGTTTCTATGGTAAGGTGATCGATCAATAATACTTGGAAAAATATTGTATCAATGATTTATACATTGAGGAATTTGGAATCGAGGATTTAAATTTCTAAACCTAGTTTTACTGAAGGTTGGGTTTTCGCTTCGTTCATCGTCTAGGGATGATCGAGTGCGATGCGACTCGGGGAGGTGGCAAAGGGATGTTAGTCGAAGACGACGCCGGAATTTTAGGCGTAACGGCGGTAGGAGCGACGAGCAGTTAGCGTTGACAGGTGATGGTGTTCCCAGTTTTTACGTTGTTCCAGGTTTTGGAATGATGGCCACGAATTTGATTTCGAGATTTTGAACACGATCTGATGATCGTGATGAGTTACGTGGAAGATTGTCGACTGTTCGACAATGTGATGGGGCCGGAAGATCGCCAGCGGCGAAGTACACATGCACGAGCACTCTAGTGCTTGCGTGTGTGTTTGTCTGAAAAGAGCAGAGGGGATTCACGCATCGAACTCGGGAAATTCTCGTGTGTTTCGAATTTTTGCTCGAAGCAAATAGAAGGGGGGCTCGAGTCAAAGTTATTGCAGGTTTTTAACCTGAAGCTGTTTTGGTTTGGAAATTTTAAAACCAAAAATTTAAATTTTAAACCAAGATTTTTAAAGCTGAGTTCAAATTAAAATGTTAATATAAATTCAAGTTGAATGTAGAGTTTAGTTTGAACATAAATAAGTTTTAAATTTAAATTGTTTTAATAACTTAAAAGCAATTCAAAATAAATTAAAGAAATTTGAGATGGAGTTGAAATTTTAAATGAAAATTTTAAGCAAGTTGAAACTAAAAGTTTAAATTTAAATTTAAACCTGAATTAAAGATAAATTTGAATCCTAGTTCTGAAATCAAAGAAGTTATAATATTTAAATTGTTCAAATTTGCTTTGTGATGATAATTAAAACATTAGTTAGAAAATGTTTTAAATTTGAATTAGTGAAGATACAATGATATGCACTCATTAAATTAGTTCAAGTGAATAATTGATTAATTTATTTAATCAAGAAATTAAGATTTGAGTTAAAATAATTAAGGTAAATTAATTTGTAAATAAGATTCATTAATTTAATAAAGAGTTGTCTTTTAAACAAATGATTAAGGTTATTTAAACAAGTAATTAAGATTTATTAAGTTACAGTTTAGAACTTAATTAATTAAATAATCAGTGATTAAATATATGATTTTAAAGGTTAATTAAATGATAATTAACAATAATTAAATTGAGTTTAATTACTTAAGAATAGTAATTAAATAATTATGAATAGTTAATGAGGATCATTTACTTGAAATTCATTTGATAATAAATGTGAAAAGAATTATTCATAGAAATTTAATCTGATTTAAATTTATCAGATGATTAAGTTGATCCTACTTATGAATGTTTGGATTTTATTGGATGTTGAATTGTTAATATCCCTGATATGTGATGTCTTGAGTTTACTGACCTGTCTGATCTGTGATCTTTTATTCTGTGGATTGAGCTGTGTATGATTTATCCATTTATTTACATGGATATATATATATATATATATATATATCTGTGATCGGTAAGATAAGCGTTATAATTATATCGCTTATCAACTATATTTCTGCGTTTTGATCTGTGATGATTGAATAATGTTGCACTATTGTGTGTTAAACCCTGGACCACACTTATACACACAAAAAGATGGATTTCGCGAGGAAATCGATTAAGTCACAGATTTAGAAATAATTTTTAAAGTTGAATATTTGAACTCAAATGTTTTGGAAATGGATTGTGTTAAAGTGAATAGCTTTTGAAATGGGATTTCAAAGACGAAATTTAATTGAATAACTTAATTGAGTTTTGAAATTTAAATATTTGGATTTAAATTTGAATTCAGTATTTGAAATTGAATTCTATGATCTTGAAACTAGGGACTAAAGATGTTATACCAGTTTATATGGGTTAAACTATTTTAAAGATATTGATTTGAAAATTTGAATTTAAATTCAAAAACTTTAACTTGTGTAAATGAAAATGTTCTTTTTGAGACGAAAACTATTTGTTTCCAAATAATAAAAGCTTTCATATAGGAAGTGAACTTCCAAATTGTGTTAAAAATGATTTCAAGTTAAAAATGAAAATGATTTCCCAAGTTATCGAAACTGTTTGAAAGCTATAAGATAAAATCTTGATTTAAAGATTTAAACGAATTAATCCAATTTAGATGAAATCGTTTTGAAATCTGGGAATGAATCTTTGTGAAAATGGGTGAACTTAGTGAAATAAATCATTTGTTTTAAAGGATTTGAAAATGGTAATTTGTTTAAACCATTTGAAAGAAAAGTTTTGGATTATTAAGTTGTGACTTAATTGAAATTCCTTATCCATATGTTTTAAATGTTGCGCTTACTATTCGGGTTAGCCGGGAAAGGACCTTTGGGTCGTATAACCCATTCCGAGTATGTGATACGTCGTTATGGATAGCATTTGAAGACCGGTGTTGAAGACCGGGTATTTGCGAGAGCGATAGGATGACCTGTCGATTGACTCTGCACCGAGTTGCTCCGGTATAGAGTTCTCCATATGTGATGGGGAATCCGATCAGGATTGTGGATATCCGGATTGCAAGGACTTCTTCGGAAGTGCCTTCGGTTCCGTTCTAAATCCAGAACAGACTTGTATGGACAGTTATGTCTGACATTACAATTTGAGATATAAAGCTGATTTCTTTCAAATGTATTTCTGTTGGTGGCGGAGAATTTATTCTCTTAGCTTAACACCCTTCTCTGAGACGTACGAGCTCAGAAGTTATGTAGTTGATGGTTATCAGCGATATATTCCCAATTTGGTAATGTGACATGCTGAGTGTTGCTGTGAAATGATCATTGTGTTGATCGTTTGTGATAGGATCATTTGTTTGATCATTTATCTTCGTGATCATTTCTATGATCATTTGTTGACCCAAAGCACGACTTTTGTATAAAGCATGGCCTTGTGGACGAGACTTTGTCGAGCCTCACAACCCGGTAATGGTCGAAACAGGAATCGTGGCGGCAAGGTTTCAGGGATCGCTTCCCTAGGGTAGGACCATTCCTTCTGGAAAGGGGTGGTATTATGGTATGGAGCCCAGATACTTACTCATGTGGATACACTATATCTATTACTGTGTGGTGTTGTTGGAATCGAGGCCTCGTATAAAGGTCCAAAAGGACCGGGGGTGGTATATCTGAGGTTTCTTACTCCCTGGGAAAGGGGTAGCCGGCCTTGTTTGGCAGAGATCCATTTGGGATGCTCGGGGACGTCCTTCCAGAGGCGTTTCATTTCGGGGTTTGGGAACTTCCTTTGCCCGACCATTTGTTGGAAATCCATTCTTCAAATACGTACCTTGTACGGTTTTACTTGTAGAACCTATCATTCACTTATGGTGGCGCCCCACTGTTTGGATGGTAGCTATAGTAGGCATAGTTCGAAATGTCTATGTTGGCTAAGATTTATATCTTTACTTTCGAAATGATTTTAACTACACTATGCACTAGTAATAATATCAAATGTTTCTTTTTAATGCGTATCAAGCATCTTTGACTATCATAAGGAGAAATCTCCTCCGATTCTGCGTTTGCATTGCGTGTGTGTGCGGGAGGCCTTATGGTAGTCTCATTTCTAAAAAGCATTGCGAATTGATTTTAAAATATTTCGTTGTTTGTTTTTAAAGATAAATTGTCTTTGTTACTCACACCAGTCCCATGACTGATCCGGAGTTTATTGTTTCTTTCCTAAACTCTGGATGCTCAAAATTTTCTACACGAGCAGTTTAGAGTTGGGTTTTTGAGATAGCTAGGTTTAGTAGATTATCTGGAGCTAGTTCAATCTTTGGACCAGACTGCAGTTGCTTATCTATGTGCATCGTTATTGGGAGTTCGAGCTATTGTTGGATTGGTTCTTGGAGATGGAGTTGCAGTTTTGGAGTTCTTCCTTGAAGACTATCTTAGAGTTTATTGTTCCGCGGCTAGATGTTATCTAGTTTTCTTTTCCGCTGCTATTTTATTGTATCATATCTCTGATGTATATTGATATCTATTGGATCATCTGTTGTATCAGATATTGTATCAAAGCTGTATATCAATGTATTATTCTTTTATTCCGCTGTGTTATTTACTTAATGTTGTTATAAGCTCCGGCGAATCGGATTTGAACGGTCGAATCTATGACATTCGAATACGATATGAAGTATGGATGTCAATTTTCGAGCGGGCAAAATCCGCGTCGTCACATATATATATACAATATTGGAATTATACAACGAGTTTATTAAGTGTTAAAATGAAGTATAAAATGGATTTCATTAAAAATTATAGATTTATAAATTGTGAAGATTATAAAATGAATAGATGTTGTAAAATAAAAGATATATAAGTAACTAAATTATAAACTGGATTTTGGGCATTTAAATGGGATATTAGTAGAAATTGTTAATAAAGGAGATTTTATAAGTTGAAGTTGTTATAAAATATAAATAAATCTTCTAAGTAATAGAAGTTTTAAAAAGAACGATTTTGTAAATAAATGAATTATAAGTATTTAACTTATAATATGGACTTTTGGTATATATTTGAGATATATAAATTGAATTGGATTAATAAAGGAGATTTATAAATCGAAGTTTATAAATAGAAATGGAATTTATAGACATTGTTTATAAATTTGAAATCAATGGAATTTGATAAATTGAATATAGAAATTTACTAAAAGAAGTATATTCGCGATTTTGGATAGCGAACTATTCTTTATATAAAATGTGTAGAAATATTGAAATTTGGTTAGTGAAGTATATTCACGATTTTGGACAGTGAATATATTATTAAATAAAATGGATATGGTTTGGTGAAGTGATATTTTAAATAGAATTAAAACGATTTAAAGATGTTTTAAAATGCATTAAGTATCGAATACATAGATTTCAACATTTATTGTTGAAATAGACGTTTTCGAGAAATAGAAGGAAATGGTGGACTATAACACTGTAGTTATAGTAAATGATTTCCAAAAGGAAATGTTTTGTATAGTATTGGGATTTATATATCTATTTTAATTTTGAATCCCTATACTAGTGATTTTGGATCGTCGTAACGATGTTTTATGTAACATTCGTTTTGGCCCAAACAAATGTGTTTAAGAGAATGATTTCTTAAAGAATGAAATATATACTTAATTTCGATTTAACTATATTGAATATTTTCCAAGTGTTGAAAATAAATGGATTTGTAAATTACTTATTATTAACTAAGTATGGAAAAGTTTTCCAATATAAAGTGAATGTTTTGAGATTTTATCTTTTAAAGATAAATTGAAAATAAATATTAGGAATCGGTTTGGGAAATCGTATATTCATAGATATTTTGGGAATTGTAACTTCACTATGGAATTTATAAAAGAAAGGGAAATTTGTTTAAAAATAAACGTTGATATATTTTGAAGTATGGAAATGAAATTTACGGATTGGGAACGTAAATATAAAGTAAATCGGTAAGGATTTATTTAATCGGTTTAAATGAACCATTTTGAAATGAAAGTATTTTCGCGTAAGGAAAATGATTGAAATTTGTTTTCAAAAGTGGGAAAGGTGAAAAGTGATTTGAAAATTGTTTTCAAATGGTTGAAATGTGGAAATTATATATCTAGTAAAGATATTTTGGAAAGTAAATAATTTGGAAAATTATTTGGAATTTGGTGATGTTGAACACGCCTATTGATAGTTAAATAATCCGACTATCAATATTTACCTTTAAATAGGTATTTGTTGTGATTGCTTGAATTTGAATGCCACACTTATTTTTGAATAAGCGCTCACTATTCGGGTTAGCCGGAAAAGGACCTTGGGGTCGTATAACCCATTCCGAATATGTGATACGTCGTTATGGATTGCATTTGATGACCGGTGTTGAAGATCGGATATTGTGAAAACGGAAGGATTACCGTCGAATGTTTCTGCATCGGCTGATCTCTGATATAGAAATTTATTACCCTTTGTGATGGGAAGTACGGTCGTGATTAGTGAATATCCAGATTACAAGGACTTCTTTTGTAAGTGCCTTCGGTTCTGTTCGAGCCCGGAATAGACTTGGATGGATGTGTGTCTGACGTTACAATTTGAGATGTAAAGTTGGTTTCTATCAAATATATTTCCGTTGGTGGCGGAGAATTTATTCTCTTAGCATAACACCCTAGAGGTTATGTAGTTGATGGTTACTAGTGATACATTCCCAAATTGGTAATGTGGCATACGAAGTGCTGTTGAGCATTTGATGATCAAAGCACAGCTTTTATATAAAGCGTGGCTTTGCGGACGAGACTTCGTCGGACCTCACACCCCGGAAATGGTCAGAACAGGAAGAATGTAGCAAGTTTATTAAGGGGTAGCGCCCCTTTAGTGTATGTCATTCCTTCTGGATAAAGGTGGTATCATGGTATGGAGCCCAGATACGTAACCTATGTTGTTGCTGCAAATTTATTGCTTTGTGGTTGTTGGAAATCGAGGATCCTCGGATATAGATCAGTTACGATCGGGGAATGACATATTCGTGTCAGTAGTTACCTAGTTTGAAAGGTAACCCGGCCTTGTGTTGGCAGAAATCCGGTTAGGATCTCGGGTCGTCTTTCCAGAGGCGTACCCATGTGGCAATGGGAAGTTCCTTGGCCTGACCATTTGTTGGAAATCCAAAGAAACAATACGATCTTGTATGGTTTTAGTTGTAGAACCTATCATTCACTTATGGTGGTCACCACTGTTTGGATGGTAGCTATAGTAGGCATAAGTGCGGAATGCCTATGCTGGCTAAGATTTATATCTTTACTTTCGAAATGATTTTTCCTACACTATGCACTAGTAATAATATCAAATGTTCTTTTTAGTGCATATCAAGCATCTTTGACTATCATAAGGAGAAATCTCCTCCGATTCTGCGTTTGCATTGTGTGTGTGTGCGGGAGGCCTTATGGTAGTCTCATCATATGGTAGTCTCATTTTCTATTGTGTGTACTTTGTTTTCCTTCCTAAACTCTGGGTGCCTACCAATTTCCACACGGGCAGTCTAGAGTCAGGTTATTAGGATATTCTGGAATTCAGGAGTTGCTGGAGGCAAGCTGGATGGCATGGCGTATTCACTAGTATATAGTATTTCTTTTCCGCTGTTTGTTGTTGTACACTCTGATGATGTAATGAAATGTGATGCGATGTAATGTGAGAATTGATATAGTTCGTTTAAAGATTATTCATTTATCTATTACATGTTGTTCCGCTGCGATTGTGAGATTCTGTTATTGTTTCTGTTGTTCTATTGTTTCTATTGTTTCTTTCTGTTCTATTCTATCTTTTTTCTCTCTTCTTCTACCTTTTTCTTCTTCTTTAACCTTAACGGTACGGTTTTCCGGCCTTCGATTGCTCGGAAGTTGATACAGTGGACGTATTGATGTCAGTTTTCGAGCGTCGAAAAGTCACACTCATTACATTTGGTATTAGAGCATATGGTTGAGCGACAACCATGGCTCTGTTGGGAATTACTCATTAGAGATAGAGTCAGCAGTACTCTAGAATGAGTGTGAATGTAATAATAGATATGAGTGTGTATTTGTTAGTAAATATAAAATGATTTTATATTGTGTTGATTGATTTATTGAGTGGCATATGAACCTTCGTCAGCACGGTCTGCACAACTGTGCCGAAGGGGTTTCTAAACACTTGAATAGCACAATTCGATACAATATTGTTTTCAAAAGGGGATGAATGAAATAATTTCATCCAAATTATATTTTGAAAAAAGAAAAGAAATATTTTCTGAAATTATTATAAAGGATGTTTTGAATGATAACATTATAGTCAAATAAGATTATAAAATCTGAAATAGCTTATGTAACCAAGGAAAGCATTAGATTTGAAATTTTTGAAATTAAAATTAAAAGTGAGGAGTTAAAAAATGAAATTTAACTTGGATTAAGATTAAATGTGAAATTTAATTAATGATTGCTAGAAAAAAATTAGTAAATTTTAAATGTGATTGAAATGGGAAGATAGGAATTAAAATGGATTGAAATTCATTTAAGCTATGTGAATGGAAGTACGTTGAATTAAACTGAAGATAAAAATAAAATTCAGTTGTATTTAAATAAAGTTGAATTGATAAAATTGAAAGCTATAAATCAAATTGGAAGTTAAATAGAATTTACTTTGGAATCTGAATTGGATTTATATATGGAATATAACTTAAGTGAAGTTGAATAAAGTTGATTTTGGTGTCGAAGTAATGTGATAAGCGAATTAATGAAATGAAGTCATTAAGAATATGAACTTGAGTTATATAAATGAAATTCAACTTGAAATGGTTAAATGAATTAGCAATTGAATTAATGAATGGATTGAATGTTAATCAATAGAATGTAAATAATTGATATGGAATAATGAATGTAAGTGTAAATTCATTAAAAGTTAATGTTATTGGAAGTTGAATAATTGAATGAAAGTCAATTTAATATCAACCAATTGGAATTAAAAGTGTTGGACCAAATTGAATGTAAATTAAATAATTTGGTTATGTTGAATATACATTGGTTGTTATATGGTTATTAATTGATTGTGTATAATTCATTAAGTGTTAATGAAATTGAAGCTATAAATCATTGAATTCAAATTGGAAGTTAAGTAAATCTAAATAGAATTGAATATAATTTGATTTGTAAGTGAACCAACTTGAATGTAAATTAGTGAATGCAAACTAATTGAAATTGGATATGAATGAATGTTAGAAAATCCAATGTTAATGAATCAAATGTGATTTAAATTGGAAAACCAATGAATTGAATATTAATGGGAATATGAATGAATATTGATTTGGTTATCGATTTGTTGGATGTTTATTGGATGATAGTTGTTTGATGGTTGCATTTGTTGATTGAATGCATTGCTATATTGGCACATGCAGTTGTTATGTTGCTATATGATGTATATTGATATTATTTTCATATATAAATGTTTCTCATGTTGTTGTTAAGTGTTTAGTAGGTGCGGATTGCGCTTGCTTCGCATTTGGAGCTCGCTTTCGCACTATATTAGCCGTATATGCTCGCTAATAAAAATATAAGGTACATATCTCGGATTACATACCGTACTTTTACACTTTTTTTCCCCGCGGGATGCCTCATCACTTGATGAGATGTATATTTGTGATATATATATATACTGTCATTTTTTTTCGGATCGAGCCGCGCAAAGGAGACTATGGCGATTTTTTCAAAAATTTAAGGCGTTAGAATATTTTTGAGAAAATTGGGAAATTTTTGAAAACTTAGTAAAGATTTCGTAAGAAGTTTAACCATGAATTTTGGGAAAGTTAAACACTTAAGAGATTTGAAAAATCCAATTTGAATGGTTTGTTTTGGAAAGTTAATGGATTCTGTAACTTTTTCTTACTTGGTAATTTCGAGGACGAAATTCTTTTAAGGTGGGAAGTTTGTAACGACCCAGAATTTCTGTCAATTAAAATTTGTATATTTAATTAATTTTAAATATTAATAAGTGAAATTTATAAGTCGAATAATTTTATCTCGAATATCTGGATTTAATTGGATAATTAAATCGATAATTTAATATTTCAAAATACAGAAATAATTGGAAATTGGGTTAAATATGATTGAAATTGATTTGTAAAATTTTATTTTATCATATTGGTGTTAAAACGATATTTTAGAACTTTCAAAATCGAATTTAAAGTTGATTTGTGAAAATTGAATATTTTAATATTTAAATTGACGAGTTAAAATAGCCATTTTTCAAACAGTCTCGGATTTTAACGAAACCAGTTTCATCGTATCCGTAATATGATATTATTATAAGATTTCAAATTTCGTGTCAATCGGATTTACCGTTTGTCCGGGGCAAGCTAAAACGCACAGAAATTTGATTAACCGACTTAATTTTAAATCGATCGTTTGTTGTCGTAACTCACACAGATGATCGAATTAGCTTCCGAAACCTATTCCATTGTGTCTGGAACGCGGGGTAAACCCTAGAAACGCCGGTCACCGCACGAGATTTGGAGTTTGAAAAAATTCGGTGAATAGTGATTTTCGGTTGAAATTCTATACAAGGACCCTTATTCACAAATTTAATTAAAACCCTGATTTCAAAGAGCCGGCCGCCATCTCCAAATTCGAAGGCCAGAAACCATTCCCCTTTTCTTCCTCAATCTCTTCCAATCCACAAGCAATTACGCGAAATCATCAACTACAATATTGGAGAGCATTGCGAGAGCTTCAAATCCATACGGTGGAGATCGTGTTTGAGTCGTTGTGATGGCCAGAATATGCTCGCGTTCACCTAGGGTTGCGCACGAAATTCGAGGAGGAAATGGGGACCGAGCTTGGTGCTGCCTTGGCCGTGGATAGAGCTCGAGCAGGCGAGCACGTTGGCGGTGTCTAATCGTCTTCAAGATGATGGAGGTGGTCGCTTTAATTCGAGATGTATGGGCGGCTTTGGGTTCGTTTTATCTAGGAGTCGAACGCGCGTGAGAAGATGGAGGTAGTGGCCAAGATTGCAGGGGTTTGAAACGAACGATGATGATGGATCTAGGTTCAAAAAATTAAATAAAATGTAAATTTAATTATATTATAATTCGTATAATGTTTAAAAGGCTGTAACTTTTTGATACGAGGTCGAAAACGCATGAAACAAGTTGTTTTGGGTTCGTATGGACGAACACTATATTATGGAACTGGATTGGAATCATTTGGAGCTAGTGAAAATTTCGGGTAAAATTAAACGCATGTTTAATTTTATTCGAAATAAAACGCGGAAACTGAGTTGAAAGCAAGGTGAGAACTTCTCGCTCAATCGAATAGTTTCGATTTAAATTTTAAATAGTTAGATTTAAAGTTTTTGATTGTATGTCTGGATGATAAATTTATTATCTGTTATTGAATGAAATAGACATTATGCGCCGTTAGTAAGCGGATGTTATTTATTAAAAACATATACCGTGATAATTCCACCTTGAAGTGGAATTGGTATTATATATGTACTTGGAGTTGATTTCCCGCATTATATAGCGGATGAGATCCTATTGCGCCGCCTATTAAGCGGATAATATTATATAAATCCTATATACCGCGATAATTCCGTACTGGAACGGAATTGGTATTGTGCTAATGTCTTTGGATGCAGGGAAACAGGTTGGAGGGATCTAACTGGATTCCTTACCAGTATTTATTTGATTACAGATATTTTGATGTTTGTTGATTATCCTATGATGATATATGATGTTTATTGTCGTGATTGACTATTGCGTGTTGTTGCATCATCGGATCCATTTTTAAAGTTTAAAAATAACGATTTTGATTTTAAAAGGATTTTTAAAATGATTTTTCAAAGTATACGTTTTATTAAATTTTTGAATTGATTCATTTTAAATAATTAAAACATTATAAATTTTTATGTTATAAAAATTAAGACTTTTGTGAAATATAACCAAAAGGTGATTTTTAAAATAAATAGATTTATAAAATAGTTTAAATTTAGATTTTTGAATTATTATAAAGGATGTATATAAAAGATTTTTAACATTGATATTTATAATAAAAAAGTATATATAAAATATTGGAATTATAAAACGAGTTTATTAAGTGTTAAAATGAAGTATAAAATGGATTTCATTAAAAATTATCGACTTATAAATTGTGACGATTATAAAATGAATAGATGTTGTAAAATAAAAGATTTATAAGTAATTAACTTATAAACTGGATTTTGGGCATTTAAATGGGATATTAATAGGAATTGTTAATAAAGGAGATGTTATAAGTTGAAGTTGTTATAAAATATAAATGAATCTTCTAAATAATAGAAGTTTTAAAAAGAACGATTTTGTAAATAAATGAATTATAAGTATTTAACTTATAATATGGACTTTTGGTATATATTTGAGATATATAAATTGAATTGGATTAATAAAGGAGATTTATAAATCGAAGTTTATAAATAGAAATGGAATTTATAGACATTGTTTATAAATTTGAAATCAATGGAATTTGATAAATTGAATATAGAAATTTATTAAAAGAAGTGTATTCGCGATTTTGGATAGTGAACTATTCTTTATATAAAATGTGTAGAAATATTGAAATTTGGTTAGTGAAGTATATTCACGATTTTGGACAGTGAATATATTATTAAATAAAATGGATATGGTTTGGGGAAGTGATATTTTAAATAGAATTAAAATAATTTAAAGATTTTTTAAAATGCGTTAAGTATCGAATACATAGATTTCAACATTTATTGTTGAAATAGACGTTTCCGAGAAATAGAAGGAAATGTTGGACTATAACACTGTAGTTATAGTAAATGATTTCAAAAAGGAAATGTTTTGTATAGTATTGGGATTTATATATCTATTTTAATTTTGAATCCCTATACTAGTGATTTTAGGTCGTCGTAACAATGTTTTACGTAACATTCGTTTTGGCCCAAACAAATGTGTTTAAGAGAATGATTTCTTAAAGAATGAAATATATACTTAATTTCGATTTAAGTATATTGAATACTTTCCAAGTGTTGAAAATAAATGGATTTGTAAATTACTTATTATTAGCTAAGTATGGAAATGTTTTCCAATATATAGTGAATGTTTTAAGATTTTATCTTTTAAAGATAAATTGAAAATGAATATTAGGAATCGGTTTGGGAAATCGTATATTCATAGATATTTTGGGAATTGTAACTTCACTATGGAATTTATAAAAGAAAGGGAAATTTGTTTAAAAATAAACGTTGATATATTTTGAAGTATGGAAATTAAATTTACGGATTTGGAACGTAAATATAAAGTAAATCAGTAAGGATTTATTTTATTGGTTTAAATGAACCATTTTGAAATGAAAGTATTTTCGCGTAAGGACAATGATTGAAATTTGTTTTCAAAAGTGGGAAAGGTGAAAAGTGATTTGAAAATTGTTTTCAAATTGTTGAAATGTGGAAATTATATGTCTAGTAAAGATATTTTGAAAAGTAAATAATTTGGGAAATTATTGGAATTTGGTGATGTTGAACACGCCTTGATAGTTAAATAATCCGACTATCATTATTTACCTTTAAATAGGTATTTGTTGTGATTGCTTGAATTTGAGTGCCACGCTTATTTTTGAATAAGCGCTCACTATTCGGGTTAGCGGGGAAAGGACCTTGGGGTTGTATAACCCATTCCGAATATGTGATACGTCGTTATGGATTGCATTTGATGACCGGTTTGAAGACCGGATATTTGTGAAAACGGAAGGATTACCGTCGAATGTTTCTACATCGGCTGATCTTCGATATAGAAATTTATTACCCTTTGTGATGGGAAGTCCGGTCGTGATTAGTGAATATCCGGATTGCAAGGACTTCTTTGTAAGTGCCTTCGGTTCTGTTCGAGCCCGAAACAGACTTGGATGGATGTGTGTCTGACGTTACAATTTGAGATGTAAAGCTGGTTTCTATCAAATATACTTCCGTTGGTGGCGGAGAATTTATTCTCTTAGCTTAACACCCTAGAGGTTATGTAGTTGATGGTTACTAGTGATACATTCCCAAATTGGTAATGTGGCATACGAAGTGTTGTTGAGCATTTGACGATCAAAGCACATCTTTTATATAAAGCGTGGCTTTGCGGACGAGACTTCGTCGGACCTCACACCCCGGAAATGGTCAAAACAGGAAGAATGCAGCAAAGTTATTAGGGGGTAGCGCCCCTTTAGTGTATGTCATTCCTTCTGGATAGAGGTGGTATCATGGTATGGAGCCCAGATACTTAACCTATGTTGTTGCTGCAAATTTATTGCTTTGTGGTTGTTGGAAATCGAGGATCCTCGGATATAGATCGTTTACGATCGGGGAATGACATATTCGTGTCAGTAGTTACCTAGTTTGAAAGGTAACCCGGCCTTGTGTTGGCAGAGATCCGGTTAGGTTCTCGGGTTGACTTTCCAGAGGCGTACCCATGTGGCAATGGGAAGTTCCTTGGCCTGACCATTTGTTGGAAATCCAAAGAAACAATACGATCTTGTACGGTTTTAGTTGTAGAACCTATCATTCACTTATGGTGGTCACCACTGTTTGGATGGTAGCTATAGTAGGCATAAGTGCGGAATGCCTATGCTGGCTAAGATTTATATCTTTACTTTTGAAATGATTTTTCCTACACTATGCACTAGTAATAATATCAAATGTTCTTTTTAATGCGTATCAAGCATCTTTGACTATCATAAGGAGAAATCTCCTCCGATTCTGCGTTTGCATTGTGTGTGTGTGCGGGAGGCCTTATGGTAGTCTCATTTTCTAAAAAGCATTGCGAATCTATTTTAAAATTATCCTGTACTTTGTTTTAAAAATAAACTGTTTTAGTTCTCACACCAGTCACATGACTGACTCCGAGTTTATTGTTTTCCTTCCTAAACTCTGGGTGCCCACCAATTTCCACACGGGCAGTCTAGAGTCAGGTTATCAGGATATTCTGGAATTCAGGAGTTGCTCGAGGCAAGCTGAATGGCATGGTGTATTCACTAATATATAGTATTTCTTTTCCGCTGTTTGTTGTTGTACACTCTGATGATGTAATGAAATGTGATGTGATGTAATGTAATAATTAATATAGTTCTTTGTTTAAAGATTATTCATTTATCTATTATATGTTGTTCCACTGCGATTGTGAGATTATGTTATTGTTTCTGTTGTTCTATTGTTTCTTTCTGTTCTATTCTATCTTTTTTCCCTCTTCTTCTACCTTTTTCTTCTTCTTTAACCTTAACGGTACGGTTTTCCGACCTTCGATTGCTCGGCAGTTGATACAGTGGATGTATTGATGTCGGTTTTCGAGGGTCGAAAAGTCGCACTCGTTACAACAAGGAACTTTCAGTGTGAGAAACAGTAAATAAATAAGCAGTATAACATATCATATGATGTCAAGTGATGCAACAGGTATGTAATCAGGTAGTATCATCATGTAATGTCAGATAACAGGCTGATGTGAGCATATCCACATATCCAGTATTACAATTCAAGTGACATTGTTTCACATTTATGTAAGTACGATTGTCTAGAGTGAATGACTCCTTCTTAAGCAAGAGATCAAATTCAGAATACAAAATCCAAACTCCGCAAAGCACAAAAAGGAACGACTAGATACGAGTGGATGATGAGATCTTGTAACAACCAAAATATACAACATACGTAAGAATATAAATCAACATCATTTTATAAATCAAAACAATGAATAAAACATGAGCGAAGCAAAATTGGTTTAAATCAACCAGTAGGCTCGGCCACTATGTAAATTGGCTAGCCACACCATCACATGGCTAGGCCATGATCATTCAAGGGCATCTATGCTCGGATATGGTGGTCATAAGGCACGGCTAGGCAAGGATATGAAGGAGGAATGGCAGGGCAAAGGTCAAGTGAAGGCAAAAGCATGGATCAAGTGGAGGTTTGGGATCGGCGCTAAGGCAAAGTGGCTCGGGTCAAGTCAGATCTGGATCAAGGCACAAGTAGTCACGGCTAGGTGATGGAGATGGGTCACGGCCAAGGCAAGGTGGTGGAGTTTGTGTTGTGGCCGAGGCTAGTTAATAGGGTTTTGGTGATGTAGAGGCTCGGCTAGGTTTTAGATCAATATTTGATGATGTATATTTTTTTTGAATCTAGGTCGCGGTAATGGCATGGAGGAGATGATGAGATGGTGGTGGAGTGGAGATGTGGTCGGCAATTACATGGTGGCCGAGCTAAATAATTAGAGAACAAAAGGAAAAAAGAAAAGAGGAAAGAGAAGAGGAGGAGGCCGTGACTTACTGTATTTTTTCTCTGGACGCAAATGAATTTTTGAGATGAGGTGAGAAACTTTTGTACGTGATTTGCAAAAAGAAGTGGCGGCTAGGAATTGAAGAGTGTAGAAAATGAAGAGCTTACTTGATTTCCAAGCAAATAAACCGAAGACTCTTTGAATTTCCAAGCCCAAAAATCCAAATAAAATCCAATAGAAAAGAGAATGGCAAGATAAAATAAGACAGAAAATAGAAAAATGGAATTGAGGTTGAAAAATAAAAATATAAAATAGACAATATTTACTGAAATTAATCGCGTGTAAAACGCTGAAAGTTATCAAATTTAAAAAGCATAAAATGGAATTTTGTGAAACGAAAAGCAGTACGAACATCAAAATCAAATAGAGTTTCCAAGAAAAAGATTAGAAATTAAAAATTCAAATTTACAATTTTTAACCGTGGTCAAACTTTGACTTTCAATTGACCAAAATATAAAAATTTCAGAAAATGTTTATTTTATTGTATTTGGAAATTAAATTGTAATCAAAATCCAAAATTACATTGGGAAATTAAAAAATTTCAAATTTCAAATAATTTAACATCAAAGTTTCAATTAAAACTGGATTAAAATATTTATAAAAATTATGGGTTATTACACTTTCCCTCAAGGAAGAAGTAAAATTATTAGAAAATGCATTCATCCGAGAAGTTTATTATTTCAAATGATTAAAAATTATACTGTAAATTGGAGAACATGTGTCAATTGTATGGATTTGAACAAGGAATGCTCAAAGTATTGCCATCTACTCCTAAGGATTCATCACTTGGCAGATGTAACTAGTGGGCATAAGTTGTTATATTTCATGGATGCATATTCAAGTTACAAACAAAACACAACGTCCAAACCTGATGAAGAGCATACTAGTTTTGTAACTAATTGGGGAATGTATTATTACAGGGTAGTGTTGATAGAGTTAGAGGTATGCCTTAGGGGAAATTCTATAATTTATTGTAAATTATTAACTCTATAATAAATATATGTCTAACCATGGAAATTATTGTAAATAATTTATTGTAAATTATTGGAAATTATTGTAAATTATTGAATAACCATGGAACAAATCACTTGAGTGTTTTCTTCTGGTTTATATAACTAAGATCAAATAGAAAATCTCGAAGTAACAGTTTTACACAGTTCTCTTGACTTGAGCACACTATTGAACTTCAATGTGGACACACCATTTTTATTATAATTAAATCATGGCATGACGTCTACCAAATTACTATAGTTGGGTCCAAATTAAAGATTTGGAAGTGAAACGGTATCTATTAGGGAATTTGTTTTCTTGGTTATATGAAGTTAATATCATGGTCAACTATAGTCAACTCAAGGTCAAAATTTCTGGCCAAAGCAATCCAGTTAACAATGATTGGTATTATTGAACCAAGAACTTTGTGATGGATTAAACAAGTTGAATATGGAAGATATTGGAATTTTAACTGAAATTAAATTCCATATCTCCCAATGTGATATAGTTTTGATAGAGTTAATTGGTGTAAATAATCGTTACTACCAAGTACCACGTAAAATAATGAAATTGGATTTTATCAAAAAAAGCGTAAGATTCGGCTAAACTTACACGCTGCTTTTTGAGGTGACGTGTGAACATTAATATTTGAATTATTAGATATTTATAGTTGAATGAATTGACACATTTGAGTCGCACAACAGTAATGTTAAATACTCCAAAATACTACATGATTAATGTAAATTATAATTATTATAAATTAAGTAAATTAATAATATTTACGAAGTATAATTATTATATTTTATTCGATTTATTTGAATTGGTATTTAACAAAATGCGTATGAAAATCGATATGCAATATCGATAGATATTTAAATTAGATTTAAACTAAATAAATACTGATTGGATTAATAAAATTTTATTGGCTTATGTGACCCTTATTATGGACGATAATAGGGGAATGGGTGATTTTTGAATGCAAAATCTGGTTCTGAACTAGCAAAAAGGATAGGTAAATAAGGAGATCTGGATTACCGTCTTTTACTTACTTTTGTTGCCTATTAAAACATCGCCTCCTCTCTTATTTGGATTTGATTTTTTTCCCTTCCCTTACTATTTTTGGCCGCAAGCATTTAAGGGCTTCCCCCCTTTTTTCCACATCAAATATAATCAAATTAAATTGTTTTAAGAGGTGGTATTCTCTTCTAGTTAGCTGCACTTTCTGAATGAGATGAAATCAAATCTAAAGGCACTGTCTTTCTACATACAAGGTGCACTTCACAGGAAACATCTTTGGTAATGATTTGGTTTCCCAATTATTTCATATCTACACATAGTATTCACTTCGGTATTATTGCTTGTATATAATTTACAATAACGAATACACACACATACACAAATATATATATATAATCATTGTCTCTTTTTGCACACATATATATAAACATTTAAATTGATTATAAAAAATAACAGTATATACATATAAAATAAATATATGCTTTTCGCTCATTTAAAAAATATACTGATTTCAAAATTAAAAATGATTTAGTTAATTATTAAAATTTAAAATATGAACTTTGTAATAAGTGTATATAAATAAAATATATAAATTTTTCTATAATATATGTATAGATATATATTCTAACTTTTTTATGTATGAACGTATATATTTAATCCAAAATATAAATAATAGTATAGAAATGAATTATAAAATTTTAAATTCTTATTGTACATTTGAAAATAAAATTAAAAAAGATATCAATGAAAATCCTTACATATTTATATAGTAAAAAATTATAAATTTGAATGAATTCGTATAGTAATATATATATATATATATGTGTGTGTGTGTGTGTGTGTGTGTGTGTGTGTGTGTAATTAATAAAATTATACAAATCCATGTTGATTTGTATAATAAAAATGTTTTGTCCAGAAAATAATTTTTTAACATATGTAATTATATTTACAAATTAATATTTTATAAATAAATTTTTACAACTAAACATAAAATTATTTTAATTATTTATTCTGAAAAGAAATAAATTATATATATACATGATATAAATATATTTAAACATATCAATATTTGGAATTTGATTTCAAATTTAAAGCGGATTTTATATAGATCCAGATTTGACTTTTAATTTTAAAACTTTTATTAAATATTTTTCATATTTATTTAAATCATTTTGAATTGGTCAATATTTAAAAACAAAATTATAAATGTTTTATTTATGAACATATACATATAGATGTGTAGTGTGCACATGCACGTACATGTGTGTATAAATAATAAATTAAATTATGAACAATAAATATGTATATAAAGGGATAAATGTATTCATTGTGGTGTAAATTCAACACTTATACATAGGCACATTAAACTATGTGCACTTTCTATATGTTGCACATGAACTATACACATATTTTTGTGTTCGATGCATATATACATTATATATTAAATAAATAAAATTGGTGCTTTTGTATAAAAAAAATAAAAATAATTAAATATTCATTTAAAAATATTTAGACTGGATTTAAATTAGTTTCGACTTCATAGGCCCAATAAAAGTTTTAAATGGAAATTTTTTGAAACTACCCATTAACCCACTATGACTTTGCCTCGTTCCTTCAATGTCTTTAGATTAAAAAATGCATGAGCCACTTACCAACGTTTGATTAATAGAATATTTAAAAATCATTGGTAAAACATTGGATGTCTATATAGACAATATGCTAGTAAAATCAAAACCGAAAGTCGAACGTATAATAGATTTAGATGAGATATCCAAAATTTGGCCCACGACATGAAGCTGAACCCATAGAAAAGTTCCTTTGGGATACAATTGGGAACGATTGTACAGATCAGCAACTGCACTTAATTTATTCATATCAAAGGCAAGTAGTAAATGCATTCAATTTTCTAACGTGATCAGGAAATAAAGAAAATTTGAATGGACTAATGAGTGTTGAAAATTCTTCCAAGAATTAACAGACCATTTACAGAAGCCTCCAATACCCTCGAGTTCAGTAGAAGGACAAGATTTAATATTGTCCAATGGCTGTAAGGAACGTGTCATAAACTTAAGTATAGTAAGAGAAGAAACTAGATCTCAGTTACCTTTGTAATATATGAGAAAGTGCCTAAAAGATGTGAAAATTGGATATCTATCATGGAAAGGTAGCTTATTATTTGGTGTTAACAGATCGAAAATTACGGTTGTTTGCACAAAAAATGGGCAAACACCACAAAGTCATAGTAGTAGAGTTGCGAATACTATTTTCAGTATAGAGCTATTGTTTGATAAATTTTATTTGTGGATGATTGAGATAAAAAATCAAGAATGTGTAATAAAGAATGAGTAAAGAACTTAAATGTAAAAAGAAACAGATTTTAAAACGATTCGGCCTGAATGTGCATACATCCATTATTCCACTTTTATTATCTCTTTTATATTTAATTACAAGTACAAGCTTTGTACATGAGTAAACTTATTGTTGGAACTAAGGATTTTCCCTCTCAAAGTTGTCTGCCATTGTTGGTAAAAGCTTAACTCTTTTCCATTCATCCCACTTTATAATGCCATATTCCTAGTATTTATAGAGCGAGGTTGTGAGGAGAGGCAGCTGAGTACATGACTTCTAGGCTTCGGTTCAACCTTTCTTCCCTTGAAATATGGTTCTATTATTGTTCCACTGCTCTGGGATGCTAGTTGAATGCTATTTTGGTAGCTCACTCCAGTCGCCCATCCTGACCCTTCAATCTCTAATATTGGATCAGGTAAGTTCATCCTTGGGAGTACAAAATAAGGGTGGATCCAGCCCCAGAAGGGCTGGACCAAAATGTCTGGTGGGTCCAGCCCTAGAAGGGCTGGACCAAGTGGGTTCGATGGATCCAGCCCAGTAAGGACTGGACCATGTGGGTGTGGCCTAAGACTTGATGGGTCCGGGCAAGGCGGGTCTGGCGTAGGGCCAATGCAGGTGGGTCCGGCCTTAGGCCGAACCAAGAGGGTTCGACCTGGTCCCGCACCAGGCGTGTCCGGTTATCACTGGACCAGGTGTTCTGGCACCAGAGGGCCGGACCAGGTGGTTCGGCACTGTACCAAATCTGGTCCAGCCTGGGGACGGACTAGAAATCTGGTCCGATATAGGTCTCGGACCTGTTCGGTCCGGCACTACGCTATAGGGTCCGGCACTATGGTGCCGAACCATAGGGTCTGGTCCTAGGGGTCGGACCTATGCAAACATTTTGGTGCTTTCATTGAGATAGAAAATCAAGAATGTGCAATAAAGAATAAGTAAAGGACTTAAATATAAAAAGACATAGATTTTATAGTGCTCGGCCTGAATGTGCTTACATCCACTGCTCCTCTTTTATTATCTATTTCATATTTGATTACAAGTACAAGCTTTGTATGTGAGTAAACTTATTATTGGAACTAAGGGTTTACCCTCTTAAAGTTGTCTGCCATTGTTGGTGAAAGCTTAACTCTTTTCCATCCATCCCTCTTTATGATGCCATATTCCTAGTATTTATAGCGGAGGTTGTGAGGAGTGACAGATGATTCCATGGCTTCTAGGCTTCGGTTCAACCTTTCTTCCCTTGAAATATGGTTCTACTGTTGTTCCACTGCTCTGGGATACTAACAAAGGACTAATTTTGAAGCACATCTTATCAAAGTTTAGGCTGATTATCCGCTAAAACAATTTTTCAGAAAACCCAAAAATTTGGATAACACTATAAATGCGAAATAGAATTGAGCAAATACGTCATAAATTACTTCCCATGATTAAGAATAAATGGGCATGCTTTGGCCAATTTTATAACCGAGTGATGGAATTTATCAAAGAGAAAATGGGAAAAATAAACTAGAGAAAAATGGAAATTATTCGTAGATGGGGCATGAAATGTGCAAGGAGGTGGTGTATGATGCATGATAATTACTCTAAACGGACACGCGATTACATTCCGCAATGGATTCAGAATTCTCTACAACTAGTAATATTGTTGAATATGAATCCATGATAGCTGGTTTGACTCTAGCGCAACAACTAAAATCCTAAGGATAGAGATATTTAGTGATTGACAATTGATGGCAAACCAATTAACTAAGGTTTATCAAACAAAGGATACAAGGTTGTTCTAATGTGTGAAGAAAATTCATGATATGTTGGCTTAGCTCGAAGATTTCTCAATTCATCAGGCATCGAAAGAAAAGAATGCTCATGCAGATTCGCTAGTCAAGTTCGCAAGGTGCACCCGAAGTAAAAATCATATCTATAGATATCAAAGGACCTCGGTATAGCGTTAATGAAGGAAGAGAGGTCAAGAATAGAAGATTTGGTAGCAACATGCTTACAAGCTTAACAGTAGCATAATAATGAATAATATTCCAAAGAAGATAAGATCATAGGACAATTTATGGAGGAAGGGAATCAAATGGAGATATCCAAGATGATCAATATAAAAGTAGTTGGATGACACCAGTAATCAAATATTTGCAAAACAGGATATCACTAAGGGATAGGAGTGAATCGAATTAAATGAGATATCGATCACCTTCCTATATTATGCTAGATGGGATCTTATATAAAAAGGTTATTCTGTAACATACCTTTGATGCATAATACCGAAAAAGGGAATGAGTTTGCTAATGGAAGCCGACGAAGGATTCTATAGAGACCATTCTAATAGGATAAATCTACAAAAGAAATTAATGAGACAAGGATATTATTGGCTTCAAATGATGAAAAATCCTTTAAATTACATAAAAAGATGTGATAAATGCCACTGATTCTCAAGGATCCCTTAGCTACCTCCATGAATTCATGCCGTGACTGGTCCTTGGCCTTTAGTACATGGGAATCAATTTGATTGGACCCTTACCTAATTCTATAAGGGCAAAGTTTACAGTAGTAGCAATTGACTATTTTACTAAATAGTCAAAGCCAAATAATTATCGAATATAATGGCATAATAGATTTTTGGAATTCGTCATTAAAAACATTGCCTCAATTTGGTTTGCCAGACTAGATCATTTCAGATAATGGAACCTTATTTCTAAGCGAAGAATTACTCGTTTCCACAATATGAATGAGATAATAAATAGTTCCTAGTCGATGGCTCACCCAAAAGAAAATGAGGCAGTAGAAGCTACGAACAAGATTATCAAGAACATCCTTGTAACGACCCACCTTTTTGGACAGTGTAGATCGATAATAAACCACATATGTCAACTTGAACCATTCAAAAGAAAGGATTGTTAATGGAGTAAATAAGAAAATAAGAGAAAAGGAAGAAGAAAATAAATACGGAATCTCGCAGTGGAATGATAAAATATAATAATCAAATAAACAGTTCATGAAGCTTTTTAGGTAATACATTTGATTGTAATCAATACACATTTATCAGAGTTATATATACATCAAGGATAAATAAATAATGCGGCAGACAACATGATGCAGGAATACTAATAGTAATAATATACAAAATCTGCATCTTCATCTTCTAGAATGAATCTTCAATAAGCCGAAAAAGTCATGGCTGACCCGAGCGTAATGAAAAGACAAAACACTCGGGTCAGGACTAAAATATCATTACGTAAGTCAAATCGATATCGCATATTACATGAGTGTAACGACGTCAGAGATGTTTACGGGATTTCACATCTCATATCCAGTGTATAACGTGCGTGCAATAACTCAAGAGGTGTTACAGGATTACCATCTTTTAAAGATCCGTTAAAATATTTATATGTAGTAGAATAGATATATGTGAAATGTCTAATCAGTAAAATAAATATTAAAATAGCGTTAAGGCTTTATATTGATCCCTCTTAACGCGTTTTTAGGCATTGTCCTGCAGTTTGCATATAAAACACCAGTTAAATGGTCGGTAGATAGGGATGCACCGTGATACGACAACACAAAACCAAAATCGCATGGGTCTCGTTTAGGGATAAAAGTATAACAAGGCACGTGAGGCAATGCCTAAGGTATGATACTACCAGTTTACCCTTCCCGGATGGTGGTAACGCATCATAGCCATGATCGTCCACTGCGTCCAACACTCCCATAAAATCAGAGAGTGTGCACCAATCAATCATAATGTAAATGATGGTAATTCAAAGAAGTGCATCCGCTCAGGGTAGCTAGCCCACTTGGCCGGTACGGCTCTTGTTTTAGTCATTTCAAATTGGCACATATGCGAGGCTAATCCATCATTGTTCTCTTGCTTCAAATCCAGCAAATGATGCCAAATCCAACCACTTCGTTCTGGATCATCACTCTACGTACACAGTTGTCAAAGTGGTTCCAGTATCGATAGAGAGTATGCCCATATCCGGCCTTGGTCTCTTTAACAACCAAATGTCATTTTACACACCAATTGGTACCTTTGCATTTCGAAAATAGTTTGGACTTAGTATTAAAATATCATATTCACTTGGAAATCAAATCCGTTTCGAATTGTCATATTTAAACAAAATATGTCATTTCACTTTGAAAATCATTTTCGTAGTTTCTCGATTTCGATTCCAAAATTGATTCGAATTCAACTTGGGTTATAACTTCATTCAACCCAATTCGTATTTAAATCCATGATTAAAAAATAACATTCCACTCTTGACTAGTTAGAATTTTTGAAAAATAGTTTGAATAGTATTAAAATACTTTAAATGGTTAAAATAGTTAAAGTAGTCTAAATGGTTAAAATAGTTTAACTATTAAAATGGTTTATATAGCAAAATAATTTGGAAACCAAAATAATTCGTATGTTTAAGAAGATAGCTTTTAAATAGTTTTATATTAAATTATTTGTTTGAAAATAGTTTCAAAGTCAAACTGGTCCACTTCTAACTTCCTAATTCAAATCAAATCAATTTCCATTCAATCGATTCATTTTCGATTTCAATTCAAATCAATTTAAACTTCGATTTCAAATTAATTCAATTCCATGTTCAAACCCAATTAATTCAATTTCAAGTTCAATTTATACCGATTTCGAGCTCAATTTTCAAATATAGATTCAAAACATTTAAATCAAATTATCCTTCAATATTCATGTTTAAAATTTCAATCTTCAAATAAATTCAATTCCGAGCTCAATTTCGAAATATCATTTTTATATCACTTTTACTTAGTAATATTCAAAGTTCGAATAAAAGTTCAATCATTTAAAACAAATCAATTTATGGAATTAAATCATATTCCAATTTTAACTCCAAAATCTCAACTTCAATTATTTAACAATTTCTTTTAACCAAAAAAATTTATTTCAACATTTCGAACTCATATTCGTTATTAATTCAAACTTCATAAATTCAATTTTCTTTTCTTTAAATTAAAAACCATTAAATAATTTCAGAACCAAACTTTTAAAATTATTTAATTTAACCAATCCAGTGTTCGTATATAATTTCTATCTTATGGCCAAGTGATCAGTTATTTCAGTTTAATTTCGAGAATGGATATATATCATTTCAATCCAAATCACAATGTCATAGGTATATATCGTTTCAACCTATTTCTTAATTCATTAAAAATAGTTCAATTTATAGTTTATATGCTGTAAATAATATACAGGGACATAACAGGCCATATCAGAACAAATAAACATCTAAATCATCCCAAATATCAACCAATACCATCCATCGCCATCAATTATCCAAACAGCCATATAATTCACAGTAATTTCATAGTTGTCAATTGTGATGACCTAGAATTTTTGGATGTTTGAAATTGGAATATTTAATTAATTTTAAAAATTTAAAAGTTAATTTTTATCTTGAATTCAAATATCACAATTTATTAGATAAGTAAATTATTGAATTAAATAATTTGAAGTTGGGTAAAATGTTGAATCTGAAGTTTTAAGCCTGTTAAAAATAATTTAAAGGCTTGTAAAATTTATATTGATAATACTGAAGATAGTAAAAGCGTTAAAATTGATTCGTAAGTGTTTTGTTAATTTTTGAAATTTTATCGTTTAAATCAATATTTAAAAATAGCCTTCCGAGGCACAGTCTCGGAATTCAACGAAACCAGTTCCATTGGATCTACAATATTATATTTCTATCGGATTTCAATTTTCGTAGTGTTTGGAGTGATTGTTTGACCGTACGATAAGTAAATGCGTTGAAAATTAAATCGAAATTTAATACAATAACTGGTTCAAAAAGCTATGTTCTCCATACGATTGAATTAGGACTCGAAACCCATTCCATTGCGTTCGGAATAGGAATATAACATTATAAACGCCTAGCGGCATGTCTCGATATGAGATTAATATTTTGAGTTGCATTTATCGAGACAATTTAAATTTAATTAAATATAGGTATATTCTGGAAAAAATTCCTTTCACGTCCAAACTTTTTTCCCCTCTTATCAATCACTGCAGCCAACCTTCTCCAACACGCCTCTTCTCATTTAAAAGAACGAAATGCTCCCCTCTTCCTTCCTGATGAATTCAAAAAAAAAAGAATACAGATCAAAATCGATCTGTTGATAAATAAAAAAAATAAAATAAGAGCTCATTCCAAATCAATTGAGATCAAAAGAAAGCCGCGTTCCTCCTTTCTCCTCAACGAAACTTTTCCCTCTGTTCGAAATAAAGGAGGAGCAAATCGAGTTCGAACTCAGTGGTGGAGGCGATCGAGCTTGCGAGAGGATTGGGATTCACGGTTCTCGGGTTCTTGCGATAATTTTGAATCGAGGCGGCGAGCTCGAGTCAGTCGCGTGCACGTGCGAGGTCGTCAGTGCGGCAATTCGATCTGGGTAGGGAATGATCGCGAGCGGGTCGCGATGTAAGGGCATCAGACCGTCGCGTTGTAGGGGGTCTCGAGCTCGAGTGGCGCTCACGAGAAAGGCATAGGGCCTCACGATGAGGCAGTAGCGTGGAGTCGATCACGAGATTTCTGATGGTGGCGTGTTAGAGTGAGCAATAAGGTATTCTTCTTCGTTAAATTTTTATTTTTACATATTAGGACGATAAGATTTGTTTTAAATTAAATAAAAAATAGGACTTTAAAATGTTACAGGATCTACAAAGGGTAGATTTTTGATTTAAATGTCTATAGGCTATTCTGATATGTGTAGATCTAAAGGAAAAGTAAATATACCTATTCACAGTTCACTTATGGGTTTAATTTTGAAATAGTGAAGATTTAATTGTTTAATTAAATCTAAATTATATTAGTCACCAAATTATTAATTTAAATCAAATAAATAAATAATAATAAATTGTTCGATCAATTCAAATATTAATAAATTGTATAATATATATATAAGGTTAAAGATCGTGAAGAAAAATAAGCTGGTTTGGTGTGGATTGCTTCAATAAAATCAAAGGTGAGTTAATCTCACTCTTTTGAATTTTTATTTAAATTTAAATGGTTAAATTTAAATAGTTGGTTGGATGATTGAATTGACTGATGTGTTATATTATATATAGTAGTATATAGTATATATTGGGTGATTGATTTCCCGCATTATATAGAGGATGAGACCCTATGCGCCGCATAATAGCGAATGATATTATATAAATCCCATACACCGCGATATTCCACCTCGAAGTGGAATTGGTATTGTGCTAGCATCTGTGGATGTAGGAAAACAGTTTGGAGGGATCCAACTGGATTCCTCAAAATTATTTAGATTGTTTAATATTTTGTGCTATGAATGTTTGATATGCTATGATGAATTATATTGATAATTGGAATATAGGTTACCATGGTTTAATTGGATATTCCGGTACACTGGGTTATCAAAATATATATAGAATTGGATTTTTGAAAAGAAATATAAGAGTAAAATTTGGAAGTGAAATAATTATAGAATAAAAATAAGAATGAATTGGAAAGAAAAGAAAGTGGTTTTTTTTAAATCCGAAGTTAAATTGTAAAGTAGAGATTTAAAATAAGTTTTAAATCAAAGTTAAATCTGGAATTCAGGTTAGTGAATCTCGGTTTTTAAACAAATAAAGTTTTTAAAATTTAAATTATTTTAACAACTTGAATGTAAAGTGCATTTTTAAATTTATTTGAATTTAAAAATAAATTTGGTTTTAAATTCCTTTAAACTTCTTTTATAAAATGAGTAATTAATTTATTTAATGAAGTAAATAAAAAGGTAGTTAATTACTGGTTGAGATTAATCAATAGTGATTAATATTTGTGGCTTAAATTAATGATTAATTACTTAATGTAATTAATTTAGATTAGGATAAATTAAAATGTAATTAGAAAAAATTAATTTATATAATTAATTATGTAAATAAAGGTTGATTAATTAAGATAAATTAATCAGTAATAACTGATTTATGAGAAATTAATTAATATAAGTAATTAAGGATTAATGTAATTAATTATAAATAATTAATTTGTGAAGAAATTAATGATTAATTAATGTTTTTAGTTAAGAATAATTAATCCGTGTAATTAATTAAAGATAATTACTTAAATGTAATTGAAGGATAATTAATCCAGGGTGATTAATTAAGATGGATAATTACAGGATGATTAATTAATTGATTTGAAATTAATTAATGTTAAATGAAGGCATCTAAGTGATTGAGGTTAGTAATTTAATTAGAATTAATTAAATTAACTTGGAAGTGATCAAGCGTTGCTTCTGGATGATTGAATGGTATTGGATGCCTTGAATGAGTTGATATCTCTGATATAAAATATTTTGTGGTAACATATGTTTGGGCGGACATAATATTGTGGTTATCTATTAATGATGAATTGTTGGGTAAAATGACATCCTGTATTTAAAGATCGAAGTGTATTTCATTTGGATAACTTGGGTTATGATGGCATGAGACTCGAAGAGACCGGGATCGGGTATTAGAAAATAGCCGAAACCACTTCGAATTTTTATAGATTGATATGTGAAATCTATAGGCCGAAATGAAACGATTTAAGTGAATTGGACTATTTAATCTAAATTTTGGTACTTAGAAAATTGTTGTATGAAATAAGTGATGTCTATAGCAAGTTGTGAATTTGTAAATTGATAAGAGTTACCCTATGTTTTAAATAAGTTGTATGCTTTGTATTCCATGTTAGATGGGTTTACTCACGCTGGTTTCCAGCCTGACCCGGGTGTCATTTTGATGTAATGCTCGGGTCAGACTGAGTATTACAGATTTCAAGTGAGGACGTTCTAGAGCTCAGGAGGCGAGCTGGATGGCAAGAACGTATGGAGTGTTCCCGCTGTATTTTATTATTGTATATCTGAGACATGATGATTGTGTATATCCAGTGTTTGTATATATGTGTAACTCTGATGTATTATAAATGTATTTGGCAGATACAGAATACTTTTGTAAACTGTTATTATTTGTTATTATATTTTATCTGCTGCAAATGTGAGATGTTGGTGTTTCTGTTCTTTTTATTCTTCTATCTCTTTTTTTCTTTTCCTAACGATCTGGAATTTTCGGGATCGAAAATTTAGGGTCGTTACAGTTGGTATCAGAACTGAAAGGTTAAGCGAGAACCATGGCTCTGGTGGGGATTGCCCATTAAATAGAGTCCGTAGTACTCTAGAATGAGTTGGGTGTGTGCGTGTGTGTATGAGCGCGTACTTGTTATTTTCTATATTAAGGTTTTAAATGATTTTATATAAACAATATTTCTTTCTAATAAATATTAAGGTAATTGGTTGTTATATTATTTGAAAATTTTAATAATGAGAATTAAGTGGTAATAGAAATACAACCAAATTAAAATTAAATGAAGATAAGTTTGAAATGGATTTTGAATTAATTGGTCAAAAGAGATAAGTTGGTTCGATTTAAGGATTAAATCAACAGTTAAAAAAAAATTAAATCGAATTTATATAATTCGGGATGGTTTAAATTGAAATTTGAATTGAATTCGTTCAAATTGAATCTGATTTGAATTAATTGGATTTGTGATTGAAGATATATAAGTTTAAAAATTTTAAATCGAAATTTGAATTGGGGTTAAATCAATTCCATGGAAATTGAAGTTATTTAAATTTGAGTTGAGTCAATTTAAATAGGAGTGGAAAATTAAATTGAATTAATTGGAAATGGAGATTGGAAATCGAACAGCTTGGCTCTGAACTAGTTTTTCAAATGAAATATTTTAATATAAATGATTTTTAAATCTATTTTCCTATCTATTTACTATATATAACTTTTCTTTTTAAACCCCAAACTATTTTATACTTATTCTACAATTATTTTTGAAACTATTTAACAATTTTTTAACTGTTTTATAAACTAATTACTATTTTTCAACTATTTTACAAATTAATTACTATTTTACAACTATTTTGCAATTATCTAAATTCTCTGAAACTATTTAACTATTTTCCAACTATTTTACAATTACTTAAATATTTTACAGCTATTTTACAAATTATTAATTGTTTTTCAACTACTTATTTATTTTTAAACTTTTCAAGCTATTTTCTAAATTTAAGCTGGACAAAGTTTAAACTATTTATGATTGAATATCCATTTGGGATAAGGATTAAAGTAATAATCCAATGGAATTGAAACAATTGTGATTATGTGGATAGAAATTAAAAGAAATGTGAATAGGAAGAGAAATTGATTTAGTTGATAATCAATGAAGACAATTACGTAGGATGTACGTATATTATTCTATTCGCATAGTGATTTGGTCCCGATTCGAGCACAGAATTTTGAGATAGTTATATCGATCTGAGTTAGGATTTTTCACTCGATTTTCGATGGCGAACCTGGATATGGATTGTTGATTGGTTCTGGATATTCTCTATCATAGTTATGGCTATGCAAGGAGAATGACGGTTTCTGATCAAGAAACCAGATTTGAGTCCGCACTAGGAAGTCGGGTGGACGATACTAGTTTGGAAGTGAAATTGTGTGATCGAGTGAGCGATCAGATTGGTATGGCATACGGATGATAAGTGTACATCGTACGGATTTGAATGAAATTGATATCGAAAATTTGTGAATAAGAAAGGTGAAATGATTTCTTTTGAAATGAAAGTATATTTTGTGAAATATACATTGGATAAAAGTGAAAGTTGGTTATTTTTATGATGACAAGTAAGATGGAAACAACTTTAAAAAAAATAATCAAATTTGAATATTTAATTTTGAATAAACAAAGTTATATATCTTTGTTATATAAGATAAATCTCCCCTTGTTGAATCTACTTCCGGAAGAAAAGGATTTTGAAAGTGTTTGAAGTATAAAAGGAGTTTTATACAAGTATGAAATGATCCAAATTTTTAAAAAAAACTTATATATATATATAAAGGATCTTATGAGGATTTTGAAAAAGGTTTTGGGAACCTTTGGAATTGGAAAGGCTTTTGATTTTTGGGTAAAATCAATATTGGAATTTGGAAATCCTAGTTTGAGAATTATCGATTTTGGGATAATCGATTTTGAAAAAGGAGATTTATATGAGATTCATACTAGGTGTATGATTTGGAAGATACTATATGTGTATAGTATAAAGTGTTTTGAAAATGGCTCTGGGGAAAAAGGCGCTCCCTTGAAATGAACTTCTAAGGAGTGCCACAGGGTGGTACTGCCTTGAACCCTAAGGGGGGTTCTAAAGTTGATCCTATGAGGAGTCCGTACAAAACTAGTTCCTGAGAATTATGAGTAATGTGTAGCGAAAGTCGAGCGCGCTGATGCCTACAGAGGCATTTGGGTTATGCTGTGATGATAGTGTAACTCGATGTCACTGCGATCTACTGCAGACCAAAGCGAAAGACGTGTGTGCTGCTGAGAGCCAACAGTCTACGTCTGATTTTATATCGGTAGACTGCGACCTATGGTAACATAGCGAAAATCATGTGTGCCGCTGAGAGCCAACAGTCTGCGTTTGATTTTACATCGGTAGACTGCGACCTATGTGGGAGTGGAGAAGTTTCATTTTTGATAGCGAAAATCGAGGGCGCTGATGCCTACAGTTACATGGACTTTTGCTGCGATGGCAACGTAACCCTGGAATGTAACTACGATCTGTTGTGGGTTCCATGGCGTAATCAAGGGGTGCGGAGTGCCTACAATCACATGGACTTTTGCTGCGATGGCAACGTAACCCATGATGTAACTGCAACCATGGATGGGGGTGATGATTTCCAAAGCATTCTCACCAAAGATATTTCCTCTATTTTCAAAAACTGTTTCGATATTTTTAATAAAATTATTTTCCCAAGTATTTTCACTGGGTGTTGAAATGGGTTTACCAAGTGCTTATAGATTTTCAGTCCAACGCCTTATCAACATATGACCGAATTTCTGTGAGAACAAGAATGGACCGGTTGAGACATCGAGTTATAAGAAGTATTTTTATAAAAGCTATTTTAATAATATTATGTGAATTTAAAAGTATTTCTAAATTTTTAAAATAAAAGTTTTGGAATTTTGGGAAATAAAAGAAAATCCAAACTGGAATTATAAAAAAACAAAAAAAGAGGATTTAAACTCAGGAAAATTTAATGAAGTGATTTTTGTAATTTGACTTGGATTGATTATGAATTAAAATAAGTGGAGATGTTGTAAAAAAAATAAAATGGAATTGGATTGGATTATAATAGAAATGATTTGAGTTACAAATAAAATCCAATTCGAGTATAAATGAGTTAAATATGCGCTTGGATATTATTTTTATAAATTGAGAATGTGAATTAAAATTAAAATTAAAATGGATGGGCTAACTGAATTAAATGGAATTTGATTAAATGAGAATCAAATAGAAGTGAATTTAAGTTTGATGTTGGAGTAAATTAAAGTAAATTAACTTAAGTTTAAAATTTATGGAACCTTGGCATCGAATAAGGGTGAAAGCCTATTAAATAAAAGCTTGGGTTGAATTAATTTGGGAATGGCTAGTAGTATACAAGCATGGAATGTGTCGAGCTAAATAAAATGGTTATGAATAAATTAAAATGGAATTGAATTAAAAAAAATTGAATCGGAATCAATTTGAATTGGTTATAAAACTTAAGTAATTATTTATTCACATGGATATCATCAAATTGCGTAGAAATGATTGTCGTTTGACGTAAACGAGATTTAATTAAATTCTATGAATTAGTGGAAGCAAATATAATTGATTTTTGAATCAATTGATATGAATATGAGTTTGTTTGGAATTATAAATGAATTGAAGGTAAGTAAGTGAGTTGTACATCACTTAAATTGAATGCAAGGGTAAGAAAAGCGAGTGAAAGCAAATGAATCGGTGACTGAAACCTTATTAATTACTTTTAAGTACTGTTTGGTAGGTGTGGCTTATGAAATGCATGTGTTAGCTATTGAAAATGAGTGAAATGTAAATAAATTTCGTATATATGGCATTTACATATTTAAATTGAGTAAGTACAGGTACTTGAAGGCCGTTTGGCTGGATTTGGACGTGCTAATTGGTAAAATAATAAGCCCCTCGCTTAAAATGCTAAATAAAGGTACGCCTATGCAATAAAAACAGGAAATATGAACTGTTTTTGTTTTTCTGACCGTGTGGGTCGATGTATATATATTTATATCTCTTGTCAAATTGCAAAAGCTCTTCCACACAAAGGAGACTCTGCCAAAAAATTTCCGAAAATTTTGGGAGTTAGAAAATTTTGAAAAAAATTGGAAATTTTTTTCAAAAGCGACAAAACGATTTCAACTAGGAAATTGAAATAGATTAGTGAATGAAACTAATTTAAAATAATGATATGAATCAGTTATAAATGGAAGTTAAAATTCAATATTCAGAGTTGAAGAAAAATTGAATTCATATTGAAATGGGGAAAACCAATTTGAATAGAAGTAGATATGAAAACTTCTAGAAGGAAATGTATGAAATGATTTTAAAAGTTATGATTGAATATTATTGCTAAGTAGGATATGCAGGTATTATAAAGAGAAAGGAAAATTGGTTTTGATTTCAGAAGATAAATTTGAATTGCTCGACAAAAAGGTATGTGTTTAAATTTCTGTATGAAATTTGATTGGATTTTTGATCTAGCCACTTGGCCTTTAGTTTTCTTTTGGAATTTGGGAGCCCGTAGAGGCATTTTGTAGTTGTACCGAGCTAGCCGTGCAAATGAGATGCTGGCGAAATTTTTTAGAAATTTAGAGAGTGAGAAAAATTTTGAGAAAATTTTGATAATTCAAAATTTGGTTTTAAATTCAAATTTGAATTGTTAAGTAAATAATATTATTGGGACTTATGGATAAGTTTGGAAAGCTAGAAAAAGGGTTAGTATGTATTTAATAAAAAGATTGTTTTGAGAATTGATTGGAATCGTTTGGTTTTGGGAAAAAGTAAACGGGTATTGGACCATTCGTCCTTACTAGTAATTTTGGGGACGAAATTCTTTTAGGGGGGAGGAATGTGACGACCCAGAATTTTTGGATGTTTGAAATCAGAAAATTTAATTGATTTTAAATATTTACAAGTTAATTTTTATCTTGAATTCAAATATCACAATTTATTAGATAAGTAAATTATTGAATTAAATAATTTGAATTTTGGTAAAATGTTGAATCTGAAGTTTTAAGCCTGTTAAAAATAATTTAAAGGCTTGTAAAATTTATATTGATAATACTAAAGATAGTAAAAGTATTAAAAATTGATTCGGAAGTGTTTTGTTAAGTTTTGAAATTTTATCGTTTAAATCGATATTTAAAAATAGTCTTCCGAGGCACAGTCTCGCAATTCGACGAAACCAGTTCCATAGGATCCGTAATATTATATTACTATCGGATTCAATTTTCGTAGTGTTTGGAGTGATTGTTTGGCCGCACGATAAGTAAACACGCTGAAAATTAAGTCGAAATTTAATATAATAACTGGTTCAAAATGCTATATTCTCCATACGATCGAATTAGGACTAGAAATCCGTTCCATTGCATTCGGAATAGGGATATAACATTATAAACGCCTAGCGGCACGCCTCTATAGGAGATTAAGATTTTGAGTTGCATTTATCGAGACAATTTAAATTTAATTAAATATAGGTATATTCTGGATAAAATTCCTTTCACGTCCAAACTTTTTTCCCCTCTTATCAATCACTGCAGCCAACCTTCTCCAACACGCCTCTTCTCATTTAAAAGAATGAAATGCTCCTATTTTCCTTCCTAATGAATTCAAAAAAAAAGAATACAGATCAAAATCGATCTGTTGATAAATAAAAAAAATATAATAAGAGCTCATTCCATATCAATTGAGATAAAAAGAAAGCCGCGTTCCTCCTTTCTCCTCAATGAAACTTTTCCCTCTGTTCGAAATAAAGGCGGAGCAAATCGAGTTCGAATCCAGTGGTGGAGGCGATCGAGCATGCGAGAGGATTGGGTTTCATGGTTCTCGGGTTCTTACAATAATTTTGAATCGAGGCGGCGAGCTCGAGTCAGTCGTGCGCGCGTGCGAGGTCGTCAGTGCGGCAATTCGATCTGGGCAGGGAACGATCGCTAGCGGGTCGCGATGTAAGGGCAGCAGACCGTCGCGTTGTTGGGGATCTCGAGCTCGAGTGGCGCTCACGGATAAGGCAGAGGGCCTCGCGATGAGGCAGCGACATGGAGTCGTTCACGAGATTTCTGATGGTGGCGTGTTAGAGTGAGCAGTAAGGTATTCTACTTCGTTAAATTTTTATGTTTGCAGATTTGGAAGATAAGATTTGTTTTAAATTAAATAAAAAAAATAGAACTTTAAAATGTTGCAGGATCTATAAAAGGTAGATTTTTGATTTAAATGTCTATAGGCTATTCTGATATGTGTAGATCTAAAGAAAAAGTAAATATACCTATTCACAGTTCACTTATGGGTTTAATTCTGAAATAATGAAGATTTATTTGTTTAATTAAATCTAAATTATATTAGTTACCAAATTATTAGTTTAAATCAAATAAATAAATAATAATAAATTGTTCGATCAATTCAAATATTAATAAATTGTATAATATTTATACAAGATTAAAGATCGTGAAGAAAAATAAGCCGGTTTGGTGTGGATTGCTTCAATAAAATCAAAGGTGAGTTAATCTCACTCTTCTGAATTTTTATATAAATTTAAATGGTTGAATTTAAATAATTGGTTGGACGATTGAATTAATTAATGTGCTATATTATATATAGTAGTATATAGTATATATTGGGTGATTGATTTCCCGCATTATATAGCAGACGCATAATAGCGGATGATATTATATAAATCCCATATACGGCGATATTCTATCTCGAAGTGGAATTAGTATTGTGCTAACGTCTATGGATGTAGGAAAACAGGTTGGAGGGATCCAACTGGATTCCTCAAAATTATTTAGATTGTTTAATATTATATGTTATGAATGTTTGATATGCTGTGATGAATTATATTGATAATTGGAATATTGGTTACCATGGTTTAATTAGATATTCTGGTACACTGGGTTATCAAAATATATATAGAATTGGATTTTTGAAAAGAAATATAAGAGTAAAATTTGGAAGTGAAATAATTATAGAATAAAAATAAGAATGAATTGGAAAGAAAAGAAAAGAAAGTGATTTTTTAAATCTGAAGTTAAATTGTATAGTAGAGTTTTAAAACAAGTTTTAAATCAAAGTTAAATCTGGAATTCAGGTTAGTGAATCTCAGTTTTTAAACAAATAAAGTTTTTAAAATTTAAATTGTTTTAACAACTTGAATGTAAAGTGCATTTTTAAATTGATTTGAATTTAAAAATAAATTTGGTTTTAAATTCCTTTAAACTTCTTTTATAAAATGAGTAATTAATTTATTTAAGGAAGTAAATAAAAAGGTAGTTAATTACTGGTTGAGATTAATCAATAGTGATTAATATTTGTGGTTTAAATTAATGATTAATTACTTAATGTAATTAATTTAGATTAGGATAAATTAAAATGTAATTAGAAATAATTAATTTATATAATTAATGATGTAAATAAAGGTTGATTAATTAAGATAAATTAATCAGTAATAAGTGATTTATGAGAAATTAATTAATATAAGTAAATAAGGATTAATGTAATTAATTATAGATAATTAATTTGTGAAGAAATTAATGATTAATTACTGTTTTTGGTTAAGAATAATTAATTTTTGTAATTAATTAAAGATAATTACTTAAATGTAATTGAAGGATAATTAATCCAGGGTGATTAATTAAGATGGATAATTAAGGGATGATCAATTAATTGATTTGAAATTAATTAATGTTAAATGAAGGAATCTAAGTGATTGAGGTTAGTAATTCAATTAGAATTAATTAAATTAATTTGGAAGTGATCAAGCTTTGCGTATGGATAATTACATGGTATTAGATGCCTTGAATGAGTTCATATCTCCGATATGAAATATTTTATGGTAACATATGTTTGGGCGGACATGATATTGTGGTTATCTACTAATGATGAATTGTTGGGTAAAGTGACATCATGTATTTAAAGATCGAAGTGTATTTCATTTGGATAACTTGGGTTAGGATGACTTGAGACTCGAAGAGACCGGGGTCGGGTATTAGAAAATACCCGAAACCACTTCAATTTTTTATAGATTGATATGTGAAATCTATAGGCTGGAATGAAATGATTTAAGTGAATTGGACTATTTAATCTGAATTTTGGTACTTAGAAAATTGATGTATGAAATAAGTGATGCCTATAACAAGTTGTGAATTTGTAAATTTATACGAGTTACCCTGGGTTTTATATAAGTTGTATGCTTTGTATTCCATGTTAGATGGGTTTACTCACACTGGTTTCCAGCCTGACCCAGGTGTTGCTTTGATGTAATGCTCGGGTCAGACCGAGTATTACAGATTTCAAGTGAGGACGTTCTGGAGCTCAGGAGGCGAGCTGGATGGTAAGAACGTATGGAGTGTTCCCGCTGTATTTTATTATTGTATATCCGAGATATGATGATTGTGTATATCTAGTTTCTATATATATGTGTAACTCCGATGTATTATAAATGTATTTGGCAGATACAAAATACTTTTGTAAACTGTTATTATTTGTTATTATAATTTATCCACTGCGAATGTGAGATGTTGGTGTTTCTGTTCTTCTTATTCTTCTATCTCTTTTTTTCTTTTCCTAACTATCTGGAATTTTCGAGATCGAAAATTTCGGGTTGTTACATCAATTTTAGATAATTTACTGAAAATTAAATCCCAATTTCAAGTTGACTGTCAATTTTAATTTGTAATAGTTAATTCAAATGACAACCAAATTAATCAACAATGACCAATAAATTCATATCAATTCATAATTTCAAATTTGACTAGCATAAAAATATTCTACTACATTGTGAGCGTCTGTGCAGTTAAAGCGCTCGGCAGATTCAATGCGGTGGAGGTGCAAAAAGTCATAGCGGGAATACAGCAAGGATATAGCGGGATATAGCGTATAGCTCTAAAATAGCATATAAAACTCGTACTTAATGTTTTTACAAATATATAAATGGTAATTAAATGAAAAATTATCATTCAATTGAATTATAATTAATACATAAATGGTTTTAAATAAAAAAATATGTGCGAATATACTTTAAATAAACGTAAACTGTTATATAACATAATTGAATTTAGTAGAATATTAGAGTATTTTCATTTCTAAAAATAGATTAAAAATTAAATCAAATAAATTAGTTTCATAACTTTTATAATGTATAAATGCAATTTTTTAATTCATTTTATTAAAGAAGATATAGTGGAAATAGCAAAATATAGCGGGAATAACGGAATATAGCGGAAATAGCGGGGATTAAAGCGGAAAGGCTATATTTTGGGGCTAAATGGAAAAATCATTACAGTAGAAATCCGCTATGAGATATTGCGGGGTTATAGCAGGGTAATAGCGGGGCATTAACTACACAGGTGAGCGTTATAAAACACTCACTTCGAGTTCTCAATTTCAAATCAAATCGAACGACGTTCGATTTAACCTAAAATTTTAACAAGCTCCAAACGACTACAAATCCATTCCAGAGCGTAGTGCTCATTGCCACGATTTCAACGCATCTTGTTTCGTCCAATTCTCATAATGTATGGAAAAGATAAGCAGTTTTAAAGATTTGCATATTATAACATAGTTAAAAATTCAATTTCCTTATTTACTTTTTTCTTTTTTTTCCCCAAATCAGATCTGGGTCGTTCATTTCCTTTGATCTCATCAGGGGCCGCACTCATGTTCTACTTCGTTCGTCACGTGCACTCCAGGCAAAGTCACATAAGAACAACCCAAAGCGAGCATCCAATGATCGATCACCACGCCACCCTCCGGTCACCGGAGGTTGATCGACTATAGCCCGTGCGTGCGCCACTCTCACCTCGACCCACGACCTGGCTGAGCTCGGGCCCACATTCGCTTGGGAAAACGCGATTGAACACGCTACCTTTGAGTAAAGCTTGTCTCCATCCATAGCTCTGATCTCGATCGTAGCCGTTGAGATTGAAGAGCTGGAGGAGCTCTACATGTTTACAGTTCAGAGTTTCTGTAAATAACGTGTGGATTTGGAGATTGAATGGAAGAAAGAAGCAAGGTTTTCGGTCGTACGTTAATGATAGTGGCGGCTGTTGAATAAGGAGCTAGGGTTTCAGACCATACACATATTTATAAGCATACACACATTATTTTATTATAATTTCCAATCTTTTTCTGGGTGAACTCCAAAGAAGCCTGCCGCCTGGCGGTTATAATGTTTTGCCCCCATTTCCAACATAATGGAACATGCTTCATGGTCTAATTCGATCGTATGAGGAAGATAGCTTTTAAATCGAATTAAAATATTAAATTTTTGATATTCATTTCAACGCATTTATGTACCGTATGACCAAACGGTAATTCCAAATTCTATGACATTTGAAATCCCATAATAATACAATATTACGGATCCAATGGAACTGATTTCATTGAATTCCAAGACTGTGCCCTAGATAACTATTTTAACATGTCAATTAAAATATAATATTTTCAATTTCTAATTATTCACTTTGAAATCGAATTTCAAATGTTAACAATCATCATTGTTGTATAAATAAAATTTACATGAACTTCCGTTGTCGTTTTAAATTATATTAAATTCAGAATTCAATTATTCAAATAATCACAATATTAAATTTAAAAATTTTGGATTATTTAATAAATCGCTACCTTTTGAAATATATGTAAATGAACTTACAAGATTTAACTTTTAAAACCAATTCAAATTATAGAACAACCATTTCCATTTTACCGTTATTCAACTCCTATTATTTAATTATTTTAATAATTTCCAATATTGAATTCAAACAATTTAATTGTTCAATATTAAACAAATTTTAATATTGGATTTTAAATGAATTATAGTTCTCAACATTATTTTATATCTATCTGAATAATTAACAATTACTATTCAACTTCAGTTATTGATCATAAATCCAGTAAATATAAAATTTCATTTCAACGCCCATTATGACCTAGATCTTCAAAATTAGTTTATTTCAAAATTTTATTCAAGTTCATATCCAATAACTTACATTCAAATCATTAAAACTTTAATCAAGTTCATATCCAATAAATTACACTCAAAATATGTCATTTCACTTCGAAAATCATTTTCGTGGTATCTCGATTTCGATTCCAAAATTGTTACGAAATTCAACTTGGGTTATAACTTCATTTAACCCAATTCGTATTTAAATCCATGATTAAAAAATAACATTCCACACTTGACCAGTTTGAATTTTTGAAAAGTAGTTTGAATAGTATTAAAATAGTTTAAATAGTTAAAATTGTTAAAATACTTTAAATGGTTAAAATAGTTTAAATGGTTAAACTAGTTTAATATAAAATAGTTTAAGTATTAAAATGGTTTATATAGAACAATAATTTGGAAACCAAAATAATTTGTATATTTAAGAAGGTAGCTTTTAAATAGTTTTATATTAAATTATTTATTTGAAAATAGTATCAAAGTCAAACCGTTCCAATTCCAACTTCCTAATTCAAATCAAACCCAATTTCCATTCAATCGATTCAATTTCGATTTCAATTCAAATCGATTTCAACTTCGATTTCAAATTAATTCAATTCCATATTCAAACCTAATTAATTCAATTTCAATTTATACCGATTTCGAGCTCGATTTTCAAATATCGATTCAAAACATTTAAATCAAATTATCCTTCAATAATCATGTTTAAAATCCAATCTTCAAATAAATTCAATTCCAAGCTAAATTTCGAAATATCATTTTTATATCATTTTCACTTAGTAATATTCAAAGTTCGAATAAAATTTCAATCTTTTTACAACAAATCAATTTATGAAATTCAATCGTATTCCGATTTTAACTCCAAAATCTCAACTTCAATTATTTAACAATTTCTTTTTACCAAAAAATTTATTTCAAAATTTCAAACTCGTATTCATGATTAATTCAAACTTCATAAATTCAATTTTCATTTCTTTAAATTCAAAACCATTAAATAATTTCAAAACCAAACTTCTAAAATTATTTAATTTAACTAATCCGGTGTTCGAATATAATTTCTATTCTTTGGCCAAGTGATCAGTTATTTCAATTTAATTTCGAGGATGGATATATATTATTTCAATCCAAATCACAATGTCATAGGTATATATTGTTTCAACCTATTTCTTAATTCATTCAAAATAATTCAATTTACAGTTTATATACTGCAAATAATATACAGGGTGATAACATGCCATATTAGACAAATAAACATCCAAATCATCCAAAACATCAACCAATAGCATCCATCGCCGTCAATTATCCAAACAGTCATATAATTCACAGCAATTTCATAGTTGTCAATTTCAGGTAATTTACTGAAAATTAAATCCCAATTTCAAGTTGACAGTCAATTTTAATTTGTAACGGTTAATTCAAATGACAACCAAATTTATCAATAACGACCAATAAATTCATATCAATTCATAAATTCAAATTTAACTAGCATAAAAATATTCTAGTACGTTGTGAGCGTTATAAAACACTCACTTTTATCAATTTCAAATCAAATCGAACGACTTTCGATTTAATGTAAAATTTTAACAAACTCCAAACGGCTCCAAATCCATTCCAAAGCGTAATGCTCGTTGCCACAATTCCAACGCATCTTGTTTCGTCCAATTCTGGCAAATTATGGAAAAGATAAGCAGTTTTAAAGATTTGCATATTATAATATAATTAAAAATTGCTTATAGTTTCATGAGCCTCCATTTTATCTCTCATGCTTATAGTTTACTTTTTGGGTTGAGTAGTGTGCCCAATTGCAGGTGGCTGAGGATGATACGAAATGATGACTCTAGCCTAAAGGGAAACTTCATGTTATAAAAAGTGGTTCGTAATGCATTTCTTACGCGAACTGTCATGCTTAATATGGGCTTGAATCATGGGAACATGTGTTTATTCCGTTCAAGCAATCCTAAAAGTGTTGAGCACATATTCTTTGAATGTGATGCAAACCTTGCCATGTGGAGAAGAATGATGATGGTAGAGGGATGCAGTGCCTTGGCAACCCCTTCAACTATTGATTTGAACATAATCTACATAGCAACAAGATGGAGAACCTTGAAATCCCGACTGATAACCCTATGCATGAAGAAATACTTCAATGTGCTTTGGAAAGAACGTAATACAATTTGTTTTGAAAAGAAGAGGAGAGCCGGTGAAGTTTTATAGAAAGGCATGAAAAGTGAAATTCATGAAGCTATTCTGAGGCATCCTGTGTTTCCTCCTGCTTTAAGTCTGGGTTGGAGATAGGTATGCCTGTCTTTGGGTTGCTTGTGTGTCTCCTCATCTTTGTTTCTCCTTGTTTTTCTAAGTGTGTGTTTGTTTACTTCTATTGTTCATCCTTGTTTGGTTTTCTTTTTTGAGGCTTGAACTATGTTTCGAGCTTCTTCCTTTTATTGTTCCTTACAATAAAGCAAGTAGGGGTCATGTCAACCCCGCTAGCCTTTTCTAAAAAAATAATATAACTAAAATTTAATTTCCTTATTTGCTTTATTTTTTTACCCAAATCAGATCTGGGTCGTTCGTTTTCTTTGATCTCATCAGGGCCGTACTCGCATTCCACTTCCTTCGTCATGTACACTACAGGAAAAGTCATGCAAGAACAATCCAAAGCTCACGTCCAATGATCGATCGCCACACTACCCTCCAGTCACCAAAGGTTGATCGACTATAGCCCCTGAGTGCGCCACTCTCACCTCGACCCACGATCAAGACCTGGCCGAGCTCGGCCCTACATTGCTTGGGAAAACGCAATTGAACACGTTACCTTCAAGTGAAGCTTGACGCCAATCCATGGCTTCGATCTCGATCGTAGCCGTTGAGATTGAAGAGCTGGAGGAGCTCTACATGTTTGCAGTTCAGAGTTTCTTTAAATAATGTTTGGATTTAGAGATCGAAGGGAAGCAAGAAGCATGGTTTTCAGTTGTACGTTAATGGTAGTGGCGATTGTTGAATAAGGAGCTAGTGTTTTTTGACCATACGCGTATTTATAAGCATACACACATTATTTTATTATTATTTTCAACCTTTTTCTAGACGTACTCCAAAAGAAGAGTGCCGCCTAACATTTATAATGTTTTACCCCCACTCCGAAAACAATGGAACAAGCTTCATGGTCTAATTCAATCGTATGAGGAAGATAACTTTTTGAATCGAACTAAAATATTAAATTTTCGATATTCATTTCAACGCATTTATGTACCGTATGACAAAACGGTTATTCCAAATTCTTTGAAATTTGAAATCCGATAATAACACACTATTATGCATCCAATCGAACTAGTTTCGTCGAATTCCGAGACTGTGCCCCAAATCGCTATTTTAATATGTCAATTAAAATATAATATTTTCAATTTCTAATTGTTCACTTTGAAATCCAATTTTAAATGTTAAAAATCATCATTTTTGGATAAATAAAATTAAATCAACTTCCGGTGTCATTTTAAATTATATTAAATTCAGAATTCAAAGAATAATCACAATATTAAATTTAAACAATTTGGATTATTCAATAAATCACTATTTATTGAAATATATAAATGAACTTGCAAGATTTAACTTTTAAAACAAATTCAAATTATAGAACAACCATTTCCATTTTATAATTATTCAACTCATGTTATTTAATTATTCAAATAATTTCCAATATTGAATTTAAACAATTTAATTGTTCAATATCCAACAAATTTTAATATTGGATTTTAAATGAATTCTAGTTATCAATATCATTTTACTTCTATCTAAATAATTCGTAATTACTATTCAACTTCAGTTATTAATCATAAACTCAGTAAATATAAAATTTCATTTCAACACCCATTATGACTTAAATCTTCAAAATTAGTTTATTTCAAAATTTTATTCAAGTTCATATCCAATAACTTACATTCAAATCATTAAATTTTTATTTTTAACCATTTTTATTCAATAATTGCATTAAATTCAATAATTTAAAATAGTTAAAATTCGGGTCGTTAAAATCCTTAAGAAGCGATTAAATAGAGTTAAAGGGGATTAGATTGAAGAACTTCCTCGTGTTTTATGCTAATATAGAACGTCAACCTAGACGACCATCTGGCGTATGCCATATTCTTTGACATACGAGTTTGAATCCATGTTACCAGTTGAAGCTGAAATTCCATCACATTACATAACTGCATACATGTATCGGTCTAACCGAGAGTTAAAAAAGGAGTCTCTAGCTTTGATTGGTGAATTGAGAGACGAAGCAACCTCATGAATAGTAGAGTATCAATGAAGAATCTCTAAGCACTTCAATTCAAGATTAAGAGGAAGGGCATTATAAAAAGGAGACCTAGTACTTAAAAGGGTAATGGCAAACACTAAAAATATAGTAGATGGACGGTTAGAAACAAATTAGTTAGATCCTTTAGTTATCCATGAAGTTATACCACTTAGAACTTATCAATTAAGCGGAGTAAATGGAAATGTCATTGCAAGAACCTAAAATGTTGAACATCTAAACCATATTTTACTACACTAGACGAATAAGGGAAGAGAAACAATGTGCAATAAATCAATTTTCGAATAATGATAAAGAAATAATTTAGAAATGACAAGGAGGCTCTAAACTATGATACTTTACAAAAACAATTTTCAAAAATGTTTACAAATTAAATTTTGAAAAAAATCAATTTCCTAAAATAATGAAACTTTCCTTGATATACCGAGTGGGGGCCGAGTCAAAAGGAGATTTATAGAAAAATTATAAACCTGATTTTCGAAAAGAATTTTCCTTGGTCCAATGATCAAGAAACCTAATAAGGGAACATCCACACCAAACTACCTTATACCCTCTTCGAGTATAAATGAAGAGACAAACCTTAGTTTAAGATACATTATTCTTAATAAAGCTTCCAAATTGACATTGTCGGTATGATTCTTTAATAAAAGGAACTTCTTACACCCGATGGTATTAAAAGCCCTTGACCAAGTTCAGAGGCACACAATAAGAGAGTTGGTTGAGTATACCTTTGGTCCAGCCTCCGGGCTTGTCCAAAGCAACCATCAAGAAGAATATAGGTGGCCAAACAAGCCTTTGGTCCCTTCTCCAGGTTTGGCCAAGGCAACCATCCACGAGAATACAGGTGGATAAACAAGCCTTTGTTCTTGCTTTTGGGCCTGCCCAAAGAAACTATCTAAGAGAACACAAGTAGTCAAATAAGCCTTTGGTCTCATCATTGAGTCTGGCCAATGCAACTGTTTAGAAGAAAGAGTATGCATTGCAAGCCCTATAAGTAAATCAAAGTAGACTATCCAACTAGAGGTTGAGCAAGACAATTCTTAATAAGAAAGAGAACAAATGAAAAGTAATCTAAAATTCAAAAGACTATCATGGTTACTCAGCTAAAGGTTAACCAGAATGATGCTTAATAAGAAAAAGTATGTTGATAAAGGATACACTGCAATACCCAAGCAAAAGCTTGGAGACAAAATTAGGAATTGGAGTGATACATAAGAAATCTATAGAATTACAACACGACTATGTCAACCAAAATTAGATAAAAGCAAGAGGATATGAGTGAGAAATAATAATTCAATTAGAAAGATGGGTTCTAGTAAATGTATTTTCTCAATTTGTTGAATGAGCAAGGACTCGAACCTAAAAAAGCAACATTAAAGGAAGATTTTGTTAATTATGATCAGGAAAAAGGGTTGATAAGACAAGAGTGATGTAGTAAAGCAAAGAGTTTGAGCTAAAGCATAAGCAAACTTTTCAAGGGTTAAAATGTTATACCTAAAATTATTATATTAAATATGAAGTTTTCCAATTAAAGAAAAACATCGAAGGAATAAAAGAAGAGCTATCGCAAATATAAATGATGAAGCTATCACATGTATAAGAAAAGTACTATTACAGGTATAAAAGAAGAGATATCTCAAGCATAAAGATAAAGCTATAGCAAGTATAAACAGTGGAGCATTTGCATGTATGAGAAAGGAGCAATCATAGGTATAAAAGAAGGGATATCGCAAGTATAAAGATAAAAAAACCCTAATTATAAAGATAAAACTATCGCAAGTATCAAATAGATTAGCTATCGCATTTCTAAAAGATGAAGTGTTATCGTATACTTAAGGCAATGGGGCTGTCGCGCTTCTAAAGATGAAGAGTTATCGCGAAAAGGAGTAATCACACGTTTAAAGATGAAGATCTATGACGTGTCTTAGGTAAAGGAACTATCGCATGTCTTAGGCAGAGAAGTCATTGCATTACCAAATATAAAGGGCTACCACATGTATAAGAAAGGATCTATCGCATGTATAAAAGAAGAATTATCGAACTTCAAAGATCAGAGCTATCACACTTCTAAGGATGAAGCAATCACACTTCTAAGATAAGAGTGTCATACCACTAAGAATGGAGTTATTGTAGTTTTAAAGGAAAATAGGCTATCACACTTTTAAAAGCTAAAGGAGCTATCCATTGCTTAAAAAATTGTTATTGCATGACTAAAAAGTGCTAGCATATCTATGAATACTCAATTATCCCAATTGTCCATGTGGTAGCCTTTTATTGGGCCAATAATGCCACGTCGGCATGAAAAGATGAAAGAAGCCAACCATGCCATGTTTCAATTCAATAGTGTTCTAAGTTAGCAACCAACTAGGATGGTCTTAGCTATTCAAAATCGATACTTTCTACATTTTAAAATTTTAACGATGTAATTTTATACAAATAGGCATATACGCCCACTTAAGAAAAAGCGAATTCCTAAGTTCTCTACTTCCTTATTTTTCATTTGTATTTGATGCATAAATAAAAAAACTTGATTTCGGACTTTAATGCTGCTTTGGTCAAATTCCAATTAGAATTTTGTGACAAAGGACTTGCATAATTGCCTAATTGCATAGTTTCCCATTTGCTTGCTTGCTCAAGGGATCAACACTCTTGCCTAAGCAACATAAGAACTTCTTGACCACTTTACGTTGGAACTTAAGTTAGGGTGAATGTAAGGCTTGACACCACACATACTAACCCCTAGTTTATATCCAAATTATTTTAATAGAAAAGGGTTCTCCTCTTTATTCTAAAATATTAACTTCATTCCAAATAAAAACATCGTGCTCTCTTTAGTATAAATCAAAATAAAAAAATTATAATGAAAATCACTTAGTTCTAAAAACTATGATGCATACAATTTTTTTTAATGTTATACAATTTAATTTTATCCATTATATGTTTTGTTCGTTTTTACAAAATCATTTTTTAGCTTTATCCTCTATTAGATATCTCAAGAATACTTTTATTTGGTTTAATCCAAAAATGAGAAGCATAATTATGATAAAATGTAATATATAACATTAGTTAAACATTATAGATTTTCATATAAATAATAGGAGTACAAGCATGGTGGGTTTGCAAATTAAACCTTTTTAATATTACAATGTGTGGCTGCGCAAGTTCCTTCGTTCACTTTTGGTTTAGTTTTTACTATTTGAGCATGTTAGGTTTTTGAAATGATTTTGAGTAATTTATGTTATTATTCTTTTAGTGGATGAGATGAGTGTTTTGGTAGGTGCATATAGTACCACCTTTATTTTTAGAGGAATAAAACTGATTAGATACTTAGCTTAATAGTCTAAGCAGTTTTAGATTTTATAGAACAATTGATAGTCTTAAAGAAGTTTAATTAAAACCCTAGTAATTTTATACTTTTATCTTCAATCTCTATTTGACCTTGTTTTTACTGGCAGTATACATTCGAACTACTTAAGATAGTTAAATGGAAAATGTCAAATTAATTTCTTACATCTTTGATGAGTGGCTGGTATTATCAACAAATAAAAGTTATGAAATAGAAATCATTTCTAAATATAGACATGTGGTAAGTGGTTTTAATATATAATTATAACCAAGCATAAAATTTATTTTAGTACTAATAAAGTATTCAAGTTATGGAAAAACATTTAGATGAACACTGAAATTAGTTAAAAGAATTTAACCGCAAGCGTACGACGTACAAAAGTTAGTACGTGGCGAGTACGGGTCGATCCGCAGGGAATTGTTAGATTTTAAATTTTTAATCAATCAAATTAAACTAAAAGTGTAGATTGTTTTGAAAAATAAATAGCTAAGCAAGTGTTGAGATTCAAAACTATGTGATTAAAATTCAATTTAGAGGCAAATCCACTTTCTTATATTTTTCACATAAATCAACATAAAATCAAATGATGATCTCTTTTTAATCTAAGTAGGATTAGCGATGTATTTGTCACATGCATAGCATATTTGAGTTATTAATTAACACAAATCAAACCATCAAACTATAATATAACTCTAGTCCTACTTTACAAATTTCATGAAGCATGGCATAGAAAATTAAACCAAAATCTAGTTTAAGCATGATCTATTTATTATTAATTAGTAACATAGATCATCAAATTTTTATTTAAACCTCACTTCATTGCCATGATCATATTTAGATGAAGAGGCAATTTGTGACTAATGAGATGTCCATAGCCTATTATTTATGAACAAAGTAGGCTATCGAATTCAACATAAAATACAAACAAACATAAACACCCATTTTCTCATAAAGCACAAAAGAGATCATAATAGAAAATTTATGTTGAATATACATGATAAAAGAAAGCTACATTATCCCTAAATTGTAAGGGTTTAGCCTCTCATTTTACACATAAAGATTTCAATATTGAAAATAAAATAAAGTAGAGAATAAACAAAGAAAAAGAAGATTAACTAGTAGAAGGAAATGAACTAAACAAGTGCATAAATGTAAATCTAAACTATGAACATGAAATGAAAGAGAGCATAAGAATAAAAATGAGCATAAAAGTAAATAACAGCATGTAGAAAAGTAAAGAGAAAGAGGCTAAGAAGCCATTTTTATTTCATGTAAAGTGAGCTTACAATTTGCTTGCTTAATTTCCTAAGTAAAATGAAAGGTAGAAAGATGTTTTCATGTACATAAGAGGGCTATTTATACATGCATAAAACCCTAATTCAATTTTTAGGGTGCTTCCCAAAATGCCATTTAGGAATGTGGCCACAAAGTAACCATTAGCCCCTAATTAATTCATAATTAAATGTGCATGAAGCTTTAACCTCCACTTTTTTTTTTGGCAAAGCCAGCGGCGTTGACTGGTCCCCTACCAGTTTTATTGCATCACAATAAAATTACAAACCAAAGAAATAAAGGAGAGAAAATGAAAAAGAGAAGAAAAGAGACAAAAAAATACAATTGAAAAAACAACAAAGGGTCATGCCCATCCAAGAATCAAACTGTCAGGGTAATCTCTGTTGCAAATCCTCAATTGCAAGTGGGTGGCTGTCTTAACATCATGCCAAAGGGCTTCCATCTTCTTCCTTTGCTTTTAAAAAACAATAGCATTCCTTTCCTTCCATATGAGTCTCATGTATATTTTCAAACTTACAACCAACACTCTTGATCGATCACTTCTCCATCTCGCAGCTTTGAATATGATACTCCACGCCATACTCGAACTTCCAGAAGATAGATTATAACCAGTTATGCAACTGATGCAGTGCATCAAGTTCTTGAGTGCAGGGCATTCAAAAAAAAGGTGATCAACGCTCTCTTCATACAGTTCACAAAACAGACACATAGGAAGGCAAGGCAATCCAATTCTGTTTAATTTACTCCTGGTTAGCAGGGCCTGATTTAACACTTTCCACATCATCAAGTTATGTGAAGGGATGGAGTCATTCGACCAAATAACAGTGAACCACTTGGATGCTGGAAGGGGAGAAAAGTCTGAACAAAAGTTGTAGACACAATTGACACTGTGTGGCTTCATGTCCCATGAGACAGCATCATGATGATGGGTAGTGCAGAAATTGTCTTGGATATCCTTCCACATTACTTTGAGCACTTGATTACTAGTATTTGGCAACTGCATCTCCCCTTCTTGCATGTAATCATTCGCTTTTGCATCATAATGTATACCAGATTGATGTATCTGTTGATAATCACAAACTTGGGAAAGTATAAAGCCCTTACTTGACCATGGTTCATGCCAGAAACTAACCAGAGAGTTAGCAGTAACATGATATTGAATAATAGGAAGATAAACTTGTCTTAGCTTCAGAATGTTTCTCCATATCCAGCTGCTGTTTTGTGATATGTCCATTGTCCAAAAATATTTGGTCTTAACGTACTGTTGCCATATCCATTTAACCCATATTGTATCTTTCTTGTTGATAATAGCATCAAAATGAGTACTTATTGCAGCTTTGTTCCACTTCCTAGGATTAATAACACCAAGACCACCAAGCTTCATTGGATTTTCAATTTTTGTATAGGAGCATGGCATCAACTTCCTATTATGAACACTACCAAACCAAAAGAATCTAATCATTGCCGTCCTATCAAATTGCATCAGCTTTAACCTCCACTTAGTTGTCCATTAGCTTTCTAATTGTAGATTTAGGTAAGTGGATGAGGTCCTCCATGATCATAAGCTTGAATTATTTCCCTCTTCATTCATTTGTATTCATTTGTGCATGCATGAATCTTCATAAAAGCCACTTTCATATGCGTCCAAATTCCTGTAAAAATCATAAAAAAAATGTTCAAGTAAAAATTCTCAAATTGACACATGCACAAAAATGACCATTTTGCCCCTGAATAAAGATGAATATATGATGATTTGAAAATAATTGAATTTTGGTTTAAAATATGTTAAAATGCCCAAATATGACATTTATTTAAATAAAGATCGATAAAATATTGATGTAAATATATGCACATTTACATGCACATCAAATACCCATACACTTATCTTTTTATTCATCCTTGAACAAAAGAAAACTAAGATAAATCCGTTTTCGTAGGGAGCACGATTGCGTTGAGCGTATGCAACATGCTGTTAAACCTCTGGGTGTCCCACTACAACAAAACAGCCATTTTACAACGGGCAATGCCCGTTGTAATATGGATTTCGCAATGGGCATGCGCCCGCTGTATTAGCCTCATTGTAATAAGTCGACCGTATTTTACAACGGACAATAAACGTTGTAATACATCTTTTTACAACGGTCATCGGCCCTTGCAATAGGCTCTATGACAACAGTTAAAGCCCGTTGTAAAAGACTTAATACAACAGGCATAGCCCGTTGTAATACATGATATTGCAACAGTTTCTGACCGTTGCAAAATAAATGCAAATTTTAAAAAAATACAACAGCATCCATGCAATACATCCATAACAATAATGAATAATTTAACGAGTAATAAATATTATCATAAAACAACCAAAATCATTTCATTTCAAGTGTGTTTGCATTTCATTTACATTTTCACTGTGCACTGTACATTTCTTTATAAAACATAAAAAAGAACAGTTACAATCACATAAACACTACCTATCACCCCTACACTGTGAACGTGCACAGTACAACCAACAGCCAACTAGCCACCCAAACCACTACCCCCAACCCTGTATCACTATCACAGCCCCATCATCCATACTACCCACTGAATTGTCGTCCACCGCTTAACCATAAAAACTGCCTGCACACTTTCAAAAACTACTCCGACCATTACCCCTGCCATCTCAACCATACTGTCTGTTGCCATTTCCAGTACCAAAATGGCCAAACTGACAAAATCCCACCACTTCAGACTGCAACCTTCACACTTCTCACTTCAAAATTTCTCAGTCCTCCCTTACACTTCAATAAAACATCACACACCCACCACAACTCCTTTCATTCACACAATACTTCAAAACTGCAGCCTTGCCATTCACCATACATACACACTGATACATCACACACCCACCACAACTCCATAACTCCACAATACATCAACCATCAACATTACCTGCAACTGCGCCTCCATCTATACTTCGTTCACTGTTGTGTATACAATTCATTGCTGCTGCCGTCATTCCATACATCCTCTACTGCTTACTGCTTCTTTCATCACATAACAGACCACAATCCTCTACCAAACTCTACCCACTAAACTCTACCCACAAATCAACAATGTACTTTTCAAAAGATAATTAAACACAAAACGTGAACAGTAAGAAATAACCTGAATAATGCCAAAAATATATGAGGAAAAACGTAACAATCTCTCTAAAATTTATAGATTAGGCGATGACTTATAAATAGTCAAAATGACATATAAGTGAATACTTAAGATTAGTATGTTTGGCAACAACTTTTAGTATTTCCACATCAAGTGAATGAATTCATTTACAACGCTTGGCTATAAGGATTTATTTTTTTATACCATAACTACTAAGCTGAATTATCACATTTGTATCATTTACTAATTCATGGTTTAAGATTATCTCTGGAGATATCAATAAGCCTCATCAAATATTTGGATCAATTTTCTTTCATATGTACTATTTATGTTGTGTAAAACATTGTACAGGTTTTGAATTTCACTTCCTAAATTTCCATACATTTAATTTGAGTTAGCAGTTTGACATAATTTGGTATTTTTCCAAATCAATTACATTTTGATGGAACATTTTGCAGTGAATCAAACTAATTTTTGTTCATAATGTAAACCATTTTTGCACCACTTGAATTTCACAAATCACATAGTTCTTTGTATTCTTAACTAAACGCACTTTGCATGTTTTGGAGATTTGGAGTGCAACTGGATATAAAGTGGATAATTTGATGACAATGGTGACAACTTTGTTGCTGATGCTTAAACAATGATGGCCAATTGTAAGTAATCACCTCTTACTAATTGTTTTATGAGATGATAAAACCTTGCAGTTTTTTAGTATTTGACTTGAAATCCATTTGATTACCAATTGATATAAGAATAAAATATAACAACATTTGCAGTTACGACAAAATGAGCACCTAGACATACTCAGGAAGTAAAAATGGTTATGAATTTATGTTGCAATGTTAGACCATTTGTTTTATCATATCAAATGACTATTTGCACCATACCAAAATCCATTGTGTATAGGACAAAATCGAGAATTTGGTAAATAAGGACAGACAATTTACTTAACAAAGCTTCAGTTAAACATGCCTGATACTCTTTTCTTTAGATGGGAAATTGAACAAAAATAGTATCATGCATTTTCTTGAAATAATGCATAAATTAAAATTGTGCCTTCTATCCAAACTGAAGCTATTTTGGGCCCATCATAGTGAACACGTTGATAGCGACCACATTGTAATAGATGCAACAGCTGTTATCGTTTGGCCATAAATAGGACATATGTCCTGAACCAAATTCAATGTTTTGCTTTCGAAGTCATTTAGTTACTCTAATACATAGAGCTTGAGACTATACTGAGTTCTAAATTAGGAAAGGCCACAGCTTCTTGTTCTAAATATGAAGAATTCAAATCCAATCTAGCCTCATTCTTCAAGTTTCCTCTAACCTCAAACGTGAGTGAAGTAAGTTCTCTGAACTTGATAGAATCAACACTCATTCCAACCTGAAGATAAGTATTAAACGATACAATTTTATTCCACAACCATCACAAGTTCATTATACTTCCCAGACTATAAAATTACACGATCATCAAACTTAAATCAATGAAAGTACCATGCCTGATGACTAATGGACTATATGAATCCTTTGTTTGGATCTACATAGGATGATCTTTATTAGAACCAGCTTTTTTCCTCCGATCACAATCATCAATACGAAATTCCACTGCAATCACGACCATCCTTCCATCACCACAACCACCTGCTTCGAGCAATTAACAGCAACCATTCACCTCCACAATTGCCACATCCAAAACCAAATCGCCACTCAGCACTTCAGCAACTTCATCTCCATCGCGAACTCACCCTAACATCGCCTTCGAACATGCCTTCTCCGGTCTGACCTCGTCAACAACTCCATCCAACTCTAAATCGCTTCGAACCTCCATCACACGAAATCCCCAATCGAGCCCCTGTCCAAACCACAGAAACTCAATCTCCTCCAAACTAATCGCCAACAACCAATTGATTAGTCGAATGAAATCCGATTTGGTTTTGAATTCAACATCGATTTGATTTTTGATTTGCAGGGTTTTTTTGATATCTGGATTAAAACCAAATTTTTAGGATCTAATGATGTCGACGAATGGAATCGGGGTTTTGGAGGTATTAAATTTAGTAGTGTGGATGAATTTGGGAGAAGAATTAGGTTTTAATCGAGAATATAAGGGGAAGCACTGGCAGTTGCGCGCATGGGACTAATAAGAAATGAAAGGGGATTTTGGGTAATTCAAAAACTCAATTACGACGGGCACATGGAGGGAAAAAATTTCAGTACTGGAGCCAAAATTTCATAGTCGATCTATTACAACGGGCATTTGCTGAATGTTGTAAAATATACTTCTATTACAACGGGCAGAAGCTGACCGTTTTAATATCTCTCTATTACAACAGGAAAATAATGCAAGTTGTAAGAAGGGCGTTGGACAGAGCATCTATTACAACGGTCCTAAAATGACCGTTGTAATAGCCGTCTATTACAACAAGCAAAATATGCCCGTTTTAAAAAGGACGTTGTAATATGGTATTTTTGTTGTAGTGTCCCCAGTAGGATGAGTGTTGTCTCGTGGGGGTTTTCAACGAATACTACCCGCAAAATCCAAATCTAGGATGAAAATATTTACAAAATGCAAGATATATTTACAAAAGAGATGAATGCAAGTTTTTAAAAATATATACAATTGAAGGGTTTACTTTTAAATCGACACAAATAAGTTAAATATAGGTTTTGGTCATTATCTTGAAAATTTAAGTCATTTACTCGTCAAAATTTCCAATAAAAACGAAGTTATCGAAATAAATGAGTTATAGTTTAACTCGTTGTTTTGGTCGATAATACATTGTAACAATGAAATGGATCCTTAGTTGATTATCAAAGTTTATCAAAGTTGTATTTCCATTTCTTTCCAATAACAAGTCAAATCAAACAAGTTAAAATGGTGCTTGGATTTCAATTGCTTACTCTCTCTTATTTGAAAATTTTATTAATATTAATAATATTTACATATGCCTAACTCAGATAAACTGAGGCTAGATATATTACCCATGCACTGCCTTGCGGACTGGTGTGAGGGGAATACAGAGCGTGGCGAGTGAACATACAAGTGTGAACACTTATAGATTGTAGGCGTTATTAAAAGAATTTTTATATACATACACCTAACTTAGATAAACTTAGGCTGGATATACCGATCGTGCACTGCCTTTCGAGCTTACGTGAGAAGGGTACAAAGCATGATGAGTGAACATATGAGTGTGAACACCTGACTCTAGGTATTAAAAATATATAAATATATTCAAATTATATATATGTGTGTGTATGTATGTGTGTTTTTGTGTTTTTTATATATTATTTTTTTCTTTTTTTTGAAAAGAGAGAGTTTTGCAAAATCATCTTAGCACCATTTAACTTAGAAGGTAAAAATGTTATATCCTTTACTTTAAATTTACCACTTTTTTAAACAAAGATTTTCATTTAGAATATATTTCACAATTAACACATATGAATCTTCCTATATACTAGTTAAACTATTGTTATTTGTAATCAAACTTCATTTTTATTTTTGTTAAGACAATTAAATTTTCAAAAATTTCAATTTATTAACCAAAACTTATACTTATCCTATAGTGTTTCTTCAAAAATAAATCAAAATGCTAAAGAGAAAATGTTTTCGAGATTTAGAAGTTTTGATATTTTTTTAGATAAAAGAAACTGAAAATTCAAAAATGTCAAGAAACTTTAAAAAAAATGAAAATGAGACTCCCCACTCATAATATTTAACTGTGTCCCCACAGTCAATGTACAGTACAATGAGTGTAATTGGGAAGCATATGTACATATTTACAAAAGAGGGTTAACATTCTTACTAGACGTGCTTGGCTCATGAAGAATCATGAACTCCTCCTCTTGGTTATTTGGCAATTCCAAGAAAGGTTTCAAACAATGATCGTCGACTTTGAAAATCGATCCATCCTTGGGGTTTTCTATTTCTACGACACCATGTGGAAAAACAATTCGTACCACAAATGGGTTGGTCCATCTCGATTTAAGTTTCCCAGGGAATAAATGAAGTCTTGGGTCATATAAAAGAACTTTCTGGTTAGGCGAAAAAGTTTTCCTTAGGATTGACTAGTAATGAAAACCTTTTGTTCTTTCTTTGTCAATTTTCTTGTTTTCATACACGTCAATCCTAAGTTCTTCTAGTTCATAGAGTTGTAGTTTTCGGTTTTCGCCAGCTTTCTCAAGATCAAAGTCTAAGTTCTTTATTGCCTACAACGCTTTGTGTTCGATTGCAATGGGTAAATGGCAAGCTTATCATAAACTAATCGAAATGGTGACATCCCAAGGTTAGTTTTAAAAGCAGTACTGTAAGCCCAAAGTGCGTAGGTCAATTTCTGAGACCAATCTTTTCGATTTTTATTAACAGTTTTCTTCAAAATTTATTTGATTTGTCGATTTGAAACTTCAACTTGCCCACATGTTTGAGGATGATGTGGAGTGGATAACATGTACGTTATCGAGTATTTCTTCATTAAATTTTCTAAAGAACGATTGCAAAAATGGGTTCCGTTATCACTGATTATTGTGCGAGGTGTGCCGAACTTCAAAAAGATGTTTTCTTTAAGAAATTTCCGAACAATTCTATAGTCATGGGTAAAGGAACTGCTTTGACCCATTTTGAGACGTAATCGACAGCGTGAAGGTTATACAAGTTTCCAAACAAATGGAAAAAGGTCCCATAAAGTCGATACCTCAAACATCAAAGATTTCGATCATAAGAATAGGGTTTAGAGGCATCATATCTCATCAAGAAATTCTTCCAAGCATTTGACATCGATCGCAAGTTTTACAAAATTCAATTGAGTCTTTGTAAAGAGAAGGCCAATAGAAACCACACTGAAGCAACTTTTCCGTAGTTTTTCGAGGATCGAAATGTCCACCGCACGCTTGATCGTAGAAAAACAAAAGAAAACTCCTGATCTCATTATCCGGAATGCAACGTCGGATGATTTGGTCAGGGCAATATTTGAACAACTATGGATCGTCCCAATAGAAATATTTCACTTGGGACATGAATCTGTATTCATCTTGTTTGGATCAAAATGAGCGTGTTTCTTTAGTGACTATGTAGTCCACTATATCAGAGTACCATGAATCGATAGAAATTGAAATAAGTGGTTCATCGGGGAAGTTTTCATTGATTGGCGAAGAAGATAGTGCGTTCGGAAGATGAGATAAGTGATCGGCTATGACATTGTTGGATCCTTTTTTGCCTTTGATTGCAAGGTCAAATTCTTGAGGTAAAAGGATACAACGAATCAAGCGAGATCTAGCTTCCATTTTAGCGAAGAGATATCGAAGCGTAGAATGGTCCATGTACACAGTAATGTGTGACCCGATCATGTAAGGTCGAAACTTTTCGAGTGCAAAAACGACAACTAGAAGCTCTTTTTCGGTTGTTGTGTAGTTGAGTAGAGCGTCGTTCAAAGTCATACTTGCGTAGTAAATGACATGAAGGATTTTGTTGGTGCATTGTCCTAAGACAGCACCAACTGCATAGTTAGAAGCGTCACACATTATTTCAAATGGGAGACCCCAATTAGGTGCACAAATGATTGGAGATGAAATGAGTTCTTTTTTGAGACGTTTGAAAGAAGAGATACAATCAGTGTTAATATCAAAAGGAACGTCTTTTCCAAGAAGAGTTGTCAAAGGATGAGTGATTTTGCTAAAGTCAAGCGTCGATAAAAACCAGCGTGTTCTAGAAATTATCAAATGTCCTTAATAGATTTTGGAATGGGTAGGTTTGCAATTACGTCGAATTTTGCTTTGTCTACCTCAATGCCTTTATTTGAGATGATATGTCCAAGGACCATGCCTTGTTTGACCATAAAGTTTTCTCTTGATCTTGGGGAGAAATTGGAATTTGGCTATAGCCGGAATAACCATCAAGGAAGCAGTAGAATTCGTCGCCGGCCAAATGTTCGAGCACTTGGTCAATGAAAGGAAGAGGGAAGTGATATTTACGTGTTGTGGCATTTAGTTTTCGATAGTTAATGCAAACACGCCAACCAGTTTGATTTCGAGTAGGAATGAGTTCATTCGAGTTGTTTGTTATAACTGTAAGTCCGGATTTTTTAGGCACGACATGAATTGGCTAACCCATGGGCTATCAAAGATAGGGTATATGATACCGTTATCGAGGAGCTTAAGAATTTCATCACGAAACGCATCTTTCATTTTTGGTTAAGCCTCCGTTGTGCATCATGAGTGTGTTTGGGTTTGTCGATTAAATGGATGTGATGTTGAACAAGAGCGGGACTAATTCTTTTTATATCGAAGATCGACCATCCAATTGCTTCCTTGTTTTTGGACAGGATTGAAAGTAAAGAAGTTTCTTGATCGAGAGAGAGAGAGTATCATAAATTATGACGAGTAATGTTTTGTTATCATCTAAGTATGCATACTTAAAGTGATCGGGAAGTGGTTTGAGGTCCAATTTTGAGAGTTGCTCAATTAAAGAATTGGGTTGAGATTCAGACTCAACTGGAAGTGATTCAAAGGGAAGAGTGCATTCAATCTCGTTGGGAATTTCGTGAAACAATTTTTCATACTCACCCTCACGTTCATCGTTAAGGTCAATCGTCTCATTTTCAAATTTTTCATGAATGGAACTAACTTCCAATGTTTGATCGCGAGGTTCATTCGGTTGGCTTTCAAGATTGAAAATGTTAAGACCTAAAGTCATGTTTCCAAAAGCGATTTTCATCGATCCGTTACAATAATTGATTAAGGCATTTGAGGAAGCTTAGAATGGTCGGCCTAAAATCAATGGAATTTGACTCGTGAGATTTGCCACGGGTTGTGCTTCGAGAACGATAAAATCAACAGGGAATATGAATTACCCTACTCGAATGAGCACGTCCTCAATTTCTCCCACGAGCTTCTTAATGGAACGATCGGTGAATTGAAGAGTGACATTTGTGGGTTTGAGCTCACCTAAGCCTACTTGTTCGTACACGGAATATGGAATTAAATTGACACTCGCACCTAAGTCTATAAAGCATTTGTTAATCGTCTTATTTCTAATTGTACACGAAATCGTAGGCAGCCAGGATCTTTGTATTTGACGGGCATGGATTAAGATGAGACTTCGCTAAAACTAGAGGCTAAGAAGACTTTTTTGGGCGCTTGAGTGTGTTGCTTTTGGGTACACAAGTCCTTAAGAAATTTCACATATGTTGGGACTTGCTGAACGATGTCAAGAAGCGGAATGTTAACGTTGATTTGCTTAAAAATTTCCAACATCTTTTCCATTTGGTCCGAGTGTTTCTTTGGTCGAAGATGGTGTGGAAACAGAGCACGATACCCGATAGGTGGGTCTGCTCGAGTAGAAGAAATTTTTTAATGGGCATTCGATTCGACATTTGGCTCCACGTTCTGTTCGGATTCGTTAGTTGTTTTAGAAGTGTTGAGAGAGGTTTCCGGTAAATCGTTTGGGTTAACAACTTGATTATCGATTTACCGGAACATAGAGTTGTGATAGCATTCAATTGGGTAACGTCGCTATCTTGAACAACATGGGCTTGATTTGAATTTGCATTTTGATTTCTAGGATTTGGAATGGGCTAGCTTAGGAATGTTCATCGTTCGCATTCACTTACAAACGTGGCTTATTGACTCATTTGCAATTCAAGTTTTTGCAATCAATTGGTTTGTGTTTTGCATATATGAGGTCAATAAATTTTGCAAATTGCTGTTTGATTGAAAACCTCGAGTAGTTGCTTTAGCCAACATTTCAAGAGATTTCTTAAGCGAAGTTAAATGTTTATCGTCTTGGGAAGGATGAGCAGAATTTGGCTAAAAATTTGATTGTTGCGGTTGATTATGAGACAGACCCGTAAAATTTGGTTGAAAATGATTAGGTTGAAAGGGAGGATTCGAAGCATTATTTGGGAATGCTTGAAAATTGGGATGAACCGTATTCGTGTTGGGATTGTTTTCATTCCAAGCAAAATTCGAATGATTTCTCCAACCAGGATTGTATGTTGGAGAAAACGGGTCATTTTTGGCTTTATTGAAAGCATTGATTTATTCGACAGAATTGGGACACTGATCGGCTATAGGATTAGGATCGTTGCATTTATAACACATAGGTTGGGAAGCTTGGTTCATTTTATTCGATGAGAAAACGTTATCGAATTTTTTAGTCATTGCATCGATCTTTGCTTCCAAAGAAAAAGAAGATCCTATCGAGTGTGCGCTCGATCGTGAGTAAATTGATTTTTCATTCGAACGTTCCCATTGGGATGACTTTCCGACGAGGTTTTCAAGAAATTGCCAAGCATCGTCGTGATGTTGGGTAAGAAAGTAGCCTTGGCACATTGATTCGAGCATGGTTCGTGAGCTGTTTTCGAGTCCATCGTATAAGATTTGGCAAATCGTCCATTTTTCGAAGTTATGGTTTGGACATTTTATCAAAAGCTCTTTGGATCTTTCAAAATATTTTACGAATGGTTCTCCCTTGAATTAATGAAAATTTACAATTTCGTTTTGGATTCTACTTGTTTTTTCCAAGGGGTAGAATTATTTTAAGAAAGTTTTTATGAATTCTTCCCAAGTTTTAATCGAGTTCGATGGTAAGTTGTACAACCATTTTTTAGCATAATCTCTAAGAGCGAATGGGATTAATTAAGGCTTGATTCCGTCATTGAAAAGTTACTGAAGTTTAATGGTTGCACAAACTTGTTCGAATTTAGTCAAGAAAATGTAGGGGTCATCGTGCTCCAAATTGCCAAATTTTCGAAGCGTGGCAATATGATTCGAGCGAATTTCGAAATGTTACCCGTAGGGATGGGTAACATGATGCAAGATGGAGTAGAAACTCTATCGAGAAAGATTCTATCCATAAGAGTTCGAGGGGCGTTCTCGTTCGCCATTTCGGGAGGATCATTTGTTCGAGTTAAATGGTTAGTTGTTGAGTCGCGAGTCCAACGATTTGTTGTTGTGTAACGAGTCCAAGTACTCATGCATAAGTGAAAGTCGAGAAGAGAAAGAAATTAGAAACGAGCTTAGATAATGAAACAAGTTTTGAAAAATGAAGTGAAAAATTGTATTTGTTTTCTTTTTTTATAAGGAAGGAAACTATTTACCAACTGAAATTTATATTCAAAAGAGAAGTTTTCTTTTTGTTTTCTTTTTGGCTTTTCAAATTTTTTTATATGTTTTTGTTTTTTTTTAAGTTTTCAGATTTTCAAATATTTTCCAAAAGGATTTTTTTGTTTTTTACAAAATGGGAATTTTGATTTTGTTTTGTTTTTGTTTTTGTTTTTGTTTTTGTTTTTGAATTTTAATTTTTTTTCATTTTGAAAAGATTTTATTTTTTTTTGATTTTTTTTTTTGGATTAAAAACCAAGTTAAGTAAAATTTACAAATTTTTTTTTTGAATTTTGGATTTTGGATTTTGTTTTTAAATATGCATGAACTAATGCAACTAAATGAATGCAAATGACTTAATTATAATTTTCTGTCCTTAGTAGCTCCTAACCCAAAATTATATAATCATACTTTGTCTTAAATCCACAAAAATATTTCTCAGCAAGGTAACGGGCAGGGGTTATCGGTGCACAACGAATCACCGTAGCTATGCAGCCAAAAGTTTAAGTACCTTCAGAGGAACAACCATTATAATATTTATGAATCACCATAATATTTATAAATGGTTATTACTCTGTCATAGCCTAGACATCAAGAAATAAAATTGTTCAAAAAAAACAATTGTGAAGATACTATTAAGCCCTAGATGAGCTCGCGACACCCTTAAGTCGAATGTCTAACCTTTATTATTAGTCAAATTCTACGATGAATGCGATTTATGGGCTAAGAAAAGGGTGATGAAATCCCCCACCTTATATGCATTGTGTTATTGCCCTTAGAAAACAAAATAAGATGAGATGAATGCAAAACAAAAATTAAATGTGAATTTACAATGCAACTAAAATGAAGTTTGTTTTTGTTTTTCGATTTTGAATTTTTTTTTTATATATATAAATTCAAATGAAAGCAACCAACAATGTAATTCAAATAAAAATTAAAAAAAAGGGCATGATACCAGAGCGTGTAGAATTATTAGCAATTTATTTTAAAAGCAATAAATTTTTTAAACAAACAAGCGGAGTAGTTTTATAGCAGCAACTCCTTTTTATTTCCTGCAACTTGAAACTTCAAACAAGATATATACAATTTTTTCTTTTCTTTTTTTGAAGCAAAGAAACTATGAAAAAATTTGAAACAAAAACAAACAACTTGCCAAAATCAAATTAACTAAACAAATAAAACCTAAAACAATTTGGTTTTTTTCTATTTTTTTTGTTTAAGGCTTAAAATGAAAACAAAAGTAAAGCTTTTATTCAAGTGAAAACGAAAGGCGGTCTTTTCTTTGTAAACAATTTGCAACATTTTATTTATTTATTTTTTTAAGGAAGAAGTAAAACATATTAAAAAAACGAAACAACTTATTTTTTTTTATTAAGAAAGAAAACAAACGAAACCAAAATAATTTTTTGTAAGGTATAAACTAAATAAAGAAAGTTAAATATAAAAAAATAAGTTAAAGCTAATTTTTTTAATAAAAGAAACTCAACCCGAATTACCAAATCCAATGAAAAAGGGAAAAAAATTTAGAGTCAAAAATAAGAAAAGCAAAACTCAATTTCCACTTAGCAAAAAATATATACAAACTCACATATTTTATAACACATGCCCACGCATTCACAAACTCCCCAATTTGCGTTCTCTCTATATTAAAAAAAATAGATACTAAATTCGCGATCTAAAGCCTACTAATTTCGAATCTTGGGTTTGCGATGGAGACGAAGTTCGATTGGCGTTTCAGGCGAGTGGTTCAAGGTCGCGGCGAAGTCGAGGCAGTGGGTTTAACTGCGTGGGTTGAGGCGATTGACGATTGGTAAGGAGAGCGATTTCGGGCGAATCGTGGTAACTCGGTGGTAGGGGCTCGAATAGGTAGCTCATTTGTAGCAGTTTTGTACTGGATGGGATGTTGAACCATGGTGAACTTGGGGTTTTGGTTTGCGGATGGTGATGACTGGTTGGGGTTGTGAAGGGAAGTGTATTGATATGGAGTTGGAGTGTTGTTCAATCGGTAGTTTATTGAGATTGTTGCTTGAAGGTAGGTGCAGAGGCGGTATCAGAGAGTGGAATATAAGCAGTAGTTGTAATGGCGGTGCACAGTTGTAGGAACCAAGCAAGGCGGTTGAATGAATATTGTATGTTTGAGTGTGGGCTTGGCAGTGTAGTATGGTCTGTTATGTTGGTTGATGAATGAGGGTAAACAGTGATTGCAGAGAAGAGGGTGACTGAGTTGTTTGGAGATGGGTTCGTTTGCGGCTTTTTGGAGGAGGTCCGGTGTTGTTCGTGGATGAGTTGGTATGTCTCTGGTGTGGTGGTTTGTATATAGGGGTGATGATGGTATAACTGTGTGTAGATTTGGTTTGAGGGAGGAATAGTGGTAGTGAACTGTTGACTATTGGTTGTGAATTGTTAACTATGTGTTAGATTTGGTTTGAGGCTTGAAGTGAATTGAGCAGCTGTGTGATGGAATCTGGAATGCTGGTGTAGACAATAGTAGAGCAGATGGTTTATGGGGTGGCAGCTGTTCAGTGATAGTGTAGGGACAATAGTTTTGTTGCAGTTTGAAGGTGGAATATGAAGTTGTAGTTGTTGTGAATATGAAGTTGGATGCGAGGAGGAAGGGGTAATTTCTGTGTTGAATGATTACAGGCAAATGTATGCCGAGGCAGATGAGGATAAAACAAAAACACATAAAATTCAAACAACAACTGATTCGAAGAATAGAAATTAAAATCAAATCAATTCTCCGGCAGTGGTGCCAAAAACTTGTTTAACGATGAATTTTCTATCGGATTAGAAAATCGTCGATAAATTTCAAATTAAAAATTAACCACAAGCGCACAGCGTACAAAAGTTAATGCGTTGCTAGTGCGGGTCGATCCGCATGGAATTATTAGATTTTAAATTTCTAATCAATCAAATTAAACCAAAAGTGGAGATTGTTTTGAAAACTAAATAGCTAAGCAAGTATTGAGATTAAAAACTATGTGATTAAAATTCAATTGAGAGGCAAATCCACTTTCTTATATTTTTCACATAAATCAACATAAAATCAAATGATGATGTTTTTTTAATCTAAGTAGAATTAGTGATGTATTTATCGTAAGTATGACCTATTTGAGTTATTAAGTAATATATTTGTGTTTAGCCTCACATTTTTGTTATCATTTCAACACGGAGATTTCAACATTGAAAACAAAATAAAGTAGTGAATAAACAAAGAAAAAGAAGATTAACTAGTAGAAGGAAATGAACTAAACTAGTGCATAAACGTAAATCTAAACTATGAACATGAAATGAAAGAGAGCATAAGAATAAAAATGAGCATAAAAATAAATAAAAGCATGTAGAAAAGTAAAGAGAAAGTGGCTAGGAAGCCATTTTTATTTCATATAACATTGAGCTTACAATTTGCTTGCTTAATTTCTTAAGTAAAATGAAAGGTAGAAAGATGTTTACATGTACATAAAAGGGCTACTTATACATACATAAAACCATAATTCAATTTTTAGGGTGCTTCCCAAAATGCCATTTAGGATGTTTGGACATCAAATAACCATTAACCACTAATAATCCATCATTATATGTGCATGAAGCTTTAACTTCCACTTAATTGTCCATTCACTTTCTAATTGCAGATTTGGGTAAGTAGGTGGGGTCCTCTATGATCATGAGCTTGAAATATTTCCCTCTTCATTCCTTTGTGTTCATCTGTGCATGCATGAATCTTCATAAAAGCCTCTTTCATATGCATCTAAATTCCTACAAAAATCATAAAAAACGTCCAAATAAAAATTCTCAAATAGACACATGCGCAGAAATGACCATTTTGCACCTGAATGAAGATGAATATATGATGATTTGAAAATAATTGAATTTTTATTTAAAATATGTTAAAATACTCAAATATGACATTTATTTAAATATAAATATATAAAATATGGATGTAAATATATGCACATTTACATGCACATCAAACCGCACTATCGGGTGGAGGACAACAAAATATTCTAAATGGTTCAATTTGAGTTGGATTGAAGAAATCGGCACGAAACAACTATTATCGTTATTAATTTAATTAACCTAGCCTAAATAGGGTCCAAATTCCACTTGCACCCAAATTTTAGAAACTGGTCGATCGACAGTCGACCAGTTAATGGGTTGGGCATGGGTATGAACCTGGAATGCAATTGTGAGCCACGTCCGTTCATTCATTCAGCCACCAACCCCTCTCATTCCCAAAATCGAACCCACTCCCCTTTTCTCCCTCCTTCCCCATGCCCACCGCCGATCACCTAGGCTAGCACCTCCCTCGACATCGATCGACATTCATTCCCCCTCCCTCTCTATCCTTTGTAGTTCAAGTTCCAGCTCCACTCTAATATCCGAATCTAAAACCCTATTAAATAATGGCACTACCCTGTGTAGTCGGCTCTTCCTCGCGTCGCCCTGGCATCTGTCAGGAGCACAACTGGCTCAACGACAATGATGTTGAAATCGCCGCCTACTTGTCCACTATCAATTTTTCCTTTCTGCAAGGATGATCGATCAAGTTTGAAGATTTTTCCACCTTCGTCTTGAGGAGCTATTCGAGGCAACAGAATTAACACCAATCCTGTACCTCGACACATTTGAGAAAAAGTGCTATCCGCATTGTATACACCCGTTTAACACTTGATGGTGTACAAATTTGACGAGGGCATCTCCTAACTTTATTCTTGGGTGAAGGGAGTGGAGGTCGATCTATTGGACGATGATTTCGGTGATATTTTAGGAATTCCTTCTGAGGGGCAGATTTGAATGATGTACAGACAATGGATCAAGAGATTTTGCTAGTAGATCTTTACAAGAAATATTGGCACTTAGAGGTTGAGCAATTTGCGACCGGTAGCTCATCTTATTGTGCAGATTATCCATCATAATATTATCCCAAAGACAAGAAGCTATGGCCTGATTTACCCAATGGTTTATAGGGCCATCTATGCCATCATTGGTGGTATGGCAGTTAATTGGACTCAGACCATCATGGTCAGCTACATTATCACTAGCACCAGCACTCCCCATAGCTACTTTCCTTACTGGCATCTCTTTACCCATGTCTTTAGGAGGTATGGAGTGATCCTTTCTAGGGAGTCGGTTCAGGAAAAGGTCCTCCCCATTTGACAGAGCTTCTCTCAGGAAGATGGAAGTTCCTGAGCCGTAGATGGTAACAGTTGAAGAGCATCCCCAACATGAGGTTGAGTAGGGGCAGGGAGATGAGGAGTACTTGAGCTCAAGCTTATCACTATTCGACAAGTCTAGGAGGAGATCCAAGAGGTCCGGGCTAAGTAGCAGTGAGGGCCATGAGATAAAGTGCATATCTGCTATGCTGCGCTCATTCAAAGGACGTGATAATGTCACTAGCTCCCACATAGGATCGGGGCCATCCCGCAACTCCTAGGTAGTATTTTTAGCTTGGTAATGTTGTGTTGCTGTTTCTTTCCAGCATTTGTTCTTTCCCTGTTCTTAGTGTTTGTTGGGTTGTCACTGTATATTGTCTCTATATAAAAAAGATGCATATGGCATGTTATGAGACGTGTTCCTATTGATCTATTTTATTGCATTGGACATGTGGACCGCTCTTATATGTATTATGGAAAGATTCAGCGTAAATGGGAAAATCTCATACAAGCATTTAACCAATGGTAAATGTAATGTAAGGCTTGAAGTTTGTTAAAACAGTAAATTTTAGAAAGAGAATGACAACAAAGATTGCTGAAGAACTACAGTTCATTTTTACTGCTCCTTGAAAGCTAAAATCTACAAATCTCTTTGAGATTTTTCATAGTAAAATAATAAATGAATTAACATTTCAAAATGAAATGTAAGAGTTAAAGGAAAAGAATAACTATTAAGTATTAGAGTGAAGATTATGCATCGGCACATAACAAGCATCCATCTACGCTGAACTATGGCTTGAACTGTTGAATTTTTTCTAAAGGACAAATACTTTAAAAATCGGCTGAAAAAAACTTTTTTTAGCATCCAGATAAGTTTTTATAAATTTTGTCCAAATTGGTTTCAAAGGAAAGTTTTGCATATGAGTATTTTGAGAAACTTATTTTTCAAGGGACATACAATATTGGAAAGTGAAAGGGGTTTTATGGAATTTCTGACTTTTGAAGGCCAAAAATTAAGCGCAGAGATGGAAAATAAATTAGTAAAATGAGAATTTAGCGGTGCACTAAGGTCGACGATACAATAAAACGCAAAATGGTAACATGGAAAAAGCTGTTTTAGCCTTGAAATTTCTATTTTCATACCTTACCAATGACACACGAGAGTCCAATTTTGGATTCAATTCCGTTTAATAGCTTGAAAATGAGCCTCTGTATGCATTTTGTATATGGAAATGTTGGGAGAAATTAGGGGCAACAAGGAGATTTCCACTATACAACTAGGATTCGTAATTTGCAAAATCGGTAAGAATGTAGAATTCTTCTCCTAAACTCCTTTTCCAAGCATAGGAGTAACATTGAGGAGACGATATTTCCAATGCGTTAGATTTTTGGTTGGTAGAAATTGGACGCTAATTGGTAGCACCCTACTTTCATTCGTAAAAGTATAGTGATTTTTAGTGAAAAGATTTTTCAAAATCTGCATACATTTAGAACTGCAAGCACACGTATAGGTTGTTTGCACCATATTTTCAAAAATGTTTTCAAAAAGAAAAGCATTCACATAGGAAGCCTTGACTTAGAATCATTCCTCATACATGTTTTCATGGTGTGATACATTATGCACTTGTATACATTAGCTGCAAAATTGGTTGTACACTAATCGGTTGTATAGTTTAGGATAACTGTAAGCTAGGACCATGACTTAGTCGTTGGTATAATTTTGAAGGATGAAATTCTTTTAAAAGGGAAAGGATGCAGCGCCTCGTAAATTTTATGGTTAGTTGTTTAATTAGTTAATGGGTTAATTAGGCTCCAAAATGAAATATGTGCAAACGATGGAGTTTGACTATGGAGCTTGTATCATTATGTTTGTGATGAAATTCTAGGCAACATTTATATTTGGAGTGTTGCGATCGAAGTCCAAATGAAAAGGTTATGAATGAAAAACAAAATTGGATCGAAAATAAATAAAATTTCAAATAGGAATATATAAATGAATAATGGTCGGGTCCCACCAATTGACCCCAAGATTGGGGCAGTCGACCGGAGGTTGTCGACCGATGGTCGACCGATCGAACACGGGAAGGCTGAGGTTAAACCTCGGATAACAGCCCAAATTATTCGATTTTAAATCCAGGCGTATTATTTGTTCTAGCCTCTATAAATAATCCTTCTCCCCTTCGCATATTTTTTGATGTAGACAATGAAACTCTTCTATTTTCTCTCCTTTACCTTCTTCCCTAATAATAGAACAGAATGTAAATAATAACAGAGTAGAGAAAATCAGAAAATAACAAAATAAGTGGAAGAGAAGATTGTATAAAATGGCGTGGTGCAACAACAAGGTAAATCTCAACTTAACAAATTTATACATTTCCTTAAATCTTAATCTCTTCTCAGATCTGTGGTTCTATTGTTATGTATGTTTATTTGTATACATATGCTTTAAACCAAAAAGGGAACGCAGTTGAATCAGAGGATCAGATTCAGATCTGGAAGTTTGGAAAGCCTAAAAACATTAAGTTGGAAATATATGTCAATTATTTATAACATGATAAGTTATCTCGTTCGATTTTGTTTGATTATTATACCTAACTTAAGATCTAGAGTTGCAGGCTTAAAAATGTTAATGTATAATCCAATGCCTACATATTCTGCAAAAGTTAACAAAAATATTAATTACACCCAGATTTGTAAATTTGCTTTTGGATATTGGTAATTGAATATGAGTTGAGTGGGAAGTTGTTTTAGATATACCAATTAGTAATTTATAGAATTGATTTCAGATCTATATTTGTATTCAAGGGTGCTAGTATGAACTAAGTGTTCTAATTTTATTGCAATGAGAAATTTTCTATACTTAAATCTATTAAATATGCATTCCATTAAATTCCATAGAATTATCTAAACTCTTGTTTATAGTGGAAAAGTGCGATGTTTGATTTGATAAGTAATATAACTAGAAAGAAATAGAAGGAGATATGTAAGGTATGAAATTTCACCCCATAGTTTACACCGTCGGTTTCAAGATAAAAAGAAGATTTATTAAGTCTTTGTTATTTCAAATAACACAGACCACTTATTTGGGTAGATCTATGGAAAAATGTAACAGAAAACATTTTAAAAGGAAATGTTCCTATAGACTAGATTACGGAAAATATCCTAATTAGAGATGAATGCACTTAGAAAGATAAAAGAGTAATAAATGAAATTAAATGCATATAATAAGTATAACAACACTAAACCAAAAAAGAAAATTATGATTAATACTACATAAATGTATACAGTCAATAGGTGGAAATAATTAGAAATAAAGAAAGGTAGTTGAATAGACATTTAATTTCAAATAAATGTGAATGTTAGACAGGCATCAATGTACATACAAAGGGGAACGGGAGTTACAAGTGGGTAAATCTAGAAATAAAGAAGCAATGATAGTGCCATGAATAATATGAGTTGTGAGGATTTAAACAGTCACAAAATAGTATTAATGGAGTTAATTAATGAACTTAACAAAAAAATTATGAGGAGATAAAGAAAGAATAAAAGTGTGCAAATTATACAAACTAAAAAGGAGATGAGTATGAATAGGGTGAATCAATTAGGGAAATTAACCCTTAATAAGAGGCGTAATAAGGGGATACCTTATATGGCCTCATTATTTGGACAACATGGTATATGTATATAGTGGATACATTTATAAGTTAGGACTAAGTTTATGGATGCGAGGTTAGTCCAAAGCTAAAAAGAACTTTGTCCAGTTGAGTCCGACTACTAGCGGTGTGGACTAATGTGGGACATAAACTACAAGAAATAACCTAAGTGGATGCGAGGTTAGTCCCAAATTCTGTAGGGCAAAATTTCCCAGTCAATCTGGCTACCGGTACTTACGAATGGTTGGAATAATATAAGACATTACAGTCGGGTTATGGGTCGGGATTTTGTTAGGAATATGATTGGAGGAATCTTTAACAGGGGTCCGCTTTAGGTTGGAGGTATTAAGTGGCTATGGTAGGGTCTGCCTCATTCCATAGGAAAAGTACTAAGTGACCTAAACGAATTCCTTACGATGTTAGTTAAGTAGTACCTGGTAGGGACCTGGCTTGGAGGTTAGGTATCAAATGATGGGGATCTACATATTTTATAGGTCTTAAATGATCAGAGTCTATATAATTCCTTGTAGAAGAGGTAATAAGCGGTTAAGGGGTACTCTCTCGCACATCATAGATGATATTACATTAGACATCTTGACTGGGATAACCTTCGAGTTTACAAAGGAAACTAATTGTTCAGTTAGAAGAGCGCAAGATGCACAACGGTTAAATCATATGTTGGTAAACCATATGTGGAGGTTGGGTGGCCTCTAGGGTTGATTAATTTAGAGTGAACGCAGATTTTGGTATCATAAGTTGACCCGCTTGGGATTGAGGTATTAAATGGCCATTGGGTCTGCCTATTTCCTAGTTAAGAAGTATTAAGTTGTTAGAGAATTTTGTGTCGTAATTGCTTAGGATTATGTATATACGTATATATACATGTGTGTACATGTAACCATGCATTAGGTAAGGACAAACATATCAACGCACAAACCTTAATTGAATAATGGACATAACATTAAATAGAAGCCACATCAGTATAAGTTTAAGTTATTGGTATGTATGTAACTTTTCCAGTCACCAAAATAAAGTGAAAGCACCACAAATCCAATAACTAATTTCAAATAGAGTGAAGTGGAGAATAAAATATGAAGACATAAAATTAAAACAGTAAGAAATGAACACAATTTTTTTTATTGTGGTTCGACTGACTCCAACTTACGTCCACTTCAAAGATTTTCCTCTTTATTTATATTACTGATTACAGTTACAATGATTTGAATCAAGTAATAAAAATGGCAGAATATAGCCAAGACAGCGGATGATCCCCAAATGACTGTCATGCCTGCTATATTTATAGAGGAGGACGGACAAATATCCAGCTGAAAATCTGCACGCAAAACCACCAGACCAGGCTTACCCCGATCTCTGAAAATGGGCCGTATGGGGCCCACATTAAAAATTGATGTCGATCCCCTATTGAAAGGGAGTGGGACCCAGTGATCGGTCATGGGAGTCCCCCATGAGATCCTTTTTCCACTTTCCTGAGTTGTTAGCATAGTTCCCTAAGTGTTTTGTTGAGTAACCGATTCGATCTTTGACGAGTTGATCGTCTGAGTTGAGTGTCCATATTCATAGTTAGTCGATCTGATCCTCTATTTAGGAAAAGTAGTCTGATCTGATCCCCTACCTATGGGAAGTGGCAATACATACTTAAGAAATTAAGAGATGTCATTCATCTAGATCTGCTTGACTATCTCCCATAACCTCGCTAACTGATCTCTTATCCTGATAATCAACTCTTCGGGTATCCTACCTTGATGATCACGAAACCCATTTTGCCAAATCCATGATATCATAGCCTTGCCAAAAGTAGAATAACATTTGCCTCCCAAAACATGCCTTGTGATATGAAGGTGTGTTTTGAACTACCATAAGTCCGAAGTCCAAAATCCACCAACAATAGAATATTCCAATCTAGAATCTATTCCTTTGCCAAACCGAATCTATGATCCCACCAGATCGTTGTCTCAAATCCTCGATTTCATCAGATCGTTTCCCAAATCCATGACCTCTCTGATTCAATATCCAATTCCATAACCGTTTGAAATCTTAGAAGTCAGAAAGCCAATCCACAATCTCTTCAAATCATCATCAAAGGTCATGGTCTCTTCGGACTGATCGATGGTCTCTTTGAAACCTTGCTAAGCTTGATCCACTTGCTCTCCGATGAGAAGACATAAGGACAAGTGAGTCGATCTTATCGCTCTCCGACGAAGTAACTCGCTCCCTGCACTTTGGCCCTTTTAGGCCATATAGCGATGTCTTGATCCTCCTGACCAATCATAACCCCTCTTGGCTCTTGTTGGACTCATTCCATCACTCCCTGATGAAGGGGAACAACAACAAGTAAGCCGATTCTGTTGCTCTCAATAAAGCGACATTACCTTTTGCACTATAGTTCAGTATCCTGAATATAAAGCGATGTCCTAGCCTTCCCAGGCCGATAATGGTCTCTCCGGACCCTTATTGGACCCCATCCAGTCACTCCCGACTAAATGGGGGATAAAAGTAAGTAAGTCGATCCTATTGCTATCCAGTGAAGCGACTCACTTGTTGCACTCCAGTCCCCAACTCTCCAATCCCCAACTCTCTAGTTAAGGATATAATATGATCAATTCTGTGCTAAATTCCTTTCTTCGGCCTCAACTCTGCTGTCAAGAGCTTAATCCATGAAGTATGAATCCATCTTGTGCTCTACGGCAAAGGGACTCGCACCTTGTCGCATTAATGTGAATTTAAGTGTTTCAGTGCCACTTATCATGGTGGTTCATTGCTATCTTAGAGCATGTCTAGAAACTGCTCATGATCCCAAATATGTATAAGTGACTTAGCTGCTTTATTATGGAATTTATTATCTATTTGGTTCATGCCATCCCGATCAAGAGATGACGATCCATGATCTTGACCCAAGGCCATTTCCAATTGACGCGGACGGTGGCTGCTCCTATTACACTGTCATGACCGGAATCCTCACGTATTGTGGCAGCCTGCCATCCCTAACATGTTCCTCAACCGTATCCAGCAAGTGCTTGCATTCATCCATAGTATACCCGTTCAGTTCATGTAATAGCTCATACTTTCCAAACCAATGTTCCTGCTCCATAGGATCCCTCCTTTATGGTTTCCAATAAGGGAGTTTACTCCTTGTGTCCAAATAAATCTGTTTCAAGATTTTCATCAAATTCGAATAAGTGGTGAACTTCAGTTCCTTTTCCTTCCTTTGCCTTTTTGATTCATCATAACCATTATCCAATTCCTTTTTCCCTTATCCTTCTTGGACCCTTTACCAGATGGTCCTTCACCTCGCACATCATTTACTTCGTGTTTGTCATTCGTGCATCCTACTGCAAGAACCTCATAGTTTCATGGAAAAATTCCTTGAGATCCATTAGTCGATCCCACTATAAGAAATCTTAAAATCTGTATCATCGACAATCCTGGGATACCACCACCATTAAGACCATCGATGGATCCGGTCGATCCACCGAATTAACTACTGCATCAAACCAAGTCAATAACTCCTCAGGGACTTTCTTATCCTTTGCTTCAGTGTTGTCATCTTATTACGCCCTCGGGTCTCAAAATATGGACCCTGAGTTGCCCTATGAACCAATCTACCAACTCATTCCATGTTCAGATTGAACCACTCTCCAACTGCCTAAACTAGAGCACAGCCAACTCCATCAAATAAAATGGAAAACACCTTTCCAAGACTTCCTCCGATGCCTTCAGCACTTCCATATTCCATAAATACTTCATCAAGTATATTGTAGGGTCCGACCTTCTGTCGTACACTTCCAATGTCGGTAATTTGAACTCCAAAGGGTTCCTTGCTTGCTTGATATTTGGAGTGAACAGACTTCGATTGACATCTTCTAGACTCTTGTTGGGAAATCCACCTCCCATTATCCATCATATCAGCTCAGCCATCCTTTTATTCTCATTAATTGAGGGCCTCCAATCTATATTACCATCCTACCCCCCAACTCCATGAGGGTATTTTGGAACATACTCCTTAGGACGTGCATCTGCATTCTGATCCATATCAAACTGCATAGCACCGACTAGTGGCCTACCGATATCTGATCTAGCCTGACTTAGGAGTGTGCCCCTAATCCTAGGGGATCGGTGCTGATCCGTCTAGGGGATAGGTGCCGATCCTATCCTGCTTGCCTGGGGTTAGCCCCTGGCTGCTCCGTTCCATTCTCCTGCCTGTTAACTCCATTTCCATGCTCCTGATTCTGATTTTCTATAACTCTTGCTACTCCAACTCCTTGATCTAGATTTCTAGTAGCACCTACTCCAGCCTATTTGATTTTCCCAAGGAAATTCTACGTCATCTCCTCTTGCCTCTTCATCGTTTGCTCCTACATTGTCTCCATCTCATTCCTAATGAGGTAGATGGAGGGTTAATTAGCTCTAGCTCCTGAGGAAGCCTCTTGACTTCTCCAATATTGACTTCTGTCTACCAATGGTCTCCTTGTTGATTGCCTAGCTACTAATTCTAAGATCCAAGTATCCAAGCTTCTAAATCCGTGGGTGCAAGTCTTCTCAGTGAAAGCATCAAAATGTTAGCATCAAAAATGGTCGCCAACACCCAAATGAAATGAAAGCGCCATAAATCTAGTAACCAATTCAAAAATGTAAGGACCTGCCTTTTCAACCATCGAAAGTCGACAACTAATACATTTACCATATTCAAATTTTGAATATCCAATCGTCAGAAAGGCAGATTGTTAGGGTAAAATTTAAAGAAAAACATAGAACGAGAAAATTAGAATCTCATAGTGGAATCGACAATATATAATATAACAAACATTGTAAAAACTTTCACCCCAACATACAGAGTTTATCAGAGTTAAAACAAACCTTATCAGCTGGACAATTATAAAATCCTGAACTTACAATTATTGATAGGTATATATATAATACAACGAAAAAATAAATTACTATGACAGATGAATATCCAACTCTACTCCATGAGTTTATGGCCTACCAACGGCAGCCTAGAAAAATACTCGGTCTGATATTACAATAAAATAACATGTGGATAAATCTGAAAATCCAGCGTGAGAAAACTCTAATAAGGCTAAAATTGAATATAGGACCACACCACTAAACATGGAATGGGTTTTTCCCACACAAGAACAACATACATATATAAAGAAATGGGAAACAATCAAAACAACAATCAAACAAGAAATGATGTGCATAGATAGCAACAAAATCTAAACTTACATAATGGACAAATATAATTAGACATCGAAAAGAGCTTCAGACACTTCTTGATGCAAATTACAAAACACAATTCAAAGATTTGAATTAAATAAGGAAATGGAAGATTTTTCAACAAATGACTAGGAGGGTGCGCTCCCCTTATCCGCTCTTTGATTTTAGACATTTCGGGCAAAGGATAACAACACTCGAATGAGTACAAATCATCTTGAATTGACATAACACAAAAGATGAAAAGATCAATTCCAAGGTTTAATGTAGAAACAAGGAAAATAAATTTATCCAACATAACTACGACGGTGCTGGCAGTTCTCCCCCCACACCAAAAATATACCTCTAGATAAAATATACTTGAGAGTCTACGCCAAACACGAAACACTCTCGGAAACTTCTAAGATGGACCCTATTAAATCCACAGGCATCCGAATATACTGACATCAATGCATGCATGCTATCGACTTCTCTACATGAATGTGAATATACCTTAATGGGTGCGACCCATATGGTTTGGCTCTCACTCACTCTTTTTTTAATTTTCCATGACGTTGGATGATAATGCTCAAGATGAGAGATAAATCATCTTATAATGACAAAGTGCAGCAATAACTAGGTGGGTGCGTCCACTTTTCCCGCTCTTTGGTTTTAGTCAATTTTGAGAAAGGATAACAAAGCTCAAGTAAAGAAACACATCTTCTTAGAGTGACCGAATACAAATAATATAACGAAATCGATATTGAAAATTGATACATCAACTATCAGAAATAACAAAGTGGTTTGTGTATGGGAATTAGATCGCATTAACCAATGAATGAATCAAACTTTTACAACATTTGATCTACACTTGGGCTTGATTTTCACTTTTCAGTTATTTGTAAAATACATTAGAAACTCTCTTTGAAATATTCTTTTAAAAATGAAAAATTATAATACTAAGCGTATTAAAAAGAAGGGTCAAAAACAAATGTCATTAAAACATGGTTTACTATAAATCCAAAACACTTTACACATGTCTTTATTTTTAAACAATTTATATTAAAAAAAATTCTATTTATAAACCAGCCTTTATAAATTTAAACAACACTTGTTATCCCAAAAGGTAATAAATCAATTTAGATACCTTTATAAATTTTAACCAATGTTAATTTGTTCTGAAGGATAATTTATATACAACTTTATAGTCTTTTTAATAAAGTAATCGATTACCTTTAAAAAACTTTTGGTCAAATTAATTAATTAACTTTAAAACATTTCTATTAAATCAATTAAGTAATTTTAAAACACATTTTATTAAATCAGTTGACTTATTTTAAACTCTTTTATTAAATTAGTTAATTAAATTTTAAAAACACCATTAGCTAAACTCATTAATTAAATCCAAATATCATTAACTAAATGGATTAGTTACATTCGAACATCATTGATTAAAATTAATAATTAACTCCAAATACCATCAATTAAAATGATTAATTAGATTCAATCGTCATTAATTAAATTGACTAACTAAATTTAAAACATCATTAATTAAAATGATTAACTAAACTCAAATATCATCAATTAAAATCATTAATTAAATCCAAACATCATTAATTAAAACAATTGATTAAATTCAAATATCAGTAATCAAAATGATTAATGAATTATAAAAATCAATTGTGTGAAAATACAAGCTCAACTTCTGCACACAAGGTTTAGGAAGATGATATTCAATAAGTGATGATATAGCGAAAAATCGCTATAACGACACTTAAACAATTCAAATAGACTATCCAAATTATTTTAGATAAACATCAATGTAAGCAATAAAAGAGTATAAATGAGATGCAGATAACATTAAATAATGGTGGGAAACCTCTTTGGGTCTCTCTAAAAAGTTCCCATGTAAATCATATATGTGCATGTTTATTTTTCTAAGCATTCAGTAGCGACCTGTTCGCTACGATAACACTCCAAATTCTTCTTTTTACCCCCTACAACAAAATGGTTATTTGCGCCATCCACTACTAGGTGGGAACAGACAATAATATATAGTTACATGAATTTCTAAAACGAGAATCCAATCCACACAATCAATCAAACAACAATATAAACTAACATCCAAGTAGGCAATAAACAATTTTTATCTTCTATATAATATACCGATTAACCAAAAATGTTAGTTTAACTCACTGAAATTTTAGTTATCGTTTTGCGTTCAGATTTCGGTTAAAATCGAACGGCGTTTGATTTTAGCTTGAAATTCTTTAAGTTCCAAACTCCACCAATCAAATTTCATCGCGAAGTTAATGATCCCTCGAGTACAACGCAATTCACTACATTCAAATCCTATCTCGTATGAAATTGTTATGAGTTAATGAACAAATTGATGATTATTTAACTAAATAATAATTTAATTAATGTTAATTAGGTCATTAGCTCCTTAATCCACATTCAAACCAACACAAGTTGCCTCCTATTCAAACTCATTGCCGAACCAACCACGCCCATCGCTGCTACCACTGGCCCTTGGCCATACCCACATCACCACAGAAGAAAGCCATGACCTTGAGCAACTCAACGACACCGAGCTCGTCTCCCTAAATGACTCCGCCACTAAGGTATTCACCAAAAACCCAGCCATTGTTGAACTCGAAAATGCTTCCACCTCATATGACCGACTGTCGCACCACCTTCAATCGAAAGCCCTCACCTTCCTCGACACTTCTCCTTCAAGTCCTCCTCCTGAAAACCACCATCACCATCAGAAAAACCAAAAATGTAATCGCCGATCACTGCTAGATCCACGGCGCTATGCACGTCCAACCCATGATCCAGTCGGCCAATGTGCACAACTCGCCTAGCCGAACATTTCCCTAGTTAGGACCCTCGCCAAAAACGGCCTCGAGAGGTTTGATTGATGTAGGCCATTGGATTTTGCAATATGAAAACGACGGCTATCTTTTAGGGTTATGGTTTTAGCAAAATAAAAGGGTAGGGTCCTTATATAAGCAATCTAACTGGCACTATTCATGCCCTAAACTTTTCGACCTCCAAATGAGGTGTGCTTATTGGTGTTCCTAGCTAATTATACATATTCTAAACTCAGCTGAACTATAATCAAAATCTAATTCTGTCATAAACAAAAGTTAGATTTTTAATTCACATTATATTATAAATTAATTCCAGCTAATTATACATATTCCAAACTCAGTTGAACTATAATCAAAATCTAATTCTGTCATAAACAAAAGTTAGATTTTTAATTCACATTATATTATAAATTAATTCCTGAAATTAATCGCTACGCATTTCGATCCCGCGCGATCATACAATTCGTCAGATCGTTAAGAAACTCGATGGTGTATAATAAATTATTATTCCAGATCCATTGACACTGGTTTCGTCAAAGTCCAAGATAGTGCCCCGAAATGATAATTTCCCACATTTTAAATATCATTTTATATTTTCGATCCTAATTTTCAATATTTATCCACTTTATTTATTATTGTAAATACATATTGAATTTAATTAATATTATTTATTGATTAAAAGGAGCTATATAAGATAATTAAATCCATTTAATTAATATTTAGTTCATAATTCAATATTTAAATGTTTGAATTCAAGTTATAAATTTCCGAAATCTAAGTATTTTAATATTTAAAATAAATTAAATATTTAAAATTTAATGACCCAAATTTCTGGGTTGTTACACATACAGAGCGAATAGAGAATAAAATATGAAAAACATAAAATTAAAATAGTAAGATATGAACACAAGAGGTTTTATAGTGGTTCGGCTGACTCCGGTTCACATCCACTCCAAAGATTTTCTTTTTATTTATACTTCTAATTACAGTTAGAATGATTTGAACCCAAGTAATAAGTATGGAAGAATATAGCCAAGAGAGAGGAAGATCCCCTATGAGTGTCAAGCCGCTGTATTTATAGGGAAAATAGACAAATATCCAGCTGAAAATGTACACCAATACTGTCATTCACAACCTTGCCTATAGCTGATCTCCGATGCTAACAATCATCTTTTCGGGCTTTTTGCCTTGATAATCACGAAATCCATTTCGCCAAATCCATGTTATCAAAGCCTTGGCAAAATGCGAGATAACACTAACTAGTAGAGTCATGAATTACGAAATACTAAGTCCAAACCCAGATCTGAAAATTTAGAAGGGAAAGACAGAGTCCCCTAGGCTATAAAATCAACTCAGTACCGACTTGATTTTTGGAGGGGAGCTAGTCCGTCTTCCTTCTTTACTCCTTTCTTCCTTTAGTCTTCTATCTTTGTCCCATCATACTCTTAGTAAATTACCATAGAGATCTCGTTGTTTCTGATAGATTCTGGTATCACTTGTACTTGTCTGTTTTCTTTAGAACTTCCTTAAAGTTATTCGTCTATTCCTTGTGAAATGTACGTCAAGACAATAACACAAGCCATTTATCTGTGAACCGTAGCTTCGGGGGCCTACCAGGAGCCACAAAAGATTAGTACCAAGTATATCAACTCAGTACCAAGCAATTTCCTTAACTCCAATTATGTTGTAGTCTTTTGAGTCCATTCTTATGGTCTTTCCAAGCATGTCCCCAAATCGGTGAATTGTTTCATCGTCATCCCGACGTTTAGATTCATTTGGAAGTCTACTTGGTTAAGTAGCCAGATAATAATTTTTCTTTGGAATTTTTAATGATAGCCGAGTTTAGAAAATTTATATACAACATTTGTTTTTATTTTATTTTATGATAGCCGAATTCATTGCTTATAAATCCTTTTAGTAAAATCCAATTTCATGCTTTCTTAAGTGTTGCCCATGATGATTATTTACACAAATTATCTTTTTCAAAACTATATCATATTAGGACTTATGAAATTTGATTTTAGTCGAAATTCTAATATTATCTACATTCCACATAGTTAGTCTAAAACAAAGTCCTTGGTTGAATAATAACAATCATTATTCACCATACTACTCTGATCGGAGATTTTGATTTTTAGTTGACTACAGTTGAACATGGCACTAATCCCATATAACCAAGGAGACAAATTCTTTATTGAACAATGCTTCACTTCCAATGCTTCAACGCAGACAAAACTATAGTTATTCAATGAACGGATGTCATGATTTAACTATAATCAACGTGGAGTGTCCACATTGAAGTTAAACAATATTCTCAAGTTGAGAGAACAGTGTAAAATCATCACTTCAAGATTCCCTATTTAAGCTTAGTTAAAAGAACCATCAGAAAACTCTTGAGTGAGCCATTCCACATTTATCTAATAAATATCAATACATAACCCTTTAGTCCCCTAAAAGCCATGAGAAATGTTGCTCAACATTTGGATAGTTCTATATACTCTAGTCTCAATGGATGAATTGATCTTCTTTCTTGAAACATCTTGAGTAGGAATATTCAAAATAATATGTTATTTTCAATGCGATGAAATTCTTATGATTACAACACAATGCAATTACTATCACATAGCATATTTTTCAAGGATTTTCCATTTATATATTTAAATTAATTACTTAATTATTTATATCACTATATAATGAGTATATAATGGAAAGAAAAACACCTTTTATTTGAACAAGTTTGGTCACAAAGTTAGATATATTTAACAAATTACATAATTCTCCCTAGTGCATACCCCTAACTCTATCGGAGTTAACTTCTCTGTCTATGGTTGTATATTTAAGAGTACTACATAAAGTTAAAAATAATTTCACATAAAAAAGAAAGATAAAGAAAGCAGAAGAAAAGAAAAATTCCTAAAACACATGCTGCACATAACAACAAAATGTGACATCCAGGCCTACATGTTTGTGATGCATTTATGTGATGAAATGACTACCTTTGACAATTTAATTCAATCTTAATGCAACTATACAGTTATAATTTTAACATTGTAGCAAATATGAAAATGCTTTTAAACTGCATATTTATTATTTTTGAGCCTATTGATTTAAATGATGTAATTAAAATTGCACTTTAATGACAGTATAAATAAGTTATTCATATGAAATGTTACAATTTTTCACAAAAATTAATGAAAGGATATTTGTATAAATTTTATGATTCAACGGTTAAAACGGTTCGTAGATACGACATTTCTACAAAAACTTATTGCATCTCAAATATTAAAATTAAAATAAGATTTGAAATATTAATATAGGCGTGAACATAGCGGGTGGTTGAGAGAGAAAGACACGGTCAAAGACCTAATTTACATTAAATTATGGTCGAGGCTTTTAATATATTAAAACTCTTAATAGGGACTTGGTATCCGAAATCCCTTAAATTTTATTTTAATTCTTAACAAAATGCTTTTTAGAGAATTTGTCCGAATATAATTGCTTTGTCATGAGGACTTAACCCAATTTTGGTAATGAATTGCATCTTAATTACTTTCCTATGTTTTTAAATAAACAATTAATTTTAGTATTTATACAGTGTATATTTTAATATCCAATTTAGCATATACACACATTTATGAATTTATATGCATTGACGGGGAGAAATTCACCTAGACCAAAAGTTTGATGTCGCACTGTACCCATCGAATCAAAATACTTGAAATTTTGTAAAAAAAAAAACTCTAGTCTGCTTTTTGTTTGAGGACTTATTTGCAAATGAAAAGCTTATCTGTTTTGCACTTAGCGGTTGGCATACTGGGGCATTAATCTTTGTGTCCAGGTAATTTGCTTCCATATTAATGAATCATATATTTCAAAATAATTCTACAACTTTCAAAGATAACATGGCATATAAATAGTATGAATATATCTCAAATTAATTTTCAATTAAGGACTTGTTTGAAGTGCGGTTATAATTTAACAACATTTTTTGATATATGCATATTTCTTTTGAATATTTTAACTACATTTGTGTAATGCAGTAATAATTATAATTGTATTAGATGATTTATTCAAACTTGATGTGGTTTTTGTTTAACTACGTTAAGAGAATGCAGTTATTATTTAACTATATTTTCTGAATTATGCAATCATACTCGCATTTAAATGTTTAACTTCATTTACATGATGAAGTGGCAGTCTTTGATAATTTAATTAAATCTTAGTGAAGTTAGAATTTAAGTTAATAAAAAATTCAATTGTAATTTTAACTACATACCAAATATGAAATTGACTTTATATTGCATACTAATTATCTTTGAGCCAGTTGATTTGAATGATGCAATTAAAGTTGCATTTAAATGACGTAGTTATAAATACATTGTTTACATGAAAAGTTACAATTTTTCAAAAAAAAGTTACAATTTTTCAAAAAAAAGTCAATAAAAGTATATTTACATATTCATAACATATATCATGTAAAAGATCATAAATTTTAGGACTTAATGGTGAAAACGGTTTATTGATACGATATTTCCACAAAAAATTATTGCATTTCAAATATTAAAATTAAAAGGGTATTGTTATTGACACTGCCTTTGGATATAAGGGGGCCATTTTTTATTAAAAAGGCTTTTTAGTATGAGGGGTGCTAATCAAACTAGTGCCCTCGTAAAATTAACTTTAAATTTAGCTAATTGTTCTTTCTTTTATTTAAACTAATTTCTCTTTAATTATCATTAACATTTTCAAGAACATTAATCAAATAATAGAGTGTTCAAACTCACCTCCAAATGAAATTGCATATGAGAAAGTGAAAAGACCGTTTCCTTACTCAAGAAAAAATTCAACAATGTAAAATTAAGCCTTACATTTTATCGTAGTTACAAAAAAGTGCAATAAATTAGATTAAGAAATTATCTTTCTATCACATTCTTAACAAAGTTTGGATTTGATTGCGACAATCGGAATGAATTTTTTTCTCACCATTATTTTTTTTCAAAAAAGAAAGGAGAATGAGAGAGTAAATAAAAGTATTTGATTTTGATGTTTTACCTAAGAGTGAAAGAGGTAAAAGTATATGTTTGGTTAATAGGATATGTACCCCTTATAACAATTTAATTCTATAGAGAGCGCTTATAAATTTGATCTCCTCATATCCAAAACTGGAGTGTCTATAACAGTGCCTAATTAAAATAAGATGTGAAATAATAATATGTGCATGGTTAAGAGAAAAAAAAAAACGGTCCAGAAGTTGATTTACATAAAATTAAGATGGAGGGTTATTGTGTATTAAATTATTAACAGAAACATGTGTCCAAATCCACTAAATTTTATTTTAGTTCTTAACAAAATGCTTTCTGGAGAGTTTGTCTGAATATACTTGTTTTACCACGAAGACTTAACCAATTTTTGGTAATGAATCCCATCTTAATTACCTTTCTATGTTTTCAAATAAACAATCAATTTTAGCACTTACCTGGTGTATATTTTAGTATCCAATTTAGCACATATACACATTTATGACATTACAGATTTTAATGGGTAGAACTTCACCTGGACCAAATTTTTTTATCCAGTTGTGCTCGCCAAATCAAAATACGTGAAAGTTTGCAATAAAGTCTAGTGTATTTTTTGTTTGAGGAGTTATTCGCAAAACAAATGCTTAATTGTTTTGCAATGAGTGCTGGGTACATACTGGTATAAATGTCTCGATCTAGGTGATCTGGTTCCGTATTAACATAGCATATATTTTCGAAGATGAAATCATCTGTCTTCAAATCACACATTACCCCGTCTCCACACAATCACAACATTTTATTCCATAAGCACGTCTAATTAATTTAATTTATTAGTGAACATTGAATGGTTCAGAATATATAAGATTGGAAACAAAGGAAATGAATTCTTTTTTCCAGTGATAACATAACACATAAATAGAATAAATATGTCTAACCTTATTAATTTTCAATTTTTGCGGACTTATTTGAAATGCAGTTATTATTTAACAACATTTTTTGAATTGTGCATGTCTGCATTTGAATATTTTGACTGCATTTGTGTGATGGAGTAATAATTTTGGACGTATTAGATGATTTATTCAAAGTTGATGCAGTTTTTACTTAACTGCATTAAGCGAATGCAGTTATTGTTTAACTTTTTTTTTGAATTATGCAATTATGGTTGCATTTGAATGTTTAACTGTATCGCTGTGATGAAGTGACTTCCTTCGAAAATTTAATTCAATCTTAATGAAGTTATAATTTAACTGCATTAAGAAAATGCAGGTATAATTTTAACTGCATATCAGATATGAAATTGACTTTAAACTGCATATTTATTATTTTGAGACTATAGGTTTGAATGATACAATTAAAGTTGCATTTAAATAACGTAGTTATATATACGTTATTTTATATGAAAATGTTATATATATTTTTAAAAAAATTGATGAAAAGATATTTACATATGCATAACACATATCATTTAAGAAATCATAAATTTTACGTGATGAAAAAGTTCGTAGATACGATGTTTGTACAAAAGTTATTGCATTTTAAATATTAAAACTAAAATAAGATGAAAAATATTAATAGAGACGTGGGAACAACAAGCAGTTGAGGAAGAAAGACATGGACAAGGACCTAATTCACATAAAATTACGAGGGAGATTTTATGTGTATCAAAATCATTAATAGGGACTTGGTGTCCAAATCCCCTATACTTTATTTTGATTCCTAACAAAATACTTTCGGGAGAATTTGTCTGAATATAATTGCTTTATCACGAAGAGAACCAATTTTTGATAATGAATTGCATCTTAATTACTTTTCTTTGTTTATGAATAAACAATCAATTTTAGTACTTACCTAGTGTATATTTTAGTATCTAATTTAACACACACATTTATGACATTATAGAAGTTAATGGAAAAAATCATTTAGACTTATAGTCTGTTGTCCAAGTGTGTCCGCCAAAATGAAAATACTTGAAATTTTGCAATAAAACCTAGTGTACTTTTTGCGTGAGGACTTATTTGCAAAACATATGCTTATATGTCTTGCGTTTAATAAATGAACACATCTGGACATCAATGTTTCGGTCTAGATGATTTGCTTTCATATTAACTAAGCATATATTTTCAAAGATAAAACCATGTTTCGTATCTTATGTATCATACTGTCCCCACATAATCACAACCCTGTATTCATTACCGGAACTAATTAATTGAATTAATTAATGAACAATGAATGGTTCAGATTATATGAAGATACCGGAACATGAGGTTGGTCAAAGTGGAATTGAATTGTTATGACAACATGACGCATAAACAGTATAAATACGTCTTGATAACTTTATTAATTTTCATTTTTTGAGAAGCTTTCCTGCTTGCCAAACTACCACGGTAGCAAAAAACTTTTTATTTATTTTATGATTGATTGTTGTGGTTAGCTTCGTTATTGAATATGATTGTTTTATGCATAAATTTCCCATGGATTAAGCTCCATTATACGCATACATTCAATCATGCTCAGAAACATGTTCAAATTTTTACAGTTTTGAAATGTTGGTATCTTGGCATTTAAACGTAAACAAACAGTGTAAAACTAAATCATTAACTTGTTTGACATGAACTAATTCCTCACACGTCGTGCATTGTTGTGGATGTCATGGTATTCATATCATTATTCTTGACAGATGGACGTTCTAAGACAATTCATCAACGTGGACAACTTCACCCAAGAGCAAATGGAAGATATAGTCAACTACTTCAAGCAGAAACTAACACCACACAGAACAATTAACGAGCTGATCCAGTACTCTAGCGAACAGTCAAGAAAAAGACAGATAAAGAAAGCGGAAGACAAAATCCTAAAACAGATGCTGAACATAACAGCAAAATGCGGCATCAAGGGCTACATGTTCGGGATCGTGGACGAGAAGGGCAATGCATGCATGGCGTCCTCGGAGTCCCTACGAGAGTGGGCTCAGGAAACCGTCAAGTTCAACAGGAACGCGCCCTTCGAGATCGAGAAGCACAACTTCAAGTTGAACAGCATGCTGATGTCCAAACAACTGAAGGAGGTGGGACCTAAGAGCCTGATGGAGCTGCAGGACCCTACGCTGGGGTCCATCCTGTCCTTGCTGATGAAGAACTGCAACCCTCCCCAAAGACGGTTCAAACTGGAGGACGGTGTCCCTCCGCCGTGGTGGCCCAAGGGCACCGAGGATTGGTGGATCCAAGCTGGGTTTGGACTAAGTGAAGATGGGATGACTGTGCCCTACAAGAAGCCTCACAATTTGAGGAAGTCTTTCAAGGCTGGGGTCATTACTTCCATTGTAAAGTATATGATGCCCGAAAGCAGGTATCTTGCTGTATTGTATATCTTTTTATATTTATTTACTTAAATTTATTTCATGTGGTTTACCGGTGAACTTTGGCAATGCAGGTTGGTATGCGCTCTGATTTGCAACGCGAAGAGGATGCAGTTTAGGATGACGGCGAGGGAGAACATGATATGGGTAGCGTTTGTGGAGAAGGAGGAGGATAATTTCTGGAATAATGGACATAATATGCCTGATATTATAGCTGAACCTTCTACAGCTTTTCAACTGGAAAGTGAGTCTGTTGACTGTGGAATGAATTTCATTGATAACTGTATGAGCGGGGTGGATGAATTAGGATTTGGATTTAACTGAAAAAATAATGGGATGATGTCATTCCTTGTACCTGAGATTGTATGAATAAGGACTAAATCAAAATTTGGTGTACTACTCAACTGTAGCTAACAGGTAAAGTTTCATCCATATAAATTTTCTTATATTGCACCAGGCTTTACATGATTCTAGGCAACAAACCAACACATAACTGCAATTAAATATGCATATGATTATTTAATCAGGTGTTTCCTTGCACTGGTTTTTATCAGAGCAGAGGATAGAATTGCGCTTTGTTGGAAACCAATAAATAGCTGAGACTAAGCAACTAATATGAGAATTGCACTCTTGTGCGTTATTCAAAAGCTTGCATAAAGTTGAATCACTTTGGCAACTAAGTTAATTTCTCAAGGCAAACAACCTCTCCAATATGATATAAAAGCCTATTTATGCTTAATGCAAGGTAAGGGAATATCATACAGGTGAAGCCAAATTGAAATAGATATTAGTCGACAGACGGGTAAGCTGATTTAAATTAAAGCTTCAACATAGTCTTTACAAATATCGATATTAGTTTAAATTCTACTGGACTATATTTGATATAAATCAAGTGTTAAAAATTACTGTAATTAAATTTATGTTTATCAACAAATCAATATTAATCGAACGACGGCAAAAGAACTAAGTACGAAAATCACTCTGTTTACATTATCAAGCTTAAAAAACAAATGCAATATAACACGACAAATGGTAGAAGTCGAGTGGAGTTCGTTCAGAAACTACTTAGATGAAGAATCATACATCAAAAGCAGGGTTTGAAACTCCACTTTTCATTTCCGTTTCGGTCATTGATAATTTTTGAAAATCGGTCCCGTTTCGAAAATTCCTTTTTATTTCTGGTTTGCAAGTTTTGGTAGTTTTTACGTGTAAATAACTAAATACCGTTATAATTCTCCAAAGCTAACATAGATTATGGTTGTTTCATTTATACAAATTATTTCACACCATTTGTTAATCAAATTATGTCAATCATGTAAATATACATATAATTTATTCTATACAAAGTACCATTAATTCATGACAAGTCACGGAGCCCAGCCCACTAACAAACCTTTCTACCACGTTCTTCTCTCTCATTTCATAACCCTAAGTCAAACAGTCAGGAAAAGAAATAAACTCTCGACAAAACAAAAAGGTTTTATCTCATTCGAGTTCCTCGTCTTCAACCATTTATTTTATTGACAACTTCCTTTGTTCAACAATTTTTTTTTGGATGACTTGCTCTTCTTCATCAATTTATTTTGTCCACAATTGCATTTTGTCCGATGAAAGAAAAGTGATTATTTTCTTTTTTGTGTTTATTACAATGATACATGTTTATTAATTTCAATTTTCATTTATGAAATTTGCAAATTATGGTTAATCTATTTCTTCTCTTCCTTTTTTTATTGGTTTTAATCAATTTTTATTTGAAAACATCCAAAACTAGAATTTCTGTTGGATTCTGTTTCAGTTACTAGTGGAACGGACTGGAACAGTCGGAATTCCGTTGTGCCGAACGGAATCTCAAATCTTGATCAAAGGGTTAATAATATGAATCACTGCAAGTTTAAGAAAAATCTACAAACCTGCTGTTTGAAATAGTGAGGCAAGATTTCTAGTTAGAGGAAGTAGTCGGTGATACATGTCTTTCAAACCCAAGTGTAAGTCTAATTTTAAAGTTGCTAATATTGGCTTCGAAGTCAAACATCCATTCTATGTATACAAGTGGCCACATTCATATATTTAATATAATTGGTGAAAATAGAAAAAGGGAAGAAATGAAGTTTAAAATAGTTTCATGCAAGTTAACTATCGAAGATTCACTATACAACCTCCAGCTTTATTCTATTATTACATGAAATTTGTTATGTAAAGTACTAATCTTTTTTGCAAAAATAATAAATATTGATGCCCCTTTTAAACCATATTTTTTAGGATTTAATACACCGTAGATTCAATTATTCTTTAAACTCTAGTTTCGAATAGATAATCCACATAGATTTAACTAAATAATCATGTGTTCTAATTGCCTAGTGGTTTTTAATGAGCCTATACAAAGTGTTGGGTAACAAACCAACAAAAAATTGCAAGTTTAATATAAATTAGTTTTAAGAATTTCCATAAATAAACCAACACATAATTGCAAGTTTAATATAAACTAGTTTTAAGAATTTCCATGAACGTGATTGTTGGATAATCAACCTAACATTTAATTGGAAGTTTTATATATATATATATATATATATATATATATATAGACTCTAAAAGTTTTCCACAAATGTAACGTTATATATTGTTATATCACTGAATTTATTGTATAGTTCAACTTGATTATGGGGATTACAATATGGTAACTAAGAGTCTAATTAGAAACCACCTCAAAACAGCTCAATTTGATGGATTAAGAATTGCTATTAAAATAATACTATACAGGTTTTCTAATTGATGAGAACATGCGAGAAAATTTTTGAACGAGATTTATGACTGTTAAATACAAAGTCGTTCAATACCTGTCAAAACCGATAGAAAAATAACATGCAAGTAAAGCGTTAGGCTATGCTTGAGATCATTACTTCATCCCTCTGGATTAACGTTCCGTCATTAGGGTTCATGAAAAAAAAATACCTAAGAATTTTTAAAGTATCGCTTCAAAGTGTTTCATAGATTGGTCAAGACCAACATAATATTATTTTGACCACTTTAAAATCACCAAATTAGTGATCTTTAGTCGTTTTCCTGTTTTCTTCCAACTTTACATTCTTTATAAAATGTTGTTTTGAATATATCATATTTAACAATTTAATTTTTATTTCATATTCTCAAAATTTATATACATATACACATAAAAACACGCATGCACACATGCATATATACATATTATAATAACTGATGATATATTAATGAATTTTTGTCTTTTTTGACAAAAACTAAAAAGTTAATACAATAATTTAGAACATTACTCGGTATAATTTCTTAGATTTATATTTTATCTTCTAACTAAAATTAATGTTATCCAACTTGATTTTATATATAGTTTGTTATGGATATTATTATAAAATTTAAAATCTAGGTTATATACATTTTACTGAAATGCAATTTAAAACATTGTCTATATATAATTTTTAGCTCATTGAAGCAACAACTAAAAATGAATATGATTCCTCTTTGTACTGTTAAATTTTTGCTAATAAAATTTAGTGTTTTCTTTTAATTCATTTAATAAAGTAAGCAAATAATTTGGAATTCTAAAATTTTAGACAAAGACCATTTCATATCATTATCAACTTCTTCATCTTTTCCTTCAAATAAAAGTATATTCCACTTTACTATTATTCTAATTTACTTAGGAGACCATCTAAGCTTCAAAATATAAACTCAAATGTATTGTCAAGCAACAATTAATATCAACATTTGGTATTTTTATTATATATTTTGTTGTACAAAAAATACAAAAATAAAACAAAATAAAATAGAAAGTAATTTGAAGAAGCAAGAAACTTATTTAAAGGAAAAACTTCAAGCATTTTTTCGACGATAAGAACAATCAATTTATCTTTAGTCAAGATAAATTTTTCTAAATGACATAGTAAAATACTTTTTCCTGAAGGCTTAACATTTTCCCCAACATTTTGGGGTTTAAATGATAGTTACACCTAACGATGACAAGGGTTGCTAGTGATGGCTAGTGTTGAGTGGCATTAGGATTTGCAGTTGTGTTGATGGAGGGGTGGCTAGTTGTGAATGGTGGTGCTAAATTCGAAAAAGGTGGCCTCGGTGATGACAAATAAGTTGGTGGAAGCATAACATGGATGATTTTGGCATTAGGGAGGTGCGACATATAGGGAGAAGTGGTGTTAGAGGTAGAGGCCCAACTACAAATTGAAGAAGATAGCAGTATAAAATGAAACTATCAAGTAGCATTTTTAGTGTTTTTATTAAAACAATAATTGTGTTTGTCTCTGGTTAAAATACAATATAACCATGTCATTTTATGTATTTTAGTAGCATTTTATAAATTATTATATAATTTTTAGGCGAATTTTTATCTTAGATTACAGCGATATTTTTGTAGTAGCATTTTTTGATTTGTAGTAACATTCTGTATTTTGGTAGAATTTTATAAACTATAGTTACCATAAAGCTTGAATCAGAGATCGAAAATTTTGGCATCCAATCGACAAATTTGGTCCTTAAGGGACTTCTAGAGACCGACTAAAAACCAAAATTTCAGTCATTGATTCCTTGGTCTGGGAAAAAAAATTAAAATTAAAATTTCAGTTTCAAAACTTAAAGATCGATTTTCATTATCAGATATTCTTAGATATTAAATTTTAAAGACTGATATATATATATATATATATATATATATATATATATATATTCATATCAATTGTTAGCACAATTTCAACAAATATTATGAAAATTCACATTTTAAATTCTAGACATTGCACAAAACATCCACAGTTATACTTCAATTACATAACATCAAACAATTAAACAATGCAAACAAAATATATTCAACATAAAATATTATAAATATAAATATGCATGATACTTCCACAACCATTGAATACATATTTCACTTTGTGAAACGCAATATAACATAGAACAATGATACATATTATAATTTGGTTCAATTTTCATAAAATAACTAATATATATTACAATAGGGTTAATACCAGCCTGCACATCATGGATGATGAGTAGTGTTAGAACTGTATAATACACCCTAAAGGGGCAGAATAGGGTATTTAAAATATTACACATATAAATAAATAAATAATGCGAAATCGTAAATGCGAAAAATAAATGACTCATAAATGTACCCAGCTTCGACCACTAACCAATTAGTATCTACGGCTGCCTCTAAAGTTACTACTAGAATTATATATTTGAACGCCTATGGTACTAGTAAACTTGCATTCTCTGGTAATATGAATACACTAATTGTATGCTCAGTAACCCTACTTGAACTCAATGCCATGAGATCATATCTCTGAGCTACACCATGTAGCTCAAACGTAGATACATGTGGAGGTCGAAATCTAAAAAAAGAAAACTATAAAACACAATAAAAATGCCTTTAAATTTAACTATGAAAATTTAATAAAAATGAGGGGCTTCTAAGAGTATTTCCCTTTCAAATAATTTGACAAAAGCTTCCTTTATCACTTCCATTTTCACGTGAATCTCCTAGAAAAATTTCAATCACATTCCCAAAAATATTAAAGCTTCAGAGGTTCTCCTCCAAAGGATAAAAACTTCAATCTCCTTAACAACTTTGAGCTGCCTAAAATAAGGACTGTCGTCGCCAACCTCTCAAATCCGACTCGGCATCACTTAAAGTAACCCTCAAGATAATGGCCACTTAGTCTACGCTAACATCGCCTTGGCCTCATGTTGCTCGTGCTTCATTTAAGATTTGGAGTCCACGTGACTTGCATGCAATAATCTGTTTGCTGTCAATGTATCTTAGATTGCAATATTTGCTCGATGGAGAAGCAAATCATTGTTGTCATTTTAGATTCACTGCTCGTGTCTTAAAAAAATTTCTCATGAAGTTCAAAGCCTCATGAATTGTATGTCTAGATATGAAAGTACACACTTGTCATCGAGTGGATTGATTTGATTTGTTCGTGGAGTTATGCTCATCTGAGAATAGAATTTGCAACATCTTAGAATTTTAATTTGCCACCACCAATTTGAGATGATCATGCTATCAAGCTACTATGGATATAGGTTGTTTATTTTGTTAGTTAGATGATTTTGGTTGAGTTTGTCATGAGGGGTTGTCATGGAGATTAGGCTGTCAAAAAGGGTTCCAACCCATTTATCCAGCCAAATTATCTGGAAGTTAACGGGTTGGGTCAAACATAGTAGGATAAATGGGTATTTGGGAAAATCCATTTAAATCGTTTAATTAATTAGATTAGTTTGATGTGCCCATTATATTCACTTTTAACCGATTAACGCACGGCCATTACTTTCTATTTCCTTTCTTAAATTTGACTATACAAAAAGAAATTAAATTAGGTTTCCCTTATCGATCTATTTCTCATCTTCTAGCAATTAAGCACTTCTTATCTTGTTAATTTCTACCTCATCTTCTCTTTTCTCATCAATTTCTAGGTTAGTCAGTTCTTCTAATCGAGCTCCACCTACAACTCCATTTCTTTCCCGTTAGTCGATGTCCTCCTGTGGTACGTATTCTTTTCGAGATTTAACGCATCTACCTTATTGAGATTCTCTCTCATCCAATATTACATAGTAGTCAAGATGATGATGACTAGATCAAAGTCGTCGATTTTAGAACTTTGTTATAGGTCAACTAATTTACTTCTTTTCTTTACTACATTTAAAATCAAAATACAAAATTTTCCAATCGGCATCATGTTTTTGTTTATAGACATAAAATCTTAAATGTCATATGCTTTCTTTAGCTATTAATATTAGAAAAAAGAAATGGATAAACAACGATAATTAAGATTTTGCAAATTATAACTTGGACTTGTAGGAATTCATTTGTGGATTGTGCTTGTGCTGACCATGTTAATTTGTTGAATGCTTACATTATATTAAATTATGTGCCAAAATGATAGCTGTAATATTTGTACGTATATCCTTTTTGGGTTCACAATAGGATGAAATTGGCCAAGTTTGCAATAGTATCAAAAACTATCAGGCGACATGTATGCCTATGAATTGATTAGTCTATTTACTTAAATAAGGTTTCAAGGTTAACCATTCTCATAATTTGGTGCATCTGTTTGTCTAGCCCGTTCATTGAAAATCATGAATTAAGAGTCAAAACAACCACATCCATATGTTTCCACTATACATAGTTTCCTGATTCTTTGAAATTATAAATGTACTTATACTTGAAATCTCTATGACATAGAAAATCTAATGAAACTCCACTTGGATTGTAAAGATGCTTTGGTTAAGAAACATGATGTGAAAGCAAGAAGTTTTTTTCTTGAAATAGTAAAAGAAATTGGCCCAAGGCCACGTTACAATAACTGACTAGATAAGCGGGTAAGCTGTCATCCAAATCAAATATGTCCACTACTAAAGCCTAAAACAACACTGCCGCTTGCTAATTCACAACTCGCTCAAAAAAACCCGAGAAATATTGAGAAGAAATAATGGTGGATGACGGACGATTCTCCATATTTCTCGACAATAAAATGAGCTCCAGCTTCAAGGAGACTTCCAAGGCTCCTTCATAATCTTTAGATTAGCATGAGAATCCATATCCAAGCGATTAACTTTGAGATGTTGAGAATTATCAGAAGAATACTTCTCTATCTTCGAAAAATTGTGGGTTTCCTTTAGATCCATGCTTATCTTTTTGTAATTGGAAGGATAAAAGGAGTTGGTGTCTGTTTGTTTCACTTGAGCTTTTGAATTGCTACTCTCGCCTCTACACTAGACAGATTAGTGATACACTTGATTATTCAGCATGCTTTTGTAGAAATTTTCTCCAAATATCGTATTATTAATTTTCATAAGTATAAAATTCATCCTCTTGCAGAGATTGTAGCTTCACGGGAACACTATTAGAAGAGCGATAGGTCCAATTATCTACAATAGGTAAAGAGAAAAAATTATTCTTTGTGATTTCTATTGTAGTATGTTTTGAAATTAACCATATTCTGTTTACGTCCCTTGTAGTTATCCATCCTATAAGTAGTGTTGGAGTGGCCGTCTACAAGAAGGTAGCCTATGGAGAAGTTATCTCTGCTTAGAGCTGGTTCCTTTGACCTAAATTTTTTTTGTGATGAAGACTAAAACCAGATGATCCTCCTTGGGGAATATCAGTAATATATTTCCCTCTTTGTAAGAAGCCTTCAACCCTATCCCTATAATTATCCATATTTTTGCTATCTGAGTATGTTGAATCAGAAAAGTCTTGTTGTTTGTTTGATTTTCTATTGATAATCGTATATTCGAAGCAGATAATTTTCCATAATTAAATGTTCCTGTTTTCTTTATTGTGATGGTGTATTTGATTCCTTTCTCTCCAAATATGACAAACAACAATAGTTAACATTATTGAGGCTTTTCTAAAATCATTTGACTCAACTTTTAAATTGTTTTAGATACACTGTATTGTTTCTCTGTGCTTCGAATTGATTAACACTGATTGAACTTTAGAACCCTTCTGGCTATAAAACATATATGCATTGAGTAAATACGATGAAAAAACATATGTTCTTCACTTTCAACATCATTTTTTCAAAGTAGACACTTAGTTTCTACATTTTTAGTCCATTTTGCACACATGTCTTTGGTTGGTAGCCTATTAAGAAGAGAAAAGTAGGAGCAGTGAGACATTTTTAGGCAAATTTATTTATTTCATATAACTTTGTGTCAGTTGACCTCTATTTCTTCCCCCTTGATGAAATCTCAGACTTTTTTAAAGAGAAATATCCTTTTGTGTTTAATTTCCAGGCCCATACATCCTTCTGCAGATTTTGATCTATATTAATTTTTTCAATTGTTTACTTAAATATAGAAGCAGCTTCATGATTTTGTGTTTCCAACATGGATTATGAATAATGCATTGAAATTTTTCATTGGCCCTCCCTAAAAAAATTAAGTTGTTCCAACCTAGCATATTTTTCAGTTAGTTCCCAAAAATCCATGGATCAAACCATAAACTGGTTTGATTTCCATCTTTAAATTTTCGTTCCAACAGTTTTTATCAGTTTCTCTACAGCTAAAAATGTTTTTCCAACTGAAAGAATGACAAGTTTCAAGACTTGTCGTCTAGAAATTTTGGTTTCTAAGATACTTTGCTCTCATCCACCTTTTCCCATAGGGATTTACCCTCAATAAATTTCCAAATAATTTAAGCTTGGATGCTTCTCTTAAATCACTAATATTTCTTAAGCCCAAACCACCAGATTTCCTTGGTGTGCAAACTTTATCCCAAGCTATTTTACGTTCTTTTCCTTTCCAGATGAAGGTATCACACACTTTTTCTATTTTAGGAATTGCTTTTGCTGTAACATTGTGAGATTGGATCCAATACACGATAATTGCAATGATGATAATGCGAATTAGCTCCAATCTACAAGCTAGAGATAGAATTTGGCTAGACCGCCCTTCAAGTCTACTTTGAAATTTTTTAAACAACCTTGTGCAATCTCTATCTTTGATCTGATTTATAAGTCGAGGCAAACCCAGATATTTGACTTCCAAACTTCCTTCCTTGAAGTTTAATATTCTTAGAATCTCCTCTTTATTTGAACAACTTTTGCTGAAATAAATTTTAGTTTTGCATTCTTTAACTTTCAAACTAGCTTGTGCATCTAATTTTTGAAATATTTTCATAATTGTTTTGGCATTTTGAATATCTGCATTTGTAAACAATAGTAAATCATTAGCATATAAAAGACGTGTAATTAAAGGCTTGACTATGTTTATTGCTTTAATGTTCCCTTTAATTTGTTCAGTTTCAATAAGAATAGAAAAATATTCTATATTAATAGTGAATAGATAAGAGGATAATGGATCTACTTGTCTAGTTCCCCTATTGCTATATATTAAACCTTTAGGGGAGCCATTAACTAACACCAAGTATGTAACATTATTAATGCATTCTTTTATAAGTGCATAGAATTTTCCATTAAAGCCCATCTTTGCATCATGTGTATTATAAATTGCCTATTAATTTTATCAAAGGTTTTATGAAGGTCAATTTTAATACACATATGCTTTTTATTTTTAATGTTAATTTTTTTGATTAATTCATGTGCAAGCATAGTATTCTCTGCTATAAGTCTAATAGGTATAAAAGCACTATGATTTTCTAAGATTAAAAATTTTACGAAAATTTTAATTTTGTTGCATAAAATATTAGATATGATTTTATAAATAAAGTTACAACAAGCAATGGGTCTATAATCTTCTAAACCATTGGGAATGTTAACCTTTGTAACCAAAGTCAAAAATGTATGATTGAAACTTTTTTAAAGTTTTCCAGATTTAAAAAATTCTGATATAACATTAGAAATAGACCTATTAATGTTAAGCAAATGAGTTTTATAAAATGTGGCTCCAAAATCATCAGGTCCGGGACTCTTATCATTATTAACATTAAAAATTATGTTCTAATTTCCTCCAATCTAATGGAGAAAGAAGAATGTCTTGGCTATTTTCATTTAGCAAATATTTAGTGTTAATATTAGGAAAACTCTTAGTGTACTCATTGGAGTTAAATAAAGTAGTAAAGTAATTAATGGCTTCTTCTCTACATCTTTTACATCATTTAAAACATTCCCATTTGCATTAATTAGTTTTTCAATATCATTTTTACTCTTCCTACTAGACATTCTAGCATATAAAAAATTTACTACGTTCATCTACATTGGTCAGCTAGTCAACTTTTGCTTTCTGCCTTAAGTTAGCAGATTGCACATGAAGGAAGGAAATTAGTTAATTTTAAGCCAAAAAGAAATTGTTGACAATGTACCATCTGAGCAGTCGTTGTCTAAATCATTTTGCAATCTCTCATATTCAACTCAAGCTAATTTGACCTCGTTTTTATTACTATTGTTGTTCCAACTTTTAAGATTCCCTTTAGATATTTGTAGGAATTTATTAAATTAATACTGAGCAGTGCCTTGTATATTTATTGCTAAGATGTTTTTAATTACATTTAAATAATTCTTTTCATAAATCCAATAATACATAACCTAGAAAGGAACATTTTTCTTAATCAGATTACTATTAGTAAGAAAACTTTAAACTATAGTGTGATCACTTGTAGCCTGTGGTAATGTGAAACACTTGTAATTTGGAAATAGACTAATAAAATTCTAATTAATCAAAATTCTATCAAGTTTGCAATAAATATTCCAATATTCACCATATTTCCAAGTGAATCTATTCCTATATAAATAGCTTCCACTAAACTAGTCCTAAGCATGAAGTTGTTCATAAATTCCAGTTTTTGAAAGGAATAAGCTTTTCCCCTCTTTTCTCAAATGCATGCATAATAGCATTAAAATCTCCCAAAATCAATTAAGGGTGATTAATATTTTTATTCAAAAGTTCAAGCCGTTTCCAAAGATTAAATCTCTTCTTTTCAAAATTTGATGCATAAATAAAAGAGATAACAAGATGAAACCACCATTATTTATGAATGAACAATGGATGTATTGAAAATTGAAGCTTTTATTACATAAGTTCCAAATGTTAGCATTCCAAGGAAATAGGTTTAGCATTATCCACAAGATAAATCTGAAAGTCAATCTCTCTCTGGAGTGGAAGACTGGTAACCTCAGAAAAGATATCCATAAAATCTCTAGCTATAGGCACTGAATCAAATTCATGATGTGAAGGGTAATAAATATATGTAACTAAACATAAATAAACCTCTAAATCACTGTAAACCGCTAGAGTGCATCCACTACAAGTACCCAACCTAAAAACCTTCCTATCGCAGTCTAAAATTGCCTTATACATCGTTATCTAATCCATGCCCAAAATGAAATAAAAAATGGAAAATCCTAAAAGAAAAGCATCACAATCGAACTCATCCCCAAAATAAATAATTTACGTATCATAGCAAAGTAGGCTAATCCTCCTATAGGGTTTGACACAACTACAGGGTTTGTGACTATGTTAGTGTCTAAGTGTAACTTTCCATAAGTCTACTTAAGATAAAAGAGTGTGATACCCCCATGTCAAATAAAGTACAAACAGGTAAATCAAATAAAGTTGACACACCTTCGATCACGACTTCATTCCTTTTATCCACGATTAGAGGCACACTCGAGATAGAAACAGCATCTAGTGCGTATGTTGAAACCACTTAGGTAAAGGTCTTCTAATGTGCTGGATACTTCGCCTTATGTCTCGAATTGAATGCAGTTGTAACACTTAATCATCGAACTTCCGTCTTTCACTCCCTCACAAAATGCCCCTTCTTACCACACTTCCAACACTACATCTCTTGCTTTATGATCTTTCCCTTCGGTCCCATTCTGCCCTTGTGCTAGTTCTGCTGGGTTCCTTTCCTCTTGTCTTCTTAGGCTCACTTTTCATTTCTTCCTTGGAAACAACATTTAGCAAAGCCATTTTCACCAATCCCTCAAATGTCGCATCAATGGGAATATGACTAAGGGTCGAATCCGGAAGAGGTTGATTCAGTCCCATTGCAAACTTTAGAGCCTTCTTATGAAGGGTATTAATCATCTCCTGTGACGACCCGACTTCCTATGCCCAGGAAGACGTGCCATCAATAAGAAAGAAAAGGATAGAAATAGAAAAGAAAAGAAAGAAAGAACAACAACATCAGAGTCTCACAGCGGAATGGAATAAAATATAATACATCAACATAAATTTACATAGTTATATATATATACATCAGAGTTATACAATTATCATACAACATGACTATCATATACATATCTGTCAGGACATACATCTCAAATACATCAGGACTAACTAACACAGTGGAACTATAAGGATATATAAGTCTACGACGCTGAAGCCTCCTGCTCCATTGCTCCTCCAGAAGTCGTCAAAGCTAACCTGAATCCCTTGGCTACCCGTAAAAATTTGGGTACCCGAAAGTTTATGAAAAACAAAAATAAACTTCGGGTCAGACATGGGTCTGGTATGAGTAAACGGTTTAAAGTCGCTTAACTTTGAAAATCATTTGAAATTAAAGGTATCACGTAAGACTCCCCACAAATAAATACGGGTAAGTTTTTACCTTACGCTAACCAAAACATTTGATAGGAAATTCAGTGATATTATAATAGTGTCTAGGGTTTTCAAGTAAATAGAAAATAGCCGAAATTGTTACATCTATTAAATTCCAGCTACTAGCCACGAAAGTGGGTAATACAAATCAAAATCGTAGGGTCTCGTAGGGAAAATGGATTTCCAACAATGGCAGGGCTACTGGGGTATCGCCCGTCACAGTACGTGGTCTAGATCACAGTACCGAGGAGCCACCCTAACTCCCCTGCAACACAAGGCCGGAACCATTCCTTACTGAACAGTCCCGAACAGGATAACCCCGCAGTTGGTGTACATCCAACCGCCCACACAGTCGAATAAAGGGACATCTAGACAGGGGTATATCTCGTCCTGCTTGGGCATGACCCACCTAACCTTGCTGCATCTCCCCTGTTTTAGCCATTCCCGGTTGATGAGGCTTGAGGCTACGATTACCTTTAAAGAACATATCACTTAGAATGCTCATCGTCCGCCTGACGATGTGTTGAAAGCATTCAATCCATACAAGTTCGTTCCGGGTTCGAACGAAACCGAAGGCATTATCTCGTTACACTCGTTTTGGAATCACCCTCAGAGTTAACGACGATAACCCTTGCATTCTGAAAACACCATCTCGATCACCTTTGATAAGTCACGACCTATCGTTTAATTTGGATCGATGTGGTTTTCGGAATATCAATTGGATATCCGATCCCGGTCTCATCGAAATCCAAACGCCATTTTTAAAGTCCAAGTTGTCTAATTAACTTAACAGTTTAAATTTAACAATTGAATCCATATAGCAATTTAATACAGATAAATAACATCAGATAAATCATATAGCAATGGATAAATAACATCAGATAATTCATATAGCAATTGAATACAGATAAATCATGCACAATCATCACAGATATCTCACGGAATATCACAGATATAAATAAACATCAGAAGCAATCAAATAGAACCATCGTTTCATAACAACAAATTTTGATTTGTTTTAAACTTAAATGTATAATTAAACATAAAATATATTTTAATCATGCTTAATTAATTATTAATTAATTTATTTATTTCAATTCATTAACTGCTTATTAATCATTCACTTAATTATTAATTAATTAATTCTTAATTACTAATCAATAACCTTAATTATTGATTTATAAAACTCGGTTGCACAATTAATTATTACTAATTGCTTAACTAATCATTACTTACTAAATAACTTAATCGTTCACTCATTCATTATTTAATTAATTTGTTAACTACGGTTTTCCCATTGCTCAACTTCAGATAATTACTTTACTTCCTAATTACAAATGATTTTTAAACAAGATTATTATTAAAATCATTTAATTACAAATTTGATTCTATTTGTAACTAATTATAAATTTATTACAATTCATAATTATCCATGATTTTACATTAAGTATTCTTCGTTTCCTGTAAAACTTTAAGGTTCTATTTTGCTTAAAACAATTTGTAACATTAACATTTGTCTTATATAACTTAAACTAGTATTTAAATTAGCAAATTACAAGAATTGCTAAAACCCGAAGTAAATCACGTGTTCAACTCGTGAAGGTCTCGAGTATTTCCATAATTCTCCCCGTATTCTCCCCTGCATCCCTCTCCCTCTCACTCTTTCTTCTTCTCCTCTTCTCAGTTTCCTACCTGCTTCTTATTTATTTATTTTTTTTATTTATTTATTTTTTTTTTTTATAAATCTGCAATCGCCTCTCACACTCACGCACGAAACTCGTGACAACTGACCATTTAACTCGAGTACCCACTCGAGTATCCCACGCTACGATGCCACCAACATCCCACTGACCCACTTCCGCCACCGTGCACGTGCACGGTGGTGCGCTCGGCCTACGGCACCTCGCGGCAACCTCCACATATCCCAAAACACCACGACTTCCACAATCTAAACTTAAAACCCATCGAAATGTTCCAGATCAAAATTTGACCTGTTGCTCGACCACGAACAGAAACGCCTCATCGAAAATCACCTCACGCGGCCACCCTCCATCACCAGAGGCGATGAAACTCCTCCAACACGTCACTCACGCCTCCATCTAGCTCCACCAAAAATCATAATACACTCGGTTTCCTAATGATACCGAAATCACGATTTTACAGAGGCTAAAAAAAATATGGGCTTAAACCCTATTTGTGATACAAACTCAAAACTTATGTATTTGAAAAATAATTTCATATTTTTCTAGTGTTGATACATCTTTAACCTTGCTTCATACAAAAATCCAGGAATTAAAATTCACTTGAACTTCCAGATTTGACAAATATCCAGTAAAACTTCTATATAAAACTGCTCTGTAAATCTTTGATTAAAAATCAAGATTTTAATGTTAAAAATCATAATTATGTTCATAGAAACTAAATATACTATTGAATTTACAAATTTAAACACTTGAATTTTCAACTTTGATTTCCCTTTTCCTGTAGTTTTGAAAATACAGAGTGAATAATATGCTATTAAACTCTAAACATGCTTTGCAGGATTTGTTTCATATAAACAAAACTTGAATTATCTCACTACCACATTCAAATGGCTATATAAATATGTTTTGGTCAATTTATTTGCATTATTTTGGACAAGACTCAAAGTACTGCTCAACAACAACTATGAAGCTTTCAGTGCAAATAAACATACACAGAACAGTATGTTTAAACTTCATCAACATATATCATTAAGAAGAAAATATGCAAGCTAAAGTTGAAATTCGTTTTGTTTACTCACCTAAAAGTAACAGATGAACAGAATTGATGATGAAGGACCTGCAGTTGATCTACCCTGTAATTCTTTCTTTGCTTCTCTGTTTCTTTTTTTTTTTTTCTTAGTTTGATCTTCTGTTTTAAAGTAACATATATTTGCAAAGCAAATAGATGTGTTCTCAGGTTTGCTTTTAAGCCAAAGTTTGTATAAATGAATTAATGATATAAAGGTAGATTGATATAGAAGCTTTGAATCAGGTTGTAACTGGACAGTGGATATGTGTTTGTCATTTTCTTTTGATTGGTTGAATAAAATTCACTGCAGGAGAAGATTATGACAACATTTCGGCTGTGTACTTGCTAAACATAATGTTATGCTAATTAATGCCTTTGCTTTGAATTATGACAACATGTATTAAATGGTTGCTGATAGTTACTATTTGTTGTACAAAGATATTTGATTTCCTTTTGGCTAGCCTATCTTGCAAGATACAGGTTTTGTTTGCATTCTATTTTGAAGTGAAAACTTGTTTTCTTATTTGCTTATAACTAGTAAATACTTAAGCTTTTCATCATAATAGCAAGTAGTAAATGGTTTACTGACAGTAGCTATTTATACAAAGATATTTTTGTTTTATGATATTGAAGTCAAACTTTGTTTTCTTGTTTGCTTATATACAAGCTACATATTTTTGTTTATTATTATCTGTTAAGTACATATATATACAAGTTGTCTTGTTTTCTTTGCATTTTCCAGGTTATATTTTCAACACTTCTGATATGATTGTTTTAAAGATATTTTCAGCATAGTAGTTGTAGTTTATTTGTTAATTAAATTTTCAAACATTTGATTTACACATACTTGTATTTATACATTTCAAATTATAATTCATATTTGTATATTACTTTGATAACATCTTAGTTTTATAATTGTGTTTTATACTAGTCTTGTATGTTTATATTTATATTGTTTTATACTCATGTGTTTATGTTTAATAATACTATGTTTATTTACTTTTAAACTTGTTATTCTAAAAGCTAAAACTATATGTATATGTATTTTATCAAACAACAAAAAATATAAAGTCTTAGATTTGATTTTATTGAATAAGTCATATTTTATTTAAATGGTTTTGAAACATTTACTTTTAAATTTTCAAAGCAAAATTTTCTTTTACAAATATATATAATTGTTAAATATCCAAGATTTCATAAATTTAAACATTTACAAGTTTATATTTAATTTAATTTAGATTAAATATTTACTAAATATGCTGTAAAAATTCCGGGTCGTTACATTCCTCCCCCCTTAAAAGAATTTCGTCCCCGAAATTTAAACAACAGTAAAATCAAAAGCTTTTATATTAACAATCCAAACATACATATCATTCATACAATAGCAAACAAACAAACAGTCAACTCTAACAAACAATACTAGTTATCCGAACATAAATCCGGATAAGCATTCCTAAAACTATCGAGAGTTTCCCAGGTACAATCTCTGGGATCCTCACTCCATTGCACCTTGACGAGTTTCACCACTTTGTTCCTGAGTTGCTTCTCGTCTCGATCCACAATCTGAACTGGTTCTCTGACTACAGTTAAATTTGGTTCCACTTCCAAATCTTCTTGAATTACCGGTTCTACAACCAGTGATGGATCATGAACAAATTTCCTCAAATGTGATACATGAAACACATTGTGAATCCCAGACATCCGCTCTGGCAATTCAATCCTGTAGGCTACAGCTCCAATTCTCTCCAAAATTCGAAACGGTCCAATGTATCTCGGAGCAAGTTTTCCCGTCTTTCCGAATCTTACAGCACCTTTTATTGGAGAAACTTTGACAAAAACCAAGTTTCCAATCTCAAATTCTAATGGCCTTCGTCTTCTATCAGCATATTTCTTCTGACGATCTTGAGCAGCTTTCATTCTTTTCTTAATAAGCTCAACCTTCGCAGAAGCTTCTCGAATAAGATCGGGTCCAAGCACAAGACGATCCTTCGATTCAATCCAACAAGATGGAGATCTACACGGTCTTCCGTACAAAGCTTCATAAGGAGCCATCTTAATACTTGCTTGGTAACTGTTATTATAAGAAAATTCCACAAGATGAAGATGGTCTTCCCATGATCCTCCAAAATCTAAAACACAAGCTCGAAGCATATCCTCAAGAATACGATTAAGTCTCTCCGTCTGTCCGTCTGTTTGAGGATGATAGGCTGTACTTAATCTCAAATCTGTTCCCATTGCTGATTGCAGAGCTTCCCAGAATTTGCTAGTGAAAATAGGATCACGGTCACTTACTATGCTGACTGGGACACCATGCAATCGAACTATCTCCCTCAAGAAAATTTCTGCCAATGAAACTGCAGTGCGAGTCGCCTTAACTGGAATAAAATGGGCATTCTTAGTTAAACGGTCCACAATAACCCATATTCCGTCATTTCCCTTCTTGGTTCTAGGCAAACCATCGATAAAATCCATCGAGATCATTTCCCATTTCCAATTCGGAATTTCCAGAGGTTGCAATAGCCCGGCAGATTTCTGTTGATCACCTTTAATTTGTTGGCAGATGGCACAACTGTTCACAAAAGCAGCTACATCCTTCTTCATTTTCGGCCACCAGAAAACTCTCCTCATGTCTTTATACATCTTCGAAATTCCAGGATGAATATTCAATTTGGAACGATGACTTTCAGACAACACTTCCTGCCTCAACTCCTTATCATTCGGAACACAGATTCTCCCGTTGATCCTTAGTGTTCCTTGGTCATCAATCTCAAAACTGGGACACTGACCCTTCCTGACTTCTTTGATGATTCTCCTCAACATCTTATCAGATTCTTGCTTGCTTGAGATCCTTTCAATAAGAGATGGAACCACTTCCAGAAGAGAAAGAACTGCATTCCTACTGAGAGCATCAGCTACGACATTCGCTTTTCCCGGAGTGTACAGAATATCCAAATCATAGGAAGCTAGAAATTCAACCCACCGCTGTTGTCTCAGATTTAGGTCTTTTTGAGAGAAAATATACTTCAACGGTTTGTGATCCGTGAACAATTCGAATTTCTCTCCTAACAGATAATGTCTCCAAATCTTCAAAGCAAAAACAATGGCAAGCAATTCAAGATCGTGCGTAGCATAGTTCTTCTCATGAGACTTCAATTGCCGACTAGCATACGCGATTACTCTGCCATTCTGCATCAACACTGCACCCAATCCCACTATACATGCATCCGTGTAAACTTCGAATTTGCTCTTCCCATCCGGAATAGCAAGTACTGGTGCACTAGTTAGCCGTGTCTTCAATTCTTGAAAAGCTTCTTCACACTGAGGTGTCCATTTGAATTTTTCTCCTTTCCTTGTTAGCTTGGTCAGATGTGAAGAAATCTTGGAATAATCCTTAATAAATTTTCTGTAGTAGCCAGCTAAACCCAGAAAACTGCGAACTTCTGTTGGCGTCTCCGGCTGTTTCCATTTCAAGATAGTTTCAACTTTCGTCGGGTCTACAGAAATGCCTTCACCCGAAACAATGTGCCCTAAAAATTTAACTTCTGATTTCCAGAAATGGCACTTTGAGAACTTTGCCTTCAACACATGCTTCCTCAGAGTTTCCAAAACAATTTCCAAATGCTGTCTGTGCTCCTCATCCGATTTTGAGTAGACCAAGATATCATCAATGAATACCAGCACAAACTTGTTCAACACATCTCTAAAGACTCGGTTCATGAGGTCAACAAAATAGGCTGGAGCGTTGGTTAACCCGAAAGGCATAACCAACCATTCATAAAAACAATTCGGTCCCCTAAATGCTGTTAAGGGAATACTATCTTCAGCTATTCTCAATTGATGGAAACCTGAAGCTAGATCTAATTGAGAAAAGATAGAAGCTCCATGCAATTGGTCAAAAAGATCATCAATACGAGGAAAAGGATATTTATTTCGAATGGTCACTTTGTTCAATTCTCTATAATCAACACAGAACCTTAGCGAACCATCCGATTTGGTGACAAACACTGCAGCAGAGCCCCAACAAGAAAAACTGGGTCTAATTAAACCTTTCTCCAAAAGATCTTGCGTCTGCTTAACCAACTCTTCTCTCTCTCTAGGAGGCATTCTCCTACTGGGTTGAATCACCGGCACAGCTCCTGGAATCAAATCAATACGAAACTCAATCTCTCGATGTGGCGGTAGACACTTAACTTCTTCAAAAACATCAGCAAAATCTTGAACCACATCAATATCTTCAACTCTCTCTCCAGAATTCTCAATTCCATGCAATAGACTACTCAAGTGAAATTCAGAACTATCGCACGATACTTTGGCAATCCTACCCAAATCAGTTTCCAACGAAACTGTCCTCTCATCACAATTCAGGACTGCTTTATACCTATCAAGCCAATCCATTCCCAAAATAAGATCAAATCCCTTAAAATTTAACACATACGGGTCACAAGAGAAACTATGGGACAAATAAGAAAGCTTCAAGTCCTTACAGATCGTATCCAATTTTGTTGCTCCACCAATAGGATTAGATACAATAATGGGACGATCCACCATACTAGGGTTGAGAGAAAACTTTTCTACTGATTCCAAAGAAATGAAACTCAAAGATGCACCCGAATCAAATAAAACTTTAATATATTTGCCGTCCAAGAGTAAGGTACCTTCCAAAACTCCTTTGTTTTGAGAAATAGAAGATGGACCTGCTTCCAGAGCAAAAACTTTATCCTGTTGTGTCTTCTGTAAAAGTGAGCAATCCTTAATCACATGACCGGGCTGATGACAATTAAAACACAACGATCTTTGAACTACTGCCAATCCTGGATCACTCTGACATTGCTGTTGCTGATATCCTTCTTGAGAACACTGATCTGCCAAATGTCCAATTTGCTGACAATTGTAACACTTGCGGGGTCCCTTATTGCTTCCTCTAGATTTCTTTCCCTTGCCTTGCCTTCTCCAAAGTGGATTAAACTTTCTTTTATTTGGGTTAACGGAATCCTCTCTCGAAACTGCTGCTGTTGGTGCTTCTAATTTCTTGCTCATCAAATCTTCATACCTCAATGCCATATCAACTAAATCAACAAAAGATCCTTTCAAGAGCACCGTCATCTTATTCTGGAATTCTGGCCTCAAACCTTGCACAAACTTTTCATTCTTCTTGAGTGCAGTATCAATGAGTCCTGATCCATAACGCAAAAGTTCATTGAATCTGGTCTCATACTCAGAAATAGACATGCTATCCTGTCTCAAATTCAGAAAATCCTGGTATAATTGAGATTTTCTTGCTGTAGGCATAAACTTCTCTTCAAATAACTCCTTAAAACTTTCCCATGAAATATCTTCCTCAGGAACATTTGCAATAGTTGCATCCCACCATGCTGCTGCGCCTTCTTGTAATTGCCACGATGCCAAATCTCTCTTCTGGTCACTCGACAATCTCATCCTCTTAAAAATGCGCTCACAAGAGCGTAACCAAGCTTGAACTTCAATTATCGATTCTGAACCTTTAAATGATTGGCCTCCAAGATCAGTGAAATCTTTACATAAGGCTGCAAAACTAACTTGAGGCGGTACTGGATTTACAGTCTCTCTAGCAATTCGACTTCGAACATCTCCACTCGAAGTACTAGCCCTAACTCTGCCTCTTCTTCCAGAACTCATACCGGTCACCTGAACAGACAACTCAACAAATTTAGATAGGTATATATAATTATATGAAAATACAAATACGCACTCTCAAGATAAATATAACACAAGAGCCTAGGTACTCGCTCTACCTAGCGCTCTGATACCACCTGTGACGACCCGACTTCCTATGCCCAGGAAGACGTGCCATCAATAAGAAAGAAAAGGATAGAAATAGAAAAGAAAAGAAAGAAAGAACAACAACATCAGAGTCTCACAGCGGAATGGAATAAAATATAATACATCAACATAAATTTACATAGTTATATATATATACATCAGAGTTATACAATTATCATACAACATGACTATCATATACATATCTGTCAGGACATACATCTCAAATACATCAGGACTAACTAACACAGTGGAACTATAAGGATATATATGTCTACGACGCTGAAGCCTCCTGCTCCATTGCTCCTCCAGAAGTCGTCAAAGCTAACCTGAATCCCTTGGCTACCCGTAAAAATTTGGGTACCCGAAAGTTTATGAAAAACAAAAATAAACTTCGGGTCAGACATGGGTCTGGTATGAGTAAACGGTTTAAAGTCGCTTAACTTTGAAAATCATTTGAAATTAAAGGTATCACGTAAGACTCCCCACAAATAAATACGGGTAAGTTTTTACCTTACGCTAACCAAAACATTTGATAGGAAATTCAGTGATATTATAATAGTGTCTAGGGTTTTCAAGTAAATAGAAAATAGCCGAAATTGTTACATCTATTAAATTCCAGCTACTAGCCACGAAAGTGGGTAATACAAATCAAAATCGTAGGGTCTCGTAGGGAAAATGGATTTCCAACAATGGCAGGGCTACTGGGGTATCGCCCGTCACAGTACGTGGTCTAGATCACAGTACCGAGGAGCCACCCTAACTCCCCTGCAACACAAGGCCGGAACCATTCCTTACTGAACAGTCCCGAACAGGATAACCCCGCAGTTGGTGTACATCCAACCGCCCACACAGTCGAATAAAGGGACATCTAGACAGGGGTATATCTCGTCCTGCTTGGGCATGACCCACCTAACCTTGCTGCATCTCCCCTGTTTTAGACATTCCCGGTTGATGAGGCTTGAGGCTACGATTACCTTTAAAGAACATATCACTTAGAATGCTCATCGTCCGCCTGACGATGTGTTGAAAGCATTCAATCCATACAAGTTCGTTCCGGGTTCGAACGAAACCGAAGGCATTATCTCGTTACACTCGTTTTGGAATCACCCTCAGAGTTAACGACGATAACCCTTGCATTCTGAAAACACCATCTCGATCACCTTTGATAAGTCACGACCTATCGTTTAATTTGGATCGATGTGGTTTTCGGAATATCAATTGGATATCCGATCCCGGTCTCATCGAAATCCAAACGCCATTTTTAAAGTCCAAGTTGTCTAATTAACTTAACAGTTTAAATTTAACAATTGAATCCATATAGCAATTTAATACAGATAAATAACATCAGATAAATCATATAGCAATGGATAAATAACATCAGATAATTCATATAGCAATTGAATACAGATAAATCATGCACAATCATCACAGATATCTCACGGAATATCACAGATATAAATAAACATCAGAAGCAATCAAATAGAACCATCGTTTCATAACAACAAATTTTGATTTGTTTTAAACTTAAATGTATAATTAAACATAAAATATATTTTAATCATGCTTAATTAATTATTAATTAATTTATTTATTTCAATTCATTAACTGCTTATTAATCATTCACTTAATTATTAATTAATTAATTCTTAATTACTAATCAATAACCTTAATTATTGATTTATAAAACTCGGTTGCACAATTAATTATTACTAATTGCTTAACTAATCATTACTTACTAAATAACTTAATCGTTCACTCATTCATTATTTAATTAATTTGTTAACTACGGTTTTCCCATTGCTCAACTTCAGATAATTACTTTACTTCCTAATTACAAATGATTTTTAAACAAGATTATTATTAAAATCATTTAATTACAAATTTGATTCTATTTGTAACTAATTATAAATTTATTACAATTCATAATTATCCATGATTTTACATTAAGTATTCTTCGTTTCCTGTAAAACTTTAAGGTTCTATTTTGCTTAAAACAATTTGTAACATTAACATTTGTCTTATATAACTTAAACTAGTATTTAAATTAGCAAATTACAAGAATTGCTAAAACCCGAAGTAAATCACGTGTTCAACTCGTGAAGGTCTCGAGTATTTCCATAATTCTCCCCGTATTCTCCCCTGCATCCCTCTCCCTCTCACTCTTTCTTCTTCTCCTCTTCTCAGTTTCCTACCTGCTTCTTATTTATTTTTATTTTTTTTATTTTTATTTTTTTTTATAAATCTGCAATCGCCTCTCACACTCACGCACGAAACTCGTGACAACTGACCATTTAACTCGAGTACCCACTCGAGTATCCCACGCTACGATGCCACCAACATCCCACTGACCCACTTCCGCCACCGTGCACGTGCACGGTGGTGCGCTCGGCCTACGGCACCTCGCGGCAACCTCCACATATCCCAAAACACCACGACTTCCACAATCTAAACTTAAAACCCATCGAAATGTTCCAGATCAAAATTTGACCTGTTGCTCGACCACGAACAGAAACGCCTCATCGAAAATCACCTCACGCGGCCACCCTCCATCACCAGAGGCGATGAAACTCCTCCAACACGTCACTCACGCCTCCATCTAGCTCCACCAAAAATCATAATACACTCGGTTTCCTAATGATACTGAAATCACGATTTTACAGAGGCTAAAAAAAATATGGGCTTAAACCCTATTTGTGATACAAACTCAAAACTTATGTATTTGAAAAATAATTTCATATTTTTCTAGTGTTGATACATCTTTAACCTTGCTTCATACAAAAATCCAGGAATTAAAATTCACTTGAACTTCCAGATTTGACAAATATCCAGTAAAACTTCTATATAAAACTGCTCTGTAAATCTTTGATTAAAAATCAAGATTTTAATGTTAAAAATCATAATTATGTTCATAGAAACTAAATATACTATTGAATTTACAAATTTAAACACTTGAATTTTCAACTTTGATTTCCCTTTTCCTGTAGTTTTGAAAATACAGAGTGAATAATATGCTATTAAACTCTAAACATGCTTTGCAGGATTTGTTTCATATAAACAAAACTTGAATTATCTCACTACCACATTCAAATGGCTATATAAATATGTTTTGGTCAATTTATTTGCTTTATTTTGGACAAGACTCAAAGTACTGCTCAACAACAACTATGAAGCTTTCAGTGCAAATAAACATACACAGAACAGTATGTTTAAACTTCATCAACATATATCATTAAGAAGAAAATATGCAAGCTAAAGTTGAAATTCGTTTTGTTTACTCACCTAAAAGTAACAGATGAACAGAATTGATGATGAAGGACCTGCAGTTGATCTACCCTGTAATTCTTTCTTTGCTTCTCTGTTTCTTTTTTTTCTTTTTTTTCTTAGTTTGATCTTCTGTTTTAAAGTAACATATATTTGCAAAGCAAATAGATGTGTTCTCAGGTTTGCTTTTAAGCCAAAGTTTGTATAAATGAATTAATGATATAAAGGTAGATTGATATAGAAGCTTTGAATCAGGTTGTAACTGGACAATGGATATGTGTTTGTCATTTTCTTTTGATTGGTTGAATAAAATTCACTGCAGGAGAAGATTATGACAACATTTCGGCTGTGTACTTGCTAAACATAATGTTATGCTAATTAATGCCTTTGCTTTGAATTATGACAACATGTATTAAATGGTTGCTGATAGTTACTATTTGTTGTACAAAGATATTTGATTTCCTTTTGGCTAGCCTATCTTGCAAGATACAGGTTTTGTTTGCATTCTATTTTGAAGTGAAAACTTGTTTTCTTATTTGCTTATAACTAGTAAATACTTAAGCTTTTCATCATAATAGCAAGTAGTAAATGGTTTACTGACAGTAGCTATTTATACAAAGATATTTTTGTTTTATGATATTGAAGTCAAACTTTGTTTTCTTGTTTGCTTATATACAAGCTACATATTTTTGTTTATTATTATCTGTTAAGTACATATATATACAAGTTGTCTTGTTTTCTTTGCATTTTCCAGGTTATATTTTCAACACTTCTGATATGATTGTTTTAAAGATATTTTCAGCATAGTAGTTGTAGTTTATTTGTTAATTAAATTTTCAAACATTTGATTTACACATACTTGTATTTATACATTTCAAATTATAATTCATATTTGTATATTACTTTGATAACATCTTAGTTTTATAATTGTGTTTTATACTAGTCTTGTATGTTTATATTTATATTGTTTTATACTCATGTGTTTATGTTTAATAATACTATGTTTATTTACTTTTAAACTTGTTATTCTAAAAGCTAAAACTATATGTATATGTATTTTATCAAACAACAAAAAATATAAAGTCTTAGATTTGATTTTATTGAATAAGTCATATTTTATTTAAATGGTTTTGAAACATTTACTTTTAAATTTTCAAAGCAAAATTTTCTTTTACAAATATATATAACTGTTAAATATCCAAGATTTCATAAATTTAAACATTTACAAGTTTATATTTAATTTAATTTAGATTAAATATTTACTAAATATGCTGTAAAAATTCCGGGTCGTTACATCTCCATTCCAAGTTCATCACTTCAGCTTCAAGACTCATATGGAGTCATAAGTTGGAGTTGTTTTTTAGCTTTGATTCTTGTTGCTTGCATTATTTGGAGATTGGTTAAGTATCTTATAATGCTAACCATGGATAAGTACCGATTCTTTGGAATTTATCTGAATTCCAGCTTCCAGATGTGCACTTCTAGACTTCTTACTATTTTATAGCCATTCAATGGTTCATACTTGTCGAGATATTTCTTGGTTCAAAAGATGAATAACACCATGATTTAACTAATTTGGTAAAGGAAGGAAAGGAATTGGATGTGGATATAAGAGAAGAGTTTTTTATGTTCCTTCGATTAATTAAAGATGCCTTCATTTGGACACATGCAGATATGGTTGGGATTGATCCCACAATAATGGGCCTAATATAGACTTGCCCCTATAGGGCAAAAGAAAAGACATTTTGATAAATCTAGTACAAGTTCTGTAATGACCCACTATTTTGGACCATTCAAATCGACAATAAAACCACACAATTCTAACTTGAATAATTCAAAACAATAGATCGTAATATAATTTGGAGCAAATAAAACCAAGTACAGAATTACAGACACAGATAAATCAGAATAACTCGCTGCAGAAAATAAAACAATAGTAGTAGTCCATGAAGCTACCACAAATACAGTCTCAAACACAGTCTCAAAACAGTACAAAATACCATAGTCTGAAAAGTAAATACAACGGAAATATACATAAATTTCCACTAGTACTTAAGCTGAATAGAAATACTGAATAAAAAGATAGCAACTAGATAAATGATGATCTCTAGAAGATCTTAGCTCCAGAAGGTGAACTCCAAAGCTGAAATACTCAGGCTGGCCCGAGCGTAAGAAAATAAACACAAACACTCAAGTCAGGACATACATACTTATACAATGTAAACCAACTCAAGTGAACTGTAATAAAATGCACAAGTAACTTAAAGGATGCTTGGGACCGTCCATCCTTTAAGGATCCGTTAAACTATTTACTATGTAGTAATATACGCTATTATAATAGTATTTACAGTAAAATAAACTTACTTTAAAATAGCGTTAAGGCTTTACATTTTCCACATTAACACATACATAGTCCTAGTAGTCTATCCAGGATCGCAAAGCCACCAGAGGATACTCCACAGGCGATGGTAAAAAACCAAAATCGTACAAGACATGCTAGGGTAGGTGACATGGCAGAACGAGGCAATGCCAGGGTAGATACACCAAGTACGAATCCGAAATGGTGGTGATGCGTAGCAACAACTACCACCCACCTCGAGCCACACTCCCAAAATCAAAGGTGCGCACCGTATCAATCGCAAAGTAATAGGATGGCATACGAAGAAGTGTGTCTGATAAGAGGAGCTACCTCACTAGCCGGATTCGCTCCTGTTTTAGCCACCTTATGCCAACTCACGGGAGTCGGGTCTACGTACATACCTCAATAGAACGTCGCCACCATCCTACTTCATTCTGGAATTCCACTGCGTACACGGTTGTTAAAGTGGTTTTCGGTATCGATAGAGAGTATGCCCATATCCGATCCTGCTTTCTTTAACAACCAAACATTATTATTACCGTGGTTATAAATTTCAAAATGGTTTATATTTCACTTTAAAACATATTCATTTAAACCATTTAAATTCGATGTCAAATAATATTCATTTCAAAGTTGTAGCTTTCCAAAGTTCATTCATTCAATTATAAAATTTCCAAAACATTGTACATTTCAGCTACAACATCACTTATAAAATGTTACGGTAGATATAGCACTATTTCAAAAACCTTGTCATTTTCAAAAACAGCAGCACTTATAAAGTGCTACAGTAGGTATTTTAGTATATTCAAAAACAGTTCAAATTCAGAAACTACAGCACTTTAAAAATGCTACTGTAGGTATATTTAGTATTGCAAACCAGTTCAAATTTAGAAACTGCGGCACTTCAAAAATGCTATTGTAGGTATATTTCGTATATTCAACACATAGTTTAAATTCAGAAACTACGGCACTTTAAAAATGCTGCTGTAGGTATATTTAGTATACTTAACACATAGTTCATTAAACCACAACATTTCTGAAACGTTCAATTTCTATTATACCCTTTAAAAAAATGTATCTTCAACTTTTCTCATTTTTAACTTATCAAGCTTATTTCACTTTTTAATTTTTTTTTGGATATTACTTAACTTACAGTTTTAATAAAATAAAATTTTATTAATAAATAACCAATTTAAATAAAAATTCATTGTTAAGTCAAATACTTTATAAATTGATTATTTTTATTTCAACAAATAACTTAATACTTTATTTAAAATACCCATTTCGTAAATAAATATTCTTATCACTAAGTTAAGCTTAGAATTCCATTTGAACCCTAAATTTTCAATTATTAAGTCACATCAAAATTTACGTTTTAATCCTTAATTTGCTTATACATTTTACTTATAGAAAATCACTATAACATTTATTTAAATCATTTAAATCCAATTTTAGTCAAAATTTCATATTTTTACATCTGAAAATACTTAAATAAATTTTTTTAGAAAATATTTAAAATTAACCACGGGTCGATATATAATTTTCTCACCTATGTCAAGTGATACGGATATATATCATTTCAATCCGTAATTTAAAAAGAAAAATTCAGGTTTTATCATTTCAAACCCGCAATCCCAAGTCAAATAAAATAAATAAAAATCGCTTGAGCCATGATTTCAGCTCATAATAACTTTTCCCTATTCTAAAGTCTGTTCGGGTATGTATCATTTCAACCCATAGTGATTCTATTCTACATGGAACTTGCAGTATGAGAAACAGTAAATAAATAAGCAGTATAACATATCATATGATGTAAGATGATGCAACAGGTATCTAATCAGGTAATATCATCATATAATGTTAGATAACAGGCAGACGTGAGCATATAGCATAACATATCCACTGTTACAATTCAAGTGACATTGTTTCACATTTATATAAGTACGATTATCTAGAGTGAATAACTCACCTTCTTAAGCTAGAGATCAAATTCAGAATACAAAATCCAAACTCCGCAAAGCACGAAAAGGCATGACTAGATACGAGTGGATGATGAGATCTTGTAACAACCAAAATATACAACATACATAAGAATATAAATCATTATCATTTTATAAATCAAAACAATGAATAAAACATGAATCAAAGCGAAGCAAAATTGGTTTAAATCAACCAATGGTCTCGGCCACTATGTAAACTGGCTAGCCACACCATCACATGGCTCGGCCATGATCATTCAAGGGCATCTATGCTCAGACATAGTGGTCATAAGGCACGGCTAGGCAAGGATATGAAGGAGGAATGGCAAGGCAAAGGTCAAGTGGAGGCAAAAGCATGGATCAAGTGGAGTTTTGGGCTTGGCCCTAAGGCAAAGTGGCTCGGGTCAAGTCAGATCTGGATTAAGGCACAAGTGTCACGACTAGGTGATGTAGATGGGTCACGGCCAAGGAAAGATGGCGGAGTTTGTGTTGTGGCCGAGGCTAGCTAATAGGGTTTTGGTTATGTAGAGGCTCGGCTAGGTTTTAGATCAATATTTGGTGGTGTATATTTTTTTTATTTTGAATCTAGGTCACGTCTATGGCATGGAGGAGTTGATGAGATGGTGGTGGAGTGGAGTTGTGGTCAGCAATTACATGGTGGCCGAGCTAAATAATTAGAGAACAAAAGGAAAAAAAGAAAAGAGGAAAGAGAAGAGAAGGAGGAGGCCATGACGTACTGTATTTTTTCTCTGGACGCAAATGAATTTTTGAGATAAGGTGAGAAACTTTTGTACGTGATTTGCAAATAGAAGTGGTGGCTAGGGTTATGGGGAAGGGTTGTGAACGACTAGGAATTGAAGAGGGTAGAAAATGAAGAGCTTACTTGATTTCCAAGAAAATAGACCGAAGACTTTTTGAATTTCCAAGCCCAAAATTCCAAACAAAATCCAATAGAAAATAGAATGGAAAAATAAAATAAGATAGAAAATAGAAAAATAGAATTGAGGTAGAAAAATAAAAATATAAAATAGACAATATTTACTGAAATTAATCGCGTGTAAAACGCTGAAAGTTATCAAATTTAAAAAGCTTAAAATGGAATTTTACGAAACGAAAAGCTGTACGAGCATCGAAATCAAATAAAGTTTCCAAGAAAAAGGCTAGAAATTAAAAATTCAAATTTACAATTTTCAACTGTGGTCAAACTTTGACTTTTAGTTGACCAAAATATAAAAATTTCAGAAAATATTTATTTTATTGTATTTGAAAATTAAATTGTCATCAAAATCCAAAATTACATTAGGAAATTCCAAAATTTCAAATTTTAAATAATTAAACATCAAAGTTTCAATTAAAATTGAATTAAAATATTTATAAAAATTATGGGTTATTACACTTTCCCTCAAGGAAGAAGTAAAATTATTAGAAAATGCATTCATCCGAGAAGTTTATTATTTCAAATGATTAAAAAATCTACTGTAAATTGGAGAACATGCATCAATTATATGGATTTGAACTAGGAATGCTCAAAATATTGCCATCTACTCCTAAGGGTTCATCAGTTGGCAGATGTAACTAGTGGGCATAAGTTGTTATATTTCATGGATGCATATTCAAGTTACAAACAAATCACAATGTCCACACCTGATGAAGTGCATACTAGTTTTGTAACTAATTGGGGAGTGGATTATTACAGGGTAATGTTGATAGAGTTAGAGGTATGCCTTAGGGGAAATTCTGTATTTTATTGTAAATTATTAACTATATAATAAATATCGTTAGAAATAAAAGATGTTTTTATTTCTACTGTATACTTTTCATACTATGTTATGTTAATTAATTATTTGACTTAGATATATTTAATAGAAAATCCTTAATTGTATGCTATGTGACAGTAATTACAACATGTTGTAATCATGATAAATTCATCATATTAAAAATTACGTATTGTTTTAAATATTTCTAGTCAAGATGTTTTGAGATGAGATATCGATACATCTGTTGAAACTAGAATATGTAACACTTTCCAAATGTTACATGGTTATTACTCATAGTTGTTGGGGGCATCAAGGGATTACATATTGATAGTTATTGAATAACTATGGAACAAATCACTTGAGTGTTTTCTTTTGGTTAATATAATTAAGCTCAAATAAAATCTTGAAGTAACGGTTTTACACAGTTCTCTTGACTTGAGCATACTACTGAACTTCAATGTGGACACACCATTTTTATTATGATTAAATCATGGCATGGCATCTACCAAATTACTATAGTTGGGTCCAAGTTAAAGAATTGGAAGTGAAACGGTATCTATTAGAGAATTTATTTCCTTGGCTATACGAAGTTAATATCATGATCAACTATGGTCAACTCAATGTCAAAGTTTCTGGCCAATGCAATCCAGTTAACAATGATTGGTATTATTGAACCAAGAACTTTGTGATGGATTAAACAAGTTGAATATGGAAGATATTGGAATTTTAACTGAAATTAAATTCCATATGTCCCAATGTGATATAGTTTTGATATAGTTAATTGGTGTAAATAATCGTTACTACAAAGTACCACGTAAAATAATGAAATTGGATTTTACCAAAAAAAACATAAGCTTCGGTCAAACTTACACACTGCTAGTTAAGCTGACGTGTAAACATTAATATTAGAATTATTAAATATTTATAGTTGAGTGAATTGACACATTTGATTCGCACAACAGTAATGTTGAATACTCCAAAATACTACATGGTTAATGTAAATTATAATTATCATAAATTAAGTAAATTAATAATGTTTACGAAGTATAATTATTATATTTTATTCGATTTATTTGAATTGGTATTTTACAAAATGCGTGTGAAAATTGATATACAATATCGACAGATATTTAAATTAGATTTAAACTAAATAAATACCGATTGGATTAGTAAAATTTTATGGGCTTATGTGACCCATATTATGGACGGTAATAAGGGAATGAGTGATTTTTGAATGCAAAATCTGGTTCTGAACTAGCAAAAAGGATAGGTAAACAAGGAGATCTGGATTACCGTCTTTTACTTACTTTTGTTGCCTATTAAAACAACGCCTCTGCTCTCATTTGGATTTGATTTTTTCCCTTCCCTTACTATTCTTGGCCGCAAGCATTTAAGGGCTTCCCTCTTTTTTCCACATCAAATATAATCAAATTAAATTGTTTTAAGAGGTGGCATTCTCTTCTAGTTAGCTGCACTTTCTAAACGAGATTAAATCAAATCTAAAGGCACTTTCTTTCTACATACAAGGTGCACTTCATAGGAAACAACTTGGTAATGATTTGCTTTCCCAATTATTTCATATCTACACATATTATTCACTTTGTATTATTGCGTGTATATTATTTACTATAACGAATACGTATATACATACACATATATATAATCATTGTCTCGTTTTTCCCACATATATATAAACATTTAAATTGATTATAAAAAATAACGGTATATACATATAAAATACATATATGCTTTTCGCTCTTTTAAAAAAATAATGATTTCGAAATTAAAAATGCTTTAGTTAATTATTAAAATTTTAAATATGAACTTTGTAATAAGTGCATATAAATAACATATATAAATTTGTCTATAATATATGTATAGATATATATTCTAACTTTTTTATGTATGAACATATATATTTAATTCCAAAATATAAATAATAGTATAGAAATGTATTATAAAATTTTAAATTCTTATTGTATATTTTAAAATAAAATTAAAAAATATAACAATGAAAATCCTTACATATTTATATAGTAAAAAAATTATAAATTTGAATGAATTTGTATAGTAATATATATATATATATATATATATATATATATATAAACGTAATTAACAAAATTATACAAATCCACGTTGATTTGTATAATAAAAATGTTTTGGTCGAGAAAAAATAATTTTTTAACTTACGTAACTATATTTACAAATTAATACTTTATAAATAAATTTTTACAACTAAACATAAAATTATTTTAATTGTTTATTCTGAAAAGAAATAAATTATATATATACATGATATAAATATATTTAAACATATCAATATTTGGAATTTGATTTCAAATTTAAAGTGGATTTTATGTAGATTAAGATTTGACTTTTAATTTTAAAACTTTTATTAAATATTTTTCATATTTATTTAAATCATTTTGAATTGGTCATATTTAAAAACCAAATTATAAATGTTTTATTTATGCACATATACATATAGATATGTGAGTGTGCATACGCGCGTACGTGTGTGTATAAATAATAAATTAAATTATGAACAATAAATATGTATATAAAGGGACAAATGTATTCGTTGTGGTGTAAATTCAACACTTATACGTAGGCACATTAAACTATGTGCACTTCTTATATGTTGCACATGAACTATACACATATTTGTGTGTTTGATGCACATATACATTATATATTAAATAAATAAAATTAGTGCTTTTGTACAAAAAAATTAAATAAAATTAAAAATTCATTTAAAAATATTTAGATTGGATTTAAATTAGTTTCGACTTCATAAGCCCAATAAAAGTTTTAAATGGAAATATTTTGAAACTACCCATTTAACCCACTATGACTTTGCCTTGTTCCTTTAATGCCTTTAGATTAAAAAATGCCGGAGCCACCTACCAATGATTGATTAATAGAACGTTTAGAAATCATTGGTAAAACATTGGAAGTCTACATATACAAATGCCAGTAAAATCAAAACCGAAAGTCAACCGTATAACATATTTAGGTGAGCTAACCAAAATTTGGCCCACGACATGAAGCTGAACCAATAGAAAAGTTCCTTTGGGATATAATTGGGAACGATTGTACAAATCAGCAACTACACTTAATTTATTCATATCAAAGGCAATCGATAAATGCATTCAATTTTCTAATGTGATCCGGAAATGAAGAGTTTTTGAACGGACTAATGAGTGTAAATGTTTTATTATATTTTATTCAATTTATTTGAATTGGTATTTAACAAAATGTGTGTATATATCGATACACAATATTGATATATATATATATATATATTTAAATTAGATTTAAACTAAATAAATACCGATTGGATTAGCAAAATTTTATGGGCTTATGTGACCCATGTGATGGATGGTAATAGGGGAATGGGTGATTTTTGAATGCAATATCTGGTTCTGAACTAACAAAAAGGATAGGTAAAAAAGGAGATTTGGATTACCGTCTTTTACTTACTTTTGTTGCCTATTAAAACATCGCCTCCTCTCTCATTTGGACTTGATTTTTTCCCTTCCCTAACTATTCTTGGCCGCAAGCATCTAAGGGCTTCCCCCTTTTTCCACATCAAATATAATCAAAGTAAATTTGTTTTAAGAGGTAGTATTCTCTTTTAGTAGCTGCACTTTTTGAACGAGATTAAATCAAATCTAAAGGCACTTTCTATCTATATACAAGGTGCACTTCACAGGCAACATCTTTGGTAATGATTTGCTTTCCCCATTTTTTCATATCCACACATATTATTCACTTCAGTATTATTGCTTGTATATTATTTACTATATAACGAATACATATATACACACACATATTATATATAATCATTGTCCCGTTTTGCACACATATATATAAACATTTAAATTGATTATAAAAAATAATTGTATATGCATATAAAACACATATATGCTTTTCGCTCATTGAAAAATATAATGATTTCAAAATTAAAAATGCTTAAATTAATTATTAAAATTTAAAATACAAACTTTGTAATAAGTGTATATAAATAACATATATAAATTAGTCTATAATATATGTATAGATATATATTCTAACTTTTTATGCATGTACATATGTATTTAATTCCAAAATATAAATAGTATTATAGAAATGTATTATAGAATTTTAAATTCTTATTGCATATTTTAAAATAAAATTAAAAAAATATATCAATGAAAATCCTTATTTTTGTAGATAATAAAAAAAATTATATAAATTTGCATGGATTTGTGTAGTAATATATATATATATATAATAAAGTTATACTAGTCCATATTGATTTATATAATAAAAAATAATTTTTAATATAAATGTTTTGGCCGAGAAAAAATAATTTTTTTAAAGATTGTAAATTACAAATTAATAGTTTACAAATAAATTTTTACAACTAAACATAAAACATTTTAATTGTTTATTCTGAAAAGAAATAAATTATATATACACATGATATGAATATATTTGAACATATCAATATTTGGAATTTGATTTCAAATTTAAAGTGGATTTTATGTAGATCTAGATTTGACTTTTAATTTTAAAACTTTTATTAAACATTTTACATATTTATTTAAATCATTTTGAATTGGTCAATATTTAAAAAAAGTATAAATGTTTTATTTATGCATATATACATATATATGTGTAAGTGCACGCACACGTGTATGTGTGTATATAAATAATAAATTAAATTATGGACAATAAACATGTATATAAAGAGACAAATGTATTCATTGTGGTGTAAATTTAACACTTATACATAGGCATATTAAGCTATATGCACTTCCTATATGTTGCACATGCACTATACACATATATGTGTGCTCGATGCACATATATATTACATATTAAATAAATAAAATTAATGCTTTTATATAAAAAATTAAATAAAAATAAATGTTTATTTAAAATTATTTATATTGGATTTAAATTAGTTTAGACTTCATTGGCCCAATAAAAGTTTTAAATGGAATATTTTTGAAACTATCCATTTAACCCACTATGTCTTTGCCTTGTTCCTTCAATGCCTTTACATTAAAAAATGCATGAGCCACCTACCAACAATTGATTAATAGAATGTTTTAAAATCATTGGTAAAGCAATGGAAGTCTACATAGAAAATATGCTAGTAAAATCGAAAGCGGAAGTCGACCATATAACAGATTTAGACGAGATATCTAGAATTTGGCCCATGACATGAAGCTGAACCCATGGAAAAGTTCCTTTGGGATAAAATTGGAATGTTTGTATAGATCAGCAACTGCACTTAATTTATTCATATCAAAGGTAATAAATAAACGCATGCAATGTTCTAATGTGATCAGGAAGTGAAGAATTTTTGAACCGACTAATGAGTATCGAAAAGTCTTCCAAGAATTAACAGACCATCTAAAGAAGCCTCCAACACTCTCAAGTTCAGTAGAAGGACAAGATTTAATACTGTCCAACGGCAGTAAGGAACATGTCATAAGCTTAAGTCTAGTAGGAGAAGAAACTGGTTCTCAGTTACCTTTGTAATATATGAGAAAGTGCTTAAAAGATGTGTAAATTGGATATACTATCATGGAAAGGTAGCTTATTATTTAGTGTTAAAAGATCGAAAATTAAGGTTGTTTGCACCAAAAAAAGGAAAACACCACCATGTCATAGTAGTAGAGCTACGAATAATATTTTCAGTATAGAGCTATTGTTTGATGAATTTTAGTTGTGGATGATTGAGATAGAAACTCAAGAATGTGCAATAAAGAATAAGTAAAGAACTTAAATGTAAAAAGACACAGATTTTATAGTGGTTCGGCCTGAATGTGCCTACATCCACTATTCTTCTTTTATTATCTCTTTCATATCTAATAACAAGTACAAGCTTTGTATATGAGTAAACTAATTGGAACTAAGGGTTTTCCCTCTCAAAGTTGTCTGCCATTGTTGGTGAAAGCTTAACTCATTTCCATTCATCCTGCTTTATAATGCCATATTCCTAGTATTTATAGAGCGAGGTCGTGAGGAGAGGCAGCTGAGTACACGGCTTCTAGGCTTCGGTTCAACCTTTCTTCCCTCGAAATATGGTTCTATTGTTGTTCCACTGCTCTGGGATGCTAGTTGAATGCTATTTTGGTAGCTCACTCCAGTCGCCTATCCCGACCCTTCAATCTCTAATACTGGACCAGGTAAGTTCATCCTTGGGAGTACAAAATAAGGGTGGATCCGGCCCTAAAAGGGCTAGACCAAAATGTCTATTGGGTCCAGCCCCAAAAGGGCTAGACCAAGTGGGTCCGGTGGATCCAACTCAGTAAGGACTGGACCAAGTGGGTGTGGCCCAGGACCAGATGGGTCTGGGCAAGGCGGGTCTGGACTGGGCCAAAGTAGGTGGGTCTGGCCCCAGTCCGAACCAAGAGGGTTCGACCTGGTGCCGCACCAAGCGTGTCCCGTCATCACTGAACCTGGTGTTCTGGCACCAGGGGGCCGGACCAAGTGGTCCGGCACTGTGCCAGACCTGGTCCAGCCTGGGGTCGGACCAGAAATCTGGTCCGATATAGGTCTCGGACCAGTTCGGTCCGGCACTACGCTAGACCAGGTGGGTTCGGAACTATGATGCCGAATCATGGGGTCCGGTCCTAGGGGTCAGACCTATGCTAATATTTTGGTGCTTTCATTGAAATAGAAAATCAAGAATGTGCAATAAAGAATAAGTAAAGGACATAAATGTAAAAAGACATAGATTTTATAGTGCTCGGCCTGAATGTGCCTACATCCACTGCTCCTCTTTTATTATCTATTTTATATCTGATTAGAAGTACAAGCTTTATATGTGAGTAAACTTATTATTGGAAATAAGGGTTTTCCCTCTCAAAGTTATATCCATTGTTGGTGAAAGCTTAACTTTTTTCCATCCATCCCTCTTTGTGATGCCATATTCCTAGTATTTATAGCGGAGGTTGTGAGGAGAGACATATGAGTCCATGGCTTCTAGGCTTCGGTTCAACCTTTCTTTCCTTGAAATATGGTTTTGTTGTTGTTCCACTGCTCTGAAATACTAACAAAGGTCAAATTTTGAAGCACATCTTATCAAAGTTTAGGCAGATTATTCGCTAAAACAATTTTTTAGCAAACCTAAAAATCTGGATAACACTATAAATGCAAAATGGAATTGAGCTAATACGTCATAAATTACTTCCCATGATAAAGAATAAAAGGGCATGCTTTGGCCAATTTTATAACCGAGTGATGGAATTTATCAAAGAGAAAATGGGAAAAATAAACTAGAGCAAAAAGGAAATTATTTGTAGATAGGGCATGAAATGTGTAAGGAGGTGGTGTATGATGCATGGTAATTACTCTAAAGAGACATGCGATTACATCCCGTAATGGATTCAGAATTCTCTACAAATAGTAATATTGTTGAATATGAATCCATGATAGTTGGTTTGACTCTAGCGCAACAACTAAAAATCTCAAGGATAGAGATATTAGTGATTGACAATTGATGGCAAACCAATTAACTAAGGTTTATCAAACAAAGGATGCACGGTTGTTCTAATGTGTGAAGGAAATTCATGATATGTTGATTTAACTCGAAGATTTCTCAGTTCATCAAGCATCGAAAGAAAAGAATGCTCATGCAGATTCGCTAGACAAGTTCGCAAGGTGCACCCGAAGTAAATCATATCTATAGATATCAAAGGACCTCGGTATAGCATTAATGAAGGAAGAGAGGTCAAGGATAGAAGCTTTGGTAGCAACATGCTTACAAGCTCAACAATAGCATAATGATGAAGAATATTCCAAAGAAGATAAGATCATAGGACAATCTATGGAGGAACAGAATCAAATGAAGATATCCAAGATGAGAAATGTAGAAGTAGTTGGATGACACCAATAATCAAATATTTGCAAAACGGGAAATCACCAAAGGATAGGAATGAATCGAATTAAATGAGATATCGAGCACCTTCCTATATTATGCTAGATGGGATCCTATATAAAAAGGGTATTCCATAACATACCTTTGATGCATAATACCGAAAAAGGGAATGAGTTTGCTAATGGAAGCCGATGAAGGACTCTATAGAGACCATTCTAATAGGATAAATCAGCAAAAGAAATTAATGAGACAAGGATATTATTGGCTTCAAATGATGAAAATGCTTTAAATTACATAAAAAGATGTGATAAATGCCACTGATTCTCAAGGATCCCTTAACTACCTCCATGAATTCATGCCGTGACTGGTCCTTGGCCTTTTGGTATATGAGGAATCAATTTGATTGGACCCTTACCTAATTCTATAGGGGCAAAGTTTACAGTTGTAGCAATTGACTATTTTACTAAATAGTTATCGAATATAAAGGCATAATAGGTTTTTGGAATTTGTCATGAAAAACATTGCCTCAATTTGGTTTGCCAGACTAGATCATTTGTGACGCCCCACCTCTATACCCACGCTAGCCAAGAGCACTACGATGTAGTGCTGTCAACTAGCACGGAGAATAAGGCTGTTGAGGAGCGACCATCCATGTAACTTCTTTGTGCGAGCACCTTATGTCAGATAGTATAGCATGCATTTCATTTAAGGAGGAAGTCCGACATACCGATACAAACTCAAAGCTATCAGACGGTGGCTATAAATAATCTTCGGAAACAAACATAGAAATAAGCATAACACAATCAGTCACAGACATCCATATCACAAAGGCGGAAGAAGATATGGATATATAACTAACACATGAAAGTGTACGTCAGAGTAGTGGTCAAAAAGATCCACAATAATACAAAAGAATAGCAACACGTGCTATACAAAAGAATACAACTATGAGTCTATATCTCAAGTGTAGACAACAAAAACTGCTAATCTAAATAGTTAGCCAAAAGTCAGAGTAGCAAACCCTGGGGAGAAGTCAAGCAGAAGCACCTGTAACATCTCGGTATGACCCGAGTATTATTTAAGAAAATAATAAACGGATCAGTCTAGCTATAAATATCAGATGACAAGGTATAAAATAAAAGATATGGCATAACATAAGATATCCATACTGACATACTACTATAAGTATGAAAATGATGATCAACAGAAGATCAATCAATAAGAGATAAATCAATATCACAAGAATCTTCTCAAAGATCCAAAGAGGGCATCATACCCTAAACTTGTACTCATAACAAGTCAATGACATAAATTCCATAAATCAACACAGGAAATCCAGAAATCATAGAAAAAGGGAAAGAGGCCTATCACATGACGGTCCGAAGACCATGGGGAGCTACCCCATATGGATGAGTCGGAATCACCCAGATGAGGTCTAGGCTAACCAAAAAGCAAAAAGGTATGTGTGAATGAAATCACAAAAATGGTGTCTAGCCTGACCTCGCAACAAAAAGGTATGTGTGAGTGGAATCACACAAATGGTGTCTAGGCTAACCAAAAAGCAAAAAGGTATGTATGAATGGAATCACACAAATAGTGTCTAGCCTAACCAGGAAGCAAACAAAGAGACATCGCACAATTGCTAGCCTAAATCACAAAATGATCGTCATGATTAACGAGAAGTGTCAATTACACTAAGCTAGTAAATATAAAAGTTTAGCTTCATGTCCCATAACCACTTGCTTAACTCAAATATTTACGAACATACTGTAGATCTTCACTAGAAAATTGTCACAAAAAGGTTCAATCGAACAAGTCCAAGAGTTCACCGACGAAGCAAACGCAAGCGTTTCATACCACTTGTTTTACTAAGCCGTTTAATTCAATTTCTCATACGAGTGAGGTAAAGGTTTGTATATACTAGTAGATTGGAAAATGGTTTAAGAAAAGAGCTTTGTTATTGAAAATAGAGTTGAAATCATTTTGTTGAAAGAGTTTTGATATTTACTACTAGTATTGAAACCTTCATATTTTAAAGTGACAAATCATAGAAGTGATTGTAGAAACAATCAATCATAAAAATTCACATACGAAGACGTGAAAAAAATCCAAAGAAACCGATAAAGAAGCCATCGAAATAGATATTCAAAAATCCATAAAATCGACCGAGAAGCCCAAGATAGTTTGTCTCGAAGAATGGTCAACTCAGCATCTCAACAAAGCAAGTTCTATTGAATGTTTTTCAGATAAGATCCCCTATGGAGGAGGGGTCCGGGGTGGGGGGGGTGGCAACCCCCCAAGGTGGGGTTGCGGGGGCAACGCCCCTGCTACGGGGGTCCGGGGGGCAGCGCCCCGTCCAAAAATGGTACGACCTAGTGATTAAAGGGGCACGACCTAGTGGTCCAGCGACCTAAAGGGTAAAGGTCATGCGACTAAAAATGGGTTCGCGACCTAACACTCAAACGACCTAAAGAAAATAAGGGGCCGAGCGACCTATAAGAAGCAGCGACTTAAATAGAATCGAGGTCCAACGACCTACGGGTTAGGTCATGCGAGTTAAGGAGGTCAACAACCTAACAGAGACACGCGACCTAATAAAGGAATGCGACCTAAAGGCACGTGACCTAGCGACCTAAGCAGGAAACGCGACCTATGAGGGACAAGCGACTTAAGTGGGTCAACGAACTACGGAATATAGGTCACGCGACCTAACGGTTTACAAGGTCTTGCGACCTAACTGAAAACGTGGTCGAGCGACCTAGTGGTTTAAAGAAGATGGGTCACGCGATCTAAGGAGATAAGGCCTAGCGACCTACGAGCTAAAGGTTCAACGACCTAATAGGATGTAGGTCCAACGACCTAACAGGTAAGAAGATCATACGACCTAAAATGCCATAGGACCTAACGACCTAAGGTCATACGACCTAGCGACCTAAAGCCATACGACCTAACGACCTAAGGTCATACGACCTAGCGACCTAAAGCCATACGACCTAGCGACCTAAGGTCCATACGACCTAACTCCGAAGACGTTAGAAATGGCCAGAACGACCTACGACCTAAGGTCCATACGACCTACGACCTAAGGTCCATTCGACCTAAAGCCCAACGACCTAGCGACCTAGCGACCTAAAACCAAATGACCTACGACCTAATTCCGAGTGCCGAGCGACCTAACGTTGTAGGCCATTTTAAGGTCGAAAACGAGCTATTTTGAGGCCGAGACTTTTCCACGCAAACGACCTAGCATAGGCAGAACGACCTAAGTGCAGTTTTTCACCAAAAACACTAAAATTTGGGGTTTTTCGCCAATCCAATCCAAACCAAATGCAAATGTACATGCAAACATGATAGAGATTCATTCCCAACAATCCAAGATAGTTATAGGATAGATTTGTGAGATAAATATCTCACCTTTTCACTAAAATGAATAAAGATGAAGCTTGAAATGCTATGCAAGGATCAACCACTAGCTTGAATCAATGTCTTCACTTGAGTTTTGGAGTTAATGTTGGATTAGCAATGAAGACTTAGCTTTTGGAGTTTTAATTTCTCTTTCCACTCACCATCAATGCAAAAGCTTGAGTTTGTAGGAATTTATGAAGAGTGAAGAGAAGGAAGGGGTTGGGCTTGAGTTATAATGGCTAAGCTAACCCAAAGTCCAAAGCGGGAAAAGTTAGTGAAATTCCACTAACTCCAAACCTATCAATGTTTATACTTAAAAAGTTGTAAACGACATTTCGAACTCAATGGAAGTGGTCTCGAGTCCTAATTTAACCGTTTGCAAAAAGTAGCTTTTCGGACCAAAATCTGATTAACGATAAAATATTTAAATAAAATATTTAAATATAAAATCGACAAATATGCGGGTTGTTACATCATTTCAGATAATGGAACCTTATTTCTAAGCAAAAAATTACTCATTTCCTCAATATGAATGAGATAATAAATAGTTCCTAATCGATGGCTCACCCAAAAGCAAATGAGGCAGTAGAAGCTACGAACAAGATTATCAAGAACATCCTTGTAACAACCCACTTTTTTGGACAGTTTAGATCGACACTAAACCACATATGTCAACTCAAACCACTCAAAAGAGAGGATTGTTAATGGAGTAAATAAGAAAATAGGAGAAAAGGAAGAAGAAAACAAACACAGAATCTCACAGCGGAATGATAAAATATAATAATCAAATAAACAGTTCATGAAGCTATTTAGGTAATACATTTGATTATAATCAATACACATTTATCAGAGTTATATATACATCAAGGATAAATAAATAATGCAGTAGACAACATAATGCAGGAATACTAATAGTAATAATATACCAAATCTACATCTTCATCTTCCAGAATGAATCTTCAATAAGCTGAAAAAGTCAGGGCTGACCCGAGCGTAATGAAAAGACAAAACACTCGAGTCAGGACTAAAATATCCTTACGAAGTCAAATCGATATCGCATATTACATAACTGTAACGGCGTCAGAGATGTTTACGGGATTTCACATCTCATATCTAGTGTATAACGTGCGTGCAATAACTCAAGAGGTGTTACGGGATTTACCATCTCCTAAGGATCCGTTAAAATATTTATATGTAGTAGAATACGATATATATAATGTCTAATCGGTAAAATAAATATTAAAATAGCGTTAAGGCTTTATATTGATCCCCCTTAACGCGTTTTTAGGCATTGTCGTACAGTTTGCATATAAAACACTAGTTAAACAGTCGGTAAATAGGGATTCACCGTGATACGGCAACACAAAACCAAAATCGTATGGGTCTCGTTTAGGCACGTGAGGCTATGCTTATGGTAGGATACTACCAGTTTACCATTCTCGGCTGGTGGTAACGCATCATAGCCATGATCGCCTACCGAGTCCAACACTCTCATAAAATCGAAGGGTGTGCACCAATCAAGCACAATGTAAATGATGGTAATTCAAAGAAGTGCGTTCGCTCGGGGTAGCTAGCCCACTTGGCCGGTACGGCTCCTGTTTTAGTCATTTCAAATTGGCATAAGTGCCAGTCTAATCCATCATCGTTCTCTTGCTTCAAATCCAGCAAACGACGCTAAATCCAACCACATTGTTCTGGATCATCACACTACGTACATAGTTGTCAAAGTGGTTCCAGTATCGATAGAGAGAATGCCCTATCCGGCCTCGGTCTCTTTAACAACCAAATGTCATTTTACACACCGGTTGGTACCTTTGCATTTTGAAGACAGTTCAAACTTGATATCAAAATATCATATTCATTGGAAATCAAATCCATTTCAAATTGTCATATTTACACAAAATATGTCATTTCACTTTGAAAATCATTTTTCTAGTATCTCGATTTCGATTCAAAAATTGGTTCGAATTTCAACTTGGGTTATAACTTCATTTAACCCAATTCGAATTTAAATCCATGATTAGAAAACAACATTCCACTCTTGACCGGTTTGAATTTTTGAAAAATAGTTTGTATAGTATTAAAATAGTTTAAATGGTTAAAATTGTTAAAGAAGTTTAAATGGTTAAAATATTTTAACTATTAAAATGGTTTATATAGCAAAATAATTTGGAAGCCAAAATAATTTGTATATTTAAGAAAATAGCTTTTAAATAGTTTTATATTAAATTATTTGTTTGAAAATAGTTTTAAAGTCAAATCGGTCTACTTCCAACTTCCTAATTCAAATCAAATCAATCTCCATTCAATCGATTCAATTTCGATTTCAATTCAAATCAATTTAAACTTCGATTTCAAATTAATTCAATTCCATGTTCAAACCCAATTAATTCAATTTCTAGTTCAATTTATACCGATTTCAAGCTCGAATTTCAAATATCGATTCAAAACATGAAAATCAAATTATCCTTCAATATTCATGTTTAAAAATCCAATCTTCAAATAAATTCAATTCCGAGCTCAATTTCGAAATATCATTTTTATATCACTTTTACTTAGTAATATTCGAAGTTCGAATAAAAGTTCAATTATTTTAAAACAAACCAATTTACGGAATTAAATCATATTCCGATTTTTCCAAAGTCTCAACTTCAATTATTTAACAATTTATTTTAACCAAAAAAGTTTATTTCAACATTTCGAACTCATATTTGTGATTAATTCAAACTTCATAAATTCAATTTCCTTTCTTTAAATTTAAAACCATTAAATAATTTCAAAACCAAACTTTTTGTGACGACCCGGAAATTTCAACAATTTAAAATGGGATAATTAATTCGATTTTAAATATTTTAATTTTAGCTTGAATTCCAAATATCACTATTTACTGGATAATTAAATTATTGAATTATATAATTTGACATTGGGTAAAATGTTGAATCTGGAGTTTTAAGCCTGTTAAAAATAATTTGAAGGCTTATGAAATTTATAATGATGATACCGAAGACAATAGAATGGTTGAAATTTAATATAAAGGTGATTTGTTTGGTTTTAATAATATATTGTTTAAATCGACATTTAAAAATAGTCTTCCGAGGCACAGTCTCGGAATTCGACGAAACCAGTTCCATTGGATCCGTGATAGTTAGTTATTATCGGATTTTATGTTTTCATCGTAATCAAAACGCTTAGAAACTAGTTAATTGATTTAATTTAAAATTGATCGTTTACTTTCGTAACTCACGCATATGATCGAATTAGCTTCTGAAACACGTTCTATTGTGTTCGGAATATGGGTAAAACCTTATAATTGCCTTGCGGCATCCCTCAAGAGGAGTTCAGAATTTTAATGGCAAATAAACGAGACGTTTTGAAGGTTTTATAATATAATATATTTTATAGTCAACATGCCAAGATATTTTTGTTAACATCAAGCGTACTCGTGAAGCTTCCCCATAATCAATATTTTATTCCCGTCTTCCTCTTTCATCTTTCAACAGAAGCCAAATCGAAAAAACAAATAAAAGGAGGTCCATGCCGTTCGAAAATTTAGTTCTTTCGCTTCCTTTATTTCAACTTTAAAAAAAAATTGAAACCAGGCCCATGCTCGTTCTTCTTCGTCAAGGGCCGTAGTCGATTTCGTCCTCAATCCAAATCAAAATCGATTCGCTCCAAATCGAGTTGGCCGCTGCTACCCTTTCAAACTCGAAGCCGATCTTTAAAGATTCATCACGAATTCGATTCACGATCGAATAGCTTTGAGGGAGACAAGGGTTCGTGAAGCAGGGCGTGAGCAATTGGGGAAGTCGCGAGTGAAGGCTGTGACCGAAGGGTAGAATCACGATGTCTCTGGGCCGAAGCGGAGATAACTCAATCTCGAGCTACGAGAAACCACTCGAGATGGGATTCGTAGAGCAGTGGGCAGCTGGCGTTCAGGTCGCATGCTTGATCACGCTGGTGATAGCGGCAACTTGATCGATCGAAGTCAGGGTGACTCGCGGCTATGGGGTGTCGCAGATGGAGGCATTTGAACTTGAGGGATTGTCGTTCTGTTTTTGGTCGAGCAAACTTGTGGATGTCGTCAGCATATTTGTGAGTACTCTCAGGATTTATATCAAATTTAACTAGAATCTGGGAAATTTAGTTTCAAACTTATGAAGACGGCAAGTTTAAATTTTAAATCTGCTAGTTATTTAAATATATATATATATATATATAATAATATTTAATTACCAAGCTTGATATGATAATTTATAATTCAGTGAGAGCGTTTAAATTAATTAATCAACTTATTTCATTTTTATAAATCGATAAGGAAGACTAGTTGGAACTAAGGTAGTTAGTTAATTACATCTATCAAATGGGGATTTAATCGTTCGATATATTCAATATTAACAAAATCATTTAATACTATACAAGGTCTGATTTCTGATGGAAACAAGTTGGTTTGGGTGGTTTGAAAATTAAAAAGAAAAACAAAGGGTGAGTAAATCTCACTCTGTTGGGTTTTCCTTTATTTAAATTCAAATAGGTAAAGTTCAATAATTGGTTGAATGATTAAGTAAATTGGATGTACCCTGATGATATTTTGATTTGGATGATTCTCGAGTTAGTTGTGGTTTGATTTGAATATTGGGGTTTAAGTTGTTTAAACTTAACTCATGATTAAGAAACTGTTTTATTTTTAAGTTAATAACAGCTTAATGAATTGTGATTCATTAAAATGGTAAAGTAATTAAACAAATAATTAATTAATTCAATTAAGTATTAATTTGGGTTAATGAATCTAGTAATTAATGGTTGGACTTAATTGATTAATTAAGTTTAAGTTAATTAGTCAAGTGTAAGTAATTCAGAATAATCGTTGGATGGTTTGTAAACAAGTACTTAACGAAATTAGTAAAATATAAGGGGAAATAACTAATTAATATAATTAACGATGTAATTGAAGATTGATTAATTAAGATGAATTAATCAGTAATAAGTGACTTATGGGAAGTTAATTAGTATAAGTAATGGAGGATTAATGTAATTAAATAATTAATTTATTCATGAAGTAATTAAGATTTCTTAATGATATTGGTTGAGACTGATTTATATTATGAAGTTAACTTAAGATAATTATTTGAATGTAATTGAAATTAAATAATCCATGGTAATTAATCAAGATGAATAGTGAATGGTTGACTAATTAATTGATTTGGAATTAATTAATATTGAATGAAGGAATCCAAATGAATGTGGTTAGAAATTCAATTAGAATCAATTGAATTAAATTGTATTTGATTAAGCATTGCTTATGGATGATTGAATGGTATTGGGTGTTTTAAATGAGTTGATATCTCTGATATGAAATGTTGTGTTCTTCACTTGGATATTTTGGAATAGGATGGCATGAGACTCGAAGAGACCGGGGTCGGGTATTGGGAAATACCCGAAACCACTTCAAGTTTTTATAAATTGCTTTGTGAAATAAATAGACATGAATGAAATGTTTTAAGTGAATTGGATTATTTTATCTAAGTTCGGTACTTAGAAATTTATATGTGAAATAAGTGTTGTCCATAGCAACTTGTTAATTAATATAAGTTACCCCGGGTTTATATGAGTTGTTTGTTCTGGTATTCCATGTTAGTTGGGTTTACTCACGCTGGTTTCCAGCCTGACCCGGGTGTTACTTTGGTGTAATGCTCGGGTCAGACTGAGTATTACAGATTTTCAGGTAGGTACGTTCTGGAGCTCAGGAGACGAGCTAGAGGGTGATAGCGTATAGAGTTTTCCGCTGTATATATTATTGTTAATCTAAGACATGATAAGTGTATATATATTCAGTGACTGTATATATGTGATAACTCTGATGTATATTAAATGTAATCGACAGATATAGTATTCTTTTTGTAAACTATTATTATTTATTATAATATTTTATCCGCTGCGAATGTGAGTTGTTGATGTTTCTGTTCTTCTTCTTCTCTCTTTCTTCTTTTCATAACTATCTGAAATTTTCGGGATCGAAAATTCGGGTCGTTACAGTTTGGTAACAGAGCTGAAGGTTAAGCGAGAACCTTGGCCCTGGTGGGGATTACTCATTGAATAGAGTCCGTAGTACTCTAGAATGAGTTGAGTATATATTATATATGAGAGCGCACTTGTTATTTGCTTATAAAGATTTTTAATGATTTTATATAAAAATATATTTTGATATATATAGCAACATTTCCTTCTAATGAATATTTAGGTGATTGGTTGTTGAATTATTGGAATTAAGTTAAGAAGTAATATAAAATACGACCAAATTGAAACTTATAACCAAAGTTGAAGGATAAACTTATATAACAAAATTGAATTTGAAAAAAAAAACAAAATTGTAAATGTAATTTATAAATTGAAATAAACTTCATAAATAAACGAGATTATAATTTGAAATAGAATTCCAGAGAATATTTGAAAATAAAGTAAGATGAAAATTTCAAGGTAATGTTTAATATGAATGGGATGGATTGGAAATTTAAACTTCCTTTGGATTTGAAAGTGGTTTCCATAGGTTTTGGAGGAATAATAGCATTATTTCAAAAATATTTTTGTGTTGAATTTGTAATCTGGGAGATTTGAAATCAAAAATATTTGAAAGTGTTTTTAGAGAGATAAAAGCATTGAACTCTTTTGGTCACTAGAAAATAACGTCGGTGATGATTGCAGCATCATCGATGTTCATTTTCGAGTTTCTAGAAGAGAAATTGCTACCAAATTATTTTAAATTGGAATTGTTTGTGAACTGAGTTTGGTTTTGAAATTCAAAGGGATAATTGAGTTTGCCAAAGAATTGTGGATATAGTTGAATTCTAGGGTAATATTGAAATTTTGGAAATTTGTTTAAACTCTGGGATCTTGATTTAAAATGTTTATGGAATAATAAAAATATATTGGATAAATAAAATGTACAACTCCAAGTTAAAAGCAAAATGTGAATGTAATTGATTATAAATAGAAGTTGAAAATTTTAAATTATAATTAAAGTTGTACAAGTTTAAAATTCAAATGGGAAATTTGTATTGGATTAACTTGAAAAGGGTATTGAACTTGAAGAGAGTTCAATTGATATTAGTCCAGATTTATGTGAATAATTTGGAATTAAAATTAAAGTGGAATTGGTTTAAGATCAAATGGAATTTGATTTGAAGTTGGAAAGAAATTAGAAATTAATTCAATTGAGTTGGGAATGAATTAAGTCCAATGGAAATTGGAGTCATTAGAATCGGGTCAATTTAAATGAGAGTGGAAATTTAAATTGAATTGTTGGGGGAAGTGAACAGTTTTGACTCTGGACTATTTTTAATATAATTTGTTTTGATATAAACTTATTTTTCCAAGCTATATAACCTTTCTTTCTTAAAGCCAAATTATTTTATACTTGTTTTACAATTATTTTGGAGCTATTTAATCATTTTTCAACTATTTTCTAAACTCAATACTATATTTTAACTATGTTACAAATTAATTACTAATTTACAACTATTTTGCAATTATCTAAGATTTCTATAACTATTTAATTTTTTTCCAACCATTTTACAAGTAGTCAACTATTTTACAGCTATTTTGCAAACTATTGATTATTTTTTTCAACTACTTATCTATTTTTAAAATTTTCAAGCTATTTCCTAAATATAAAAATGGTCGAAGTTCAAACTGTTATTTATTAAATACCCAACTGAGATAAGAATTGAAGTGATAATCCAATGAAATTGAAGCAATTGTGATTATGTGGATAGAAATTATAGGAAATGTGAATAGAAAGAAAAATTGATTTAGTTAATAATCAATGAAGATAAATACGTAGGATGTACGTATATTATATTGTGCACATAGTGATTTGATCCAGATTCGAGCACAGAATTTCGAGATAGTTATATCGATCCGAGTCGGGATTTTTCCCTCGATTTTCGATGGCGAACCTGGATATGGATTGTTGATTGGTTCTAGATGTTCTCTATCATGGTTATGGCTATGCAAGGAGAATGACGGTTTCTAATCAAGAAACCGGATCTGAGTCCGCACTAGGAAGTCGGGTGGACGATACTAGTTCGGAAATGAAATTGTGTGATCGAGTGAGCGATCAGATTTGTATAGCGTACGGATGATATGTGTACATCGTACAGATTTGAATGAAATGGATATTGGAAGGAGTAATCAAATTGAGATATTTGGTTTTGAATAAACAAAGTTGAATATCTTTGTTATATAAGATAAATCTCCCCTTGTTGAATTTATTGCTGGAAGGAAAAGGATATTTGAAGGTGTTTGAAGTATAAAAGGGATTTTATACAAGTTTGAAATGATCCTAAGTTTTAAAAATTATATATATTTTTGAATATATATAAATAAAGGATCTTATGAGGATTTTGGAAAAGGTTTTGAGAACCTTTGGTTTTGGAAAGGCTTTTGATTTTTGGGTAAAATCAATATTGGAATTTGGAAAGCCTAGCTTGAGAATTATCGATTTTGGAATAATCGATTTTGTGTAAAGGAGCCTTTTATGAGATCATACTAGGTGTATGATTTGAAAGATACTATATGTATAGTACAAAGTGCTTTGATGATGGCTCTGGGGAAAAAGGCTCTCCCTTGGAATGAACTTCTCAGGAGTGCCACCGGGTGGTGCTGCCTTGAGCCCCAAGGGGGGGTTCTAAAGTTGATCCTATGAGTAATCCGGACAAAACTAGTTCCTGAGGATTATGAGTTGAGTATACCATAGCGTAAGTCGTGTGTGCCGCTGAGAGCCAACAGTCTGCGTTTGATTTTATATCGGTGGACTGCGACCTATGGTATAACATAGCGAAAGTCGTGTGTGCTGCTGAGAGCCAACAGTCTGCGTTTGATTTTATATCGGTAGACTGCGACCTATGTAGGAGTGGAGAAGTTTCATTTCGACAGCGAAAATCAGAGGCCGCTGAGAGCCTGCAATTACATGGACTTTTGCTGTGACGGCAACGTAACCCTGGATGTAACTGTGATCTGTTGTGTGGGTTCCATGGCGTAATCGAGAGGCCGCGGAGAGCCTGCAGTTACATGGACTTTTGCTGCGACGACAACGTAACCCTAGAATGTAACTGTGACCGTGGATGGGGGTGATGATTTTCAGAGCATTGTCACCAAAGATATTTCTTCTATTTTCAACAAAACTGTTTTCTATATTTTCAATAAAATTATTTTCCAAGTATTTTCACTAGGTGTTGAAACAGGTTTACCAAGTACTTATAGATTTTCAGTCCTACGCTGATCAACGTATGACTGAATTTCTATGAGAACAAGGATGGACTGGTTGAGACATCGAGTTATAAGAAATATTTTTATAAAGAACTATTTTAATAGTATTATGTGAATTTAAAGGCATTTCTAAAATTTTAAAATAAAAGTGTTAGAATTTTGGAAAAATAAAGGAGAATCCAAACTAGAATTATGAAAAATTTTGGCACTCAAGAGACTTTCATAAAGTGATTTTTGTAATAAAAATTGGAAGTAAGCTAATTGGCTAAATAATTGTTTGATTGAGTATGTTAATAAAATTTAACTTGGGTAAATAAATGGATTGTACGTTAATAATGGAATTTGGAAGTGAATTCGAATTGTTAATAGAATTCGTCTTGGATTTGATAATGAATTAAATAAGAAGAGATGTTGTAAAAATAAAAATAAAATAGAATGGGATCGAAGTAGTGATGGGATGAATTGCAAATAAAATCCAAGTGTGACTTGAATAATATTTAATGAAATTTGCAAGTAAATTGGATATAAGAGAAGTATTGTCATATGAAATGGAAGTGAATAATAATAGAAATGGTTGGGTTGCAAACAAAATCCAGGTAAGTAGAAATAAATTAAGAATGGTTTTGTATAAATAAAATAAATTCGCAAATGAATTAAGAAAGTAAAATATAAAATGAGTTAATGGAATTAAATAATAAATGAATGAAGTCTGATAGAATAAAAACTAAATCAAAGTTGTGATTGGAATTGGATTATCAGACTGAACATAAGTTCGGTGGCATAATAATTTGAAGTATAAATGAGTTAAGTATGTGTTGGATATTATTTTGATAAATTGAGAGGGTGAATTAAAATTAAAATTAAAATTAAAGTAGATGGGCTAACTAAATTAATGGGATTTGATTAAATGAGAATCAAATCGAAGTAAACTTAAGTTTGATGTTGGAATAAATTAAAGTAAATTAACTTAAGCTTAAAATTTATGGAAGCTTGGCTTCGAATAAGGATAAAAACCCATTAAATAAAAGCTTGGATTGAATTAATTTGGGAATGGCTAGTAGTATACAAGAATGGAATGTGTCGAGCTAAATAAAAGGGGTTGAGAATAAATTAAAATGGGATGGAATTAAATGAAATTGAGTCGGAATCAATTTAAATTGGTTATAAAACTTAAGTAATTATTTATCACATGGATATCATCAAATTGCGTAGAAATGATTGTCGTTTAACGTAAACGAGATTTAATTATATTCTATGAATTTGTGGAAGAAAATATAATTGATTTTTGAATCAATTGATATGAATACGAGTTTGTTTTGCCTAAAAATGAATTGAATGTAAGCAATTGCATTGTAATACATTAAAATTGAATGAAATGGCATATAAATTTGGTTGGAAGCAATTGGATTAGCTTTAAATTATATAAATCGCTTATGGTAAGTGTTTGGTGTTTGTTGCTTTTGAAATGCTTGTGTTTAGCCATTAAAAGTAAGTGAAATGCTAATAGAATTTCTATATATGGCACTTACATATTTAAATTGAGTAAGTACAGGTACAAAGAAGCCGTTTGGCTAGATTTGGGGTATGCTAATTGCTAAAATAAATAAGCTGCTTGCTTAAAAGCTAAATAAAGGTACGAAATATGAACTGTTTTTGCTTTTTCCGGCCGTGTGGGTCGATGTATATATATTTATATCTATTGTCAAATTGCAAAAGCACCTCCGGACAAAGGAGACTCTGCCAAAAAGTTTTGAAAATTTTGGGAGTTAGAAAATTTTTGAAATTTTTTTAAAATTTTCGTTAGCGGCAAAACAATTACAAATTGGGAATTAAAGTAAATTTGTAGATGAAATTAATGTGAATCAGTTATAAATGGAAGATGAAATTTAATATTCAGGATTGAGGATAAATTTAATTCATATGGAAATGGGAAAAGCTAATTTGAATAGAAGTGGGTATGAAACATATGTAAAGAAATGCATAAATTAATTTGAAAAGTGGCAGTTGAATATTGTTGCTAAGTAGGTTATGCAGGTATTAAAGGGAAAGAAAATTGGATTTGATTCTAAAAGATAAATGTGAATTACCCGACAAAAGGTATGTATTTAATTTCGGTATGAAATTGGATTGGGTTTTTGATGTAGCCACTTGGCTTTTGTTTGCTTTGGAATTTGGGAGCCCGTAGAGGCCTTTTGTAGTTGTACCGAGCTAGCCGCGCAAAGGAGATGCTGGCAAAATTGCTCGGAAATTTAGAGAGTTAGAAAAATTTTGAGAAATTTTGATAATTTAAAAATTTTGGTTTTAAATTGAAATTTGAATGATTGAGGAAAAGGGTATTGTTTGGAAACTGTGAGAGAGTTTGGGAGGTTAACAAGAATGATAAGGGGTCTTTTGTAAAAGATAGTTGGTAAGATATTGAACTGTTGGTTTTGGGAGAAAAGGTAAATGGGTATTGGACCATTCTTCCTAACTAGTAATTTCGGGGACGAAATTCTTTTAAGGGGAGAGGAATGTGACGACCTGGAAATTTCAACAATTTAAAATGGGATAATTAATTTGATTTTAAATATTTAAAGGTTATTTTAGCTTGAATTCCAAATATCACTATTTACTGGATAATTAAATTATTGAATTATATAATTTGACATTGGGTAAAATGTTGAATCTGGAGTTTTAAGCCTGTTAAAAATAATTTGAAGGCTTATAAAATTTATAATGATGATACTGAAGACAATAGAATAGTTGAAATTTAATATAAAGGTGATTTGCTCGGTTTTAATAATATATTGTTTAAATGGACATTTGAAAATAGTCTTCCGAGGCACAGTCTCGGAATTCGACGAAACCAGTTCCATTGGATCCACGATAGTTAGTTATTATCGGTTTTCAGTTTTCATAGTAATCAAAACGCTTAGAAACTAGTTAATTGATTTAATTTAAAATTGATCGTTTACTTTCGTAACTCACGCGTATGATCGAATTAGCTTCTGAAACACGTTCCATTGTGTTCGGAATATGGGTAAAACCTTATAATCGCCTTGCGGCATCCCTCAAGAGGAGTTCAGAATTTTAATGGCAAATAAACGAGATGTTTCGAAGGTTTTATAATATAATATATTTTATAGTCAACATGCCAAGATATTTTTGTTAACATCAAGCGTACTCGTGAAGCTTCCCCATAATCAATATTTTATTCCCGTCTTCCTCTTTCATCTTTCAACAGAAGCCAAATAAAAAAAAGGGAGGTCCATGCCATTCGAAAATTGAGTTCTTTCGCTTCCTTTATTTCAACTTTAAAAAAAAAAATTAAAACCAGGCCCGTGCTCGTTCTTCCTCGTCAAGGGCCGAAGTCGATTTCGTCCTCAATCCAAATCAAAATCGATTCGCTCCTAATCGAGTTGGCCACTGCTACCCTTTCAAACTCGAAGCCGATCTTTAGAGATTCATCACGAATTCGATTCATGATCGAATAGCTTTGAGGGAGACAAGGGTTCGCGAGGCAGGGTGTGAGCAATTGGGGAAGTTGCGAGTGAAGGCTGTGACTGAAGGGTAGAATCACGATGTCTGTGGGCCTAAGCGGAGATAACTCGATCTCGAGCTACGAGAAACCATTCGAGATGGGATTCGTAGAGCAGTGGGCAGCTGGCGTTCAGGTTGCATGCTCAATCACGCAGGTGATAGCGGCAACTTGATCGATCGAAGTCAGGGTGACTCGCGGCTATGGGATGTCGCAGATGGAGGCATTTGAACTTGAGGGATCGTCGTTCTGTTTTTGGTCGAGCAAACTTGTGGATGTCGTCAGCATATTTGTGAGTACTCTCAGGATTTATATCAAATTTAACTAGAATCTGGGAATTTAGTTTCAAACTTATGAAGACAGCAAGTTTAAATTTTAAATCTGCTAGTTATTTAAAAAAAATAAGATTTAATTACCAGGCTTGATATAATAATTTATAATTCAGTGAGAGCGTTTAAATTAATTAATCAACTTATTTATTTTTTATAAATCGATAAGGAAGACTAGTTGGAACTAAGGTAGTTAGTTAATTACATCTATCAAATGGGGATTTAATCATTCGATATATTCAATATTAACAAAATCATTTAATACTATACAAGGTCTGATTTCTGATGGAAACAAGATGGTTTGGGAGGATTGAAAATTAAAAAGAAAAACAAAGGGTGAGTAAATCTCACTCTGTTGGGTTTTCCTTTATTTAAATTCAAATAGGTAAAGTTCAATAATTGGTTGAATGATTAAGTAAATTGGATGTACCCTGATGATATTTTGATTTGGATGATTCTCGAGTTAGTTGTGGTTTGATTTGAATATTGGGGTTTAAGTTATTTAAACTTAACTCATGATTAAGAAACTATTTTATTTTTAAGTTAATAACAGCTTAATGAATTGTGATTCATTAAAATGATAAAGTAATTAAACAAATAATTAATTAATTCAATTAAGTATTAATTTGGGTTAATGAATCTAGTAATTAACGGTTGGACTTAATTGATTAATTAAGTTTAAGTTAATTAGTCAAGTGTTAGTAATTCAGAATAATCGTTGGATGGTTTGGTAAACAAATACTTAACGAAATTAGTAAAATATAAGGGGAAATAACTAATTAATATAATTAACGATGTAATTGAAGATTGATTAATTAAGATGAATTAATCAGTAATAAGTGACTTATGGGAAGTTAATTAGTATAAGTAATGGAGGATTAATGTAATTAAATAATTAATTTATTCATGAAGTAATTAAGATTTCTTAATGATATTGGTTGAGACTGATTTATATTATGAAGTTAACTTAAGATAATTATTTGAATGTAATTGAAATTAAATAATCCAAGGTGATTAATCAAGATGAATAGTGAAGGGTTGACTAATTAATTGATTTGGAATTAATTAATATTGAATGAAGGAATCTAAATGAATGTGGTTAGAAATTCAATTAGAATCAATTGAATTAAATTGTATGTGATTAAGCATTGCTTATGGATGACTGAATCGTATTGGGTGTTTTAAATGAGTTAATATCTCTGATATGAAATGTTGTGTTCTTCACTTGGATATCTTGGAATAGGATGGCATGAGACTCGAAGAGACTGGGGTCGGGTATTGGGAAATACCCGAATCCACTTCGAATTTTTATAAATTGCTTTTTGAAATAAATAGACAGGAATGAAATGTTTTAAGTGAATTGGATTATTTTATCTAAGTTCGGTACTTAGAAATTTATATGTGAAATAAGTGTTGTCCATAGCAACTTGTGAATTAATATAAGTTACCCCGGGTTTATATGAGTTGTTTGTTCTGGTATTCCATGTTAGTTGGGTTTACTCACGCTGGTTTCCAGCCTGATCCGGGTGTTACTTTGGTGTAATGCTCGGGTCAGACTGAGTATTACAGATTTTCAGGTAGGTACATTCTGGAGCTCAGGAGACGAGCTGGAGGGTGATAGCGTATAGAGTTTTCCGCTGTATATATTATTGTTAATTTGAGACATGATAAGTGTATATATATTCAGTGGCTGTATATATGTGATAACTCTGATGTATATTAAATGTAATCGACATATATAGTATTCTTTTTGTAAACTGTTATTATTTATTATTATATTTTATCCGCTGCGAATGTGAGTTGTTGATGTTTCTGTTCTTCTTCTTCTCTCTTTCTTCTTTTCATAACTATCTGAAATTTTCGGGATCGAAAATTCGGGTCGTTACACTTTTAAAATTATTTAATTTAACCAATCTGGTGTTCATATATAATTTCTATCCTATGGCCAAGTGATCGGTTATTTCAATTTAATTTCGGGAGTGGATATATACCATTTCAATCCAAATCACAATGTCATAGGTATATATCGTTTCCACCTATTTCTTAATTCATTCAAAATAATTCAATTTATAATTATATGTTTTAAATAATATACAGGGACATAACAGGCCATATCAGAACAAATAAACATCCAAATCATCCAAAATATCAACCAATAGCATCCATTGCCATCAATTATCCAAACAGTCATATAATTCATAGCAATTTCATAGTTGTCAATTTCAGGTAATTTGCTGAAAATTAAATTCCAATTTCAAGTTGACTATCAATTTTAATTTATAACAGTTAATTAAAATGACAACCAAATTAATCAACAACGACCAGTAAATTCATATCAATTCATAAATTCAAATTTATGTAGCATAAAAATATTCTACTACATTGTGAGCGTTATAAAACACTCATTTTGAGTGCTCAATTTCAAATCAAATCGAACGACGTTCGATTTAACCTAAAATTTTAACAAGCTCCAAATGACTCCAAATCCATTCCAGAGCGTAGTGCTCATTGCCACGATTCCAACGCATCTTGTTTCGTCCAATTCTCATAACGTGTGGAAAAGAAAAGCGGTTTTAAAGATTTTCATATTATAACATAGATAAAAATTCAATTTTCTTTTTTTTTCTTTTTTTACCCAAATCAGATCTGGGTCGTTCTTTTCCTTTAATCTCATATGGGCCGCACTCACGTTCTACTTCGTTCCTCACGTACACTCCAGGCAAAGTCACACAAGAACAACCTAAAGCACGCATCCAATGATCGATCATCACGCCACCCTCCGGTCACACCGGAGGTTGATCGACTATAGCCCGTGCGTGCGCGACTCTCACCTTGACCCACGACCATGACCTGGCTGGGCTCGGCCCACATTCGCTTGGGAAAATGCGATTGAACGCGCTACCTTGGAGTGAAGCTTGTCGCCAATCCATAGCTCCGATCTCGATCGTAGCCGTTGAGATTGAAGAGATGGAGGAGCTCTACATGTTTGCAGTTCAGAGTTTCTATAAATAACATGCGGATTTGGAGATCGAAGGGAAGAAAGAAGCAAGGTTTTTGGTCGTACGTTAATGGTAGTGGCGGCTGTTGAATAAGGAGCTAGGGTTTTCAGACCATACGCATATTCATAAGCATACACACATTATTTTATTATAATTTTCAATCTTTTTCTGGGCGAACTCCAAACGAAGCCTACCGCCTGGCGTTTATAATGTTTTACCCCCATTCCCAACACAATGGAACAGGCTTCAGGGTCTAATTCGACCGTATGAGGAAGATATCTTTTTGAATCGAATTAAAATATTAAATTTTCGATATTCATTTCAATGCGTTTATGTACCGTATGACCAAACGGTAATTCCAAATTCTACGAAATTCGAAATCCGATAATAACACACTACTACGGATCCAATAGAACTAGTTTCGTCGAATTCCAAGACTGTGCCCTGGATCGCTATTTTAACATGTCAATTAAAATATAATATTTTCAATTTCTAATTATTCACTTTGAAATCGAATTTTAAATGTTAACAATCATCATTGTAGCATAAATAAAATTTACATCAACTTCCGGTGTCATTTTAAATTATATTAAATTCAGAATTCAATTATTCAAATACAACAATATTAAATTTAAACAATTTGGATTATTCAATAAATCACTATCTTTTGAAATATATGTAAATGAACTTACAAGATTTAACTTTTAAAACCAATTCAAATTATAGAATAACCATTTCCATTTTACAGTTATTCAACTCCTGTTATTTAATTATTTTAATAAATTCCAATATTGAATTCAAATAATTTAATTGTTCAATATCCAACAAATTTTAATATTGGATTTTAAATGAATTCTAGTTATCAACATCATTTTACATCTATCTAAATAATTCACAATTACTATTCAACTTCAGTTATTGATCATAAATCCAGTAAATTTAAATTTCATTTCAACACCCATTATGACTTAAATCTTTAAAATTAGTTTATTTCAAAATTTTATTCAAGTTCATATCCAATAACTTACATTCAAGTCATTAAATATTTATTTTTATCCATTTTTATTTAATAATTACATTAAATTCAATAATTTAAAATAGTTAAAATTCGGGCCGTTACAGTCTCCCCCACTCAAAATTTTCGTCCCCGAAAAGGTCTAAGTACAGAATTTAACATTTGATATATTTCATTCAAAATTAAAATTTTCATTTATAAAAACCGTTACTACGTTTCCACTATGCTAATCCGATCGGCTTATGGGACTTACAAGTTAGTTATAAAGCAAGTTATAAAAATTTTAAAGCTTCAAAAATTTTCTAATACCCGAGTTAACAAAATTTTTTGGCAGAGTCTCCTTCGCGTGGCTCGATCGGCACAGCTACAAAATGCCTCTACGGGCCCCAAACCAACAAAAGAAAACAAAATCCAAGTGGCTCCATCATAAAACCATCAAATCAAATGACAAAATAAACGCGTACCTTTTTGTTGGGCCATCCAAATTTTCTTGATTTCAAATACCTACATCTTATTTACCAGTGATATCCAATCATATAATTCAAAATCAATTTATGTTTTTGCATTTTCATTTTCCCATATTAGCTTTACTTGAGCCCGTACGATGTACATATATCATTCGTACGCAATATCAATTCTAATCGCTCACTCGATCACACAATTTCACTTCCGAACTAGTATCGTTCACACGACCCTCTAGTGTGGACTCAGAGCTGGTTCCTTGAACAAAAACTGTCATTCTCCTTGCATAGCCATGTAGTATGATAGAGAAACCCAGAATCAAATCAAAAATTAATATTCAGGGTTCGCTGTCGAGAATCGAGTGAAAAATCCTAACTCGAATCGATATAAATTTGTCTCGAAATTCTGTGCTTGAATTTGGATCAAATCAGTATTTGAATAAATAATATACATACAACTAACATATTACCTTTCAATAGATTTCTATCCAATTCATCTATATTAATTTCTTTTACTTACCTTCATTTCATTTCCAGTCAATTATTCATAATCCATTATTCATATCCCTTATTTACTTAGTATACATCTCTTTACATAGCATATTCTTTAGTACTATCATTTCTTAAACATCATCCCATATAATTTTCTTACTTAAGTCCAATTAAAACATTCTACACAATTTAATTAAATTTCATTTCATTTCTCCAATTGATTCTTAGTTGCACACAATCCTTTCCATTCACATTTGTTTTCATATATTCTTTTAATAACAGACTTATTTGTGAAATATTTTATTAATCACCACTTTAGTTTATAATCATTCCATAAAAATCAACATCTTATATTTTACTTGATCGAAGTTTATAATTATCTTAAAAGTTACAAATTCAATTTCACAATTTCTTTGCAACTTTATATTTAATTCTATAACCAATTTACAAAGATATTATTTTAATTCATTAGTCTACTTTCTTAGGTTCTACTTGCTTATTTCATTTAATCATTAGTCATTTCATATAAAGTATATAGAATTTACTATTACAACTAAATTTCCATTTATATACCTTTTGATTAATTTTAAGTTTGTTTACTTGTACACTATCACATTGCATATCCAAATCACTATTTTAACTTTTAACATTTGGTAAGTCTTAAATGTTATTGGAATTCAATTTGGTATTATACAAATTAATCTGATTCACTTCGCTTAATTAGAATATTCACTATTTTAACTTGTTTAACTTTTCTTTACTTTAAATTTAAGATGTGCAACTCCAACTCTAAGGTTTTCCAAAACATTTAGCTTAGAATTCTCAATTATCTTATTTTATAAGTTCTGGTTATTCAAATATTTCGTTTCCTTCAAATATTTTGAAGATTATTAATTAACAGAACTTAAAACCTAAAATATTGGGTTCATTTCAAATCATTTGAAATAAGTACGTATACTTACACCTTATATATGTCAAATCATATTTTTGGAGTTTAAACCAAAACTCACTTATTGAAACACTTTCAAAGAAAAGTTTCTCAGAAGTCTCACCCACTTTAAGACTCAAAAATGAACGTCGATGATGCGGCGCAGTCATCATAGAAATTATTTTCCAACAACAGAAGAGGGGAGTACTGAGTTCATTCCTTTTAAAATTTATTTGAAAACAATTTTTATTTGTAAATACTTTTAAACAATTATAAGATTATTTTCCAAACCTTGAAAATATTTTTCAGAAACACCAGAATTTAATTTTCTCAAATTATCATCTTTATACTCATTTTACTTGCAATTTATATTTTACAAATCACATTTATACAATTTCATTTACTTATAACTATATAATAGCCAATAGTTTAGGAAAATTGACTATTCAAACAATAAATGATAGTGATCAATATTATCATTTCCTACAACCAATTCACACTATATATACCACAATAATTTCTAAAAATATTCCTTTATATATAAAATATAATCAGGAAAAATTATTCCATTTATCCCATTTCAAAATGATACTATGTCAAATTGTTCTGTTCACGTGTTTAGAGATCCCTATCAATAACGTTAATTACTCATATTGACCAGAACCCATAAGCCACTCAACAAATCAACCAAGAACATAAATAATATTTTTTTGTTAGTAAAAAATACGCGCTCATATCTATTAATACACTCAGACTCATTCTATGGTACTACTGACCTATCTCTAATGAATCAAACCCCCCAAAGCTAAGGTTATCGCTACACCTAAAGCTCTGATACCAATGGTAACGACCCACCTTTTTGGACAGTTTAGTCGACAATAAACCACATATGTCAACCAAAACCATTCAAAAGGGAGGATTGTTAATGGGGTAAATAAGATATAAGAGAAAAGGAAGAAGAAACCAAACACAGAATTTCGCAGCGGAATGATAAAATATAATAATCAAATAAACAGTTCATGAAGCTATTCAGGTAATACATTTGATTATAATCTTTACACATTTATCAGAGTTATATATACATCAAGGATAAATAAATAATGCAGCAGACAACGTGATGTAGGAATACTAATAGTAATAATATACCTAATCTTCATCTTCGTCTTCCAGAATGAATCTTCAATAGGCTAAAAAGCTCAAGACAGACCCGAGCGTAATGAAGAGACAAAACACTCGAGTCAGGACTAAAATATCCTTATGTAAGTCAAATCGATATCGTATATAACATGAATGTAACGGCGTCAGAGATGTTTACAGGATTTCACATATCCTATCCAGTGTATAACATGCGTGTAATAACTCAAGAGGTGTTACGGGATTTACCATCTCTTAAGGATCCGTCAAAATATTTATATGTAGTAGAATACACTATATATATATAATGTCTAATCAGTAAAATAAATATTACAATAGCGTTAAGGCTTTACATTGATCCCCCTTAACATGTTTTTAAGCATTGTCGTATAGTTTGCATATAAAACCCCAGTTAAACGGTCGGTGGATAGGGATGTGCCGCGATACGACAACACTAAACCAATATCATATGGGTCTCGTTTAGGGGTAAAAGTATGACAAGGCACGTAAAGCAATGCCCAAGATAGGATACTACCAGTTTTCCCTTCCTAGCTGGTGGTAACGCATCATAACCATGATCGCCTACCGCGTCTAACACTCCCATAAAATCAGAGGGTGCACAACAATCAACCATAATGTAAACGATGGTAATTCAAAGAAGTGTGTCCACTCGGGGTAGCTAGCCCACTTGGCCGGTACGGCTCCTGTTTTGGTCATTTCAAATTGGCACAAGTGCCAGGCTAATCCATCATCGTTCCCTTTTTCAAATCTAGTAAACGACGTCAAATCCAACCACTTCGTTCTGCATCATCACTCCACGTATACAGTTTTCAAAGTGGCTCTAGTATCGATAGAGATATGCCCATATCCGGCATCGGTCTCTTTAACAACCAAACGTCGTTTTACACACCGGCTGGTACCTTAACATTTCGAAAATAGTTTAGACTTAATATCAAAATTTCATATTCGCTTCGAAATCAAATCCATTTCAAATTATCATATTTACTCAAAATATGTCATTTCACTTCGTAAATCATTTTCGTGGTATCTCGATTTCGATTCCAAAATTGTTTCGAATTTCAACTTGGGTTATAACTTCATTTAACCTAATTCGTATTTAAATCCATGATTAAAAAATAACATTCCACTCTTGACCGGTTTGAATTTTTGAAAAAAATAGTTTGAATAGTATTAAAATAGTTTAAATAGTTAAAATAGTTTAAATGGCTAAAATAGTAAAAATAGTTTAAATGGTTAAAATAGTTTAATATAAAATAGTTTAAGTATTAAAATGGTTTATATAGCAAAATAATTTGGAAACCAAAATAATTTGTATATTTAAGAAGATAGCTTTTAAATAGTTTTATATTAAATTATTTATTTGAAAATAGTTTCAAAGTCAAACCATTTCGATTCCAATTTCCTAATTCAAATCAAATCCAATTTCCATTCAATCGATTCAATTTCGATTTCAATTCAAATTAATTTCAACTTCGATTTCAAATTAATTCAATTCCATATTCAAACCCAATTAATTCAATTTCAGTTTCAATTTATACCGATTTCATGCTCGATTTTCAAATATCGATTCAAAACATTTAAATCAAATTATCCTTCAATATTCATGTTTAAAATCCCAATCTTAAATTAAATTCAATTCCGAGTTAAATTTCGAAATATCATTTTTATATCACTTTCACTTAGTAATATTCAAAGTTCGAATAAAAGTTCAATCTTTTTACAACAAATCAATTTATGAAATTCAATCGTATTTCGATTTTAACTCCAAAATCTCAACTTCAATTATTTATCAATTTCTTTTAACCAAAAAATTATATTTCAACATTTCGAACTCGTATTCGTGATTGATTCAAACTTCATAAATTCAATTTTCATTTCTTTAAATTCAAAACCATTAAATAATTTCAAAACCAAAATTTTAAAATTATTTAATTTAACTAATCCGGTGTTCGAATATAATTTCTATTCTTTGGCCAAGTGATCAGTTATTTCAATTTAATTTCAGGGATGGATGTATATCATTTCAATTCAAATCACAATGTCATAGGTATATATTGTTTCAACCTACTTCTTAATTCATTCAAAATAATTCAATTTACAGCTTATAAACTATAAATAGTAGGGTGATAACAGGCCATACCAGACAAATATACATCCAAATCATCCAAAATATCAACCAATAACATCCATCGCCATCAATTATCCCACTAGTCACATAATTCACAGCAATTTCATTGTTGTAAAGGCCCGAAAATCCGTACTCCTTTGAGCTGGCAACATTCCACAACAATCCAGCCAAAGAGGAACAAACTTCCGAAACTTTATGGTTAAAGAAGAAGAAAGAGGTAGAAGAAGAGAAAGAAAGAAAGAAAAAGCAGAACAGAAAAGAAAGTAACACTGAACCGTATCATAATCTCACAATCGCAGCGGAACAACATATAATAGATAAATGAATATCATTAAAACAAAGAACTATACATTTTTATACATTACATCATTTTCAGAGTTTACAACAACAATAGACAACAGAGTCAATACATCAATGGACAGTTATATAAACTTGTCCTCATACAGAATACACAGCGGAATAATAAATAGTATAATATCGTATACAAGTAGTACGTCTCGATATGCAGCTCGCCTCCTGAGGTCCATAGCACTCCTAAATCCAGAATAACCTGATAAACCTTAACTCTTGACTGCCCGTGTGGAAATTGGTGGGCACCCAGAGTTTAGGAAGGGAACAATAAACTCCAGGTCAGTCATGGGACTGGTGTGAGAACTTAAAACAGTTATTTATCTTTTAAACAAAGAACAGAAGAAATTTTAAAAGAAAATTCGCAATGCTTTTTGAAAATGAAACTACCATAAGGTCTCCCGCCACACACACAATGCAAACGCAGACTTGGAGGAGGTTTCTCCTTGTGATAGTCAAAGATGCTTACTACGCAAAATCAAATCATTTTTGATATTATTATTAGTGCATAGTGTAGAAAACATTTTCGAAAGTAGAATATAAATCTTAGCCAGCATAGGCGTTCCGCACTTATGCCTACTATAGCTACTATGTTCAATAGCAGGTTACCGCCACATTCCATAGCAGGTAATACAACTAAAACCGTACAAGGCTCGTATTGTTTCTTTGGATTTCCAACAAATGGTCAGGCCAAGGAACTTCCCATTGCCACATGGAAACGCCTCTGGAATGACGTCCCGAGAACCTAGCCGGATCTCTGCCAACACAAGGCCGTGTTACCCCTAACTGGGTAACAACTGACACGAATATGTCATTCCCCGATCGTAACCGATCTATATCCGAGGATCCCCGATTTCCAACAACCACAAAGTAATAAATTTGTAGTAACCACATAGGTTAAGTATCTGGGCTCCATACCATGATACCACCTCTATCCAGAAGGAATGACATACACTAAAGGGGCGCTACCCTCTAATAACCTTGCCGCATCTTTCCTGTTTTGACCATTTCCGGGGTGTGAGGCTCGATGAAGTCTCGTCCACAAAGCCACGCTTTACAAAAGCAGTGCTTTGGGTCAACAAATGATCAAAGCAATAATCATCAAGATAAACGATCAAACAAATGATCTTATCACAAATGATCATTCAACGATCATTTCACAGCATCACTCAGCATGCCACATTACCAATTTGGGAATGTATCACTAGTGACCATCAACTATATAACCTCTGAGCTAGTACGTCTCAGAGAAGGGTGTTAAGCTAAGAGAATAAATTCTCCGCCACCAACAGAAATATATTTGATAGAAACCAGCTTTACATCTCAAATTGTAACGTCAGACATACAATCCATACAAGTCCGTTCCGGGATCGAACGGAACCGAAGGCACTTCCAAAGAAGCCCTTGCAATCCGGATATTCACTAATCACGTCCGGACATCCCGTCACTAAGGGTGATGAACCTCTGTACCGGAGATCAGCCGATGCAGAGTAACTCGATGGTAATCCTTCCGTTTTCACAAATATCCGGTCTTCAACACCGGTCTTCAATTGCAATTCATAACGACGTATCACATATTCGGAGTGGGTTATACGACCCCATGGTCCTTTCCCGGTTAATCCGAACAGTGAGCGCTTATTTTAAAATAAGTGTGGCATCCAATTCAAACAATCACAACAAATACTCATTTAAGGGTAAATATTGATAGTCGGTTATTTAACTATCAATAAAGATGCGCAACATCACCTGATTCCAAATAATTTCTCAAATTATTTATTTTCCCAAAAATATCTTTACGAGATATAAACTTTTCCACACTTCAAAAATAAACAACGTTTATTTTAAAAACCAATTTCCTTTCTCATTTATAAATTCCATAGTGAATTTATATCTTCAAAATATCTATTGATCTATAGTTTCAATAGGTTTTAATTATTCAATTCCAATTTATCTTCAAGAAGATAAATTCTCAAAAACGTTCCATTTCATATTGGAAAAGCAATTCCATACTTATTTAAAAGTAAGTGATTCACAAATATTATTTATTTTCACAATTTGAAAATATTCGGTATACTTAAACCATAGTTAAGTATATTTTTTCATTCCTTAAGGAAAAACGTTCTTTTATTCACATTTACTTGGGTCAAAACGAATGTTGCGTAAAACATCGTTACGACGACCCAAAATCACTAGTATAGGGATTCAAAATTAAATAGATATATAAATCCCAATACTATACAAAAATATTTCCTTTCGGAAATCATTTACTATAACAACAGTGTTATAGTCCATTATTTCCTTATTTTCTCGAAAACGTCTATTTCAACAATGAATGTTGAAATCTACGACTTCCTTTCCTTCTATTTCTCGAAAACGTCTATTTCAACAATGAATGTTGAAATCTATGTTTTCGATACTTGACGCATTTTAAAACATCTTTAAATCGTTATAAATTCTATTTACAACATCCTTTTCCCAAAAGATATCCATTTTATTTAACGATATATTCACTGTTCAAAAACGTGAATATAACTCCTTTAATAAACTTTTATATTCAATTGATCAAATTCAATTGATTACGAATTTATAAACAATGTTTATAAATTCTATTCCTATTTATAAACTTCGATTTATGAATTTCCTTTATCAATCCAATTCAAATTATATAACTCAATTTCATACCAAAGGTTCATATTATAAGTTGATTACTTATAATTCATTCATTCATTTACCAAATCGTTCTTTTTAAGCTTCACAAATTCCAAATCTTATTGCTTATAAGATTCTTTTATATTCCATGACAATTTCAACTTATAAAAAAAAATTCCTTTATTTACAATTTCTATAAATATCTCATTTAAATGCCCAAAATCCATTTTATAAGTTAATGACTCGTGAATCTTTTATTTTCAATATCCATTCATTTTATAACTTTCACAATTTACAAATCTATAATTTTCAATGATCCATTTTATACTTCATTTTAACACATAATAAACTTGTTTATACTTCCAATATTTTTATTTATAAATATCAATTTATAAAATCTTTTATATTCATCCTTTATAATAATTCAGAAATCCAATTTTAAATTATTATATAAATCTATTTATTTTTAAAAAAAAACTACCTTTGGTTATACTTCACAAAAATCTTAAATTTTATAACTTTAAAATTAAAATCTTAATTTATTTAAAGTGAGTCAGATTCGAAAATTTAATAAAACATATACTTTGAGAAATCACTTTAAAATCCTTTTAAAAAAAATAAAAATTGCTACTTTAAACTTTAAAAATGGATCCGATGATGCCACTGCATCAAATGGTCAATCATTGCACAAATATCATATATCGATATGATAATCACAATCATCACAATATCTATAATCAAATAAATATTTGTGAGGAATCCAGTTGGATCCCTCCAACCTATTTCCCTGCATCCACAGATGTTAGCACAATACCAATTCCACTTCAAGGTGGAATATCACGGTATATGGGATTTATAAAATATTATCTGCTTACTAACGGCGCAATAGGGTCTCATCCGCTATACAAGGCGGGAAATCAATTCCAATATATACATATGCCAATATATATATATTGCTATATATAGTATATCCTACTATATCTACTATCACAATCAAACAGCAATCAATAATTGCAATCATCATCCAAAAATTTTAAATCTAACTATTTAAAATTCAATTCGATCTGTTCGATTGAGTGAGGAGTTCTCACCTTGATTTTATTTCCGGTTCCGGCGTTCGTTTCGAATAAAATTAAACGAACGTTTAATTTTACCCGAAATTCAAACGAGCTCCAATCGGTTCCAAATCAGCTTCATCGCGTAGTGCTCGACAAAACGAAGCCAACGCTTTTCGTTTCATGCGTTTTCGACCTCGTATGAACAAGATATTGCATTACAAAGTTATACAAATTAAATTATAATTTTTTATTTACAAATTCTTTTTATTTTAAACCTCAGAAACAAATCTGGCCGCACGTTCGCTATGAGCAGATCTGGGCCGCTACTCTATTCTTCCTCATTCACTTTTTTCGCTTCCAGGAAATTGCCGTGCGTTGAACCCATAGCCAACCCAATTAGGGTTTAGAACCGCCGCCTCCTCGATGCATGAAAACACGATCAGGGACCCCCATATTGTAGCCCTCGATGAAAGCTACCCACGGCCATGAAGACGTCGAACTCGGTCGACCTGGTGGCTCTCAAAACGCGTGCGAACGTGCATACTTCACGCCCAATTTGCCGATGATCTACGCCATGATATCCAATCACCACCGTTGATTATGCAGAGCTCCTCGAGCTCATCGATTTTGCAGTAGAAAGTTTTTGGAATAAAAGCTTGGATTAAGAGATTTTTGAGGGAAAATGAAACTCAATTTCGGCCATTGAAGCTTTCACGAGGCGGCTCTGAACGTTTTAAAACCTTAGCTTGTTTTTTTTTGTGAAAAAGGCTATTTATAGAGAATATCGAACACTATTCATTCGGGTTTTCCAAACTCCGATTCACGCGCAGTAACTGACATTTCTAGGGTTTATCCCGCGTTCCGGACACAATGGAACAGGTTTCGGAAGCTAATTCAATCGTTTGTGCGAGTTATGGCAATAAACGACCAATTTGAATTAAATCGATTTAAACGATTTTCTAGGCGTTTTAGCTTGCCCCGGACAAACGGTAAATCCGATTGACACGAAACTTGAAATCTTACAATAATATCACATTACGGATCCGATGAAACTGGTTTCGTCGAAATCCGTGATCGTTTGAAAAATGGCTATTTTAACTCGCTAAATTAATATTAAAATAATTTTGATGCGTTTCGAGCTGCCACGGTCAAACGACAACTCCGATTGCTACGAAAATGGAAATCCGATAATAACTAACTATTACGGATCCAATGGAACTAGTGTCGTTCAAATCTGAGACTGTTCATAAATTGGCTATTTTTCAGTCGATAATTAATTATTAAAATATTCAATTTTCACAGTTTAACTTTTAATTCAATTTTAAAAGTTCTATAACATTTCTATAACTCCAATATGATAAAATAAAATTTTCCAAATCATTTTCAATCATATTAACTTGATTTTTAATTATTTCTGGAATTTAACTTATTAAATTATCGATTTAATTGTCCAATTAAATCCAAAAATTCGAAATAAAATTATTCGACTTAAGAATTTCATTTATTAATATTTAAATTCAATTAAATATCCAATTTTTAAATCATCAAAAATTCTGGGTCGTTACAATCTTCCCCCCTTAAAAGAATTTCGTCCCGAAATTGCAAGTTTAGGAGAATGATCCTTAAGTCGTCTACTATTTTTCACAATCCAAATTTGTTTTATCAACTTACTAACCTAAATCTTTTTATTAAAGATTCATTATCATTTCAACTAGCTTTCTAGTTTCAGTTATAAGTTTCAAACAACATTGTTTTCTTAACAATTCAAATTTAAATTTCAAAATTTTAAACTTTCAAATTTTCTCAAAAATTTTCTAACACCCTAAATTTTCGAAAATTTTTGCCAGCGTCTCCTTTGCGCGGCTCGATCGGTACGACTACAAAATGGCACCACGGCCCCTCAGAATCAAAAAGAAAACGAAAAGCCAAGTGGCTGGAGAAGGAAATCATCAAATCTCATACTAAAATTGAAATACGTACCTTTTTGTCGAGCAATTCAATTTTTCACTTCAAAATCAAAATCCCAATTCCATTATATACCTGTATATCCTGCTAGTAGTAGTATCCAATTCCAACATTCAAACTATTTTGCCAAATCCATTTACAAAATTTCGATACTTACTTTTTATCTCAATTTCAGCTTTACTATTGAAGTTACATATTCATTTTCATTCGTTTCCAATTAGTTTACATTCACTAATTAAATTCACATTAGTTTACTTCCAAATTGCATCAAATTCAGTTCATATTCAAATTCGTTTACTTCACTTTCAATTTGAATTCAATTACATAGCTTTCAATTTCGCTAATTCAATTTCATTAACACTTAATGAATTTACATAAAATCAACCAACAAGCAAATAACAACCAATGTATATCCAATACAACCAAATTTATTTATTTTACTTACATTCAATTTGGTTTTAACACTCAATTGATTTTCATTCAATTATTCAACTATTTTCAAATGAATTTACACTTACATGCATCATTTCATATCAACTTATTCACATTCGATTGACTAACATTCAATCCATACTTTAATTCAATTGCCAATTCTTTTTACATATAAAAATTGAATTTCATTTATATAACTCAAGTTCACATCATTTAATTCACTTGATTATTTTACTTTCGATACAAAATCAATTTTCCTATTCAACTTTTACTTAAGCCAAATTCATATCGACATTCCAATTAAAATTTTATTTTACTTAACTTAATTGTTTAACCACTTCAATAATTGGTTTCACTTACATTTTCCCATTCTATAAGTCATACAACTTATTATTCAACTTCCAAATCATATTATAAGTTCAAAACTTATTTCGTTTACATTTATTAACTTCAAGTTGAATTTTAATTTCAAATTTGTTTATTACAACAAAACCTCAATTTTAAATTCATTATTGTAGCAAATCCATCACATAGAAACTCGAAAATGATACTGATGATGCTGCAGTCATCACCCTTATTATTTCCCAGTAACAATAGTGAATCCAGTGCTAAATATTCTTTCAAAAAGTTTCCTTTTATTATTTATAAATCACATTTATAATCTTTTTCTCATAAAATTTCACTGTGTATATATAAGATCATTTTCAATTGTAAATTATTCTAATTATAACTTCATACTTATAATTCATTAGCTTATAAAATTATTCTTTTACAATTGTTGCTTTCATTAGCTTATTCAACAACTTTTAATTAACTTATATATATTTATATTTCAAACAATCAAACAACCAATTATATACACACTTCAATAATTCTTGAAAAATTATTTTCTTTATATATAAAACATAATCGGGGTAAAATTATTTCATTTACCCAATTTAAAACAATATCGTGTCAAATTGTTCTATTCAAGTGTTTAGAAACCCCTTCGATCCAGTTGTACAGACTGTGCCGACGAAGGTTCATATGTCACTCAATAAACCAATCATCACAATATAAAACAAATTTTATATTCACTAACAAATACGCGCTCATATCTATTATTACACTCAAACTCATTCTAGAGTACTACTGACTCTATCTCTAATGAGTAACACCCAACAGAGCAGGTTGTCACTTAACCATATGCTCTGATACCAAATGTAAAGGCCCGAAAATCCGTACTCCTTTGAGCTGGCAACATTCCACAACAATCCAGCCAAAGAGGAACAAACTTCCGAAACTTTATGGTTAAAGAAGAAGAAAGAGGTAGAAGAAGAGAAAGAAAGAAAGAAAAAGCAGAACAGAAAAGAAAGTAACACCGAACCGTATCATAATCTCACAATCACAGCGGAACAACATATAATAGATAAATGAATATCATTAAAACAAAGAACTATACATTTTTATACATTACATCATTTTCAGAGTTTACAACAACAATAGACAACAGAGTCAATACATCAATGGACAGTTATATAAACTTGTCCTCATACAGAATACACAGCGGAATAATAAATAGTATAATATCGTATACAAGTAGTACGTCTCGATATGCAGCTCGCCTCCTGAGCTCCATAGCACTCCTAAATCCAGAATAACCTGATAAACCTTAACTCTTGACTGCCCGTGTGGAAATTGGTGGGCACCCAGAGTTTAGGAAGGGAACAATAAACTCCAGGTCAGTCATGGGACTGGTGTGAGAACTTAAAACAGTTATTTATCTTTTAAACAAAGAACAGAAGAAATTTTAAAAGAAAATTCGCAATGCTTTTTGAAAATGAAACTACCATAAGGTCTCCCGCCACACACACAATGCAAACGCAGACTTGGAGGAGGTTTCTCCTTGTGATAGTCAAAGATGCTTACTACGCAAAATCAAATCATTTTTGATATTATTATTAGTGCATAGTGTAGAAAACATTTTCGAAAGTAGAATATAAATCTTAGCCAGCATAGGCATTCCGCACTTATGCCTACTATAGCTACTATGCTCAATAGCAGGTTACCGCCACATTCCATAGCAGGTAATACAACTAAAACCGTACAAGGCTCGTATTGTTTCTTTGGATTTCCAACAAATGGTCAGGCCAAGGAACTTCCCATTGCCACATGGAAACGCCTCTGGAATGACGTCCCGAGAACCTAACCGGATCTCTGCCAACACAAGGACGTGTTACCCCTAACTGGGTAACAACTGACACGAATATGTCATTCCCCGATCGTAACCGATCTATATCCGAGGATCCCCGATTTCCAACAACCACAAAGTAATAAATTTGCAGTAACCACATAGGTTAAGTATCTGGGCTCCATACCATGATACCACCTCTATCCAGAAGGAATGACATACACTAAAGGGGCGCTACCCTCTAATAACCTTGCCGCATCTTTCCTGTTTTGACCATTTCCGGGGTGTGAGGCTCGATGAAGTCTCATCCACGAAGCCACGCTTTACAAAAGCAGTGCTTTGGGTCAACAAATGATCAAAGCAATAATCATCAAGATAAACGATCAAACAAATGATCCTATCACAAATGATCATTCAACGATCATTTCACAACATCACTCAACATGCCACATTACCAATTTGGGAATGTATCACTAGTGACCATCAACTATATAACCTCTGAGCTAGTACGTCTCAGAGAAGGGTGTTAAGCTAAGAGAATAAATTCTCCGCCACCAACAGAAATATATTTGATAGAAACCAGCTTTACATCTCAAATTGTAACGTCAGACATACAATCCATACAAGTCCGTTCCGGGATCGAAAGGAACCGAAGGCACTTCCAAAGAAGCCCTTGCAATCCGGATATTCACTAATCACGTCCGGACATACCGTCACTAAGGGTGATGATCCTCTGTACCGGAGATCAGCCGTTGCAGAGTAACTCGACGGTAATCCTTCCGTTTTCACAAATATCCGGTCTTTAACACCGGTCTTCAATTGCAATTCATAACGACGTATCACATATTCGGAGTGGGTTATACGACCCCATGGTCCTTTCCCGGTTAATCCGAATAGTGAGCGCTTATTTTAAAATAAGTGTGGCATCCAATTCAAACAATCACAACAAATACTCATTTAAGGGTAAATATTGATAGTCGGTTATTTAACTATCAATAAAGATGCGCAACATCACCTAATTCCAAATAATATCTCAAATTATTTATTTTCCCAAAAATATCTTTACGAGATATAAACTTTTCCACACTTCAAAAATAAACAACGTTTATTTTAAAAACCAATTTCCTTTCTCATTTATAAATTCCATAGTGAATTTATATCTTCAAAATATCTATTGATCTATAGTTTCAATAGGTTTTAATTATTCATTTCCACTTTATCTTCAAGAAGATAAATTCTGAAAAACGTTCCATTTCATATTGGAAAAGCAATTCCATACTTATTTAAAAGTAAGTGATTCACAAATATTATTTATTTTCAAAATTTGAAAATATTCGGTATACTTAAACCATAGTTAAGTATATTTTTTCATTCCTTAAGGAAAAACGTTCTTTTATTCACATTTACTTGGGTCAAAACGAATGCTGCGTAAAACATCGTTACGACGACCCAAAATCACTAGTATAGGGATTCAAAATTAAATAGATATATAAATCCCAATACTATACAAAAATATTTCCTTTCGGAAATCATTTACTATAACAACAGTGTTATAGTCCATTATTTCCTTATTTTCTCGAAAACGTCTATTTCAACAATGAATGTTGAAATCTACGACTTCCTTTCCTTCTATTTCTCGAAAACGTCTATTTCAACAATGAATGTTGAAATCTATGTTTTCGATACTTGATGCATTTTAAAACATCTTTAAATCGTTTTAAATTCTATTTACAACATCCTTTTCCCAAAAGATATCCATTTTATTTAACGATATATTCACTGTTCAAAAACGTGAATATAACTCCTTTAATAAACTTTTATATTCAATTGATCAAATTCAATTGATTACGAATTTATAAACAATGTTTATAAATTCTATTCCTATTTATAAACTTCGATTTATAAATTTCCTTTATCAATCCAATTCAAATTATATAACTCAATTTCAAACCAAAGGTTCATATTATAAGTTGATTACTTATAATTCATTCATTCATTTACCAAATCGTTCTTTTTAAGCTTAACAAATTCCAAATCTTATTGCTTATAAGATTCTTTTATATTCCATGACAATTTCAACTTATAAAAAAAAATTCCTTTATTTACAATTTCTATAAATATCTCATTTAAATGCCCAAAATCCATTTTATAAGTTAATGACTCGTGAATCTTTTATTTTCAATATCTATTCATTTTATAACTTTCACAATTTACAAATCTATAATTTTCAATGATCCATTTTATACTTCATTTTAACACATAATAAACTCGTTTATACTTCCAATATTTTTATTTATAAATATCAATTTATAAAATCTTTTATATTCATCCTTTATAATAATTCAGAAATCCAATTTTAAATTATTATATAAATCTATTTATTTTTAAAAAAAACTACCTTTGGTTATACTTCACAAAAATCTTAAATTTTATAACTTTAAAATTAAAATCTTAATTTATTTAAAGTGAGTCAGATTCGAAAATTTAATAAAACATATACTTTGAGAAATCACTTTAAAATCCTTTTTAAAAAAAAATAAAAATTGCTACTTTAAACTTTAAAAATGGATCCGATGATGCCACTGCATCAAATGGTCAATCATTGCACAAATATCATATATCGATATGATAATCAAAATCATCACAATATCTATAATCAAATAAATATTTGTGAGGAATCCAGTTGGATCCCTCCAACCTGTTTCCCTGCATCCACAGATGTTAGCACAATACCAATTCCACTTCAAGGTGGAATATCGCGGTATATGGGATTTATAAAATATTATCCGCTTACTAACGGCGCAATAGGGTCTCATCCGCTATACAAGGTGGGAAATCAATTCCAATATATACATATGCCAATATATATATATATATTGCTATATATAGTATATCCTACTATATCTACTATCACAATCAAACAGCAATCAATAATTGCAATCATCATCCAAAAATTTTAAATCTAACTATTTAAAATTCAATTCGATCTGTTCGATTGAGTGAGGAGTTCTCACCTTGATTTTATTTCCGGTTCCGGCGTTCGTTTCGAATAAAATTAAACGAACGTTTAATTTTATCCGAAATTCAAACGAGGTCCAATTGGTTCCAAATCAGCTTCATCGCGTAGTGCTCGACAAAACGAAGCCAACGCTTTTCGTGTCGTGCGTTTTCGACCTCGTATGAACAAGATATTGCATTACAAAGTTATACAAATTAAATTATTATTTTTTATTTACAAATTCTTTTTATTTTAAACCTCAGAAACAAATCTGGCCGCACGTTCGCTATGAGCAGATCTGGGCCGCTACTCTATTCTTCCTCATTCACTTTTTTCGCTTCCAGGAAATTGCCGTGCATTGAACCCATAGCCGACCCAATTAGGGTTTAGAACCGCCGCCTCCTCGATGCATGAAAACACGATCAGGGACCCCCATATTGTAGCCCTCGATGAAAGCTACCCACGGCCATGAAGACGTCGAACTCGGTCGACCTGGTAGCTCTCAAAACGCGTGCGAACGCGCATACTTCACGCCCAATTTGCCGATGATCTACACCATGATATCCAATCACCACCGTTGATTATGCAGAGCTCCTCGAGCTCATCGATTTTGCAGTAGAAAGTTTTTGGAATAAAAGCTTGGATTAAGAGATTTTTGAGGGAAAATGAAACTCAATTTCGGCCATTGAAGCTTTCAGGAGGCGGCTCTGAACGTTTTAAAACCCTAGCTTGTTTTTTTTTTGTGAAAAAGGCTATTTATAGAGAATATCGAACACTATTCATTCGGGTTTTCCAAACCCCGATTCACGCGTAGTAACTGACGTTTCTAGGGTTTATCCCGCGTTCCGGACACAATGGAACAGGTTTCGGAAGCTAATTCGATCGTTTGTGCGAGTTATGGCAATAAACGATCAATTTGAATTAAATCGATTTAAACGATTTTCTAGGCGTTTTAGCTTGTCCCGGACAAACGGTAAATCCGATTGACACGAAACTTGAAATCTTACAATAATATCACATTACGGATCCGATGAAACTGGTTTCGTCGAAATCCGAGATCGTTTGAAAAATGGCTATTTTAACTCGCTAAATTAATATTAAAATAATTTCGATGTGTTTCGAGCTGCCACGGTCAAACGACAACTCCGATTGCTACGAAAATGGAAATCCGATAATAACTAACTATTACGGATCCAATGGAACTAGTTTCGTTCAATCTGAGACTGTTCATAAATTGGCTATTTTTCAGTCGATAATTAATTATTAAAATATTCAATTTTCACAGTTTAACTTTTAATTCGATTTTAAAAGTTCTATAACATTTCTATAACTCCAATATGATAAAATAAAATTTTCCAAATCATTTTCAATCATATTAACTTGATTTTTAATTATTTCTGGAATTTAACTTATTAAATTATCGATTTAATTGTCCAATTAAATCCAGAATTTCGAAATAAAATTATTCGACTTAAGAATTTCATTTATTAATATTTAAATTCAATTAAATATCCAATTTTTAAATCATCAAAAATTCTGGGTCGTTACAATTGTTGTCAATTTCAGGTAATTTACTGAAATTAAATCCCAATTTCAAGTTGATAGTCAATTTTAATTTGTAATGGTTAATTCAAATGACAACCAAATTTATCAATAACGACCAATAAATTCATATCAATTCATAAATTCAAATTTACTAGCATAAAAATATTCTAGTACGTTGTGAGCGTTATAAAACACTCACTTTGAATTTTCAATTTCAAATCAAATCGAACGACGTTCGATTTAACGTAAAATTTTAAGAAACTCCAAAGGACTCCAAATCCATTCCAAAGCGTAGTGCACGTTGCCACGATTCCAACGCATCTTGTTTCGTCCAATTCTGGTAACATGTGGAAAAATAAGCAGGTTTAAAGATTGCATATTATAATATAACTAAAAGTTTCTTATAGTTTCATAAGCCTCCATTCTATCTCTCATGCTTATAGTTTACTTTCTGAGTTGAGCAGTGTGCCTAATTGCAGCTGGCTGACGATAATATGAAATGATGACTCCAGCCGAAAGGAAAACTTCATGTTATGGAAAGTGGTTCATAATGCATTGCTTACGCGAACTGTCATGCTTAATATGGGCTTGAATCATGGGAGCATGTGTTTATTCCATACAAGCAATCCTAAAAGTGTTGAGCACATATTCTTTGAATATGATGCAAACCCTACCATATGGAGAAGAATATTGATGGTAGCGGGATGCAGTGCCTTGGCAACGCCTTCAACTATTGATTTGAACATAATCTACAAAGCAACAAGATGGAGAACCCTGAAATCCCGACTGATAACCCTATGCATGAAGAAATACTTCTATGTGCTTTGGAAAGAATGTAATACAATTTGTTTTGAAAAGAAGAGGAGAGCTGGTGAAGTTTTATGGAAAGACATGAAAAGTGAAATTCATGAAGCAATTCTGATGCATCCTGTGTTTCCTCCTGCTTTGAGTCTGAGCTGGAGATAGGTGTGCCTGTCTTTGGGTTGCTTGTATGTCTCCTCATCTTTGTTTCTCCTTGTTTTTCCAAGTGTGTGTTTGTTTACTTCTATTGTTCATCCTTGTGTGGTTTTCTTTTTTGAGGCTTGAAGTATGTTTCGAGCTTCTTCCTTTTATTGTTCCTTACAATAAAGCAAGTAGGGGTCCTGTCAACCCCGCTAGCCTTTGCTAAAAAATATATAACTAAAATTCAATTTCCTTATTTACTTTTATTTTTTACCCAAATCAGTCTGGGTCGTTCGTTTCCTTTAATGTCATCAGGGCCGCACTCGCGTTCTACTTCCTTCCTCACGTACGCTGCAGGCAACGTCACGTAAGAACAATCCAAAGCTCACATCCATTGATCGATCGCCACACTACCCTCCAATCACCAGAGGTTGATCGACTATAGCCCCTGCGTGCGCCAATCACACCTCGACCCACAATCATGACCTGGCCGAGCTCGGCCCCACATGTGCTTGGGAAAACGCGATTGAACACACAAGAACTTCCTCGTGTTTTACGCTAATATAGAACATCAACTTAGACGACCATCTGGCATATGCCATATTCTTTGACATACGAGTTTGAATCCATGTTACCCGTTGAAGTTGAAATTCCATCACATAATTGCATACATGTATCGGTCTAACTAAGAGTTAAAAAAGGAGTCTCTAGCTTTGATTGGTGAATTGAGAGACGAGGCAACCTTACGAATTGTAACAAAACGCGGTTTTATCGGGATCCGAAGGTCGGCATTCTCACGTCCACTGTATCAAATGCCGCATAATCGAATGTCGGAAAACCGAACTATTGGGGTTAAAAAGAAGAGGTAGAAGAAAAAGATAGAAGAAATAAGAAAACAGAACAGAAACAATAACAGAATCTCACAGTCGCAGCGGAACAACATATAATAGATAAATGAATATTCTTTAGAACAAAGAACTATATCAGTTATTACATTACATCCCATTACATTACATTATCAGAGTCAATATACAGCACAACAAACAATGGACAGTTATATAAACGTGTCCTTACAAGTGAATTTACGGCAGAAAGATAATATCATATGCAAGTAATACGTCTCGCCATACAACTCGCCACTTGAGCTCCAAAGCACTTCTAAATCCAGAATGACCTGATAACCTGACTCTAGACTGCCCGTGTGGAAAATTATGGGCACCCAGAGTTTAGGAAGAGAACAATAAACTCCATGTCAGTCATGGGACTGGTGTGAGAACTCAAAACCGTTATTTATCTTTAAACCAACAACAACAAGGGAAGTGAAAAATATCCGCAATTCTTTTGAAAAATGAAACTACTATAAGGCCTCCCCGCACATACACAATGCAAACACAGAATTGGAGGATATTTCTCTTTATGATAGTCAAAGATGCGTAGTACGCAAAATAAATCATTTTTGATATTATTATTAGTGCATAGTGTAGAAAGCATTTCGAAAATAGAATATAAATCTTAGCCAACATAGACATTTCGAACTATGCCTACTATAGCTACCATCTAAACAACGGTGACCACCATAAGTAAATGGCAGGTTATACAACTAAAACCGTACTGGGTTCGTATTGGGAATTGGATTTCGAACAAATGGTCAGGCTAAGGAACTTCCTACTGCCACATGGGATCGCCTCTGGCGGGACGTCCCGAGAACTTAACCAGCTCTTTACCAACACAAGGTCGGGTTACCTCTGTAACTAGGTTACTACTACACGAATATGCCACTCCCCGGTCCTTTGGGACCTTTATCCGAGGGCCCTCGATCACCAAGCAACAACCACACAGAAAAATGAGATTGGAGCAACCATATAGATTAAGCATCAGGGCTCCATACCTGACACCACCCTTTTCTAGAAGGAAATGACATATCCTAAAGGGAGTGACCCTCATAACCTTGCCGCATATTCCCGTTTCGACCATTTCCGGGGTGTGAGGTCTGACGAAGTCTCATCCACAAAGCTACACTTTTTCATAAAACCACGCTTGGAGCAACAAATGATCAATAAATAATCATCACACGACAACACTCAGCATGCCACATTACCAAATTAGGAATATATTGCTGATAACCTTCAACTACAAAACCTCTGAGCTCATACGTCTCAGAGAAGGGTGTTAAGCTAAGAGAATAAATCTTCTACACCAACATAAATGTATTTGAAAGAAATCTACTTTATATCTCAAAATGTAATGTCAAACACGTAACCATACAAGTTTGTTCCGGGTTCGAACAGAACCGAAGGCACTTTAAAAGAAGCCCTTGCAATCCGAGTATTTACAATCCCGATTGAGTTTCCCATCACAAAGGAAATCTCCATACCGTAGCTAACGGTGCAGAGACAATCGATAGGTCATCCTATCGTTTTCACAAATACCCGGTCTTCACCACCGGTCTTCAATGCTATCCATTACGTCGTATCACTATTCAAAATGGGTAGTCCGAATAACGAGCGCAATAATTTAAAAATAAGTGTAGCATTCAATTTCAACCAATTCACAACAAATAGCCACTCAAGGGTCAATATTGATAGTCGGTTATTTGACTATCAATCAATATTCGCAACATCACCCGATTTCAAATAATTTCCCAAATTATTTATTTCCAAAATATCTTTATAAGATATATATTTCCACACTTCAACCATTTGAAAACAGATTTCAAATCACTTTTCACCTTTACAACTTTCATTTCAAAATGGTTCATTTAAACCAATTAAATAAATCTTTACCGATTTACTTTAAATTTACGTTCCAAATCCGTAAATTTATTTCAGACTTTTAAAAATAAATCAATGTTTATTTTTACAAATTTCCCTTATAAATTTCCATTGTGAATTTACATTTTCAAATATTCACTTTTTATACGATTTTTCAAATCGATTTCAATTATTCACTTTCAATTTATCTTTAAAAGATATAATCTCAAAACATTCACTTCATATTGGAAAACATTTCCATACTTATTCAATAATAAGTAATTCACAAATCTATTTATTTCCAACATTTTGAAAATATTCAATATACTTAAATCCAAATTGAGTATATATTTTATTCTTTAAGGAAAACTCCTCTTAAACACATTAATTTGGGTCGAAACGAATGTTGCGTAAAACATCGTTGCAACAACCCAAAATTACTAGTATAGGGATTCGAAATTAAGATAGATATATAAACCCCAATACCATGCAAAAAATTTCTTTCGGAAATCATTTACTATAACAACAGTGTTATAGTCCACCATTCCCTTCTATTTCTCGAAAACGTCTATTTCAACAATGAATGTTGAAATCTATGGTTTCGATACTTAATACATTTTAAAACATATTTGAATCGTTTTAATTCTATTTAAAATAGCACTTTCCCAAAACATTTCTTTAATATTTTATTCACTGTCCAAAATCATGAACATACTTCATTAACCAAATTCAATTTCTACATATTTTATTTAAAGGATTATCCATTGTCCAAAATCATGGATATATTTCCTTTAATAAGCTATAATAATTAAAATTATTAAAATAAGTCGATTTCGGATTTATAAAACAACGTTTATAAATTCCATTTATACTTTATAACAACTTCAACTTATAAAATCACTTTATTAACAAATTCTATCCATATTCCATTTACACGCCAAAATCCAGTTTATAAGTTAATTACTTATAAATCTTTTATTTTACAAAAATCTATTCATTTTATAACTTTACAATTTATAAATCTATAGATTTCATCCACTTATGAAATCCATTTATACTTCTTTTTAACACTTATAAAAACTCATTTTATAATTCCAATATTTAAATTTATAAATATCAATTTTATAAATCTTTTATATAAATCATTTATAATAATTCGAAAATCCCAACTTAAACCGTTTTATAATTTCATCGACTACTTATTTCAAAAATCACATTTCGGTTATATTTCACAAAAAGCAAAATTTTTATAACATAAAAATTCAACATTTATTTATTTAATGAATCAATTTCAAAATTAAATTTTATTATGAATTTTCAACTTAAATTTTCAAAAATCAAATTTTATTTACTTCGGCATCTAACGATACCAAAAACATATTCGGCAAAAATTTAGCCTTTAGCTATTTCAATCACAAAGATAATCACGCAGATTATAAATAGATCAATAAACAGATCAACACACAACATTGAAACAAATTCAAATGTTTGAGGAATCCAGTTGGATCCCTCCAACCTGTTTCCCTGCATCCAAAGATGTTAGCACAATACCAATTCCGCTTTAAGATGGAATATCGCGGTATATGAGATTTATAAAATACTATCCGCTATTATGCGGCGCAATAGGGCCTCATCCGCTATATAATGCTGGAAAATCAACTCCTAATACATATATAATACCAATTCCATACAAGTTGGAATTATCGCGGTATATGTTTTTAATAAATAACATCCGCTTAATATACGGCGTATAGGGTCTATTTCAAACAACATATAACAATTATCATCCAATCACATAATCAAGCAATTTTAGATCTAACTATTTAAAATTTAAACCGAAACAATTTGATTGAGTGAGAAGTTCTCACCTTGAGTTTCCGATAACAGTTGTAGCGTTTTATTTCGAACAAAATTAAACCCGCGTTTAATTTTACCCGAAATTTTCACTAGCTCCAAATGACTCCAAACCAGCTCCATTACGTAGTGCTCGACAAAATGAAGCTAACGCAATTCGTTTCACGCGTTTTTGATCTCGTATGACAAAGATACAATGTTTTCAAGTTTACACGATTTAAATTATAATTTTATTTACAAATTTTCTTTATTTTTAACCTTAAACAAATCAAGGCCGTTCGATCTCCATCCTGCAATCACGGCCGCGCACGCAATCTTCTCCTTCCCAGTGAACAAACGCGTGTGTTTTGAACCCATAGGCCGCCGAGAAACCCTAGTACACGCAACCCATACGAACATCGTCACGTTGATCAACTACCTCTACTAGAACGCCCTCGACAAGAACTACCCACGGCCACCACGGCTTGAAGCTCGGCCCTGTCATCACCTCAAAAAACGTGTCTAGAACGATCAAGAACGCGGCCAAAATCGAGCCCCATCATCGCGCCATATCCCATCATCTCCGTATAGATTTGAAGAGCTCGCCACCCTCTACAATTTCTTAGTTGTAAGCATTTGCTAATTCTTCACGGTTTGAGAGAGATTAATAGAAGAAATCTGGAAATTTTAGGCCATTGGTAGATATGGAGACGGCTGAAGCTATTTAGGGTTAGGGTTTTGCAAATTAGAAAGAGATGGGTCCTTTTATAGAAAATCCAATGAACACTATTCATCTCCAATTTTTCGAATTCCAAATCTCGCGCGGTGACCGACGTTTCTTGGGTTTACCCCGCATTTTGGACACAATGGAATAGGTTTCGGAGGCTAATTCGATCATCTGTGTGAGTTACGGAAATAAACGATCAAATTTAAATTAAATCGATTAAACAAATTTCTATGCGTTTTGGCTTGCCCCGGACAAACCGTACATCCGATTGACACGAAATTTGAAACCATACAATAATATAACATTACGGATCCGACGAAACTGGTTTCGTCGAAATCCGAGAATGTTTGAAAAATGACTATTTTAACCCGTCAATTAAATATTAAAATATTCAATTTTCACAATTTAACTTTTAATTCAATTTTAAAAGTTCACAACCATTGTTCTAACTCCAATTGATTTAATATAACTTTATAAATCATTTTTAATCACATTAAACCCAATTTCCAATTATTTCCACTATTTCAAATATTAAATTATCGATTTAATTATCCAATCAGATTTAAATATTCGAAAAATAAATTATTCGACTTACAAATTTTACTTGTTGATTTTTAAAAATCAATTAAATATCTGAATTTCAAATGATAGAAAGTCTGGGTTGTTACAAACTTCCCCCCTTAAAAGAATTTTGTCCTCGAAATTCCCAAGTAAAAAAAAGTTTTGAAATCCATTAACTTTTCAAAACAAACCATTCAAATTTGATTTACAAATCTCTTAAGAGTTTAAGTTTTCCAAAATCCATAGTTAAACCTCTTACAAACATTTAATAAGTTTTCAAATCCATATATAGTTATCTTTTCAAAATCAACTATATCGTTTAACCTTTAACTTCAAATCAAAACTTAGTTTTCACAAAAAAAAATTCCAAAATTTCCCAAAAAATTTTCTAACGCCTTAAATTTTCAAAAAATTTCTCCATAACCTCCTTTGTACGGAGGAGCTTTACAATATCACAATAGATATAAATATATATACAACGACCCACACAGTCGGAAAACAGAAAAACAATTCATATTTCCTATTTTTCTTGCGTAGGCGTACCTTTTTTAGCATTTTTAAACAAAGCGGTTATTTATTAAGCATTTTGCGCAACCAAAATCCCGCTAACGGTAGCCCTCGTACCTGTACTTACCCAATATAAACACGTAAGTGTCATATATAAGAAGTTATTAACAATTTACCCTTTTAAACAGCTACGACACATGCATATTAAAAAAATGCATACTAAACAAGGTTTATAAACAACTTATATGATTTCAACATTACTTGCAATTGTTCACAACCAATTCATATGCAACGACATTTAATTATTCATTTTCAACTAGTTTACATTCACTAATTTACATTCACATTGGTTCACTTTCCATTCAAATCGGTTTCCATTCAATTAAACTTACTTAACTTCCAATTTGAATTTAATTTCTTTAGCTTTCAATTTTATTCATTCAATTGCATATGAAGTTCTATTCAATCAATTAACAATAATCTAACAACCAATGTATATCCAACACAGCCAAATTTATTCTCTTCACGTTCAACATTCATATTCACTTTGTTTACCTTCAATTTGGTTTAACATTCAATTAGCCTTAAATGAATTAACACTTATATCCATTATTCAATATCAATTCTTTACATTCGATTGATTAACATTCAATTCATTAGTTCAATTACTAATTTATTTTTACCATATAGAGTTGAATTTTATTACATAACTCAAGTTCACATCCATTTAATGATTTCATTTCATTAATTCATTTTGATACCAAAATCAACTTCATTCAGCATCACTTTAAGTTATGTTCCTTTTAAACATCATTTGTTTAACTTGACTTAAATTTCCATTTAATCAAGTTAAAATCCAATTCAAATTCCAACTCCAAAGTAAATTCTATTTAACTTTTACTAAAGTCAATTTTATCAGTCATTAAGATTCATACTTCGTTTTGCTTAACAAAGTTGTTTAACCATTTTAATAATTGGTTTTACTTATATCTTCACATCTAATAAGTTATACAACTTATTATTCAACTTCCAAATCTGATTTAATTTATTTAACTTCCTTTAGTTAAATTTCACATCATATATTTTATCATACTAGTTCAAATTTATTTCAACTTTACCAAAGCTAAAATTTATTATCTCATATTATAAATTCAAAACTTTATAACTTATATTCATCAATTCCAACTTGAATTTTAATTTCAAATTTGTTTATCACAACAAAATTCAATTTCAATTTATTATGGTAGCAAATCCATCACACAGAAACTCGAAAATGATATTGATGATGCTGCAGTCATCACCCTTATTATTCCCCAGTAAAAGTAGAGAATCCAATGCTTTAAATTTTTTCAAAATTTTCTTTTATTTATAAATCTCGTTTATTAATCTTTCTTATATAATTTCACTATTTCCCTTTACTTATACAAGATTATTCCACAATTGCAAATCATTTTAATTATAATTCTATACTTATATGATTGTTGCTTCTACATAATTTATTCTTTCACAATTGTTGTTTTATTCAGATTATTCGAGTATCTTTGATTCACTTATATATTCTCTTACATTTTCAACAATCAAACCATTCAATTTTACATACACTTCAATAATTTCTGAAAAAATTATTCCTTTATATATAAAATATAATCGAGGAAAAATTATTTCATTAACCCAATTTAAAATGATATTATGTCGGTTTATCTCGTTTATGGTTTAGAAACCCCTATCGATACAGTTAGCTAGACTGCGCCGACCAGAATTCATAAACAATCAACTGATAAGTCAACACAATACAAAACAATTTTATATTCACTAACAAATACGCGCTCATATCTATTATTACACTCAACTCATTCTAGAGTACTGCTGACTCTATCTCTAATGAGTAATTCCCAACAGAGCCAAGGTTGTCACTTAACCATATGCTCTGATACCAAATGTAATAAAATGCAGTTTTGTCGGGATCTGAAGGTCGGCATTCTCACGCCCACTGTATCAAATGCCGCATAATCGAATGCCGAAAAACCGAACTGTTAGGGTTAAAAAGAAGAGGTAGAAAAAAAAGATAGAAGAAATAAGAAAGCAGAACAGAAACAATAACAGAATCTCACAGTCGCAACGGAACAACATATAATAGATAAATGAATAATCTTTAGAACAAAGAACTATATCAGTTATTACATTACATCCCATTACATTACATTATCAGAGTCAATATACAGCACAACAAAACAATGGACAGTTATACAAACGTGTCCTTACAAGTGAATTTACGACGGAAAGATAATATCATATACAAGTAATACATCTCGTCGTCCAACTCGCCACTTGAGCTCCAAAGCCCTTCTAAATCCAGAATGACCTGATAACTTAACTCTAGACTGCCCGTGTGGAAAATTATAGGCACCCAGAGTTTAGGAAGAGGACAATAAACTCCAGGTCAGTCATGGGACTGGTGTGAGAACTCAAAACATTTATTTATCTTTAAACCAACAACAACAAGGGAAGTGAAAAATATCTGCAATGCTTTTGAAAAATGAAACTACCATAAGGCCTCCCCGCACACACACAATGCAAATGCAGAATTGGAGGAGATTTCTCCTTATGATAGTCAAAGATGCTTACTACTCAAAACAAATCATTTTTGATATTATTATTAATGCATAGTGTAGAAAGCATTTTGAAAATACAATATAAATCTTAGCCAACATAGACATTTCGAACTATGCCTACTATAGCTACCATCTAAACAGTGGTGACCACCATAAGTAAATGGCAGGTTATACAACTAAAACCGTACTGGGTTCGTACTGGGAATTGGATTTCCAACAAATGGTCAGGCTAAGGAACTTCCTACTGCCACATGGGATCGCCTCTGGAGGGACGTCCCGAGAACTTAACCAGCTCTCTGCCAACACAAGGCCGGGTTACCTCTGTAACTAGGTAACTACTACACGAATATGCCACTCCCCAGTCCTTTGGGACCTTTATCCGAGGGCCCTCGATCGCCAAGCAACAACCACACAGAAAAATGAGATTGGAACAACCACATAGGTTAAGCATCAGGGCTCCATACCTGACACCACCCTTTTCCAAGAAAATGACATAACCTAAAGGGAGAGACCCTCATAACCTTGCCGCATATTCCTGTTTCGACCATTTCCTGGGTGTGAGGTCTGACGAAGTCTCGTCCACAAAGCTACGTTTTTCATAAAGTCATGCTTTGATCAACAAATGATCAATAAATAATCATCACACAGCAACACTCAGCATGCCACAGTACCAAATTGGGAATATATCGCTGATAACCTTCAACTACAAAACCTCTGAGCTCGTACGTCTCAGAGAAGGGTGTTAAGCTAAGAGAATAAATCCTCTGCACCAACAGAAATGTTATTTGAAAGAAATCTGCTTTATATCTCAAAATGTAATGTCAGACGCGTAACCATACAAGTCTGTTTCGGGTTCGAACAGAACCGAAGGCACTTCAAAAGAAGCCCTTGCAATCCGGGTATTCACAATCCCGATTGAGTTTCCCATCACAAAGGAAATCTCCATACCGTAGCTAACGGTGCAGAGACAATCGATAGGTCATCCTATCGTTTTCACAAATACCCGGTCTTCACCACCGGTCTTCAATGCTATCCATTACGTTGTATCACTATTTGGAATGGGTAGTCCGAATAACGAGCGCAATAATTTAAAATAAGTGTAGCATTCAATTTCAACCAATTCACAACAAATAGCCACTCAAGGGTCAATATTGATAGTCGGTTATTTAACTATCAATCAATATTCGCAACATCACCCGATTTCAAATAATTTTCCAAATAATTTATTTCCAAAATATCTTTATAAGATATATATTTCCATACTTCAACCATTTGAAAACAGATTTCAAATCACTTTTCACCTTTACAACTTTCATTTCAAAATGGTTCATTTAAACCAATTAAATAAATCCTTATCGATTTACTTTAAATTTACGTTCCAAATCCGTAAATTTATTCCACACTTTTAAAAATAAATCAATGTTTATTTTTAAAACAAATTTCCCTTATAAATTTCCATTGTGAATTTACATTTCCAAATATTCACTTTTTATACGATTTTTCATATCGATTTCAATTATTCACTTTCAATTTATCTTTAAAAGATATAATCTCAAAATATTCACTTCATATTGGAAACATTTCCATACGTATTTAACAATAAGTAATTCACAAATCTATTTATTTTCAACATTTTGAAAATATTTAATATACTTAAATCCAAATTAAGTATATATTTTATTCTTTAAGGAAAACTCCTCTTAAACACATTTATTTGGGTCAAAACGAATGTTGCGTAAAACATCGTTACAACAACCCAAAATCACTAGTATAGGGATTCGAAATTAAGATAGATATATAAACCCCAATACTACACAAAACTTTTCCATTCGGAAATCATTTACTATAACAACAGTGTTATAGTCCACCATTCCCTTCTATTTCTCGAAAACGTCTATTTCAACAATGAATGTTGAAATCTATGGTATCGATACTTAATACATTTTAAAACATTTTTAATTCTACTTAAAATATCACTTTCCCAAAACATTTCTTTAATATTTTATTCACTGTCCAAAATCGTGAACATACTTCATTAACCAAATTCAATTTCTACATATTTTGTTTAAAGGATTATCCACTGTTCAAAATCATGGATATATTTCCTTTAATAAGCTATAATAATTAAAATTATTAAAATAAGTAAATTTCGGATTTATAAAACAACGTTTATAAATTCCATTTATACTTTATAACAACTTCAACTTGTAAAATCACTTTATTAACAAATTCTATCCATATTCCATTTACACGCCAAAATCCAGTTTATAAGTTAATTACTTTTATTTTACAAAAATCTATTCATTTTATAACTTCACAATTTATAAATCTATAGATTTCATCCGCTTATGAAATCCATTTATACTTCTTTTTAACACTTATAAAAACTCGTTTTATAATTCCAATATTTAAATTTATAAATTTCAATTTTATAAATCTTTTATATAAATCATTTATAATAATTCAAAAATCCCAACTTAAACCATTTTATAATTTCATCGACTACTTATTTCAAAAATCACATTTCGGTTATATTTCACAAAAATCAAAATTTTTATAACATAAAAATTCAACTTTTATTTATTTAAAATGAATCAATTTCAAAATTAAATTTTATTATGAATTCTCAACTTAAATATTCAAAAATCAAATTTTATTTACTTTCGGCATCTAACGATATCAAAAACACATTCGGATAAAATTTAGCCTTTAACTATTTCAATCACAAAGATAATCACGCAGATTATAAATAGATCAATAAATAGATCAACACACAACATTGAAACAAATTCAAATGTTTGAGGAATCCAGTTGGATCCCTCCAACCTGTTTCCCTGCATCCAAAGATGTTAGCACAATACCAATTCCACTTCAAGACGGAATATCGCGGTATAGGGGATTTATAAAATACTATCCGCTATTATGCGGCGCAATAGGGTCTCATCCGTTATATAATGCGGGAAAATAACTCCAAATACATATATAATACCAATTCCATACAAGTTGGAATTATCGCGGTATATGTTTTTAATAAATAACATCCGCTTAATATACGGCGTATAGGGTCTATTTCAAACAACAGATAACAATTATCATCCAATCAAGCAATTTTAGACCTAACTATTTAAAATTTAAATCGAAACAATTTGATTGAATGAGAAGTTCTCACCTTGAGTTTCCGATAACAGTTGTAGCATTTTGTTTCGAATAAAATTAAACACGCGTTTAATTTTGCTAGAAATTTTCACTAGCTTCAAATGACTCCAAACCAGCTCCATTACGTAGTGCTCGACAAAACGAAGCCAACGCAATTCGTTTCGTGCGTTTTTGACCTCGTATGACAAAGATACAATGTTTTAAAGTTTACACGATTTAAATTATAATTTTATTTACAAATTTTCTTTATTTTTAACCTTAAACAAATCAAGGCCGTTCGATCTCCATCCTGCAATCACGGCTGTGCACGCAATCTTCTCCTTCCCAGTGAACAAACGCGTGCGTTTTGAACCCATAGGCCGCCGAGAAACCCTAGTACACGCAACCCATACGAGCATCGTCACGTTGATCAACTACCTCCACTAGAACGGCTCGACAAGAGCTACCCACGGCCACCACGGCCTGAAGCTCGGCCCTGTCATCACCTCAAAAAACGTGCCTAGAACGAGCACGAACGCGGCCAAAATCGAGCCCCATCATCATGTTATATCCCATTATCTCCGTATAGATTTGAAGAGCTCGCCACCCTCTACAATTTCTTAGTTGTAAGAATTTGCTAATTCTTCATGGTTTGAGAGAGATTAAGAGAAGAAATCTAGAAATTTTCGGCCATGGTAGATATGGAGGCGGCTGAAGCTATTTAGGGTTAGGGTTTTGCAAATTAGAAAGAGATGGGTCCTTTTATAGAAAATCCAACGAACACTATTCATCTCCAATTTTTCGAACTCCAAATCTCGCGTGGTGACCAGCGTTTCTAGGGTTTACCCCACGTTCCGGACACAATGGAATAGGTTTCGGAGGCTAATTCGATCATCTGTGCGAGTTACGGAAATAAACGATCAAATTTAAATTAAATCGATTAAACAAATTTCTATGCCTTTTGGCTTGCCCCGGACAAACCGTACATCCGATTGACACGAAATTTGAAACCATACAATAATATAACAATACGGATTCGATGAAATTAGTTTCGTCGAAATCCAAGATTGTTTGAAAAATGACTATTTTAATTCGTCAATTAAATACTAAAATATTCAATTTTCACAATTTAACTTTTAGTTCAATTTTAAAAGTTCACAAACATTGTTCGAACTCCAATATGATTTAATATAAATTTATAAATCATTTTTAATCCCATTAAACCCAATTTCCAATTATTTCCACTATTTCAAATATTAAATTATCGATTTAATTATCCAATTAAATCTAAATATTCGGAAAATAAATTATTCGACTTACAAATTTTACTTGTTGATATTTAAAAATCAATTAAATATCTGAATTTCAAATGACAGAAATTCTGGATCGTTACACGAATAGTAGAGTATCAACGAAGAATCTCTAAGCACTTCAATTCAAGATTAAGAGGAAGGGCATTATAAAAAGGAGACCTCGTACTTAAAAGGGTAATGGCGAACACTACAAATATAGCAGATGGATGCTTAGAAAAAAATTAGTTTGATCCTTTAGTTATCCACGAAGTTATACCACTTAGAACTTATCGATAAAGCGGAGTAAATGGAGATTACATTGCAAGAACCCAAAATGTTGAACATCTAAACCATATTTTACTACACTAGACGAATAAGGGAAGAGAAACAATATGCTACAAATCAATTTTCGAATGATAACAAAGAAATAATTTAGAAATGACAATGTAACGACGCGACTTTTCGACGCTCGAAAACCGACATTAATACGTCCACTGTATCAACTGTCGAGCAATCGTATGTCGGAAAACCGTACCGTTAGGGTTAAAGAAGAGGTAGAAGATAGAAGTAGGGAGAAAGAAAAAGAAAACAACAGAAACAATGACAGAATCTCACATATCGCAGCGAAACAACATATAATAGATAAATGAATAATCTTTAAACAAAGAATTTTATCAGTTATTACATTACATCATCAGAGTGTACAACAACAACAACAAATAGCGGAAAAGAAATACTATATACTAGTGATACGCCATGCCATCCAACTTGCCTCCAGCAATTCCTGAATTCCCGAATATCCTGATAAAGCTGACTCTTGTCTTCCCGTGTGGAAATTGGTGGGCACCCAGAGTTTAGGAAGGAAAACAATAAACTCCGAGTCAGTCATGGCACTGGTGTGAGAACTTAAAACAGTTTATCTTTAAAACCAAGAACAGGATAATTTTAAAATAGATTCACCTTTACCACTTTTGAAAACAAATTCCAATCATTTTCCTTACGCGGAAATACTTTCATTGCAAAATGGTTCATTTAAACCAATTAAATAAATCCTTACCGATTTACTTTATATTTACGCTCCAAATCCGTAAATTCATTCCCACACTTCAAAAATAAATCAACGTTTATTTTTAAACAAATTTCCCTTTCTTTTATAAATTCCATAGTGAATTTACAATTCCAAAATATCTATGAATATACGATTTCCAAATCGATTTCTAATATTCATTTTCAATTTATCTTTAAAAGATGAAATCTCAAAACATTCACTTCATATTGGAAAACATTTCCATACTTATTTGATAATAAGTAATTCACAAATCCATTTATTTTCAACACTTGGAAAACATTCAATATACTTAAATCGAAATTAAGTATATATTTCATTCTTTAAGGAAAACGTGCGCTTAAACACATTTGTTTGGGCCAAAACAAATGTTACGTAAAACATCGTTACGATGACCAAAAATCACTAGTATAGGGATTCGGAATTAAGATAAATATATAGATCCCAATACTACACAAAAACATTTCCTTCCGAAAATCATCTACTATAACAACAGTGTTATAGTCTACCATTTCCTTCTATTTCTCGAAAACGTCTATTTCAGCAATAAATGTTGAAATCAATGGTTTCGATAGTCAATACATTTTTAAACAACTTTAAAACGATTAACTTCATTTCATAATATCACTTTTCCAAAAACATATCTATATTCTTTAATAATATATTCACTGTCCAAAATCGTGAATATACCCTATTTACCTAATTCAGTATTTCTACACTTTTTATATAAAGAATAGTTCGCTATCCAAAATCACGAATATACTTCTTTTAATAAATTTCTATATTTAATTTATCAAATTCCATTGATTTCGAATTTATAAACAATGTCCATAAATTCCATTTCTATTTATAAACTTCGATTTATAAATCCCCTTTATTTATCCAATTCAATTTATATATCTCAAATATATACCAGAAGTCCATATTATAAGTTAAATACTTATAATTCATTTATTTACAAATCATTCTTTTAAAACTTCACAAATTATAAATCTTATTACTTATAAAATTTCATTTATAGCCTTATTTTCAACATTAACAGAACTCCTTCTAAAATTCCATCATTTTCGATTTATAAAATATATATCTTATAAATCTCATCTATAAACCATTTATGCTTCATCAGAGATTTCAATTTAAATGCAAAAATCCAATTTATAAGTCTATAATTTCATTCCCTTAAAAATCCATTTTTATACTTCATTTTAACACTTAACATACTCGTTTTATAGTTCCAATATTATTAATTTATAAATATCAATTTTAAAAATCTTTTATATACATCCTTTATAATGATTCAAAATTCCAAATTAAACCATTTTATAATTTTCTTAACTATTTATTCCAAAAATCACACTTTGGTTATATTTCGCCAAAAATCATAATTTTTATAACTTTAAAATTTTAACGTTTATTTATTTAAAATGAATCAATTCAAAATTTTAATAAAACGTACTCTTTGAAAGATCACTTTAAAATTCTTTTTAAAATCAAAAATCATTATTTTAAAACTTCAAAAATGGATCCAATGATGCAATATCATAAAATAGTCAATCACGACAACAACGACATCATATATCATCATATGATAATCAACAAATATCAAAATATCTGTAATCAAATAAATACTGGTGAGGAATCCAGTTGGATCCCTCCAACCTGTTTCCCTGCATCTACAAACATTAGCACAATACCAATTCCGTTCCAGTACGGAATTATCGCGGTATATGGGATTTATAAAATATTATCCGCTTAATAGACGGCGCAATAGGGTCTCATCCACTATATAATGCGGGAAATCAACTCCAAGTACATATATAATACCAATTTCATTATACTGTGAAATATTCGCGGTATATGTTTTTAATAAATAACCTCCGCTTACTAACTGCGTATAATGTCTATTTTAACAATCAATAGATAATAACCATCATTCAAACATACAATCAATAATTTTAAATCTAACTATTGAAAATTTAAATCGAAACAATTTCGATTGAGTGAGAAGTTCTCGCCCTGGTTTCAATTTCGTTTTCAGCTTTTTATTTCGAATAAAATTAAACGAGCGTTTAATTTTACCCGAAATTCTCACTAGCTCCAAACGACTCCAATCCAATTTCATAGCGTAGTGCTCGTCCATACGATCCCAACGCAACTGGTTTCGTAATTTTTCAATCTCGTATGAAAAAGATATAATAGTTTAAAGTTTACACAGATTTTAATATAAATTATTTCACATTTCTTTTAAATTTTTAAACCTAATCATCTCAGCCGTAGCCTTCCTTGAGCCAAGCAGATCCAGGTCGTTCACGTCCCCCCTTCCCTTTCTTCCTCATGTTCGTTCCCAGGTAGTAAATCACGCAAGCAACCCATTTCAAGCCGTCCATTAGGGTTACATGCCACGACCACTATAACGACCGATATCCCATCACTCCACCACCAAATCGAAGCCAACACTCGACTCCACCCTCACCTGGAACGGCTTAAAGCTCGGTCGAGCATAGGTGCTCGAAAAACATGGCCGACCGGCCATGGTTCCAGCTCCAATTGCCATCAATCCGTCACACAATATACGATCTTGACCGTTGGATTCGTAGCTCTCATTACGCTCTATAACTTCGTAGTTGAAGAATTTTCATACAGATTGATGGATTTCGAATTAATTGAGGAAGAACGAGACTAAATTCTGGCCGTGTACAGTATACTGGCGGCTAGGGTTGAAAACAATTAGGGTTTTGCAAATTCATGAAGAGGGAGGTTGTTTTATAGAAAAATACGCGACACTACTCATCTCAGATTTTCCGAACTCCATACGAAGCGTGTCGGTTGGCGTTTCTAAGGTTTACGCCGCATTACGAACACAATGGAACATGTTTCGGGAGCTAATTCGGTCATCTGTGCGAGTTACGACAATAAACGTTCGATTTTAAATTAAATCGATTAAATCAAATTTTTGTGCGTTTTAGCTTGCCCCGGACAAACGGTAAATCCGATTGACACGAAATTTGAAACCATACAATAATATCACATTACGGATCCGATGAAACTAGTTTCGTCGAAATCCAAGACTGTTTGAAAAATGACTATTTTAACTCGCCAAATTAATATTAAAACAATTTCGATGTGTTTCGAGCTGCCACAGTCAAACGAAAACTCCGATTGCTACGAAAATTGAAATCGATAATAACAAACTATTACGGATCCAATGGAACTAGTTAAGTCCAATTCTGAGACTGTTTGAAAAATGACTATTTTCACTAGTCAATTAAATATTAAAATATTCAATTTTCACAATTTAACTTTTAATTCAATTTTAAAAGTTCTAAAATATCGTTCTAACTCCAACATGATAAAATAAAATTTTACGAATCAATTTCAATCATATTTAACTCGATTTTCAATTATTTCTGTAATTTCAACTATTAAATTATCGATTTAATTATCCAATTAAATCTAATTATTCGAAATAAGATTATTCGACTTATAAATTTCGCTTATTAATATTTAAAATTAATTAGATATTCGAATTTTAATTAATATAAATTCTGGATCGTTACAGACTTCCCCTCTTAAAAGAATTTCTTCCTCGAAATTACAAAGTAAGAAAAAGTTACAGAATCCTTCAACTTTCCAAATCAAACCATTCAAATTGGATTTTTTTTTTCAAATCTCTTAAGTGTTTAACTTTCCCAAAATTCATAGTTAAACTTCTTACAAAATCTTTACTAAGTTTCCAAATCCAAGCTTAGCTTTCAAAAATTTCTCAATTTTCTCAAAAATTTTCTAACGCCTTAAATTTTCGGAAAAATTCGCCAGAGTCTCCTTTGCGCGGCTCGATCTGAAAAAAAATGACAGTATATATATCACAAATATACATCTCATCAAGTGATGAGGCATCCCGCAGGGAAAAAAGTGTAAAGGCACTATATTTAATCTGAGATATGTACCTTATATTTTATTAGCGAGCGTATACGGCTAATATAGCGCGAAAGCGAGCTCCAAATGCGAAGCAAACGCGATCCGCAACTACTAAACACTCAACAAACAGATGAGAAACATGTATATAGACAATAGTATCGATATACAACATATAGCAACATAATAACTATATATGCCAACATAGCAAATGCAGTAAAAGCAATATATTCAACCATCAACCAACTATCATCCTACTAACATCCAACAAATCAATATACATTCATATTCTCATTATTATTTATTGGATTGGTTTTCAAATTTAATCACATTTGATTCATTAACAGTGGATGTTTTTATTAACATTCATTTATTCATTTCCAATTAGTTTATATTCACTAATTTATATTTACATTAGTTCACTTCCAATTTGAATCAAATTAAATTCTATTTAAATTCATTTACTTCACTTTCAATTTGAATTCAATTAATTAACTTCAAATTTATCAATTCAACTTCATTAACACTTAATGAATTTATATACAATCAATTAACAATCAAATAACAACCAATGTACATTCAACATAACTAAATTTATTTAAGTTACTTTTGATTCGGTTCAACACTTTTTTACTTTCAATTGATTTATATTAAATTGATTTTCATTCAATTTTTCAACTTCCAATTACATTGGCTTTTAATGAATTAACACTTATATTCATTGTTTCATTTCAATTTATTTACATCCAATTAATTAACATTCCGTTTGTTTTACCTCACTAGCTTTGTTCATCATCTCCTTTTGTTTATTGATTTCTACAATCAAGACGCAAAAGTCTTTTACCAAAATTTTCGACTTATAAAACTCAGATTTAAACTTGAAATTCTTCATGTTAGAAATTTGCATATTACATCTCTTTTTCCAAAGCTGTGGACTTTCAAGATATTTTAAAGATCTTCTTCCTTAGCTTATTAGGTTGGAATTATGTAGTTTTAATTTCAGACTATTGATTTGCTATTTAAAGTTTTGAAAATACTTGCTAACTCGAAGTTTAACAAGTCTATTGTCGTTCCTACAGACATTAGGCATACGCTGGCCAGGCGCAGGACTAAAATTCTCCAAGTACTAAATATACTTGCTTCAACTCCCAGTGAAAATACTTAAAAATCTTTTAAAAATGGATGTGGAAAGCAGTTCCCCCATGGATCACATTTTACCCGGTGGTTACGCTACTATCCCAGTAGAATCGCTCGTAATCTGTAGATTTCACATCTCTTGAATTTCGCCATGGTTGTTGCCATAGATCGCAGTTCACACGACAGTTATGCTAGTATCCCAATAGAATTGCTTGTGACTGTAGGCATCTCGCCCCTCAAATTTTGCCTTGGCCTCTAGATCGCAGTTTACACGGCGGTTGCGCCACTATCCCAGTGGAATCGCTTGTAACTGTAGGCATCACGCCCCACGAATTACGCTAGCATACATCATCATCAATTCACATAATCCCATCACGATGATCCATCATGAGGGATTCTAGTCCAAATGGACACTCCAATTTATGGAAATTCTACGTAGCTACGAATTTCAAATGGACACTCACACCGAGTTCCAATCACCATCACAAATTTTAAATGGAAGGTACTTTTCCATATCCTCAGTTTAGAAAACATATGTCATATACATATAGTACTTCATTTCACATTTCGTACATATCATACCTATGTAAACTTACATAGGATTTTCATAATAATGACTTTCCAAACTGATGGTTTTCGAATTATTACATTCACATATATAAGTTCCGAAAACCACAATATCTCATATTCATAACAAATAGAGGATTCCAAAATTTTCCATCTCATTTAAAATTTTTCCTCTAAATCGATTTGAAAATTTAAGGTTATCTCAAACCTAATTCATATTCGTAATCCAATTCATTATCGATTTCACATTCGATTTGAATTTCACGTTACATCGTCAATTCTCAACACATAATGTATGTCTACCGATATATAACCTCTAAGCTCGTACGTCTCAGAGAAGGGTGTATATAGCTAAAAGAATAAATTTTCCACCACCACAGATATATATTTAATAGAGATCAACTGCTATGTCATCAATTCACCATGTTAAACATACAATCCAAATCGACAATCCGAAATTCAAAGCTCAACTTATATTGTTTTTAGTGTCGAAGTTAAACTCAATTTAACTCAATTTTCAATCTTTTTGAAAAATTTCAAATTGAACTAATTGTTCAAATTTCTCATCAATATCTTTACAAGATATATATAATTTTCCGCACTTAATCATTTGAAACAAATTTCAAATATTCACTTTTCAATTTTAAAGAAAATTTTATTTAACCTTTAGCAAGTCAAATTTATTATCTCACATCACCATCAAATTCAGATTTTGTTTTGCTAAACAAATTGTTTAACCATTTTAATAATTGGTTTCACTTTCATCTTCTCACTTCATAAGTTATACAACTTATATTCAACAATTACCACTTGGATTTTATTGATTTACTTATACTTACTTTAATTTAACTCCATCCTTTAAGTTAAATTTCTTTCTATCAAATTTCAAATTGTATAAGTTATCAACTCATTTATCATTCCCATAAAAAATTTAAATCAGATTCCAGACTCTTTTCAACCTTTCAAAACCTTTTTTTTTAAATCAATTAAAATTATCCTTTGAATTTCAAAACCTAAAATTAAAATTTTTCCAAACAACTTTCATTTAAAACAATTTGGCAGCAATTCCACTTTTGGAAACCCGAAAATGAATACCAATGATGTTGCAATCATCATTGGAATTATTTTCCAACGACCGAAAAGAGTTTAGAGCTTTAATTTCTCCACAATAATTTTTCAAAATATCAAATCCTTCCAAAACACTTCTTTGGAATTTTGTTTTCAGATTATAAATCACATTTATAAGTCTTTTACTTATATAATTTCACTTCTTATATATAAGATTATTTCACAAGTATAAATCATTTTAATTATAATTTCATACTTATAATTCTTTTGCTTATATTATTCATTCTTTTACAGCTGTTGTTTTTATTTAACTTATTCAACAACCAAACAATCAATTCATATACACTTTTAATAATTCTGAAAAATTATTCCTTTATATATAAAATATAATCGAGGTAAAATTATTTCATTTACCCAATTTAAATAATACTATGTCGACATGCCTCGTTTAAGTGTTTAGAAATCCCTATCGATAATATGGCGTCCCATCTACCGACCAGAATTCACAAACAGCTCAACGGATAAGCAAACACAATATAAAACATTTTATATTCACTAACAAATACGCGCTCGTATTTATTATTACACTCAAACTCATTCTAGAGTACTACTGACTCTATCTCTAATGAGCAATACCCAACAGAGCTAAGGTTGTCGCTTAACCATAAGCTCTGATACCAAATGTAAAGATCTAGGCTTTTCAACCATCGACAGCGGTCACAACCGGTAGGCTTTTCAACCATCCCAGCCCCACCGTGGCTTACACTGATATCCCAAACTTGCTTTTACGGCCAGCCTCTCGACTGTCTCAGCTTACGCCTAACCAACCCCGAAAAGAGGACGTGTAGTGGTAAGAGTCTCCCGTTCGCCACCTAACCGCGAAGCGAGAATCCCCCATCACGTTTCACCTAGATAAGCAAGACTGGTGTGAGAACTTAAAACAGTTTATCTTTAAAACCAAGAACAGGATAATTTTAAAATAGATTCACCTTTACCACTTTTGAAAACAAATTCCAATCATTTTCCTTACGCGGAAATACTTTCATTTCAAAATGGTTCATTTAAACCAATTAAATAAATCCTTACCGATTTACTTTATATTTACGCTCTAAATCCGTAAATTCATTCCCGCGTTTCAAAAATAAATCAACGTTTATTTTTAAACAAATTTCCCTTTCTTTTATAAATTCCATAGTGAATTTACAATTCCAAAATATCTATGAATATACGATTTCCAAATCAATTTCTAATATTCATTTTCAATTTATCTTTAAAAGATGAAATCTTAAAACATTCACTTCATATTGGAAAACATTTCCATACTTATTTGATAATAAGTAATTCACAAATCCATTTATTTTCAACACTTGGAACACATTCAATATACTTAAATCGAAATTAAGTATATATTTCATTCTTTAAGGAAAACGTGCGCTTAAACACATTTGTTTGGGCCAAAACGAATGTTACGTAAACATCGTTACGACGACCAAAAATCACTAGTATAGGGATTCAGAATTAAGATAAATATATAGATCCCAACACTACACAAAAACATTTCCTTCCGGAAATCATCTACTATAACAACAGTGTTATAGTCTACCATTTCCTTCTATTTCTCGAAAACGTCTATTTCAGCAATAAATGTTGAAATCTATGGTTTCGATAGTCAATACATTTTTAAACAACTTTAAAACGATTAACTTCATTTCATAATATCACTTTTCCAAAAACATATCTATTTTCTTTAATAATATATTCACTATCCAAAATCGTGAATATACCATATTTACCCAATTTAGTATTTCTACACTTTTTATATAAAGAATAGTTCGCTATCCAAAATCACGAATATACTTCTTTTAATAAATTTCTATATTTAATTTATCAAATTCCATTGATTTCGAATTTATAAACAATGTCCATAAATTCCATTTCTATTTATAAACTTCGATTTATAAATCCCCTTTATTTATCCAATTCAATTTATATATCTCAAATATATACCAGAAGTCCATATTATAAGTTAAATACTTATAATTCATTTATTTACAAATCGTTCTTTTAAAACTTCACAAATTATAAATCTTATTACTTATAAGATTTCATTTATAGCCTTATTTTCAACATTAACAGAACTCCTTTTAAAATTCCATCATTTTCGATTTATAAAATATATATCTTATAAATCTCATCTATAAACCTTTTGTGCTTCATCAAAGATTTCAGTTTAAATGCAAAAAATCCGATTTATAAGTCTATAATTTCATTCCCTTAAAAATCCATTTTTATACTTCATTTTAACACTTAACAAACTCGTTTTATAGTTCCAATATTATTAATTTATAAACGTCAATTTTAAAAATATTTTATATACATCCTTTATAATGATTCAAAATTCCAAATTAAACCATTTTACAATTTGCTTAACTATTTATTCCAAAAATCACACTTTGGTTATATTTCACCAAAAATCAAAATTTTTATAACTTTAAAATTTTAACGTTTATTTATTTAAAATGAATCAGTTCAAAATTTTAATAAAATGTATTCTTCGAAAGATCACTTTAATATTCTTTTTAAAATCAAAAATCATTATTTTAAAACTTCAAAAATGGATCCAATGATGCAACAGCATAAAATAGTCAATCACGACAACAACGACATCATATATGTAACGACCCGTTGAATTTGATAATGTTAAATGAATTAAATTAATAAGTTTCTAATCTAATTTAGAATAAAATAAAGGTCTTAAGATTTTATTTGAGAAAATGTAGTAATTTGTTATAGTAATTGGAATTTAATGTAACAATTTAATAGTTACATGGAAATAGATTTGAACTATGTAAATTTGCACACCTTGTTATAAGTTAAATATAAGAAACCAATATAAATGTGAATCAGTGAATATTAATAAAAATATTTACTAGAATGGAATTCATTAAATATAAAATAAATAGTGGAGATTGTACATTTGATTGTAATAATAAATAGTGACTAAATAAAAGGGTCCGTTGGAATAAATCAATGCAATAAGTGTGATAAGTAATTTTATTGAATGTTGTCTCTAATAAATGTACTTGATTTGGTAATTTAGATATTTATATGTAAAGTATATATATAAAGATATATTTAATTGGAAATCTAATATTAAATATAATGTAGGTAGCAATTGAAATTTACTGTTTTGCAAAATAAATGAGAAATCAAGTCAAATGTGAATTATACCGTAAAGGATCAATTCATTTAAACAGTAGGATTGTAAATAAATAAACATTCTACGTAGGTTGCAATTGGACAATTTATGTAGTTTAATGGAAAAGCAATTGGAATTAATTACCATAAATTGTGTAGTTAGGGTAGTTTTGATTTGTCACTTAAGATGGAGGATTTTTATAAAATGTAATAAATGCAGTTTAAATTAAGGCATTGACGTTTGGGTATTTAAGAAGTGATAAACTAAAATTTATTTATTTATTTGAAAATTTGAAATCCAATTTGTGGATTTATTGCAAATAAGTGAAATTTGTGTTTAACCATTACATCGATAGGAATAAATTAAATTTAAGGTTATATTAATAAAATTTGGACTAGAGAAATGATATGAATCGGTTTTTGAAGCCTTAAATATAAAATGGGAAGTAGACGAGATTTCACGTTACAACCATTTTAAAAATCCTGATGTTTGTAGAAATATTAATGAAATATAACGTAAACCAATGTTGAATCAAAAGAATAGAGTCAACACTTATTTATTCATTTAATGTGATATAACTACGAGTATGATTTATTGCAAATTACATGGAAATCTAATATATAGGACATTACCTAAAAAGGAAGAGTAGATAAAATTTATGATAAACATATTTGGATAGGAAGGTTTTTGATTTAAGGAGAAATTGGGCAAGTTTTATGTATTTGGGTTAAGTGCAACCTTTAATAGATAAATTTATCGCAATTAAATGAAATTGAAATAGCAAATTTATACGTTAGTTGAAATTTAGCTGGAATATGAGGATTTTTAATGAAATAGTGAAATCAAATGGAAATAAGGTTTCAATTATACATTGGAATTTATATTCACCATAAAAGGTTAATTGAAAACCAAAGGAGTTAATAAAGGAATCAAGCTTTATCTATTAATTTGGATTTAAGATATGGTAAATTGGATTTATTGCAATAATTAATTCTATAAGATGAGGTTAATACTTATTCTATTTATAATTAGACCAAATTGTTGATATAGTTTTTTTGAAAGCAGAATCTATAAATTAATTTGAGTATCAAATTCAATAATTGCGCTTATTGCATAAATAAAGGGAATTTAACGTTAAATATTACGTTACTGAAATTTCAAATGAACTTTAAGAATAATATTGTGAATCATGAACCAAAGTATGTGGCATCCCTATTTGGATAAAGAATGAGTATATAAAAGTTAAAATCTAATATACGGGGTTTTGAGCATTTAATTTTATAATTATTAAATATAGGGAAGTGTAGAAATTAACACTGCAAATTGATATACTTATAATTTTAATTCACATCCAAGCTTGTTAAATCATTTGAAATTGATTAAATTATATAAGTAATAAAATTTGGACAATTTTAGAATATAATATAAAATTTGGATTTTTGTAATTTATTTTGATTTATTTAATGAATATAAAAATAGCCTTTTTTTTGTCACGGACTCGGATTTCGATGAAACCAGTTTCATCGGATCCGTATCGGTGAATTATTATAGGGTTTCAAGTTTCGTATCGATCGGGCCTGTCGTTTGATCGTACGGGCGTGAAACGCCTTGAAATCAAATTTAATTAAAATCTATTTGAATCAATTTGGAAATTTTGTTTTCAGCATAACTTCTTCATACGATCAAATTTGGACGTGAAACTTTTTCCATCGCGTTCAGAATATTTTAAATTACCTATTTGGATATATAGATTTAATAAATTCGGTTCCGGAGGCATAGCGGGCTTTTTGGGCCATAGTTTGTTCCGCATGTTCATTCTACGGTCTATCTACTCTATCTCTAACCCCTCTATATAAACCTAGCTACAAGCCCTAGCCTCTTTTCATCTGCGGTATACTTTCTTCAAGCTCCTCTTCTTCTTCAATGGGTGCTAACCCTAGATCCAGTCAGTTCAAAAACAAAATGAAAATTCAAAATCTCCAAAAATATTCCACAAAAATATATGTTAATCTTCTCGAAACACGTAATCCCATGGTGAAATTCGTTTTTCAGTTGGAGCTACCGTTTACCCAGAATAAATTCAAACAGCCCGTAGCCGTTCATCAGCGTCGCATCAAAGTTCGTCTGATCGAAATTCTGTTTCTGGGTATTGTAGTATGGACGATGGGGAGTACATCAGTATAATTCGTTCGTCGATTCGATGGTTGGATGGTTCGTATAATTCGAATTAGGGTTTTGGGTGAGCGGCGGCCGGTGGAGTTTTGGGCGACCGGACCTGTGTGGGGAGGTGCGGCCTGGCGAGCTGGAGGCCATGGTGGTGGTGGCAAGACGTACGGTGTCCTGTGGCGTTGTCGAGGCTTGGTCAAAGTTCGGTCAAAAGGGTGTTGTTTGGGTTCGAAGTTTGCCTGTAGCGTGCGTTGCTTGCGTGCGCAGGAGGCTTGAAGGGGTGAGCGTTCTTTCACGTGCCTGGGGAGTTTGCTTGGTGATGTGGCAAGTCTATAAATGTGTACCATTCTTTGCTATTTTAAAATTTAAATTCAAGTGCAAATTTCGACATAACTCTCGCATACGATCTCCGATTCACGTGAGATTTTTTTTATCAGGATCGTAATTAAATTCCGGACCTGATGATGCTAGTTTGGACGAATGCCGAGACGGGCGAATTTTTGGGTTTAAATCGAATTTAAATTCGATTTAAATTCCAAAAGTGAGTGTTTTAACCCACTCACAACTACTAGAAGCTTTTACGTTTGTTAAATTAATTTTAGAAATGAATAGAAATTTATTTATGAGTATTTGGCATGTTTATTTTATTCATATCTGTTGAATTGCATTTAATTAATTTAACTGTTAATTTAATTAATTTATTGCGTATGAATTTACAGTTAAAATTTATTTGTTTGTATATGAACTGCTTGTTAACAGTTATATAATTTATTACTGAATATAGACTGTAGATTAATAGCTGTTAAATTTAATCAGAATAAAATTGCCAGTTATTACCTGTTATATATTATCAAATATAAATTGTTATTGATTGATATTGCTTGATGATTGTGATTGGATGATGGGTGATGTTGATGGATGTTTTATTGTATATCATTAAATTGCAAATTATCATGCATATTTCCTTTCATTCGGGATTGTGGTTTGAAATGATATACAACCGCAAAATTTTATATCTTTTAAATTGCGGATTGAAATGATAAATATTAGTATCACTTGACCATAGGATAGAAAATTATATACATGCACCGCGGTCTGTATATAACTATTTTAATGTGATTTCTATGGTTTGGATGGAATACGGTTTATAATAATCTTAAATTTTATATTATATAAATATTTTTCTTCCATATATATATACATATGAAGTTGAAAATTTTGACATTAAACGGTGTATAAAAATCTTTAATAAAAATGGAAGAAAATTAAGAAAATGGAGTTTAATAATTTATATCATATGTTTAAATGTTAAGTTTGGAAATTTTAAGATATGATATTTATAATTGGATTTTTCCCAAAATAAATTAAAATGAATATTCTAGTAAAATTTGAATTGGGAAATTTTTTTTTTTTTTTTTTTTACTAGAAATTGAAGTCTTATTATTTATGGATTTTATATGAATATTCAAGACTAATTAATAGAACAATTGATTTGTTGAAAGAATAAAATCCAACTTTAGTTTGAAATATTGATACTCAAAATGGATATACGTATATATAAATAAATTGAAGTGGTTTTGGAACGTGAGAGAGATAATATAAATTTTGGTTTAGACTTTAATAAAGAAATGTATTTGTAAAGCCATGAGAACTATTTTCTTTACAAAGTAACATTTAAGTTAAACCATTTAATTCATATACCGTTGAATGTCCAAACCATTCAAGTTTTAGAAGTTATGGTTTTAAATTATGATTTTCAAAATACTATGCTTTGAAAATATTTGATTTTCAGACGTTATGAAGTTAAATCATTTTGATTTTGGAAAAGAATTATATTTGGGATAAATGATAAAATATGGCTTTGGGTTTTGAAATGATATCGTATTCATGGTTATGAAATGGAATGTTTATTCTGATTTTTAAAGTATAACCTATTTTTAAATGACCGCGGTGTTATAATAACGATGGGTTGGCAAAGAGACCGGGATCGGATATCTGACATACTCTCTGTCGATACCGAAAACCACTTTGACTAACCGTGTACGCGGTGGAGATTCCAGAATGAAGTAGGTGGTGGCGACGTTTCCTGTAAGGTAAATACGTGGACCCGACTCCCGTGAGTTGGCATAAGGTGGCTAAAACAGGAGCTATTCCCAGGCCAATGAGGTCATAACTCTGATCGGACACTCCTCTTCGATATTATACTATGACTTTGGATTGATTCAGTGGCCACTTTTATTTTGATTTTGGGGAGTTTGTTCGAGGTGGGCGGTAACTGCGGCTACGCGTTTCCACCAGCCTGGGTACGCAATTGGTATATCTACCCTGGCATTGCCTAGTTGTGCCGTGTCACCTACCATACCGAGCCTTGTACGAGTTTGGATTTCTCCCGTAGCCCGTGTGGTATCCTCTGGTGGCTTCCCGATCAGGAGGGACTATGATATTGGATGGACTACTGGGACTATTACGTGTTAAGGGCTATATGGGTAACCCCTTAACGCTATTAAAAAGTAAGTTTATTTTATAAATAGACACTATTATAATAGCGCAATATACTACATAGTAAATAGTTTAACGGATCCTTAGGAGATGTAAATCCCGAGCATCTCTTGAGTTACTGTACTCATATTTATTTCTGTTAATTTAACTCACATAAGATCTTTTAGTTCTGACTCGAGTGTTTTTGTCTTTTCAAATTCGCTCGGGTCAGTCCGAGCGTTTCAGGATCGAAGACTTTAGCTTTGAAGGACGAAGACGAAGGAGTCGTATTATTATTATCTATAGTATTGCACCACACTCATACTGTTCCGCTGCATTGTTTGTATTGGTATGTGTAACTCTGATATTTATTGTATAAAGAAGAATTAACTGTTTTGTAACCGTTTATGAACTGTATATTTATTATTATATTTTATCCTTCCGCTGTGAGATTCTATTTTGTTTTATTTCTTCTCTGTTTTTTTCTTATTTACCCCATAACAATCCGCCCTTTGCGTATGCTTTTAATTGGCACGTGTGTCGGTTTAAAGTGTGCGAAAAGGCGGATGTTACAGTTGGTATCAGAGCTTTGGTTTAGCGATAAACCTTGATTTTGTGGGGTTTGACTCTTTGTTAATAGGGTAGAAATATCCTATGGGAGTCGCTGAGTGTATATATATGAGAGAGCGTATTTGTTAGTGTTATAAAAAGGATTTTGATATTGTGTTAATCTGTTCCGCTTTGTATTTATAAATTCTGGTTGATGCATGGGACGCTATGTCATCAATAGGGATTTCTAAACACTTAATAGGACAGACCGACATAATATTTGTTTTTAATATAGGTGAATGAAATAATTTTGCCTATTATATTTTCTATATATATAAATATTTTTATAAAGATATATATATCTGGTTGCTATAGATTGGGTGTTAGGTAATATAAAATTATTTGTAATAAATTGAAGCTAAGTTGAAATTATAATAAATCAAATTGGAGATTTTAGAACTTAAGTCCGGGATTTTTGAAAATCTTCTTTCAAAGGATTTGTGAAATATAATGATTTGGTTTATAGGTAATTTCTTATATAAATGTTTAGTATAATTCGGAAAAATTATTTTAAAGAGGATTTTGAAGAAAATAATTTTGTACTTTCCCCTCTGTCGCTGGAAAATAATTTCGGTGATGACGGCCGCATCATCAACTTTCATTTTCGAGTTTCGAAGGGAAAGACCACTGTAGTAAATTCTACTGCATATTTGTTTTGAAATTATTTAAAATTTTAATTGTTTAAAGGTAATTAGAGATATAAAAGTTGTAAGAAATTAATTATCTATTATTTTAAAGAAATTTTGGAATTTGACCCGGTATTAATTCTTGAATTTCCATTAATTAGTTGTAAAAATTTAGGTTAGTGAAATAAAAGAAGTAATCAATGAATTAAAAGAATTGAGATAAAACTTGTATAAGTTCAATTGCATTTTTCTTTAACATAAATAACTTACCAAATATAAAAAGTTGAAATGTTAAATAAGGGATTGGAATTGAATATTATACAAGTAAAATTTTGGAAATAATGAAGTACTCAATAAATTACTGTTATAAATGAGAATTTAATGGTATAAACTTAAGTATATAAAGTGAAATCCTAAACAAAAATTGATTGTAGGATTATTAACTTAAGTATGTTTTAATTTCCACTATTCTAATATAATGGAAAGTAGAAAAAAAAATTAAATGACTGCAATCCATAGTTAATGAATGAGTAAAATCTTTCACTTATAGGAATACAGGTTATAAGGTTAATAAATTAAGTGGAATTAGAGGGTTATTGTAAATAAATATAATAGGAACGTAAACATTAAGTAAATGAATGAAATTAAGGGTAAGTTGAAATTGTAAGTTATAAAACAAATATATATTAATTAAAGGAATGGAGAAGAAACTTGTAAATTTTCACTTACATTCTTAAAACATACATAACTTACCATATAATAAAAGTTGCAATGTTATTAAGAAAATGAAAGGGAAATCTTACAAGTGAAGCATGAGGTAATTAAGGTATTCAATAAATTTGCTATTATTAATGAAAATTAACTGTATAAGCTTAAGATAAATTGGAAATTTTACTATATAAGAAAGGGTAAGTAGTATAAATAGATGATATAAACTTTAGTCTATAAATTGGAATACAAATATAATGAATTTTGTAATAAATGGAAAATGAAAATTTTTAAGAAATAAAGAAATCCCTCCATAAATGATAGAAAGAAAATCAAACCACTGAAGCATGAAATAAATGTATAATAAGCTAATTTGGTTGTTGGTTGAATTGTTATTGTTGATTTATGTTTGTTGGGTAAGGAATTTTGAAGTTGTTGGATGAATAAATAATCTATCTTTGTTCCATCTAAGACTGTTGAGTAAGGGATGCACTTGATAGTTAGTTTCATTTCATACAAATTTCAAGTTTGAACCCAAACAACTATTTGTTTGATGGATTAAATGGTTGCTTTGCTTTGTGTATGTATGCTGTTTGTAAGGATGATGGTTGTTGTATTGATTGGTTGATTAATGGTTGAAACCACCTAAACATTTCACTTTAAAATAAATATTTAACCATTTAGATTATATAAGTGAATACAGGTGATGGAAGCAACTGCTAATGTTTTTGGTTCCAAAATAATAAGCGAATATTGCCCGACAAATAGGTATGTTTTCGGATTACGTTTAAAGCGCTATTTTTCCCGTGTTGGGATAAAATATTTTGATAATATATGTAATATATTTGTATATTTTGATATTATATTTTCTCCAGAGTCTCTCCGTACAAAGGAGACTCTGCCAAAATTTTCCGTAAATTTTGGACATAGAATTTTGCGAAAATGTTTTCCAGCTTTAATAATCTAAGTATAAAGGAATATAATGATTATAAACAGGTATATTTTATTTAAGAAAATAAATTTAGTAAATTATTGTTTATAAATAATATTTGAAATAAGATGTACTGTTTTATTTTTCCTTCTCCCTTCTTTTTCCTTTTCGGGGACGAAAAGTTTTGAGTGGGGGAGATTGTAACGACCCGTTGAATTTGATAATGTTAAATGAATTAAATTAATAAGTTTCTAATCTAATTTAGAATAAAATAAAGGTCTTAAGATTTTATTTGAGAAAATGTAGTAATTTGTTATAGTAATTGGAATTTAATGTAACAATTTAATAGTTACATGGAAATAGATTTGAACTATGTAAATTTGCACACCTTGTTATAAGTTAAATATAAGAAACCAATATAAATGTGAATCAGTGAATATTAATAAAAATATTTACTAGAATGGAATTCATTAAATATAAAATAAATAGTGGAGATTGTACATTTGGTTGTAATAATAAATAGTGACTAAATAAAAGGGTCCGTTAGAATAAATCAATGCAATAAGTGTGATAAGTAATTTTATTGAATGTTGTCTCTAATAAATGTACTTGATTTGGTAATTTAGATATTTATACGTAAAGTATATATATAAAGATATATTTAATTGGAAATCTAATATTAAATATAATGTAGGTAGCAATTGAAATTTACTGTTTTGCAAAATAAATGAGAAATCAAGTCAAATGTGAATTATACCGTAAAGGATCAATTTATTTAAACAGTAGGATTGTAAATAAATAAACATTCTACGTAGGTTGCAATTGGACAATTTATGTAGTTTAATGGAAAAGCAATTGGAATTAATTACCATAAATTGTGTAGTTAGGGTAGTTTTGATTTGTCACTTAAGATGGAGGATTTTTATAAAATGTAATAAATGCAGTTTAAATTAAGGCATTGACGTTTGGGTATTTAAGAAGTGATAAACTAAAATTTATTTATTTATTTGAAAATTTGAAATCCAATTTGTGGATTTATTGCAAATAAGTGAAATTTGTGTTTAACCATTACATCGATAGGAATAAATTAAATTTAAGGTTATATTAATAAAATTTGGACTAGAGAAATGATATGAATCGGTTTTTGAAGCCTTAAATATAAAATGGGAAGTAGACGAGATTTCACGTTACAACCATTTTAAAAATCCTGATGTTTGTAGAAATGTTAATGAAATATAACGTAAACCAATGTTGAATCAAAAGAATAGAGTCAACACTTATTTATTCATTTAATGTGATATAACTACGAGTATGATTTATTGCAAATTACATGGAAATCTAATATATAGGACATTACCTAAAAAGGAAGAGTAGATAAAATTTATGATAAACATATTTGGATAGGAAGGTTTTTGATTTAAGGAGAAATTGGGCAAGTTTTATGTATTTGGGTAAAGTGCAACCTTTAATAGATAAATTTATCGCAATTAAATGAAATTGAAATAGCAAATTTATACGTTAGTTGAAATTTAGCTGGAATATGAGGATTTTTAATGAAATAGTGAAATCAAATGGAAATAAGGTTTCAATTATACATTGGAATTTATATTCACCATAAAAGGTTAATTGAAAACCAAAGGAGTTAATAAAGGAATCAAGCTTTATCTATTAATTTGGATTTAAGATATGGTAAATTGGATTTATTGCAATAATTAATTCTATAAGATGAGGTTAATACTTATTCTATTTATAATTAGACCAAATTGTTGATATAGTTTTTTTGAAAGCAGAATCTATAAATTAATTTGAGTATCAAATACAATAATTGCGCTTATTGCATAAATAAAGGGAATTTAACGTTAAATATTACGTTACTGAAATTTCAAATGAACTTTAAGAATAATATTGTGAATCATGAACCAAAGTATGTGGCATCCCTATTTGGATAAAGAATGAGTATATAAAAGTTAAAATCTAATATACGGGGTTTTGAGCATTTAATTTTATAATTCTTAAATATAGGAAAGTGAAGAAATTAACACTGCAAATTGATATACTTATAATTTTAATTCACATCCAAGCTTGTTAAATCATTTGAAATTGATTAAATTATATAAGTAATAAAATTTGGACAATTTTAGAATATAATATAAAATTTGGATTTTTGTAATTTATTTTGATTTATTTAATGAATATAAAAATAGCCTTTTTTGTCACGGACTCGGATTTCGATGAAACCAGTTTCATCGGATCCGTATCGGTGAATTATTATAGGGTTTCAAGTTCCGTATCGATCGGGCCTGTCGTTTGATGGTACGGGCGTGAAACGCCTTGAAATCAAATTTAATTAAAATCTATTTGAATCAATTTGGAAATTTTGTTTTCAGCATAACTTCTTCATACGATCAAATTTGGACGTGAAACTTTTTCCATCGCGTTCAGAATATTTTAAATTACCTATTTGGATATATAGATTTAATAAATTCGGTTCCGGAGGCATAGCGGGCTTTTTGGGCCATAGTTTGTTCCGCACGTTCATTCTACGGTCTATCTACTCTATCTCTAACATTTCTATATAAACCTAGCTACAATCCCTAGCCTCTTTTCATCTGCGCGTATACTTTCTTCAAGCTCCTCTTCTTCTTCAATGGGTGCTAACCCTAGATCCAGTCAGTTCAAAAACAAAATGAAAATTCAAAATCTCCAGAAAAATTCCACAAAAATATATGTTAATCTTCTCGAAACACGTAATACCATGGTGAAATTCGTTTTTCAGTTGGAGTTACCGTTTACCCAGAATAAATTCAAACAGCCCGTAGCCGTTCATCAGCGTCGCATCAAAGTTCGTCTGATCGAAATTCTGTTTCTGGGTATTGTAGTATGGACGATGGGGAGTACATCAATATAATTCGTTCGTCGATTCGATGGTTGGATGGTTCGTATAATTCGAATTAGGGTTTTGGGTGAGCGGCGGCCGGTGGAGTTTTGGGCGACCGGACCTGTGTGGGGAGGTGCGGCCTGGCGAGCTGGAGGCCATGGTGGTGGTGGCAAGACGTACGGTGGCCTGTGGCGTTGTCGAGGCTTGGTCAAAGTTCGGTCAAAAGGGTGTTGTTTGGGTTCGAAGTTTGCCTATAGCGTGCGTTGCTTGTGTGCGCAGGAGGCTTGAAGGGGTGAGCGTTCTTTCACGTGCCTGGGGAGTTTGCTTGGTGATGTGGCAAGTCTATAAATGTGTACCATTCTTTGCTATTTTAAAATTTAAATTCAAGTGCAAATTTCGACATAACTCTCGCATACGATCTCCGATTCACGTGAGATTTTTTTTATCAGGATCGTAATTAAATTCCGGACCTGATGACGCTGGTTTGGACGAATTCCGAGACGGGCGAATTTTTGGGTTTAAATCGAATTTTAATTCGATTTAAATTCCAAAGTTGAGTGTTTTAACCCACTCACAACTACTAGAAGCTTTTATGTTTGTTAAATTAATTTTAGAAATGAATAGAAATTTATTTATGAGTATTTGGCATGTTTATTTTATTCATATCTGTTGAATTGCATTTAATTAATTTAACTGTTAATTTAATTAATTTATTGCGTATGAATTTACAGTTAAAATTTATTTGTTTGTATATGAACTGCTAGTTAACAGTTATATAATTTATTACTGAATATAGACTGTAGATTAATAGCTGTTAAATTTAATCTGAATAAAATTGCCAGTTATTACCTGTTATATATTATCAAATATAAATTGTTATTGATTGATATTGCTTGATGATTGTGATTGGATGATGGGTGATGTTGATGGATGTTTTATTGTATATCATTAAATTGCAAATTATCATGCATATTTCCTTTCATTCGGGATTGTGGTTTGAAATGATATACAACCGCAAAATTTTATATCTTTTAAATTGCGGATTGCAATGATAAATATCCGTATCACTTGACCATAGGATAGAAAATTATATACAGGCACCGCGGTCTATATATAACTATTTTAATGTGATTTCTATGGTTTGGATGGAATACGGTTTATAATAATCTTAAATTTTATATTATATAAATATTTTTCTTCCATATATATATACATATGAATTTGAAAATTTTGACATTAAACGGTGTATAAAAATCTTTAATAAAAATGGAAGAAAATTAAGAAAATGGAGTTTAATAATTTATATCATATGTTTAAATGTTAAGTTTGGAAATTTTAAGATATGATATTTATAATTGGATTTTTTTCCAAAATAAATTAAAATGAATATTCTAGTAAAATTTGAATTGGGAAAAATATTTTTTTTTTTTTATTACTAGAAATTGAAGTCTTATTATTTATGGATTTTATATGAATATTCAAGACTAATTAATAGAACAATTGATTTGTTGAAAGAATAAAATCCAACTTTAGTTTGAAATATTGATACTCAAAATGGATATGCGTATATATAAATAAATTGAAGTGGTTTTGGAACGTGAGAGAGATAATATAAATTTTGGTTTAGACTTTAATAAAGAAATGTATTTGTAAAGCCATGAGAACTATTTTCTTTACAAAGTAACATTTAAGTTAAACCATTTAATTCATATACCGTTGAATGTCCAAACCATTCAAGTTTTAGAAGTTATGGTTTTAAATTATGATTTTCAAAATACTATGCTTTGAAAATATTTGATTTTCAGACGTTATGTAGTTAAAGCATTTTGATTTTGGAAAAGAATTATATTTGGGATAAGTGATAAAATATGGCTTTGGGTTTTGAAATGATATCGTATTCATGGTTATGAAATGGAATGTTTATTCTGATTTTTAAAGTATAACCTATTTTTAAATGACCGCAGTGTTATAATAACGATGGGTTGGCAAAGAGACCGGGATCGGATATCTGACATACTCTCTGTCGATACCGAAAACCACTTTGACTAACCGTGTACGCGGTGGAGATTCCAGAATGAAGTAGGTGGTGGCGACGTTTCCTGTAAGGTAAATACGTGGACCCGACTCCCGTGAGTTGGCATAAGGTGGCTAAAACAGGAGCTATTCCCAGGCCAATGAGGTCATACCTCTGATCGGACACTCCTCTTCGATATTATACTATGACTTTGGATTGATTCAGTGGCCACTTTTATTTTGATTTTGGGGAGTTTGTTCGAGGTGGGCGGTAACTGCGGCTACGCGTTTCCACCAGCCTGGGTACGCAATTGGTATATCTACCCTGGCATTGCCTAGTTGTGCCGTGTCACCTACCATACCGAGCCTTGTACGAGTTTGGATTTCTCCCGTAGCCCGTGTGGTATCCTCTGGTGGCTTCCCGATCAGGAGGGACTATGATATTGGATGGACTACTGGGACTATTACGTGTTAAGGGCTATATGGGTAACCCCTTAACGCTATTAAAAAGTAAGTTTATTTTATAAATAGACACTATTATAATAGCGCAATATACTACATAGTAAATAGTTTAACGGATCCTTAGGAGATGTAAATCCCGAGCATCTCTTGAGTTACTGTACTCATATTTATTTCTGTTAATTTAACTCACATAAGATCTTTTAGTTCTGACTCGAGTGTTTTTGTCTTTTCAAATTCGCTCGGGTCAGTCCGAGCGTTTCAGGATCGAAGACTTTAGCTTTGAAGGACGAAGACGAAGGAGTCGTATTATTATTATCTATAGTATTGCACCACACTCATACTGTTCCGCTGCATTATTTGTATTGGTATGTGTAACTCTGATATTTATTGTATAAAGAAGAATTAACTGTTTTGTAACCGTTTATGAACTGTATATTTATTATTATATTTTATCCTTCCGCTGTGAGATTCTATTTTGTTTTATTTCTTCTCTGTTTTTTTTCTTATTTACCCCATAACAATCCGCCCTTTGCGTATGCTTTTAATTGGCACGTATGTCGGTTTAAAGTGTGCGAAAAGGCGGATGTTACAATATATCATCATTTGATAATCAACAAATATCAAAATATCTGTAATCAAATAAGTACTGGTGAGGAATCCAGTTGGATCCCTCCAACCTGTTTCCCTGCATCCAAAAACATTAGCACACCAATTCCGTTCCAGTACGGAATTATCACGGTATATGGGATTTATAAAATATTATCCGCTTAATAGACGGCGCAATAGGGTCTCATCCGCTATATAATGCGGGAAATCAACTCCAAGTACATATATAATACCAATTTCACTATACTGTGAAATATTCGCGGTATATGTTTTTAATAAATAACCTCCGCTTACTAACGGCGTATAATGTCTATTTTAACAATCAATAGATAACAATCATCATTCAAACATACAATCAACAATTTTAAATCTAACTATTGAAAATTTAAATCGAAACAATTTCGATTGAGTGAGAAGTTCTCACCCTGGTTTCAATTTTGTTTTCAGCTTTTTATTTCGAATAAAATTAAACGAGAGTTTAATTTTACCCGAAATTCTCACTAGCTCCAAACGACTCCAATCCAATTTCATAGCGTAGTGTTCGTCCATACGATCCCAACGCAACTGGTTTCGTAATTTTTCAATCTCGTATGAAAAAGATATAATAGTTTAAAGTTTACACAGATTTTAATATAAATTAATTCACATTTCTTTTAAATTTTTAAACCTAATCATCTCATCCGTAGCCTTCCTTGAGCCAAGCAGATCCAGGCCGTTCACGTCCCCCCTTCCCTTTCTTCCTCATGTTCGTTCCCAGGTAGTAAATCACGCAAGCAACCCATTTCAAGCCGTCCATTAGGGTTACATGCCACGACCACTATAACGCACGATATCCTATCACTCCACCACCAAATCGAAGCCAACACTCAACTCCACCCTCACCTGGAATGGCTTAAATCTCGGTCGAGCATAGGTGCTCGAAAAACATGGCCGACCGGCCATGGTTCCAGCTCCAATTGCCATCAATCCGTCACACAACATACGATCTTGACCGTTGGATTCGTAGCTCACATTACGCTCTATAACTTCGTAGTTGAAGAATTTTCATGTAGATTGATGGATTTCGTATTAATTGAGGAAGAACGAGACTAAATTCTGGCCGTGTACAGTATACTGGCGGCTAGGGTTGAAAAGAATTAGGGTTTGCAAATTTATGAAGAGGGGGGTTCTTTTATAGAAAAATACGCGACACTATTCATCCCGGATTTTCCGAACTCCAAACGAAGCGTGCCGGTTGGCGTTTCTAAGGTTTACCCCGCGTTCCGAACACAATGGAACATGTTTCAGGAGCTAATTCGGTCATCTGTGCGAGTTACGACAATAAACGTTCGATTTTAAATTAAATCGATTAAATCAAATTTTTATGCGTTTTAGCTTGCCTCGGACAAACGGTAAATCCGATTGACACGAAATTTGAAAACATACAATAATATCACATTACGGATCCGATGAAACTTGTTTCGTCGAAATCCGAGACTGTTTGAAAAATGACTATTTTAACTCGCCAAATTAATATTAAAACAATTTCGATGCGTTTCGAGCTGCCATAGTCAAACAAAAACTCCGATTGCTACGAAAATTGAAATCCGATAATAACAAACTATTACGGATCCAATGGAACTAGTTAAGTCCAATTCTGAGACTGTTTGAAAAATGACTATTTTCACTAGTCAATTAAATATTAAAATATTCAATTTTCACAATTTAACTTTTAATTCAATTTTAAAAGTTCTAAAATATCGTTCTAACTCCAACATGATAAAATAAAATTTTAAAAATCAATTTCAATCATAGTTAACTCGATTTTCAATTATTTCTGTAATTTCAACTATTAAATTATCGATTTAATTATTCAATTAAATCTAATTATTCGAAATAAAATTATTCGACTTATAAATTTCACTTATTAATATTTAAAATTAATTAGATATTCGAATTTTAATTAATATAAATTCTGGGTCGTTACAGACAAGGAGACTCTAAACTATGATACTTTATAAAAATAGTTTTCAAAAATGTTTTCAAATTAACTTTTGAAAAAATCAATTTCCCAAAATAATGAAACTTTCCTTGATATATCGAGTGGGGGCCGAGTCAAAAGGAGATTTGTTGAAAAATTATAAACCTGATTTTCGAAAAGAATTTTCCTTAATCTAATGATCAAGAAACCTAATAAGGGAACATCCATACCAAACTACCTTATACCCTCTTCGAGGGTAAACAAAGAAACAACCCTTAGTTTAAAATGCATTATTCTTAATAAAGCTTCCAAATTGACAATGTCGGTAAGATTCTTTAATAAAAGGCACTTCTTACACCCGATGGTATTAAAAGCCTTTGACCAAGTTCAGAGGCACCCAATAAGAGAGTTGGTTGAGTATACCTTTGGTCCAACCTCCGGGCTTGTCCAAACAAAACCATCCAGGAGAATATGGGCGGCCAAACAAGCCTTTGGTCCCTTCTCCAGGTTTGGCCAAGGCAACCATCCACGAGAATACAGGTGGATAAACAAGCCTTTGTTCTTGCTTTCGGGCCTGCCCAAAGCAACTATCTAAGAGAACACAGGTAGTCAAATAAGCCTTTGGTCACATCGTTGAGTCTGGCCAATGAAACTGTCTAGAAGAAAGAGTATGGATTGCAAGCCCGTAAGTAAATCAAAGAAGACTATCTAACTAGAGGTTGAGCAAGACAGTCTCAATAAGGAAGAGCACAAATGAAAAGTAATCTAAAAGTCAAAAGACTATCATGGTTACTCTGCTAAAGGTTAACTAGAATGATGCTTAATAAGAAAAAGTATGTTGATAAAGGATACACTGCAATACCCAAGCAAAAGCTTGGAGACAAAATTAGGAATTGGAGCGATACATGGGAAATCTATAGAATTACAACACGACCATGTAAACCAAAATTAGATAAAAGCAAGAGGTCATGAGTGAGAAATAACAATTCAATTAGAAATATGGGTTCTAATAAATGTATTTTCTTAATTTTTTGAATGAGCAAGGACTTGAACCTAAAAAAGCAACATTAAAGGAAGATATTTGTTAATTATGATCAGGAAAAAGAAGTGATAAAACAAGAGTGGTGTAGTAAAGCAAAGAGTTTAAGCTAAAGCATAAGCAAACTTTTCAAGGGTTAAAATGTTATACCTAAAATTATTAAATTAAATATGATGTTTGCCAATGAAAGAAAACTATCGAACGAATAAATGAAGAGCTATCGTAAATATAAATGATGAAGCTATCACATGTATAAGAAAAGTGCTTTTATAGGCATAAAAGAAGAGATATCACAAGCATAAAGATAAAGCTATAGCAAGTATAAACGGTGGAGCACTTGCACGTATGAGAAAGGAGCAATCATAGGTATAAAAGAAAGGCTATCGCAAGTATAAAGATAAAGAAACCCTAATTATAAAGATAAAACTTTCGCAAGTATCAAATAGACAAGCTATCGCATTTCTAAAAGATGAAGTGTTATCACATACTTAAGGTAATGGGGCTATCGTACTTTTAAAGATGAAGAGTTATTGCGAAAAGGAGTAATCACACATTTAAAGATGAAGAGCTATCACATGTCTTAGGTAAAGGAACTATCGCATGTCTTAGGCAAAGAAGTTATCGCATTACCAAAGATAAAGGGCTACCACATGTATAAGAAAGGATCTATCGCATGTATAAAAGAAGAATTATCGAACTTCAAAGCTCAGAGCTATCACACTCCTAAGGATGGAGCAATTGCACTTCTAAGATTAGAGTATCATACCACTAAGAATGGAGTTATTGTAGTTTTAAAGGAAAATAGGCTATTACACTTTTAAAAGCTAAAGGAGCTATCCATTGCTTAAAAAAGTGTTATTGCATGACTAAAAAGTGGTATCATATCTATGAATACTCAAAAAAAAATCCCGATTGTCCATTTGGTAGCCTTTTATTGGGCCAATAATGCCACATCGGCATGAAAAGATGAAAGAAGCCAACCATGCCATGTGTCAATTCAATAGTGTTCTAAGTTGATGGTCTTAGCTGTTCAAATTCGATACTTTCTACATTTTAAAATTTTAACGATGTAATTTTGTACAAATAGGCATATACGCCCATTGAAGAAAAAGCGAATTCCTAAGTTCTCTACTTCTTTATTTTTCATTTTTACTTGAAGCATAAATAAAAAACTTGATTTGGGACTTTAATGCTGCTTTGGTCAAATTCCAATTAGAATTTTGTGACAAAGGACTTGCATAATTCCCTAATTGCAAAGTTTCCCATTTGCTTGCTTGCTCAAGGGATCAACTGTAACGACCCAGAATTTTTATTAATTAGAATTTGAATATTTAATTAATTTTAAATATAAATGAGTGAATTTATAAGTCAAATAAATTTTTATTTTGAATTTTTGGATTTAATTGGATAATTAAATCGATAATTTAATATGTTAAATTATAGAAATAATTGAAAATAGAGTTAAATATGATTGAAAATTATTTGTAAAATTTTATTTTATCATATTGGAGTTAGAAAGATATTTTAGAACTTTTAAAATCGAATTAAAAGTTTATTTGTGACAATTGAATATTTTAATATTTAAATCGACTAGTGAAAATAGTCAATTTTTGAACAGTCTCAGAATTGAACGAAACCAGTTCCATTGGATCCGTAATAGTTAGTTATTACCGGATTTCAATTTTCGTGTCAATCGGAGTTATCGTTTGATCGTGGCAGCTCGAAACGCATCGATTTATTTTTAATTTTAATTTGGCGAGTTAAAATAGCCATTTTTCAAAAAGTCTCGGATTTCGATGAAACCAGTTTCATCGGATCCGTAATGTGATATTATTGTAAGGTTTCAAATTTCGTGTCAATTGGATTTACCGTTTGTCCGGTACAAATTAAAACGCCTAGAAATCGATTTAAATCGGTTTAATTCAAATTGACCGTTTATAGCCATAACTCGCACAGATGTCCGAATTAGCTTTCGAAACCTATTCCATTGTGTCCGGAACGCGGGGTAAACCTTAGAAACGCTGGTTACGGCGCGTAAATCGGAGTTCGGAATTTTCGGATGAATAGTGTTCAATTTTTTCTCTATAAATAGCCCTCACTCTAAATAAAAAAAATATACAAAACCCTAATTCACGTTGTAGCCGCCAGTTCATTCATGAATGGCCGAAATTTCATCTTCTTTCCCCTCTCAAATCTCGAAATCCATTAACAACTACAACAAACTTCCTAAACGAAAATTGTAGAGCATGCCAAGATCCATCTATCCAACGGTCAAGATCTAGATTGGAGCAACGTAGTGGTCGAAATCGAGGCTCAAAGGCCGCGCGTTCATTCTCGATTCGCGCGCAAATAGGGGGGCCGAGCTCTGTGCCCTTCTGGCCGTGGGTAGCTTGTGTTGGGGGCTTCGCGATGGTGGTAGTTTGATGAAGTATAATCGAGTGATGGAGGAGTAAAATCGAACCCTAGTTCGTGATGTTATGGGTTCTTATGCGTGTAAAATTACTGGAGAAGACGTGGGGAGGAAGGAGCGCACGCACGGTCTTGATGTTGTAGCTTGGGATCTACGGCCAAGATTGAAAGGTTGTAAAAATTATAAAAGAAATTGTTTAATTATTTATATTAAAATTTGTACGAACTTTAAAATATTGTATCTTGTTCATTCGAGGTCCGTTTCGGACGAGATTTTTTGCGTTGGAATCGTATGGACGAGCACTACGCGATGGAGTTGGATTGGAGTCGTTTGGAGTTAGTGAGAATTTTGGGTAAAATTAAACGTCCGTTTAATTTTATTCGAAATAAATCGCTAAAACGGAATTTGAAATCAAGGTGAGAACTTCTCACTCAATCGAATCAGTTTCGATTTTATTTTAAATAGTTAGATTTAAAATATTTGAATGCGTGTTTGAATGATGATTATTATCTATTGATTGTTAAAATAGACATTATGCGCCGTTAGTAAGCGGATGTTATTTATTAAAAACATATACCGCGAATATTTCATAAACAGTGAAATTGGTATTATATATATAGTAGCAATATATATATATTGGCATATGTATACATTGGAGTTATTGATTTCCCGCATTTTTTGTTTAGCGGATGAGACCCTATTGCGCCGTCTATTAAGCGGATAATATTTAAATCCCATATACCGCGATAATTTCGTACTGGAGCGAAATTGGTATTGTGCTAATGTTTGTGGATGCAGGAAAACGGGTTGGAGGGATCCAACTGGATTCCTCAACAGTATTTATTTGGTTTCAGATATTTTGATATTTGATGGATTATCATATCGATATATGATGTCGTTGTTGTCGTGATTGACTATTTGGTGTGTAGCATCATTGGTCCCAAATTTTGGGATTTTAAAAGGTTTTTAAAGTGATCTTTGAAAATATTAAATATTTTTTGAAATTGATTTATTTTAAATAAATAAACGTTATAATTTTTAATGTTATAAAAATTATGATTTTTGAGAAATATAGTTAAAAACTGATTTTTGAGAATACGATGCTAATAAATTTATAAAATAGTTAAATCGGGATTTTAGAATTTATTGTGAAAAGTTTAAATATAGGATTTATAAAATTTAATTATTTTATAAATCAAAATGGTGAAATAATAAAGGAGATTAAAGACGTTTTAAAGAATAATATAAATTGATTTATATTAAGAGATTTATAAATGGATATTTATAAATTGAAATATTGACATTATAAAACGAGTTTTTATAAGTGTTTGAATGAAGTGAAAACGAATTTTTGTAAATGAATGGAATTCATAAAATTATAAATGGTGAAGTTAGAAATGGAATTTATAAATAGTAAGATTTATAAATTTCGTGAAATTATTAAAGAATGGTTTTGGATGAATAATTGAATCTTATAAGTTATAAGATTTATAATTATGAAGTTCAAAGGAACGATTTTTGCAAACGAATAAATTATAAGTATTTAACTTATAATATGAACCTTTAGTTTATAATTGAGTTATAAATCGAATAGGTTAATAAAGAAAATTTATAAAAGGAAGTTGTTATAAAATAATTAGAAATGGAATTTATAAACGTTGTTTTATAAATTCGCAAACGACTTATTTTGATAAGTAAATTGCCGAAACCTATTAATGGGGTTATATTCACGTTTTTGAACTATGAATAATCCTTTGAAATAAAATGAATAAAAGGATGAAATTTGTTAACAAAGTATATTCACGTTTTGAATAGTGAATAAGATGTTAAAGAAATTGTTTTGAATGTGATATTTGAAATAGAATTAAAACGATCTAACGATGTTTTAAAATGTGTTGAGATTCGAAACCATAGATTTCAACATTGATTGTTGAAATAGACGTTTTCGAGAAATAGAAGGAAATGGTGGACTATAACACTGTTGTTATAGTAAATGATTTCCGAAAGGAAATGTTTTGTATAGTATTGGGATTTATATATCTATTTTAATTTCGAATCCCTATACTAGTGATTTTGGGTTGTCGTAACGATGTTTTACGTAACATTCGTTTTGGCCCAAATAAATATGTTTAAGAGAATGATTTCCTTAAAGAATGAAATATATACTTAATCTCGATTTAAGTATATTGAATATTTTCTAAGTGTTGAAAATAAATAAAATTTGTGAATTACTTATTAAATAAGTATGGAAATGTTTTCCAATATAAAGTGAATATTTTGAGAATTTATCTTCTTGAAGATAAATTGAAATGAATAATTGAAATCGAATATTCATAGATATTTTGGATTATAAATTCACTAAGGAATTCATAAAAGAAAGGGGAACTTGTTTAAAAATAAATATTGATTTATTTTTGAGGTATCGAAATTATATATCTTGTAAAGATATTTTTGGAAAATAAATAATTTGGAAAATTATTTGGAACCTGGTGATGTTGTGCATATCCATTGATAGTTCAATAACCGACTATCAATATTTCCCTTTGAATGGGTAATTGATGTGATTTGTTTGAATGTGAATGCCACACTTATTTTTGAATAAGCGCTCACTATTCGGGTTAACCGGGAAAGGACCATGGGGTCGTATAACCCATTCCGAATATGTGATACGTCGTTATGAATTGCATTTGAAGATCGGTGTTGAAGACCCGGTATTTGCGAAAGCGATAGGATGACCTATCGATTGTCTCTGCACTGAGTTGCAACGGTATAGAGACTCCCTAAGTGATGGGAAATCCGATCAGGATTGTGAATATCCGGATTGCAAGGACTTCTTTGTAAGTGCCTTCGGTTTTGTTCGAGCCCGGAACAGACTTGTATGGATTGTATGTCTGACATTACAAATTGAGATATAAAGCCGATTTCATTCAAATATATTTCTGTTGGTGGCGGAGAATTTATTCTTTTAGCTTAACACCCTTCTCTGAGACGTACGTGCTCAGATGTTATATAGTTGAAGTTATCAGCGATATATTCCCAATTTGGTAATGTGATATGCTGAGTGATGCTGAAATGATCATTGTGTTGATTATTTGTGATAGGATCGTTTATTTGATCGTCTATCCTGGTGATCATTTCTATGATCATTTGTTGACCCAAAGCATGGCTTTTGTATAAAGTATGTTTTTGTGGACGTGACTTCGTCGAGCCTCACACCCCGTGAATGGTCAAAACAGGAAAGATGCGGCAAGGTTATGAGGGGTAGCGCCCTTTAGGATGTGTGCATTTCCTTCTGGAAAAGGGTGGTATCATGGTATGGAGCCCAGATACTTACTCATGTTGAAAACACTTTGTTATGATTGTGTGAATTGATTACGAGCGCTCGGTGAAAAGGTCCCAAAGGACCGGGGGATGACATATTCGGTCAGTTGTTACTCAGTTAGGGGTAACCCGGCCTTGTGTTGGTAGAGATCCGGTTTGGTTCTCGGGGATGTCCATCCAGAGGCATTCTCATGTGGCAATGGGAAGTTCCTTGGCCTGATCATTCGTTGGAAATCCAATTCCCAATACGAAACTTGTATGATATTAGTTGTAGAACCTGCCATTTACTTATGGTGGTCACCACTGTTTAGATGGTAGCTATAGTAGGCATACGATAATGGTCGTATGTTGGCTAAGATTTATATTCTACTTTCGAAATGAATTTTCCCTACACTATGCACTAATAATAATATCAAATGTTCTTTTTAATGCGTATCAAGCATCTTTGACTATCATAAGGAGAAATCTCCTCTGATTCTGCGTTTGCATGTGTGTATGTGCGGGAGGCCTTATGGTAATCTCATTTTTAAAAGCATTGCGAATTGAAATAAAAATATTCCTCTATTTTTGATTTTTAAAGATAAATAAACTGTTTTGAGTTCTCACACCAGTCACATGACTGACTCGGAGTTTATTGTTTTCCTTCCTAAACTCTGGGTGCCCACCAATTTCCACACGGGCAGTCGAGAGTTAAGGTTTATCAGGATATTCTGGATATTCAGGAGTTGCTGGAGGCAAGCTGGATGGCATGGCGTATTACTTATATAGTATTTCTTTTTCCGCTGCACTGTTTGTTGTTGTTGTTGTTGTACACTCTGATGTAATGAAATGTAATGTATAAAATGTAATAACTGATATAGTTCTTTGTTTAAAGATTATTCATTTATTATTATATGTTGTTCCGCTGCGAATTGTGAGATTCTGATGTTGTTCTGTTGTTTTCTGTTCTGTTCTATTTTCTCTGACATTTTCCATTTTCTTTACTCTCTATTTTCTCTTCTCTCTATTTTCTATCTTCTTATCTCTTCTTCTTTTACTTCTTCTCTTTTCTTAAATTCTTTTTCTTAAACCATAACATTTCGAGTTTTTGGCCTTCGATTTCTCGGCAGTCGATAAAGCGAGTATCGATGTTGAATTTTCATAATTATGATAAAATGAGAAGCATAATTATGATAAAATGTAATATATAACATTAGTTAAACATTATAGATTTTCATATAAATAATAGGAGTACAAGCATGGTGGGCTTGCAAATTAAACCTTTTTAACATTACAATGCGTGGTTATGCATGTTCCTTCGTTCACTTGTGGTTTAGTTTTTACTATTTGAGCATGTTAGGTTTTTGAAATGATTTTGAGTAATTTATGTAATTATTCTTTTAGTGGATGAGATGAGTGTTTTGGGAGGTGCATATAGTACCATCTTTATTTTTAGAGGAATAAAACTGATTAGATACTTAGCTTACTCGTCTAAGCGGTTTTAGATTTTATAGAACAAATGATAGTCTTAAAGAAGTTTAATTAAAACCCTAGTAATTTTATACTTTTAACTTCAATCTCTATTTGACTTTGTTATTACTAGAAGTATACATTGGAACTACTTAAGATAGTTAAAATGGTAAATGTCAAATTAATTTCTTACATCTTTGATGAGTGGCTTGTATTATCAACAAATAAAAGTTATGAAATAGAAATCATTTCTAAATATAGACTTGTGGTAAGTGGTTTATAATATATAACTATAACCAAGCATAAAATTTATTTTAGTGCTAATAAAGTATTCAAGTTATGGAAAAACCTTCATATGAACACTGAAATTAGTTAAAAGAATTTAACCGCAAGCGCATGGCGCACAAAAGTTAGTATGTGGCGAGTATGGGTCGATCTGCAGGGAAATGTTAGATTTTAAATTTCCAATCAATCGAATTAAACCAAAAGGGGAGATTGTTTTGAAAACTAAATAGCTAAGCAAGTGTTGAGATTAAAAACTATGTGATTAAAATTCAATTTAGAGGCAAATCCACTTTCTTATATCTTTCACGTAAATCAACATAAAATCAAATGATGATGTCTTTTTAATCTAAGTAGGATTAGCAATGTATTCGTCACAAACATAGCCTATTTGAGTTATTAATTAACACAAATCAAACCATCAAACTATAATATAACTCTGGTCCTACTTTTTCAAATCTTATGAAACATGGCATAGAAAATGAAACCAAAATCTAGTTTAAGCATGATCTATTTACTATTAATTAGTAACATAGATCATCAAATTTTGATTAAAACTTCACTTCATTGCCATGATCATATTTAGATGAAGAGACAATTTGTGACTAATGAGATGACCATAGCCTATTTGTTATGAACAAAGTAGGCTATCGAATTCAACATAAAACACAAACAAACATAAACACCCAATTTCTCGTAAAGCACAAAAGAGATCATACATAGAAAATTGATGTTGAATATACATGACAAAAGAAAGCTTCATTATCCATAAATTGTAAGGGTTTAGCCTCTCATTTTTATTATCATTTCAACATATAGAGATTTAAACATTTAAAATAAAATAAAGTAGAGAATAAATAAAGAAAAAGAAGATTAACTAGTAGAAGGAAATGAAATAAACAAGTGCATAAATGTAAATCGAAACTATGAACATGAAATGAAAGAGTGCATAAGAATAAAAATGAATATAAAAGTAAATAAAAACATGTAGAAAATAAAGAGAAAGTGGCTAGGAAGCCATTTTTATTTCATGTAACATTGAGCTTCCAATTTGCTTGCTTAATTTGCTAAGTAAAACGAAAGGTAGAAAGATGTTTTCATGTACATAAGAGGGCTATTTATACATGCATAAAAACCTAATTCAATTTTTAAGGTGCTTCCCAAAATGCCTTTAGGAAGTGTGGCCACCAAATAACCATTAGCCACTAATTAATCCATCATTAAATGTGCATGAAGCTTTAACTCCACTTAGTTGTCCATTAGCTTTCTAATTGCAGATTTAGGTAAGTGGATGAGGTCCTCCATGATCATAAGCTTCTATATTTCCCTCTTCATTCCTTTGTATTCATTTGTGCATGCATGAATCTTCATAAAAGTCTCTTTCATATGCATCCAAATTACTATAAAAATCATTAAAAAATGTCCAAATAAAAATTCTCAAATTGACACATGCACAAAAATGACCATTTTTCCCCTGAATGGAGATGAATATATAATGATTTGGAAATAATTGAATTTTGGTTTAAAATACATTAAAATGTCCAAATATGACATTTATTTAAATAAAGATAGATAAAATATTGATGTAAATATATGCATATTTACAAACACATCAAATACCCCCACACTTATCTTTTTATTCATCCTCGAACAAAGGAAAACTAAGATAAATTCGTTTTAGTAGGGAGCACGATTGCATTGAGCGTATGCAACGTGTCGTTAAACCTCTAGGTGTCCCTAGTAGGATGGGTGTTGTCTCGTGGGGGTTTTCAATGTATACTACCTGCAAAATCCAAATCAGGATGAAAATATTTACAAAATGCAAGATATATTTGCAAAAGAGATGAATGCAAGTTTTTAAAAATATATACAAATGAAGGGTTTACTTTTAAATCGATACAAATAAGTTAAATATAGGTTTCGGTCATTATCTTGAAAATTTAAATCATTTACTCGTCAAAATTTCCAATATGAACGAAGTTTTCGAAATAAATGGGTTATAGTTTAACTCGTTGTTTCGATCGATTGTAACTATGAAATAGATCCTTAGTTGATTATCAAAGTTTATCAAAGTGGTATTTCCATTTGTTTCCAATAACAAGTCAAATCAAACAAATCAAAATGGTGCTTGGATTTCAATTGTTTACTCTCTCTTATTTGAAAATTTTATTAATGTTAACAATATTTACATATGCCTAACTCATATAAACTAAGGCTAGATATATTACCCATGCACTGTCGAGTGAACACACAAGTGTGAACACTTACCGATTGTAGGTGTTATTAAAAAGAATTTTTATATACATATGCCTAACTTAGATAAACTTAGGCCTGATATACCGATCGTGCACTGCTTTACGGGCTTACGTGAGAAGGGTACAGAACATGGTGAGTGAACACATGAGTGTGAACACATGACTCTAGGTGTTAAAAATATATACATATATACAAATTATATGTGTGTGTGTGTGTGTGTTTTTTTTTCTATGTTTTTTTTTCTGACAAGAGAGAGTTTGGCAAAATCATCTTAGCACCAATTAACTTAGAAGGTAAAAATGTTATATCCTTTACTTTAAATTTACCACTTTTTTAAACAAATATTTTCATTTAGAATATATTTCATAATTAACACATATGAATCTTCCTATACACTAGTTAAACCATTGTTATTTGTAATCAAACTTCATTTTTATTTTTGCTCAGACAAATAAATGTTAAGAAATTTCAATTTATCAACCAAAACTTATACTTATCCTATAGTTTTTCTTCAAAAATAAATCAAAATGCTAAAGAGAAAATGTTTTTGAGATTTAGAAGTTTTGATATTTTTTTAGATAAAAATAACTGAAAATTCAAAAATGTCATGAAACTTTAAAAAAATGAAAAAGAGACTCCCCACTCATAATATTTAACTGTGTCTCCATAGTCAATGCACAATACATTGAGTGTAATTGGGAAACATATGACATATTTACAAAAGAGGGTTAACATTCTTACTGGACATAGCTTGGCACATAAAGAATCATGAACACCTCCTCTTGGTTATTTGGCATTTCCAAGAAAGGTTTCAAACGATGACCGTCGACTTTGAAATTCGATCCATCCAAGGGGTTTTCTATTTCTACGGCACCATGTGGAAGAACAGTTCGTACCATAAATGGGCCGGTCCATCTTGATTTAAGTTTCCCAGGGAATAAATGAAGTCTTGGGTCATATAAAAGAACTTTCTGGTTAGGAGAAAAAGTTTTCCTTAGGATTGACTAGTCATGAAAACCTATTGTTCTTTCTTTCTAGATTTTCTTGTTTTCATACGCGTCGTTCCTAAGTTCTTCTAGTTCATTGAGTTGTAGTTTTTGGTTTTCGCCAGCTTTCTCAAGATCAAAGTTTAAGTTCTTTATTGCCCACAATGATTTGTGTTCTATTTCAATGGGTAAATGAAAAGCTTTACCGTAAACTAATCGAAATGGGGACATCCCAAGGTTAGTTTTAAAAGCAGTACTGCAAGCCCAAAGTGCGTAGGTCAATTTCTGAGACCAATCTTTTCGATTTTTGTTAATAGTTTTCTCCATAATTTATTTGATTTTTTGATTTCAAACTTCAACTTGCCCACAAGTTTGAGGATGATGTGGAGTGGATAACTTGTGAGTTACCGAGTATTTCTTCATTAAATTTTCAAAAGAACGATTGCAAAAATGGGTTCCGTTATCACTGATTATTGTGCGAGGTGTGCCGAACCTCGAAAAGATGTTTTCTTTGAGAAATTTCAACAATTCTATGGTCGTTGGTAAGGAATGGCTTCGACCCATTTTGAGACGTAATCGATGGCGTTAAGGTTATACAAGTTTCCAAAGAAATGGAAAAAGGTCCTATAACGTCGATACCCCAAAGATCAAAGATTTCGATCGTAAGAATGGGGTTTAGAGGCATCATATCTCATCAAGAAATTCGTTCAAGCATTTGACATCGATCGTAAGTTTTACAAAATTCAATTGAGTCTTTGTAAAGAGAAGGCCAATAGAAACCACAATGAAGCAACTTTTCTGCGGTTTTTCAAAGATCGAAATGTCCACCGCACGCTTGATCGTGGAAAAACAAAAGAACACTCCTGATCTCATTATCCAGAATGCAACGTCGGATGATTTGGTCTGGTCAATATTTGAACAAGTATGGATCGTCCCAATAGAATTATTTTACTGGGACATGAATCTGTATTCGTCTTGTTTGGATCAAGATGAGGGAGTTTTTTTAGTGACTATGTAGTTCACTATATCAGAGTACCATGAATCGATAGAAATTGAAAGAAGTTGTTCATCGGGGAAGTTTTCATTGATTGGCAAAGAAGATGGTGCGTTCGGAAGATGATATAAATGATCGGCTATGACATTATTGGATCCTTTTTTCTCTTTGATTGTAAGGTCAAATTATTGAAGTAAAAGGATCCAACGAGTCAAGCGAGATCTAGCGTCCTTTTTAGCGAAGAGATATCGAAGCGTAGAATGGTCCATGTACACAGTAATGTCTGACCCGATCAAGTAAGGTCGAAACGTTTCGAGTGCAAAAACGACAACTAGAAGCTCTTTTTCGGTTGTTGTGTATTTAAGTAGAGCATCGTTCAAAGTCATACTTGCGTGGTAAATGGCATGAAGGATTTTGTTAGTGCATTGTCCTAAGATAGCACCAACTGCAAAGTTAGAAGCGTCACACATTATTTCAAATGGGAGACCCCAATTAGGTGCATAAATGATTGGACCTGAAATGAGTTATTTTTTGAGACGTTTGAAAGAAGAGATACGATCAGTGTTAATATCAAAAGGAATGACTTTCCCAAGAAGAGTTATCAAAGGATGAGTGATTTTGCTAAAGTTAAGCGTCGATAAAAGCCGGCATGTCCTAGAAATTATCAAATGTACTTAACAGATTTGGGAATGGGCAGGTTTGCAATTATGTCGACTTTCGCTTTGTTTGCCTCAATGCCTTTATTTGAGATGATATGTCCAAGGACTATGCCTTATTTGACCATAATGTGGCATTTTTCCCAATTCAAAGTCAAATGTTCTTTACATCGATTTAGAACCAACTCAAAATGGTGTAAACATTTGGAAAAAGAATCATCAAAGATAGAGAAATCATCCATAAAAACTTCTAGAAAGCGCTAAATCATGTCGGAGAAAATGCCAACCATGCATCTTTGGAAAGTAGCAGAAGCATTACAAAGTCCGAATGGCATACATCGATAAGACAAGGTACTAAATGGACACATGAAAGTCATTTTCTCTTGATATTCGGGAGCGATTGGAATTTGGTTATAGCCGGAATAACCATCAAGGAAGAAGTAGAATTCGTCGCCGGCTAAATGTTCGAGCATTTGGTCAATGAAAGGAAAAGGGAAGTGATATTTACATGTTGTGGCATTTATTTTTTGATAGTTAATGCAAACACGCCAACCAGTTTGATTTCGAGTAGGAATGAGTTGTTTGTTATAATGGTAAGTCTAGACTTTTTAGGCACGACATGAATTGGGCTAACACATGGGCTATCGGAGATAGGGTATATGATACCGTTATCGAGGAGCTTAAGAACTTCACCATGAAACGCATCTTTCATTTTTGGTTAAGACTCCTTTGTGCATCATGAGTGGGTTTGGCTTTGTCGATTAAATGCATGCGATGTTGAACAAGAGCGGGATTAATTCTTCGGAGATCAACCATCCAATTGCTTCCTTGTTTTTGGACAGGATTGAAAGTAAATAAGTTTCTTGATCGAGATAGGGAGTATCAGAAATTATGACGAGTAATGTTTCGTTATCACCTAAGTATGCATACTTAAGGTGATCAGGAAGTGGTTTGAGGTCCAACTTCGGGAGTTGCTCAATTAAAGAATTGGGTTGAGATTCAGACTCAACTGGAAGTGATCCAAAGGGAAGGTTCAATCTCATTGGGAATTTCATGAAACAATTTTTCATATTCGCCCTCACGTTCATCGTTAGGTCAACCGCCTCATTTTCAAAGTTTTCATGAATGGCACTAGCTTCCAACGTTTGATCGTGAGGTCCATTCGGTTGGCTTTCAAGATTGAAAATGTTAAGACCTAAATTCATGTTTCCAAAAGAGATTTTCATCGATCCGTTATGATAATTGATTAAGGCATTTGAGGAAGCTAAGAATGGTCGGCCTAAACTCAGTGGAATTTGACTTGTGGGATTTATCACAGGTTGTATTTCGAGAATGATAAAATCAATAGGGAATATGAATTGCCCTACTCGAATGAGCACGTCCTCAATTTCTCCCACGAGCTTGATCGGTGAATAGAAGAGTGACCTTTGTGGGTTTGAGCTCACTTAAGCCTAATTGTTCGTACACGGAATATGGAATCAAATTGACACTCGCACGTAAGTCTATGAAGCATTTGTTAATCGTCTTGTTTCTAATTATACACGAAATCGTAGGCAGCCAAGATCTTTGTATTTGTTGAGACGAGACTTCGCTAAATCTAGCAGCTAAGAAGACTTTTTTTGGCACTTGAGTGTGTTGCTTTTGGGTACACAATTCCTTAAGAAATTTCACATACGTTGGGACTTGCTAAATGATGTCAAGAAGAGGAATGTTAGCTTTGACTTGTTTAAAAATTTCCAACATCTTTTCCATTTGATCTGAGTGTTTCTTTGGTCGAAGATGATGTGGAAACAGAATACGATACTCGGTAGGCGGGTCTGCTCGAGTAGAAGAAATTTTTTGATGGGCATTCGATTCAACATTTGGCTCCACGTTCTGTTCAGATTCGTTTGTTGTTTTAGAAGTGTTGAGAGAGGTTTCCAGTAAATCGTCTAGGTTAGCAACTTGATTATCGATTTGTTTACCGGAACGTAGAGTTGTGATAGCATTCAATTGGGTGGCATTGCTTTCTTGAACAACATAGACTTGATTTGAATTTGTGTTTTGATTTCTGGGATTTGTAATGGGCTGGCTTGGAAATTTTCCTCGTTCGCATTCACTTACAGATGTGGCTAATTGACTCATTTGCATTTCAAGTTTTGCAATCAATTGGTTTGTGTTTTGCCTATATGAGGTCAATAAATTTTGCAAACTGTTGTTTGATTGAAGATCTCGAGTAGTTGCTTTAGCCAACGTTTCAAGAGTTTTCTTAAGCGAAGTTAAATGTTTAACGTCTTGTGAAGGATGAGCAGAATTTGGCTAAAAATTTGATTGTTGTGGTTGATTATGATACAGACCCACAAAATTTGGTAGAAAATGATTGGGTTGAAAGGGAGGATTCAAAGCATTATTTGGGAATGCTTGAAAATTGGGATGAACCGTATTCGTGTTGGGATTGTTTTCGTTCTAAGCAAAATTCGGATGATTTCTCCAACCAGGATTGTATGTTGGAGAAAACGGGTCGTTTTTGGCTTTATTGAAAGCATTGATTTATTTGACAGAATAGGGACAATAATCGGCTATATGATTAGGATCGTTGCATTTGTAACACATAGGTTGGGAAGCTTGGTTCATTTGATTCGATGAGAAAACGTTATCGAATTTTTTAGTCATTGCATCGATCTTTGCTTCCAATGAAAAAGAAGATCCTATCGAGTATGCACTCGATCGTGAGTAAATTGATTTTTCGTTCGAGCGTTCCCATTGGGATGAGTTTCCGATGAGGTTTTCAAGAAATTTCCAAGCATCCTCGTGATGTTGGGCAAGAATGTTGCCTTGACACATTGATTCGAGCATGATTCGAGAGCTGTTTTCGAGCCCATCGTATAAGATTTGGCAAATCGTCCATTTTTCGAAGTTATGGTGTGGACATTTTATCAAAAGCTCTTTGAATCTTTCAAAATACTTTACGAATGGTTCTCCCTTGAATTGATGAAAATTTACAATTTCGTTTCGAATTCTACTCGTTTTTCCAAGGGGTAGAATTATTTTAAGAAAGTTTTTATGAATTTTTCCCAAGTTTAAATCGAGTTCGATGGTAAGTTGTACAACCATTTTTCAACGTAATCCGTACGAGCAAATGGGATTAATCGAGGCTTGATTCCGTCATTGAAAAGTTGTTGGAGTTTAATGGTTGCACAAACTTGTTCGAAGTTAGTCAAGAAAATGTAGGGGTCATCGTGCTCCAAATTGCCAAATTTTGGAAGTGTGACAATATGGTTCGAGTGAATTTCAAAATGGTTACCCGTAGGGGCGGGTAACGTGATGCAAGATGGAATAGAAACTCTATTGGGAAAGATTCTATCCATAAGAGTTCGAGGGGCGTTCACGTTCGCCATTTTCGGAAGGATCGTTTGTTCGAGTTAAACGGTTAGTTATTGAGTCGCGAGTCCAACGATTTGATGTTGTGTCACGGGTCCAAATACTCATGCATAAGTGAAAGTCGAGAAGAGAAAGAAATTAGAAACGAGTTTAGATAATGAAAAAAGATTTGGAAAATGAAAAGAAAAATTGTTTTTTTTTCTTTTTTTTACAAGGAAGGAAACTATTTTCCAAGTGAAATTTATTTTTAAAAGAGAAGTTTGATTATTATTTTTTTGGCTTTTCAAATTTTTTTATATGTTTTTGTTTTTGTTTTTGTATTTTTTTAGTTTTCATATTTTCAAATATTTACCAAAAGGATTTTTTGTTTTTTTACAAAACGGGAATTTGATTTCTTTTTGTTTTTGAATTTTTTTTTCATTTTGAAAAGATTTAACATTTTTTTTATTTTTGTTTTTTGGATTAAAAACTAAGTTAAGTAAAATTTACAATTTTTTTTTTGAATTTTGGATTTTTGATTTTGTTTTTAAATATGCAACTAAATGAATGTAAATGACTTAATTACAATTTTTTGTCCTTAGTAGCTCCTAACCCAAAATTATATAATCATACTTGGTCTTAAATCCTCAAAAATATTTCTCGGTCAGGCAATGGGCATGGGTTATCAGTGCACAACGAATCACTGTAGCTATGCAGCCGAAAGTTTAAGTACCTTTAGAGGAACAACCACTATAATATTTATGAAATTACCATAATATTTATAAATGGTTATTACTCTGTCGTAGGCTAGACATCAAGAAATAAAATTGTTCAAAGAAAACAATTATGAAGATACAATTAAGCCCTAGATGAGCTCGTGACACTCTTAAGTCGAATGTCTGACCTTTATTATCAGTCAAATTCTATGATGAATGCGATTTGTGGGTTAAGGAAAAGGTGATGAAATCTCTCACCTTATATGCATTGGGATATTGCCCTTAGAAAACAAAACAAGATGAGATGAATGCAAAATAAAAGTTAAACGTGAATTTACAATGCAACTAAAATGAAGTTTGTTTTTGGATTTTGAATTTTTTTTATATATATAAATTCAAATGCAAGCAACCAACAATGTAATTCAAATAAAAACAAGGGAAATGGGCATGATATCAGAGCATGCAGAATTATTAGCAGTTTATTTTAAATGCAACAAATTTTTTAAACAAACAAGCGGAGCAGTTTTATAGCAGTAACTCCTTTTTATTTCCTGCAACCTGAAACTTCAAACAAGATATATACAATTCTTTCTCTCTTTTTTGAAGCAAAGTAACTATGAAAAAAACCTGAAACCAAAACAAACAACTTGCCAAAATCAAATTAACTAAACAAACAAAACCTAAAACAATTTGTTTTTTTTTCTGTTTTTTTGTTTAAGGCTTAAAATGAAAACAAAAGTAAGCATTTATTCAAGTGAAAACAAAAGGCCGTTTTTCTTTGTAAACAATTTGCAACATTTTTATTTATTTATTTTTTCAAGGAAGAAGTAAAAGAAATTAAAAAACGAAACAACTTGTTTTTTTATTAAGAAAGAAAACAAACGAAACCAAAATAATTTTTTGTAAGGTATAAACTAAATAAAGAAAAATAAAATATAAAAAAATAAGTAAAAGTTAATTTTTTTACTAAAACAAACTCAACCCGAATTACCAAATCCAATGAAAAAGGGAAAAAAAATCTAGAGTAAAAAATAAGAGAAGCAAAACTCAATTTCCACTTAACAAATAATATATACAAACTCGCATATTTTATATAACACATGCCCACGCATTCACAACCTCCCCGATTTGCGTTCTCTCTATATTAAAAAAATAGATACTAAATTTGCGATCTAAAAGCCTACTAATTTTGAATCTTGGGTTTGCGATGGAGATGAAGTTCGATTGGATTTTCAAGCAAGTGGTTCAAGGTCGCGGCAGAGTCGACGCAATGACTGTGTGGGTTGAGGCGATTGCCAATTGGTAAGGGGAGCGATTTTAGGCGAATCGTGGTAACTCGGTGGTAGGGACTCGAATAGGTAGCTCATTTGTAGCAGTTTTGTACTAGATGGGATGTTGAACCATGGTGAACTTGGGGTTTTGGTTTGCGGATGGTGATGACTAGTTGGCGTTGTGAAGGGAAGTGTATTGATATGGAGTTGGAGTGTTGTTCAATCGGTAGTTTATTGAGATTGTTGCTTCAAGGTAGGTGGAGAGGCGGTATCAGAGAGTTGAATATAAGCAGTAGTTGTAATGGCGGCGCACAGTTGTAGGAACCAAGCAAGGCGGTTGAATGAATATTGTATGTTTGAGTGTGGGCTTGGCAGTGTAGTATGGTCTGTTATGTTGGTTGATGAATGAGGGTAAACAGTGATTGCAGAGAAGAGGGTGACTGAGTTGCTTGGAGATGGGTTCGTTTGCGGCTTTTTGGAGGAGGTCCGGTGTTGTTCGTGGATGAGTTGGTATGTCTCTGGTGTGGTGGTTTGTATATAGGGGTGATGATGGTATAACTATGTGTAGATTTGGTTTGACGGAGGAATAGTGGTAGTGAACTGTTGACTATTGGTTGTGAATTGTTAACTATGTGTTAGATTTGGTTTGAGGCGTGAAGTGAATTGAGCAGCTGTGTGATGGAATCTGGAATGCTAGTGTAGACAATAGTACAGCAGATGGTTTATGGGGTGGCAGCTGCTCAGTGATGGTGTAGGGACAATAGTTTTGTTGCAGTTTGAAGGTGGAATATGAAGTTGTAGTTGTTGTGAATATGAAGTTGTAATTGTAGTTGTGGTAGTTGTTGTAGTTGTTGTGAATATCAAATTAAATCAAAAGTAGTGGTTGTTTTGAAAACTAAATAGCTAAGCAAGTGTTGAGATTAAAACAATTTGATTAAAATTCAATTTAGAGGCAAATCCACTTTCTTATATTTTTCACATAAATCAACTTAAAATTAAATGATGATGTCTTTTTAATCTAAGTAGGATTAGTGATGTATTTATCATAAGCATGGCCTATTTGAGTTATTAAGTAACACATTTGTGTTTAGTCTCTCATTTTTGTTTTCATTTCAACACATAGAGATTTCAATATGGAAAATAAAATAAAGTAGAGAATAAACAAAGAAAAAGAATATTAACTAGTAGAAGGAAATGAACTAAACTAGTGCATAAATGTAAGTCTAAACTATGAACATGAAATGAAAGAGGGCATAAGAATAAAAATGAGCATAAAAATAAATAAATGCATGTAGAAAAGTAAAGAGAAAGAGACTAGAAAGCCATTTTTATTTCATGTAACATTGAGCTTACCATTTGCTTGCTTAATTTCCTAAGTAAAATGAAAGTTAGAAAGATGTTTACATGCATAAAACCCTAATTTAATTTTTAGGGTGCTTCCCAAAATGCAATTTAAGGTATTAAATGATGGGAATCTGCATATTTTATAGGTCTTAAATGATCAGAGTCTGTCTAATTCCATGTAGAAGAGGTAATAAGTGGTTAAGGGGTACTCTCTCGCATATCATAGACGATATTGCATTCGACTTCCTGACTAGGGTAACCTTCGAGTTTACAAACGAAACTAACGGTTCAGTTAGAAGAGCGGTAGATGCACAACGGTTAAATCATATGTTGGTAAACAATATGTGGAGGTTGGGTGGCCTCTAGGTTGATTTATTTAGAGTGACCGCAAATTTTGGTATCATAAATTGACCCGCTTGGGACTGAGGTATTAACTGGCTCTACGGTCTGCCTATTTCCTAGTTAAGAAGTATTAAGTTGTTAGAGAATTTTGTATCCTAATTGCTTAGGAGTATGTATATACATATATAGACATGTGTATACATGTAACCATGCATTAGGTAAGGACAAACATATCAATGCACAAACCTTATTTGAATAATGGACATAACATTAAATAGAAGCCACATCAGCATAAGTTTATGTTATTGGTATGTATGTAACTTTTTCAGTCACCAAAATAAAGCGAAAGCACCAAAAATCCAGTAACTAATTTCAAACAGAGTGAAGTAGAGAATAAAATATGAAGAACATAAAATTAAAATAGTAAGAAATGAACACAAAAGTTTTTATTGTGGTTCGACTGATTCCAACCTACGTCCACTCTAAAGATTTTACTCTTTATATTATTGATTACAGTTACAATGATTTGAATCAAGTAAGAAAAATGGCAGAATATAGCCAAGACAACGAATGATCCCCAAATGACTGTCATGCCTGCTATATTTATAGGGGAGGATTGAAAAATATCCAGTTGAAAATCCACATGCAAAACCACCAGACCAGGCTGATCCCAATCTCTGAAAATGGGCCGTATGGGGCCCACATTAGGAATCAATGTCGATCCCCTATTAAAAGGGAGTGGGACCCAGTGATCGGTCATGGGAGTCACCATGAGATCCTTTTCTACTTTCCTAAGTTGTTGGCATAGTTCCCTAAGTGTTTTTTCAGAGTAACTGATTCAATCTTTGACGAGTCGATCTGTTGAGTTGAGTGTCCATATTCATAGTTATTTGATCTGATCCCCTACCTAAGGAAAGTAATCTGATTTGATCCCCTACCTATGGGAAGTGGCAATACATACTTAAGCAATTAAGAGATGTCATTCATCTAAATCCGCTTGACTATCATCCATAACCTCGCTAACTGGTCTCTTATCCTGATAATCAACTCTTTGGGTATCCTACCTTGATGATCACTAAACCCATTTTGCCAAATCCATGGTATCATAGCCTTGCCAAAAGGCAGAATAACATTTGCCTTCCAAAACAAGCCTTGTAATAGGAAGGTGTGTTTTGAACTGCCATAAGTCTGAAGTCCACAATCCACCAGCAAACAGAATATTCCAATCTAGAATATATTCCTTTGCCAAACCGAATCTACGATCTCACCGGATCGTTGTCTCAAATCCTCGATCTCTTCAGATCGTTATCCAAATCGATGACCTCTCTAAGTCAATATCCAAATCCATAACCGTTTGAAATCTTAGAAGTCAGAAAGCCAATCCACAATCTCTTCGAATCATTATCAACGGTCATGGTCTCTTCGGACTGATCGATGGTCTCTTCGAAACCTTGCTAAGCCCGATCCACTTGCTCTTCGATGAATAAGACATAAGGACGAGTGAGTCGATCCTGTCACTCTTCGGTGAGGTGACTCGCTCCCTACACTTTGGCCTTTTTAGGCCATATAGTGATGTCTTGATCCTCCTGGACCAATCATAACCCCTCTAAGCTCTTGTTGGACTCATCCATCACTCTCCAATGAAGGGGGAACAACGACAAGCAAGCTGATTATGTTGCTCTCAATGAAGCGACGTTACCTTTTGCACTATAGTTCAGTATCCTGAACATAAAGTGATGTCCTAGCCTTCCCAGGCCGATAATGGTCTCTCCGGACCCTTACTAGACCTCATCCAGTCACTCCAGACGAAATGGGGGACTACAGTAAGTAAGTCGATCCTATCGCTATCCGGTGAAGCGACTCACTTGTTGCACTCCAGTCCCCGACTCTCCAGTCCCCAACTGTCCAGTTAGGGATATAATGTGATCAATTCAGTGCTGAATTTCTTTCTTCGGTCTCAACTCTGTAGTCGAAGCTTAATCCATGAAGTATGAATCCATCATGTGCTCTACGGCAAAGGGACTCGCACCTTGTTTTTATTCCAACGTCTCTCCGGTCGGGACAACCACAACCTCTTTTGTTCATCGCATTAATGTGAATTTAAGTGTTTCAGATCCATTTATCATGGTGGTTCATTGCTATCTTAGAGCATGTCTAGAGACTGCTCATGATCCCAAATATGTGTAAGTGACTTAGCCGCTTTACTATGGAATTTATTATCTTTTTGGTTCATGCCGTCCCGATCAAGAGATGACAATCCATGGTCTTGACCCATGGCCATTTCCATTGGACGCGGACGGTGGCTACTCCTATTCCACTGTCGCGGCCGGAGTCCTCACGTATTGTGGAAGCCTGCCATCCATGACATATTCCTCAACCATCTCCAGCAAGTGCTTGCATTCATCCATAGTATACTCGTTCAATTCATGTAATAGCCGATACATTCCAAACCAATGTTCCTGCTCCGTAGGATCCCTCCTTTATGGTTTCCAATAGGGCAGTTGCCTCCTTGTGTCCAAATAAATCCGTTTCAAGCTTTTTGTCAAACCCGAGTAAGTGGTGAAATTCAGTACCTTTTCCTTCCTTTGCATTTTTGATACATCATAACCATTGTCCAACTTCTTTTTTCCCTTATCCTTCTTAGACCCTTTATCAGATGGTCCTTCACCTTGCACATCATTTGCTTCGTGTTTGTCATTCATGCATCCTATTGAAAGAACCTCTTAGTTTCATGGAAAAATTCCTTGAGATCCATTAGTCGATCCAACTATAAGAAATCTTAAAATCTGTATTATCGATAATCTTGGATACCACCACCATTAAGACCATTGATGGATCCGGCCGATCCACAACTAGTACATCAAACCATGTCAATAAACTCCTCAGGGACTTTCCTATCCTTTGCTTCAGTGTTGTCATGTTGTTACGCCCTCGGGTCTCAAAATATGGACCCTGAGCTGCCTTATGAGCCAAACTACTAACTTGTTTTATGTTCTGATTGAACCACTCTCCAACTGCCTAAACTAGAGCACAGCCAACTCCATCAAATAAAGTGGAAAACACCTTTCTAAGACTTCCTCCAATGCCTCCAGCACTTCCATATGCCGTAAATACTTCATCAAGTGTATTGTAGGGTCTGACCGTCCGTCGTACACTTCCAATGTCGGTAATTTGAACTCCAAAGGGTTCCTTGCTTGCTTGATATTTGGAGTGAACAGACATCGATTGGCATCTTCTAGACTCCTGTTGGGAAATCCACCTCCCATTATCTGTCATATCAGCTCAGCCATCCTTTTATTCTCATTAATTGGGGGCCTCCAATCCATATTACCAGCCTGCCCCCCAACTCCACGAGGGTATTTTGGAACATACTCCTTAGGACGTGCATTTGCATTATGATCCATATCAAACTGCATAGCACCGACCAGTGGCCTACCGACATCCGATCCAGCCTGACTTGGGAGTGTGCCCCCAAGCCTAGGGGATTGGTGCCGATCCCTCTAAGGGAAAGGTGTCGATCCCATCCTGCTTACCCGAGGTTAGCCCCCGGCTGCTCTATTCCATTCTCCTGCCTGTTAACTCCATTTCCATGCTCCTGATTCTGATTTTCTATAACTCTTGCTACTCCAACTCCTTGATCTAGATTTATAGTAGCACCTACTCCAGCCTATTCGATTTTCCCAAGGAAATTCTACATCATCTCCTCTTGCCTCTTCATCGTCCGCTCCTACATTGCCTCCATCTCATTCCTAATGAGGTAGATGGAGAGTTAATTAGCTCTAGCTCCTTAGGAAGCCTCTTGACTTCCCCAGTAGTGACTTTTATCTACCAATGGTCTCCTTGTTGATTGCCTAGCCATTGATCCTAAGATCCAAGTATCCAAGCTTTCAAATCTGTGGGTGCAAGTCTTCTCAGTGAAAGCATCAAAATGTTAGCATCAAAAATGGTCGCCAACACCCAAATGAAGTGAAAGCACCATAAATCTAGTAACCAATTCAAAAATGTGAGGACGCGCCTTTTCAACCATCGAAAGTCGACAATAATACATTTTCCGTATTCAAATTTTGAATATCTAATCATTTGAAAGGCAGATTTTTATGGTAAATTTAAAGAAAAAACATAAAACAAGGAAAATAGAATCTCATAGTGGAATCGACAACATATAATATAACAAACATTGTAAAAACTTTCATCCCAAAATACAGAGTATATCAGAGTTAAAACAAACCTTATCAGCTAGACAATTATAAAATCACGAACTTACAGTTATTGATTGGTATATATATAATACAATGAAAAAATAAATTACTACGACAGATGAATATCCAACTCTACTCCATGAGCTCATGGCCTACCAATGGCAGCCTAGAAAAATACTCGGTCTGACCCAAGTATTATAATAAAATAACACGCGAATAAATCTAAAAATCCAGCGTGAGAAAACTCTAATAAGGCTAAAATTGAATATAGGACCACACCGCTAAACATGGAATGGGTTTTCCCTCCACAAGAACAACATCCATATATAAAGAAATGGGAAACAATCAAAACAACAAATGATTTTAGTCATTTCGGGCAAAGGATAACAACACTCGAATAAGTACGAATTGTCTTGGATTGACATAATACAAAAGATAAAAAAAGATCAATTCTAAGGTTTAATGTAGAAACAAGGAAAATAAATTTATCCAACATAACTAGGACAGTGCTGACGATGCTCCCCCACGCCAAAAGTATACCTCTAGATAAAATATACTTGAGAGTCTACGCTAAACACGAAACACTCTCGGGAACTTCTAAGATGGACCCTGTTAAATCCACAGGCATTCAAATATACTGACATCAATGCATGCATGCATCGACTTCTCTACATGAATGTGAATATACCTTAATGGGTGCGACCCATATGGCTTGGCTCCTACTCACTTTTTTTCTTCATGGTGTTGGATGATAATGCTTAAAATAAGAGATAAATCATCTCAGAATGACGAGGTGCAACAATAACTAGGAGGGGGCGTCCACTTTTCCCGCTCTTTGGTTTTAGTCAATTTCGACAAAGGATAAAAAAGCTCAAGTAAAGAAACACATCGTCTTAGAGTGACTGAATACAAATAATATAACGAAATCCATATTGAAAATTGATGATTCAACTATTAGAAATAACAAAGTGGTTTGTGTATAGGAATTAAATCGCAACAATCAATGAATGAATCAAACTTTTACAACATTTAATCTACACTTGGGCTTTATTTTCACTTTTCAGTTATTTGTAAAATACATTAAAAACTCTATTTGAAATATTCTTTTAAAAATGGAAAATTATAATACTAAGTGTATTAAAAAGAAGGGTCAAAAACAAATGTCATTAAAACATGGTTTACTATAAATCTGAAACACGTTACACTTACCTTTATTTTTAAACAATTTATATTAAAAAAAAATCCAATTATAAACCAGCCTTTATAAATTTAAACAATACTTGTTATCCCAAAAGGTAATAAATCAATTTAGATACCTTTATAAATTTTAAACAATGGTAATTTGTTCCAAGGATAATCTATATACAACTTTATAGTCTTTTTAATAAAGTAATCGATTATCTTTAAACACGTTTTGGTCAAATTAATTAATTAACTTTAAAACATTTTTATTAAATCGATTAAGTAATTTTAAAACACATTTTATTAAATCAGTTGATTTACTTTAAACTCTTTTATTAAATTAGTGAATTAAATTTTAAAAACACCATTAATTAAAATCATTAATTAAACCCAAATATCATTAACTAAATGGATTAATTACATTCAAACATCATTAATTAAAATTAATAATTAAATCCAAATACCATCAATTAAAATGATTAATTAGATTCAATCGTCATTAATTAAAATAATTAACTAAATTTAAGACATCATTAATTAAAATGATTAACTAAATTCAAATATCATTAATTAAAATTATTAATTAAATTCGAACATCATTAATTAAAACAATTGATTAAATTCAAATATTAGTAATCAAAATGTTTAATGAATTATAAAAATCTATTTTATGAAAATACAAGCTTAACTTCCACACACAAGGTTTAGGGAGATGATATTCAATAAGTGATGATATAACGAAAAATCGCGACAACGACACTTAAACAATTCAAGTAGACCATCAAAATTATTTTAGCTAAACGTCATTGTAAGCAATAAAAGAATATAAATGAGATGCAGATAACATTAAATAATGGTGGGAAAGCCCTTTGGGTCTCTCTAAAAAGGTCCAATGTAAATCATGTATATGCATGTTTATTTTTCTAAGCATTCAGTAGCGACCTGTTTGCTTTGATAACACTCCAAATTCTTCTTTTTATCCCCTACAACAAAATGGTTATTTATGCCATCCACTACTAGGTGGGAAAAAACAAAAAAGATATAGTTACATGAATTTCTAAAATGAGAATCCAATCTAAACAATCAATCAAACAACAATAAAAACTAACATCCAAGTAGGCAATAAATAATTTTAATCTTCTACATAATATACCGAATAACCAAAAATGTGAGTTTAACTCGCTGAAATTTCAGTTATCGTTTTGCGTTCAGATTCAGTCTAAAATCGAAAGGCGTTTGATTTTAGCTTGAAATTCTTTAAGCTCCAAACTCCACCAATCAAATTTCATCGCGAATTTAATGATCCCTCGTGTACAACGCAATTGACTACGTTGAAATCCTATCTCGCATGAAATTATTATGAGTTAACAAACAATTGATGATTATTTAACCAAAAAATACTTTAATTAATTTTAGTTAGATCATTAGCTCCTTAATCCACATTCATACCAACACAAGTTGCCTCCTATTCAAACTCAATGCCAAACCAACCAAGCCCATCGCTGCCACCATCGGCCCTTGGCTATACCCGCATCGCCATAGAAGAAAGCCGTGACCTCGAGCAACTTAATGACACCGAGCTCACCTCCCTAAATGCCTCCGCCACCAAGGTATTCACCAAAACCCCAATCATCGTTGAACTCGAAAATGCTGCCACCTCAGATGACCATCAACCGTCGCGCCACCTTCAATCGAAAGCCCTCACCTTCCTCGACACTTCTCCTTCAAGGCCTCCTCCTGAAAACCACCATCGCCACCAGAAAACCCAAAAATGTAATCACTAATCACTACCAGATCCACGGCGCTATGCACCTCCAACCCACGATCCAACCGGTCGATGTGCACAACTCGCCAAGCCGAACATTTCCCCAGTTAGGACCCTCACCAAAAACGGCCTCGAGAGGTTTGATTGATGTAGGTCAATGGATTTTGCAATATGAAAATGGCGGCTATCTTTTAAGGTTATGGTTTTAGCAAAACGAAAGGGTGTGGGACCTTATATAAGCAACCTAACCAGCACTATTCACGCCCTAAATGTTCCAACTCCAAATGAGGTGTGCTTATTGGTGTTCCTAGCTAATTATCCCTATTCCAAACTCAATTGAACTATAATCGGAATCTAATTCTGTCATAAATAAAAGTTAGCTTCTTGATTCACATTATATTATAAATTAATTCCTGAAATTAATCGTTATGCCTTTCGATCCCGCGTGATCACATAATTCGTTAGATCGTTAAGAAACTCAATGGTGTATAATAAATTATTACTCCAGATCCATTGGCACTGGTTTCGTCAAAATCCAAGATAGTGCCCCGGAATGATAATTTCACACATTTTAAATATCGTTTTATGTTTTCGATCCCAATTTTCGATATTTATCCACTCTATTTATTATTGTAAATACAGACTGAATTTCATTAATATTATTTATTAATTAAAAGGAGCTATATAAGATAATTAAATCCATTTAATTAATATTAAGTTCATAATTCAATATTTAAATAATCACTATGTTTGAATTCAAGTTATAAATTTCCAAAATATAAATATTTTAATATTTAAAATAAATTAAATATTTAAAATTTAATGACCCAAATTTCTGGGTTGTTACACATACAGAGCGAAGTAGAGAATAACATATGAAAAACATAAAATTAAAACAGTAAGATATGAACACAAGAGGTTTTATAATGGTTTGGCCGACTCAGGTTTACATCCACTCCAAAGATTTTCTTTTTATTTATACTTCTAAATACAGTTAGAATGATGTGAATCCAAGTAATAAATATGGAAGAATATAGCCAAGAGAGGAAGATCCCTTAATGAGTGTCATGCCGCCGTATTTATAGGGAAAACGGACAAATATCCAGCTGAAAATCTACACAAACACTGTCATTCACAACCTTGCCTATAACTGATCTTCGATCCTAACAATCATCTTTTCGGGCTTTTTGCCTTGATAATCACGAAATCCATTTTGCCAAATCCATGGTATCACAGCCTTGGCAAAAGGCGAGATAACACTAACTAGTAGAGTCGTGAATTACGAATACTAAGTCCAAATCCAGATCTGAAAATTTAGGAGGGAAAGAAAGAGTCCCCTAGGCTATAAAATCAACTCGGTACCGACTTGATTTTTGGAGGGGAGCTAGTCCTTCTTCTTTCTCTACTCCTTCTTCCCTCCTTTAGTCTTCTATCTTTGTCCCATCATAGTCTTAGTAAATTACCTTAGAGATCTCGTTGTTTCTGATAGATTCTTGTATCACTTGTACTTGTCTGCTTTCTTTAGAACTTCCTTAAAGTTGTTCGTTTATTCCTTGTGAAATGTACATCAAGACAATAACACAAGCCATTTATTTGTGAACCGTAGCTTCGGGGGCCTACTAGGGGCCAAAAAAATTAGTACCAAGTATATCAACTGGTACCAAGCACTTTCCTTAACTCCAATTATGTTGCATTCACTTGAGTCCATTCGTATGATCTTTCCAAGCATGTCCCCAAATCGGTGAATTGTTTCATCATCATCCCAATGTTTAGATTCATTTGAAAGTCTACTTGGTTAAGTAGCCGGATAATAATTTTTCTTTGGAATTTTTAATGATGGCCGAATTTAGAATATTTATATACAACATTTGTTTTTATTTTATTTTATAATAACCGAACTCATTGCTTATAAATCCTTTTAGTAAAATCTGATTTCATGCTTTCTTAAACGTTGCCCATAATGACTATTTACACAAACTAACCTTTTCAAAAACTATATCATATTAGAACTTATGAAATTTGATTTTAGTCAAAATTCTAATATTATCTACATTCCACATAGTTAGTCTAAAACAAGGCCCTTGGTTGAATAATAACAATCATTATTAACCGTACTACTCTGATCAGAGATTTTGATTCTGAGTTGACTACAGTTGAACGTGGAACTAATCTCGTATAACCAAGGAGATGAATTCTTTATTGAACAATGCTTTACTTCTAATGCTTCAACGCAGGCAAAACCATAGTTATTCAATGGACGGATGTCATGATTTAACTATAATCAAAGTGGAGTGTCCACATTGAAGTTCAACAATATTCTTAAGTTGAGAGAACAGTGTAAAACCATCACTTCAAGATTCCCTATTTAAGCTTAGTTATATGAACCAACAGAAAACTCTTGAGTGAGCCATTCCACGTTTATCTAATAAATATCAATACATAACCCCTTAGTCCCCCAGCAGCTATGAAAAATGTTGCTCAACATTTGGATAGTGCTATATACTCTAGTCTCGATGGATGAATCGATCTCCTTTCTTGAAACATGTTGAGTAGGAATATTCAAAATAAAATGTTAATTTCAATGTGATGAAATTCTTATGATTACAACACAATGCAATTACTATCACATAGCATATTATTCAAGGATTTTCTATTTATATATTTAAATTAATTACTTAATTATTTATATCACTATATAATGAGTATATAATGGAAAGAAAAACACCTTTTATTTGAACAAGTTTGGTCATAAAGTTAGATATATTTAACAAATTACATAATTCTCCCTAGTGCATACCCCTAACTTTATCGGAGTTAACTTCTCTGTCTATGGTCGCATACTTAAGAGTACTACATAAAGATAAAAATAATTTCACATAAAAAAGAAAGATAAAGAAAGCAGAAGAAAAAAATCCTAAAACACATGTTGCACATAACAACAAAATGCGACATCCAGGCCTACATGTTTGGGATGCATTTATGTGATGAAGTGACTGCCTTTGATAATTTAATTCAATCTTAATGCAACTATAATTTAACTACATTAAGAAAATGCAGTTATAATTTTAACTACATAGCAAATACGAAAATGATTTTAAACTGCATATTTATTATTTTTGAGTCTATTGATTTAAATGATGTAATTAAAGTTGCATTTTAATGACAGTATAACTAAGTTATTTATATGAAATGTTACAATTTTTCAAAAAAATTAATGAAAGGATATTATATAAATTTTACGATTTAATGGTGAAAAGGTTCGTAGATACGATATTTCTACAAAAACTTATTGCATCTCAAATATTAAAATTAAAGTAAGATTTGAAATATTAATATAGGCGTAAGCATAGCGGGTGGTTGAGAGAGAAAGACACGGTCAAAGACCTAATTTACATAAAATTATGGTCGAGGCTTTTAATATATTAAAACTCTTAATAGGGACTTGGTATCCAAAATCCCTTAAATTTTATTTTAATTCTTAACAAAATGCTTTTTAGAGAATTTGTCCAAATATAATTGCTTTATCATGAGGACTTAACCCAATTTTGCTAACGAATTGCATCTTAATTACTTTCCTGTGTTTTTAAATAAACAACTAATTTTAGTATTTATATCATTTCACCAGAAGTACAAACTCTGCAGTCCAATTAGTTTCTAGGACACACATTCAAAGAAATTACTTTCAAGGTCAAAGTCGGTAGAATAATTACTTTCAAGGACAAAGTCAACAGTCCAATTACTTTCAAGGACATAATTTCACAAGTTTTTAAACCCTAGAAACTAATTATTTTGTGTTTTGTCCTTGAAAGTAATTATTTCAATTGTGTATCCTAGAAACAAATTCCACTTGCTAAAGAGGCCCTTGTGGCTAATTTCCACATGTTTTTAATATCCAGTTTAGCATATACACACATTTATGAGTTTATAGGCATTGATGGGGAGAAATTCACCTGGACCAAAAGTTTGGTGTCGCACTATACCCATCGAATCAAAATACTTGAAATTTTGTATAAAACAAACTCTAGTTTGCTTTTTGTTTAAGGACTTATTTGCAAAAGAAATGCTTATCTGTTTTGCATTTAGCGGTTGGCATACTGGGGCATTAATCTTTGTGTCCAGATAATTTGCTTCTATTTTAATGAATCATATATTTCAAAATAGTTCTACAACTTTCAAAGATAACATGGCGTATAAATAGTATAAATATATCTCAATAACTTTATTAATTTTCAATTAAGGACTTGTTTGAAGTGCAATTATAATTTAACAACATTTTTTGATATATGCATATTTGCATTTGAATATTTTAACTACATTTGTGTGATGCAGTAATAATTATAATTTTATTAGATGATTTATTCAAACTTGATGTGGTTTTTGTTTAACTACGCTAAGAGAATGCATTTATTATTTAACTATATTTTCTGAATTATGCAATCATACTCGCATTTAAATGTTTAACTTCATTTACATGATGAAGTGGTCGTCTTTGATAATTTAATTAAATCTTAGTAAAGTTATAATTTAAGTTAATAAAAAAATTCAATTGTAATTTTAACTACATACCAAATATGAAATTGACTTTATATTGCATATTAATTATTTTTGAGCCAGTTGATTTGAATGATGCAATTAAAGTTGCATTTAAATGACGTGGTTATAAATACATTATTTACATGAAAAAGTTACAATTTTTCAAAAAAAAAGTTACGATTTTTCAAAAAAAAGTCAATAAAAGTTATATTTACATGTGCATAACATATATCATGTAAAAGATCATAATTTTAGGATTTAATGGTGAAAACGGTTTATTGATACGATATTTCATAAAAAATTATTGCATTTCAAATATTAAAATTAAAAGGGTATTATTATTGACACTACTTTTGGATATAATGAGGCCATTTTTTATTAAAAAGGTTTTTTAGTATGAGGGCTGCTAATCAAACTAGCGCCCTCGTAAAATTAACTTTAAATTTAGCCAATTGTTTTTTCTTTTATTTAAACTAATTTTTCTTTAATTATCATTAACATTTTCAAGAACATTAATCAAGTAATAGAGTGTTCAAACTCACCTCTAGATGAAATTGCAAATGAAAAAGGGAAAAGATTGTTTCCTTACTCAAGAAAAAATTCAACGTAGTAAAATTAAACCTTACATTTTATTGTAGTTACAAAAAAGTGTGATAAATTAGATTAAGAAATTATCTTTCTATCACATTCATAACAAAGTTTGGATTGGATTGTGAAAATCGAAACGAATTTTTTTCTCGTCATTATTTTTTTTCAAAAAAGAAAGGAGAATGAGAGAGTAAATAAAAGTATTTGATTTTGATGTTTTACCTAAGAGCAAAAGAAGTAAAAGTATATGTTTGGTTAATAGGATATGTACCCCTTATAATAATTTAATTCTATAGAGAGCGCTCATAAATTTGACCTTCTCATATCCAAAACTGGACTATAACAGTACCCAATTAAAATAGGATGTGAAATATTAATATGTGCATGGTTAAGAGGAAAAAACACGATCCAGGAGTTGATTTACATAAAATTAAGATGGAGGGTTATTGTGTATTAAATTATTACTAGGAACTTGTGTCCAAATTCACTAAATTTTATTTTAGTTCTTAACAAAATGCTTTCTAGAGAGTTTGTCTGAATATACTTGTTTTACCCCTAAGACTTAACCAATTTTTGGTAATGAATCCCATCTTAATTACCTTTCTATGTTTTCAAATAAACAATCAATTTTAGCACTTACTTGGTGTATATTTTAGAGCACATATACACATTTATGGCATTATTGTAACGACCCGAAATTTTCGAAGCCGAAAATTCCAGATAGTTATGAAAAAGAAGAAAGAGATAGAAGAAGAAGAACAGAATCATCAACAACTCACATTCGCAGCGGATAAAATATAATAATAAATAATAACAGTTTACAAAAGAATACTATATCTGTCGATTACATTTAATATACATCAGAGTTTCACATAAATACAGTCACTGAATATATACAATTATCATGTCTCAGATTAACAATAATATAATTACAGCGGAAATACTCTATACGCTATAGCCATCCAACTCGCCACCTGAGCTCCAGAACGTACCTACCTGAAAATGTGTAATACTCGGTCTGACCCGAGCATTACACCAAAGTAACACCCGAGACAGGCTGGAAACCAGCGTGAGTAATCTCAACTAACTTGGAATACCAAGGCAAACAACTTATATAAAACCCGGGGTAACTGAAACAAATTTTACAAGTTCACAGTATGTTATAGACATAACTAATTTCACACATCCATTTCCTAAGTACCAAAGCTTAGATTTAAATAGTCCAATTCCTTTAAATCACTTTACTCTAGCATATAGATTTCACATATTAACCCATAAAATATTCGAAGTGGTGTCGGGTATTTCCCAATACCCGATCCCGCCCTCTTCCAAATTCTCCATACGGAATACACAACATTTCATATTAGAGGTATCAACTCATTCAAGCATCCAATACCACTCAATCATCCATACGCAAGGCTTAATCGCATACAAGCCAATTCAATTTACTTAAGTTGAATTTCAATCCTCAATTACTTAGATATCTTCATTAATTAATTTCCAAGCCAATTAATTAATCAATTCTTCCAAATTTATTCATTTTAATTAATTACCCTGGATTAATTATCTTCCAATTTCATTCAAGTAATTACCTTAAAAAAAATTTACGATATTGATTATTCTTAACCCAAAATCAATAAGAAATCTTAATTATTTCTCAATTTAATTAACTATATTAATTACATCAATCCTTAATATCTTATATTACTTAATTTCTTATATCGCATATTCTGGATTTATCACTCTTAATTTACCAATCTTTAATTACATCATTAATTATATAATATATTGATTTCCAATATATTTCAATTTGCCTAAATCTATGTTAAGTATACTAATTAAACCACAATACTACTCCTTTAAATAAATCAATTTCCTCTTAAATAATCATCTTAATTAATCTCTTGATTAATTACTCAAAGTAATTATATTTTATTTAAATTTAATTAAGTAATTATTCATCAAACCATCCATTGTTTATTCTGAATTAATTAAACTTCATTAATTAACTTAATCCATAATTAATTAATTCCAAACCCTTGATTTCAAAATTAATTAACCCAAATTATTAATTAATTGAACTAATTAATTATTTATTAATTTTAACTACACTTCAAATTTAATGAACCAGAATTCATTAAGCCCTTAACAACATTAGAATGAAAACGTTCTCTTATTTACAACATTAAATCTAGACAATTTAAAACCCCGAACCCTTCAAGTCAACCACAATTAACTCATGATCAAAACAAAACAAAGTTACATCATCTTTCATAGCACATTCAATCAAGTTATTCATCCAACTAATTATTTAAATTTAACCATTTAAATTTAAATAAAAATCCAAAAGCATGAGATTTACTCACCTTTGCTCCTTAAATTTGCAAATCCACGTCATTCCCGACTATTTTCTTCACGATATATGGACCTTCTATAAACATTAGGTGTCTTAACCGAACAATTTATCTCCCTTACATAAGTTTGATTAAACCAAAATTTTATTTAAACAAAATTTCCTTTTCTTTTAATGAATAAATTTTAAGTTCCAAAATAAATTTGATAAGTTAATCTCCCAAATATTGTTTAAAATAAACTAGTACATATAAATGTGTAAATGTATTTTTAATTTTACTTCCCTTAAAACTACATCTATGTTAAAACTTAAATTATATCGATTCAATATTTAATTTATAATAAACTTTTAAATTATTTAAAATTCCTATATATTGCTTTCAAATCCTTTCTATATAAAAAAAAATCTTTTCTGTACTGGGATATATATAAATTGGAAAACAAAATACACTTATCTTAATGTAATTATTATTTTCCCTCGATCCAAAATTTAAATAAACTAATAACACTTAGAATCAAATCCTCGATTACCTATATACAAATTTTTCTGTAATTAACTAATTCTAAATTAATAAAAAAAAAAACAATTAGGACAGATTATACCTTCAGCTTGCCTCGAACACAACACCGACCCTCCCCCTTCTACCTCGATCGTTCGCAAGTCCCAAACCCTAGTTTGAATCACCAGATTTGAGTCGCCGCTCCCCTACCCCCAGTGCGCCGCCTCACCCTCACGACATCGCGACCATCGAGTCGCCTCCCCATCGCACGTGAGCTACGGCTTCGTGTCCATCGCGACCTCGCCCTCGTCGAACAACCTGCCTCACGCGACCAGCCTCGGCTGCAAACTCGACCTTGCGAAGACGACGATCGATTAGGTTGATCGATTATGTATTCGTGGATTCGCGATTTTATTCTTTCTTTTTCTTTTTCTTTTTTCTTCTGATCCGATTTTTTTTTCTCTGCCTTCAGAAAAGAGAGGTGGGAACGTGAATAATATAGAGGAGGGTGGCAAGCTTCTTGGACATGACACTGAAAAGGAAATATCTTGCTAGCTAAATTTAAGTATATTATAAAACTTTAAAACGTGCCGTTAACGCTAGCTAAAATCTGAACTCCTCTTAAGGAATGCCACGAGGCGATTATAAGATTTTACCCGCGTTCCGAACACAACGGAACGGGTTTCGAAGGCTAATTCAATCATATGCGCGAGTTACGGAAATAAACGATCGATTTTAAATTAAATCGATTAAAATAGTTTCTAAGCGTTTTGAGTTGCCAGGATCAAATGACAACTCCGATTGCAACGAAAATTAAAATCCGATAATAACTAACTATTACGGATCCAATGGAACTGGTTTCGTCAAATTCCGAGACTGTGCCTCGGAAGGCTATTTCTAAATTCCAATTTAAACGATATAATTTTCAAAACTGAACAAATCGCATTTAAATTAAATTTCAACCATTCTATTATCTCCAGTATTATCATTATAAATTTTATAAGCCTTCAAATTATTTAAACAGGCTTAAAAATTTCAGATTCAACATTTTACCCAATTTGGATTATTAAATTCAATATGTAACCTATATAATTCGATGACTTAATTATCAAGTAAATATTAATATCTTGAATTCAAGTTAAAAATTAACTTTTAAATATTTTAAAATCAATTAATTATTCCAATTTAATTCGTTAAAATTTCCGGGTCGTCACAATTACAGATTTTAATGGAAAGAACTTCACCTAGACCAAAAATTGGTATCCATTTGTGCTCGCCAAATCAAAATACTTGAAATTTGCTAGTGTACTTTTTGTTTGAGGACTTATTTGCAAAAAAAATGCTTAATTGTCTTGCAATGAGTGCTGGGTACATAGGGATATAAATGTTTCGATCCAGATGATCTGATTCCGTATTAACATAGCATATATTTTCAAAGATGAAATCATCCGTCTTCAAATCGCACATACCCCCGTCTCCAGACAATCACAACCTTTTATTCCATAAGCGCGTCTAATTAATTTAATTAATTAGTGAACATTGAATGGTTCAGAATATATGAGATTGGAAACAAAGGAAATGAATTCTTTTTTCAGTGATAACATAACACATAAATAGAATAAATATGTCTATCTTTATTAATTTTCAATTTTTGCGGACTTATTTGAAATGCATTTATTATTTAACAACATTTTTTGAATTGTGTATGTCTGCATTTGAATATTTTGACTGCATTTATGTGACAGAGTAATAATTTTGAACGTATTAAATGATTTATTCAAAGTTGATGCGGTTTTTACTTAACTGCATTAAGCGAATGCAGTTATCGTTTAACCGTATTTTTCGAATTATGCAATTATGGTTGCATTTGAATGTTTTAATTGTATCTCTATGATGAAGTGGCTGCCTTCGAAAATTTAATTCAATCTTAATGAAGTTATAATTTAACTACATTAAGAAAATGCAGCTATAATTTTAACTGCATATCAGATATGAAATTGACTTTAAACTGCATATTTATTAATATTGAGACTATTGATTTGAATTATGCAATTAAAGTTGCATTTGAATAACATAGTTATATATACGTTATTTTATATGAAAATGTTATAATTTTTTTAAAAAAAAATTCAACGAAAAGATATATACATATGCATAATACATATCATTTAAGAAATCATAAATTTTACGTGATGAAAAAGTTCGTTGATACGATATTTGTACAAAAGTTATTGCATTTTAAGTATTAGAACTAAAATAAGATGAAAAATATTAATTGGGACGTGGGAACAACAAGCGATTGAGGAAGAAAGACATAGACAAGGACCTAATTTACATAAAATTAGGGAGATTTTATGTGTATTAAATCATTAATAGGGACTTGGTGTCCAAATCCTCTATACTTTATTTTGATTCCTAACAAAATACTTTCGGAAGAATTTGTCTGAATGTAATTGCTTTATCACGAAGAGAACCAATTTTTGATAATGAATTGCATCTTAATTACTTTTCTTTGTTTATGAATAAACAATTAATTTTAGTACTTACCTAGGGTATATTTTAGTATCTAATTTAACACACACACACATTTATGACATTATAGAAGTTAATGGAGAGAAATTCTTCTAGACTTATAGTTTGGTGTTCAAGTGTGTCCGCCAAATCAAAATACTTGAAATTTTGCAATAAAGCCTAGTGTACTTTTTGCGCGAGTACTTATTTGCAAAATATATGCTTATATGTCTTGCGTTTAATAAATTGGCACATCTGGACAATAATGTTCGGTCTAGGCGATTTGCTTTCATACTAACTAAGCATATATTTTCAAAGATAAAGCCATGTCTTCGTATCATATGTATCATACTGTCGCCACATAATCACAACCATGTATTCATTACCCAATCTAATTAATTGAATTAATTAATGAGCAATGAATGGTTCGAATTATATGAAGATATGGGGAAGATGAGATTGGTCAAAGTGGAATTGAATTGTTATGATAACATGACGCATAAACAGTATAAACATGTCATTTTCAGTTTTTTGAGGAGCTTTCCTGCTTGCCAAGCTACCACGGTAGCAAAAAACTTTTTGTTTATTTATTTTATGATTGATTGTTGTGGTTAGCTTCGTTATTGAATATGATTGTTTTATGCATAAATTTCCCATGGATTAAGCTCCATTATACGCATAGTACGTACTACATTCAATCATGCTCAGAAACATATTCTAATTTTTACAGTTTTGGTCATGGTCTGTCATATGTCGTCCAAAGTCTGAGGGGGGCTTAGGGCTGCGTCATCCGAAGGACATGTGCTCGGCGTTCGCTTGCAAGTTGTGGTCCAGGTTTGGGTCTAACGATTCCTTGTGGGCCAAGTTTCTTCATGCTAAGTATCGGAGACTGGCGCCCTCTGGTTTCTCTGGCTCCCCTTCTTACGCCAGCGAGACCTGGAAGCATATGCAATCGGTTAAGGTGCTTGTCGATTCTCATGGCGGTCTCTCTGGCTGGGATGGGGGTCCTTTTACTATCCTGAAGGCTTGGAGATCCTCTCGCTCTCCTAATCCTATCCTTCCCCTTTTCGCCTACATCTGGGATGCTCGTATCCCGCTGAAAGTCTCTCTCTTGATGTGGCGTATTTTTCACTCTGGTCTTCCGGTTGATGAGAACATTCAGCGCATTGGCATTCCGCTTGTTTCCCGATGAAGGTGTTGTGGCAACGGGGAAACGGAATCTATCACTCATTTGTTCTTCGGTGGATGGTGTGCTCGATCCACCTGGAATTATTTCGGTAATTTCGTGGGAGTCGGTGGCATCGTTTTATCGCCAAATGATTTGATGTCTTCTTGGTGGTCTGATTGCACTGGGAAATCGCTTCGCTCTATCCTCTTTCGATTGATTCCGTGTTTGATTTGTTGGCATTTGTGGTGTGCGAGGAATAAGGCTTTATTCGAAGAGGTTTCTATGGATCCTCTATCCGTTGCTCGGCGGGTTAGGGATGATGTCTTCCTCGCTTTTCGTGGCCGGCCTTTCAAGGGATCGGCCAGTGCTCGTTCGCGTCACTTAGTCAAGCTTTTATCTATTCACTGCTCTACCTCCTCTGATAGAGCGGGTATTGGATGACCAGGGACTCCTTATTGGTCCATCTGTTTCCTTTTCCTCTTCTTCCTTCCCCCCCCCCCCCCCCCCCTTTTACCTCTGACTTCGTGGCTATTGCTCCAGGTTCTTGTCTTTTGGAAGTCTGCTGTTGGGTTGGAGCATTTCTTCCCGCATATTGGTTCTTTCTCTGCGCTTCCAGCTCTGTTGTGCGTTGGTTGTCGGTCGTCTGGCTTTGGTTTTCTTGTTCGCTAGTTCTGTATCCAGTTGCTGCTGTGCTTGGTTGGCTATTGACATCGGCTTCTGGCGGTGGCTATGCCGGAGCTCGATGTCGATGTTGGCGGGACGGTGGTTTTCCCGGAACCCCTGGTTATCCTAGGCCAGCTTTCTTATTTCTTCAGTCCTTTTCCTGGCAGAGTGGGTTTATTTTGCTCCGCTTTTTGTTGCTTATTTAGACTATGTATGGAGTTTGATTGATTCGGCTGTTCTGTTTTGGTTTTGAGTTACCTGTCAGGCTTGTTGACAGCATTTTGGTGATGGTTAATTTTATTATTATTTACAAAAAAAAAAAAAAAAAAATAATAATTTTTACAGTTTTGAAATGTTGGTATCTTGGCATTTAAATGTAAACAAACAGTGTAAAACTAAATCATTAACTTGTATAAGCAAGGATTGGTGCAACATGTTCATGTGGAACAATAATCTTAAAATTAAGTCAAACATATGCACATATCACACTTGCACACATGTACGAAAATAAATCAGATTATATAATATCAAAGTCAAGGTGAAACACTTCATATTTGAGAACAAGCACACAAAAAAGAATGCTACTGCAGTGGTGAATGGATAGCCAAAGAACAAAAGCTTCACCAATTCAAATACATAGCAACAAATTCATTTCAGACAAATTGAATGAGCTTTAGGCATGTAAGAAGACAAAATCCTAAAACAGATGCTGAACATAACAGCAAAATGCGGCATCAAGGGCTACATGTTCGGGATCGTGGACGAGAAGGGCAACGCATGCATGGCGTCCTCGGAGTCCCTACGAGAGTGGGCTCAGGAAACCGTCAAGTTCAACAGGAACGCGCCCTTCGAGATCGAGAAGCACAACTTCAAGTTGAACGGCATGCTGATGTCCAAACAACTGAAGGAGGTGGGACCTAAGAGCCTGATGGAGCTGCAGGACCCTACGCTGGGGTCCGGTGTCCCTCCGCCGTGGTTTCCCAAGGGCACTGAGGATTGGTGGATCCAAGCTGGGTTTGGACTAAGTGAAGATGGGATGACTGTGCCCTACAAGAAGCCTCACAATTTGAGGAAGTCTTTCAAGGCTGGGGTCATTACTTCCATTGTTAAGTATATGATGCCCGAAAGCAGGTATCTTGCTGTATTGTATATCCTTTTATATTTATGTTTACTTAATTTTATTTCATGTGGTTTATCAGTGAACTTTGGCAATGCAGGTTGGTATGCGCTCTGATTTGCAACGCGAAGAGTATGCAGTTTAAGATGACGGCGAGGGAGAACATGATATGGGTAGCGTTTTAGGAGGAGGAGGATAATTTCTGGAATAATGGACATAATATGCCTGATATTATAGCTGAACCTTCTACAGTTTTTCAACTGGAAAGTGAGTCTGTTGACTGTGGAATGAATTTCATTGATAACTGTATAAGCGGGGTGGATGAATTTGGATTTGGATTTAACTGAAAAAATAATGGGATGATGTCATTCCTTGTACCTGAGATTGTATGAATAAGAACTAAATCAAAATTTGGAGTGCTACTCAACTGTAGCTAACAGATAAAGTTTTATCCAGTTTAATTTTCTTATATTGCACCAGGCTTTACATGATTCTAGGCAACAAACCAACACATAATTGCAATTAAATATGCATATGATTACTTAATCTTGTGCGTGATTCAAAAGCTTGCACAAAGTTGAATCACTTTGGCAAATAAGTTAATTTCTCAAGGCAAACAACCTCTCCACTATGATATAAAAGCCAATTTATGCCCAATGTAAGGTAAGGGAATATCATAGAGGTGAAGCCAAATTGAAATAGATATCAGCCAAACAGACGGGTAAGCTGATTTAAATTAAAGCTTCAACATAATCTTTACAAAATATCGATATTAGTTTAAATTCTACTGGACTATATTTGATATAAATCAAGTGTAAAAATTACTGTAATTAAATTTATGTTTATCAACAAATCAATATTAATCAAACGACGGCAAAAGAACTAAGTAAAAGTATGAAAATCACTCCGTTTACATTATCAAGCATAAAAAAAAAAGCCACGTAACACAACAAATAGTAGGAGTCGAGTGGAGCTTGATAAAAAACTACTTAGATGAAGATTCATACATCAAAAGCAAGGTTTGAAACTTCGCTTTTCATTTCCGTTTTGATCATTGATAATTTTTGAAAATTCGGTTCCGTTTTGAAAATTCCGATGATTCCTTTTTATTTTCGGTTTGCAGATTCCGGTAGTTTTTACGTGTCAATAACTAAATACTGTAATAAATCTCCAATTCTAACATAATCTTTACAAAATATCGATATTAGTTTAAATTCTACTGGACTATATTTGATATAAATCAAGTGTAAAAATTACTATAATTAAATTTATGTTTGTCAACAAATCAATATTAATCGAACGACGGCAAAAGAACAAAGTAAACGTGCGAAAATCACTCCATTTACATTATCAAGCTTAAAAAAAAGGCCATATAACACACAAATAGTAGAAGTCGAGCGGATTGTTCAGAAACTACTTAGATGAAGATTCATACATCAAAAGCAAGGTACGAAACTCCGCTTTTCATTACCGTTTCGGTCATTGATAATTTTTGAAAATTCGGTTCCGTTTCGAAAATTTCGAAAATTCCTTTTTATTTCTGGTTTGCAAATTCTGGTAGTTTTTACGTGTAAATAACTAAATACTGTAATAAATCTCTAATTCTAACATAGATTATGGTTGTTTCATTTATACAAATTATTTCACACCATTTGTTAATCACATTATGTCAATCATGTAAATATACATATAATTTATTCTATACAAAGTACCATTAACTCATGACATGTCATAGAGCCCAGTCCACTAACAAACCCTTCTACCTCGTTCTTCTCCCTCATTTCGTAACCCTAAGTCAAACAGTAAGAAAAAGAAATAAACATTCGACAAAATAATAAGCTTTATCTCATTCGATTTCCTCGTATTCAACCATTTATTTTACTGACAACTTCCTTTGTTCAGCAATTTATTTTTTGGATGACTTGCTCTTCTTCATCAATTTATTTTGTCACAATTGCATTTTTTCCGATGAAAGAAAAGTGATTATTTTCTTTTTTGTGTTTATTACAATGATACATGTTTATAATTTCAATTTCATTTATGAAATTTGCAAATTAGGGTTAATCTATCTTCTTCTCTTTCCTTTTTTATTGATTTTAATCAATTTTTATTTGAAAACATCCAAAACTGGAATTTCTGTTGGATTGTTCCCGTTACTGGCCGAACGGACTGGAACAGCCGAAATTTCGCTGTGCCGAACGGAATCTCAAACCTTGATCAAATGGTTAATAATATGAATCACTTCAAGTTTAATAAAAATCTACAAACCTGCTGTTTGAAATAGTGAGGCAAGACTTCTAGTTAGAGGAAGTAGTCAGTGATACATGCCTTTCGAACCCAAGTGTAAGTCTAATTTTAAAGTTGCAAATATTTGCTTCGAAGTCAAACATCCATTCTATGTATACAAGTGGCCACACTTCATTTATTTAATATAATTAGGTAAAAATAAAAAAATAAAAAAAGGAAGAAATGAAGTAAAAAATAGTTTCATGCAAGTTAACTATCCAAGATTCACTATACAACCTCCAACTTTATTCTATTATTACATGAAATTTGTTATGTAAAGTGCTAATCTTTTTGCAAAAATAATAAATATTGATGCCCCTTTTAAACCATATTTGTTAGGATTTAATACACCGTAGATTCAGTTATTCTTTAAACTCTAGTTTCGAATAGATAATCCACATCAATTTAACTAAATAATCATATGTTCTAATTGCCTGGTGGTTTTTAATGAGCTTATACAAAGTGTTGGGTAACAAACCAACAAATAATTGTAAGTTTAATATAAATTAGTTTTAAGGATTTCCATAAATAAACCAACACATAATTGCAAGTTTAATATAAACTAGTTTTAAGAATTTCCATGGACGTGATTGTTGGATAATCAACCTAACATTTAATTGGAAGTTATATATGTATACACACACACATATATGGAGTCTAAAAGTTTTCCACAAATGTAGCGTTATATATTGTTATATCATTGAATTTATTGTATAGTTCAATTTGATTGTGGGAATTACAATATGGTAACTAGGAGTATAATTAGAAACCACCTCAAAACAGCTCAATTTGATGGATTAAGAATTACTATTGAAATTATACTATATTGATTTTCTAATTGATGAGAACATGTGAGAAAATTTTGAATGAGATTTATGACAACATGTTAAATACAAAGTCATTCAATGCTAGTCAAAACCGATAGAAAAATAACATCCAACTGAAGCGTTAGGCTATGCTTAAGATCATTACTTCATCCCTATGGATTAACGTTCCGTCATATGTTCTAATTGCCTGGTGGTTTTTAATGAGCTTATACAAAGTGTTGGGTAACAAACCAACAAATAATTGTAGGTTTAATATAAATTAGTTTTAAGGATTTCCATAAATAAAGCAACACATAATTGCAAGTTTAATATAAACTAGTTTTAAGAATTTCCATGGACGTGATTGTTGGATAATCAACCTGACATTTAATTGGAAGTTATATATGTATACACACACACATATATGGAGTCTAAATTTTTTCCACAAATGTAACGTTATATATTGTTATATCATTGAATTTATTATATAGTTCAATTTGATTGTGGGAATTACAATATGGTAACTAGGAGTATAATTAGAAACCACCTCAAAACAGGTTAATTTGATGGATTAAGAATTACTATTGAAATAATACAATACCGGTTTTCTAATTGATGAGAACATGCGAGAAAATTTTGAACGAGAATTATGACAACATGTTAAATACAAAGTCATTCAATGCTAGTCAAAACCGATAGAAAAATAACATCCAAGTGAAGCGTTAGGCTATGCTTGAGATCATTACTTCATCCCTATGGATTAACGTTCCGTCATTAGGGTTTATGAATACCTATGAATTTTGTAAAGCGTCACTTCTAAGTGTTTAATAGATTGGTCAAGACCAACATAATATTATTTTGACCACTTTAAAATCACCAAATTAGTGATCTTTAGTCGTTTTCCTATTTTCTTCCAACTTTACATTCATTATAAAATTTTGTTTTGAATTTATCGTATTTAACAACTTAATTTTTATTTCATATTCTCAAAATTTATACACATATACACATACAAACACGCACGCCCGCATGCACATATACATATTACAACGACTGATGATATATTAATGAATTTTTGTCTTTTTGACAAAAACTAAAAAGTTAATACAATAATTTATAACATTACTCAGTATAATTTCTTAGATTTATATTTTATCTTCTAACTAAAATTAATGTTATCCAACTTGATTTTTTTTCTCCCCCAAAATATTGTTTGGTATGGATATTATTATAAAATTTAAAATTTAGGTTATATACTTTTTACTGAAAATGTAATTTATAACATTGTCCATATATAATTTTTAGTTCATCGAAGCAACAACTAAAAATGAATATGATTATAATTTTTATGGGATACTCTCTTCTTTGTACCATTAAATTTTTGCTAATAAAATTTAGTGTTTTCTTTTATTTCATTTGATAAAGTAAGCAAATAACTTGGAATTCTAAAGTTTCAGACAAAGACCATTTCATATCATTATCAACTTCTTTATCTTTTTCTTCAAATAAAGGCATATTCCACTTCTAATTTACTTAGGAGACCATCTAAGCTTCAAAATATAAACTCAAATGTATTTTCAAGCAACTATAAATATCAACATTTGGTATTTTTATTATTTATCTTGTTGTATGAAAAATACAAAAATAAAAAAAATAAAGTAGAAAGTAATTTGAAGAAGCAAGAAAATTATTTAAAGGAAAAACTTCAAACGTTTTTTTTGACGATAAGAACAATCAATTTATTTTTAGTCAAGATAAAGTTTTCTAAAGGACATAGTAAAATACTTTTGCCTGAAGGCTTAACATTTTCTCCAACATTTTGGGATCTGAATGATAGTTACACTTAACGATGACAAGGGTAGATAGTGATGGCTAGTGTTGAGTGGCTTGCAGTTGTGTTGGCGAATGGGTGGCTAGTGCTGTGAATGGTGGCGCTAGATTCGAAAAAGATGGCCTCGGTGGTGAGAAATAAGTTGGTGGAGGCATAACTTGGGTGATTTGGCATTAGAGAGGTTCGACATATAAGGAGAAGTGGTGTTAGAGGTAGAGGCCCAACTACAAATTGAAAAAGATAGCAGTAGAAAATGCTACTATCTAGTAGCATTTTTAGTATTTTTATTAAAACAATAATTATGTTTATCTCTAGTTAAAATACAATTTAACTATGTCATTTTATGTATTTTAGTAGCAATTTATAAATTATTATATAATTTTTAGGTGAAGTTTTTATCTTAGCTTACAGCGATACTTTTGTAGTAGCATTTTATGATTTTAGTAACATTTTTTATTTTAGTAGAATTTTATAAACTATAGTTACCATAAAGCTTGAATTAGAGATCGAAAATTTTGGGCTCCAATTGACCAATTTGGTCCTTAAGGGACTTCTAGAGACTGATCAAAAACTAAAATTCCAGTCACTGATTCCTTGGTCTGGAAAAAAATTAAAATTGAAATTTCAGTTTCAAAATTTAAAGATCAATTTTCATTATCAGATATTCTTAGAGACTAAATTTTAAATACTGATGTGTGTGTGTATATATAGACACACACACATATATCAATTGTTAGCACAATCTCAACAAATATTAAGAAAATTCACATTTTAGATTCCAAGCACTCCACAAAACATCCACAGTTATACTTTAATTACATAACATTAAACAATTAAATAATGCAAACAAAATATATTCAACATAAAAATATTATAAATATAAATATGCATGATACTTCCACAAACCATTGAATACATATTTCACTTTGTGAAACACAATATTAACATAGAACACTGATACATATTATAGTTTGATTCAATTTTCATAAAATAACTAATATATATTACAATAGGGTTAATACCAGCCTGCACATGATGGATGATGATTAGTGTTAGGATTGTATAGTATACCATAAAGGGGCAGAATAGGGTATTTAAGATATTTCACATATAAATAAATAAATAATGTGAAATCACAAATGCGAAAAATAAATGACTGATAAATGTACCCAGCTTTGACCACTAACCAATTAGTATCTATGGCTGCCTCTAAAGTTACTGCTAGAATCATATATTTGAACTCCTATAATACTAGTAAACTCGCATTCTCTGCTAATATAAATACGCTAATCATATGCCCAGCCCTGCTTAAACTCAATGCCATGAGATCAGATCTCTGAACTACACCATGTAGCTCAAACGTAGATACATGTGGATTTCGAAATCTAAAAAAAGAAACTATAAAACACAATAAAGATGCCTTTAAATTTAACAATGAAAACTTAATAAAAATGAGGGGCTTCTAAGAGTATTTCCCTTTCAAATAATTTGAAAAAAGCTTCCTTTGTCATTTCCTTTTTCACATGAATCTCCTAGAAATTTTTTAATCACATTCCCAAAAAATATTAAAGCTTTAGAGGTTCTCCTCCAAAAGAAAATAACTTCAATCTCCTCAACAACTTTGAGTTGCTTAAAACAAGGACCATCATCGCTAACCTCTCAAATCCGACTCACCATCACTTAAAGTAACCCTTAAGATAGTGGCCACTTAGTCTACACTAATGTCGCCTTGGCCTCATGTTGCTCGTGCTTCTTTTAAGATCTGGAGTCCACACGACTTGCATGCAGTGATTTGTTTGCTCTCAATGTATCTTGGATTGCAATTTTTGCTCGATGGAGAAGCGAATCATTGTTGTCATTTTAGATTCACTACTCGTGTCTTAAAATTTGTTCTCATGAAGTTCGAACCCCCATGAATCGCATGTCTAGATATGAAAGTACACACTTGTCATCGACTGGATTGATTTGATTTCTTCGTGGAGTTATGCTCGTCCGAGAATAGAAGTTGCAACATCTTAGAATTTTGGTTTGTCACCACCAATTTGATATGATCATTTTATCAAGCTACCATGGATATAGGTTGTTCATTTTGTTAGTGAGATGATTTTGGATGAGTTTGTCATAAGGAGTTTTCATGGAGATTAGGCTGTCAAAAAGGGTTCCAACCCATTTATCCAGCCAAATTATCCTGGAAGTTAGCGGGTTGGGTCAAACCCATTATGATAAATGGGTATTTTGGGCAAATCCTTTCAAACCGTTAAATTAATTTATTTAGTTGAACGTGCCCATTTTATTCACTTTTAACCGATTAACCATGACCACTACTTTCTGTTTACTTTCTTAAATTTGACTACACAAAAAGAAATTAAATTAGGGTTTTCTAAGTTAGCAGTTCTTCTAATCGAGCTCCTGAATTGCTAACTTCAACGTCATCCACCTCCAACTCCATTTCTTTCATGTTATTCAATGTCTTCTTGTGGTACGTATTCTTTTCGAGATTCAACACTTCTACCACTTTAGGATTCTCTCTCATCCAATATTACATAGTAGTCAAGATGATGATGACTAGATCAAAGTCGTCGATTTTAGAACTTTGTTACAGGTCAAATAATTTAATTCTTTTTTTACTACACTTAAAATCAAAATACAAAATTTTCCAATCGACATCATGTATTTTTTTATAGACATAAAAATCTAAAATGTCGTATGCTTACTATAGCTTTTAATATCAGAAAAAAGAAATGGGTAAATAATGATAATTAATATTTTGCAAGGTATGACTTGGACTTGTAGGAATTCATATACGGATTGTGCTTGTATTGACCATGTTAATTTTTTGAATGCTTACATTATATTAAATAATGTGCCAAAATGATAGTTGTAATATTTGTATTTCCCTTTTAGGTTCATAATAGGATGAAATTGGTCAAGTTTGCAGTAATATCAAGAACTATCAGGCGACATGTATGCTTTAGAATTTATTAGTCTATTCACTAAATAAGGTTTCAAGGTTAACCAACCTCATAAATTGGTGCATCTGTTTGTCTAGCCCAGTCATTGAAAATCATTGAATTAAGAGTCAAAACAACCATATCCATATGTTTCCACTATACATAATTTCTTGTTTCTTTGAAATTATAAATGTACTTATACTTGAAATTTCAATGACATAGAAAGTCTAATGAAACTCCACTTAGATTGTAAAGATGCTTTGGTTAAGAAACATGGTGTGAAAGTAAGAAGTTTTTTTTTCTTGAAATAGTAAAAGAAGTTAGCCCAAGGCTCGGTTATAATAACCGACTAGATAAGCGGGTAAGCTATCATCCAAATCAAATATGTCCGCTATTAAAGCCTAAAACAACACTGCCGCTTGCTAATTTGCAAGTCACTCAAAAAAAAAACCCTAGAAATATTAAGAAGAAAAATGGTGGATGTACGACGATTCTCCATATTTCTCTAAAATAAAATGAGCCCCAGCTTCAAGGAGGCTTACAAGACTTCTTCATAAACTTTAGATTAGGATTAGAATCCATATCCAAGCGATTAACTCTGAGATGTTGAGAATTATCAGAAGAATACTTCTCTATCTTCGAAAAATTGTGGCTTTCCTTTAGATCCATGCTTATCTCTTTGTAATTAGAAGGATAAAAGGAGTTGGTGTCTGTTTGTTTCACTTGAGCTTGTGAATTGCTACTCTCGCCTCTACACAAGACAAATTTGTGATACATTTGATTATTGAGCATGCTTTTGTAGAAATTTTCTCCAAATCTTTGATTATTAATTTTCATAAGTATAATTCATCCTCTTGCAGAGATTGTAGCTTCATGGGAACACTACTTAAAGAGCGGTAGCTCCAATCATCTACAATAGGTAAAGAGCAAAGATTGTTCTTTGTGTTTCTATTACAGTATGTTTTGAAATTAACCATATTATGTTTATATCCCTTATAGTTATCCATCCTGTAAGCAGTGTTGGAGTGGTCATCTCCAAGATGGTAGCCTATAGAGAACTTGTATCTGCTTAGAGTTGTTTCCTTTGACCTGATTTTTTTTATGTTGAAGGCTAAAACAAGATGATCCTCCTTGGGGAATATCAGTAGTATATTTCCCTCTTTGTAAGAAACCTTCAACCCTATCCCTATAATTATCCAGATTTTTGCCATCTGAGTATGTTGAATCAGAAAAATCTTGTTGTTTGTTTGATTTTCTGTTGATAATCATATATTCTAAGTAGATAATTTTCCATAATTGAATGTTGTTGTTTTCTTTACTGTGATGGTGTATTTGATTCCTTTCTCTCCAAATATGATAAACAACAATAGTTAACACTATTGAGGCTTTTCTAAAATCCTTTGACTTGGCTTTCAAAATGTTTTAGATACACTATACCGTATCTCTGATGCTTTGAATCGATTCACACCGATTGAACTTTAGAACCATGTTGGCTATAAACCATATATGTTCTGAGTAAATACGATCAAAAAACAAACGGTCTTCACTTTCAGCATCATTTTTGCAAAGTAGACACTTAGTTTCTACACTTTTAGTCCATTTGGCGCACATGTCTTTGGTTGGTAGCTTATTAAGAAGAGCAAAATTGGAGCAGTGAGATATTTTCAGGCAATTTGATTTATTCCATATAACTTTGTGCCAGTTGGTCTCTATTTCTTCCCCCTTGATGAAATCCCATACTTTTTTAAAAGAGAAATATACTATTGTGTTTAATTTCCAAGACCATACATCCTTCTGTAGATTTTGATCTATTTAAATTTTTTCAATTCCTGACTTAAATATAGAAGCAGCTTGATGATTTTGTGTTTTCCAACATTGATTTTGAATAATGCATTGAACTTTTTCATTGGCCCTCCCTAAAAAATTTAAGTTGTTCCAACCAAGCACGTTTATCAGTTAGTTCCCAAAAATCCATGGATAAAACCATAAACTGGTTTGATTTCCATCTTTAAATTTTCTTTCCCACAGTTTTATACCAGTTTCTCTACAGCTAAAAATGTTTTTCCAAGTGAAAGAATGACAGGTTTCAAGACTTATAGTCTAGAAATTTTGTTTCTAAGATACTTTGCTCTCATCAAACTTGCCTATAGGGGTTTACCCTCAATAAATTTCCAAATAATTTAAGCTTGGATGCTTCTTTTAAATCACTAATATTTCTAAAGCCAAACCACCAGATTTCCTTGGTGTGCAAACTTTATCCCAAGCTATTTTATGTTCTTTTCCTTTCCAGATGAAGTTAGCACAAACTTTTTCTATTTTAGGAATTGCTTTTGCTGTAATATTGTGAGATTGGATCCAATACATGATAATTGCAATGATAATAGTATGAATTAGCTCATCTACCAGCTAGAGATAGAATTTGGCTAGACCACCCTTCAAGTCTACTTTGAATAATTTTAAACAGCCTTGTGCAATCTCTATCTTTGATCTGATTTATAATTAGAGGGAAACCCAGATATTTGACTACCAAACTTCCTTCCTTGAAGTTAATATTCTTAGAATCTCCACTTTATTTGAACAGGTTTTTCTGAAATAAATTTTACTTTTGCATTCATTAACTTTCAAACCAGCATGTACATCTAATTTTTCAAATATTTACACAATTGTTTTGGCATTTTGAGTATCTACATTTGTAAACAATAGTAAATCTTTAGCATATAAAAGATGTGTAATTAAAGGCTTGACTCTGTTTATCGCTTTAATGTTCCCTTTAGTTTGTTCAGTTTCAATAAGAATAGAAAAATATTCCATAACAATAGTGAATAGATAAGAGGATAATGGATCTACTTGTCTAGTTCCCCTATTGCTATAAATTAAACCTTTAGGGGAGCCATTAACTAACACTGCGTATGTAACATTATCTATGCATTCTTTTATAAGTGCATAGAATTTTCCATTAAAGCCCATCTTTGCATCATGTGTATTATAAATTGCCTATTAATTTTATCAAAGGTTTTATGAAGGTCAATTTTTATTCACATATGCTTTTTATTTTTAATGTTAAAATTTTTGATTAGCTCATGTTCAAGCATAGTATTTTCAGCTATAAGTCTAATAGGTATAAAGGCATTATGATTTTTTAAGATTAAAATTTTCAAGAGAACTTTAATTTTGTTGCATAAAATATTAGATATGATTTTATAAATAAAGTTTCAATAAGCAATGGGTCTATAATCTTCTGAACCATTGGGAATGTTAACCTTTGGAACCAAAGTCAAAAAAGTATGATCGAAACTTTTTAAAAGTTTTCAAATTAAAAAAATTATGATATAACATTAGAAATAAGACTATTGATGTTAAGCAAATGAGTTTCATAAAATTTGGCTCCAAAACCATCAGGTCCAGGACTCTCATCATTACTAGCATTAAAAATTATATTTCTAATTTCCTCCAATCTAACTGGAGCAAGAAGAATGTCTTGGTTATTTTTATTTAGAAAATATTTAGTGTTAATATTAGGAAAAATCTTAGTGTACACATTAGAATTAAATAAATTAGTAAAGTAATTAATGGCTTCTTTTTCTACATCTATTACATCATTTAAAACATTCCCATTTGCATCAATTACTTTTCCAATATCAATTTTACTCTTATTACTAGACATTCTAGCATAAAAAATTTACTAGCTTCATCTACATTAGTCAGCCAGTCAACTTTTGCTTTCTGCCTTAAGTTTGCAAATTGTACTTTAAGGGAGGAAATTAGTTAATTTTAAGCAAAAAGAAATTGTTGAAAATGTACCATCTGAAAAATCGTTGTCTAAATCATTTTGCAATCTCTCATATTCAACTCTAGCTAATTTGACCTCATTTTTAGTACTGTTGTTATTCCAACTTATAAGATTTCCTTTAGAAATTTATAGGAATCTATAAAATTTATATTGTGCAATACCTTTTATATTTATCGTTAAAATGTTTTTAATTATATCTAAATTATTCTCTTTATAAATCCAATAATTCATAACCCAAAAAGGAACATTTATCTTAGTCAGATTACTAATAGTAAGAAAATTTTGAACTGGAGTGTGATCACTAGTAGCCTGAGGTAATGTGAAACACTTGTAATCTGGAAATAGACTAATAAAATTTTGTTTAATCAAAATTCTATCAAATTTGCAATAAATATTCCTATATTCACTAGATTTCCAAGTGAATCTGTTCCCATATAAAATAGCTTCCATTAAACTAGTCCTAAGCATAAAATTATTCATAAATTCCACTGCTTTGAAAGGAACAGGATTTTCCCCTCTTTTCTCAAATGCATGCATAGTAGTATTAAATTATCCTAAAATCAATTAAGGGTGACTAATATTTTTATTCAAAAGTTCAAGCCGATTCCAAAGATTAAATCTCTCCTTTTCAAAATTTGATGCATAAATGAAAGAGATAAGAAGATGAAACCCCCTTTATTTATGAATGAACAATCGATGTATTGAAAATTAGAGATTTGATTGCATAAGTTCCAGATGTTAGCACTCCAAGGTAATAGGTTTGGCATTCTCCACAAGATAAATCCGAAACTCAATATCTCTCTGGAGTGGAAGACCGGTAACCTAAGAAAAGATATCCAAAAAATCTCCAGCTATAGGCACTGAATCAAATTCATGATGTGATGGGTAATAAATATATGTAATTAAACATAAATCAACCTCTAAATCACAATAAACCACTAGACTACGTCCACTACAAGTACCCAACCTAATAACCTTCCTATCACAATCTAAAATCGTCTTATACATCGTCATCTAGTCCATGCCCAAAATGAAACAAAACGCAGAAAATCATAAAACAAAAGCATCACAATTGAACTCGACCCTAAAATAAAAAATTTCAAACATTTACATATCATAGAAAAATAAGCTGATCCTCCTATAGTGTTTGACACAACTGCAGGATTTGTGACTATGTTAATGTCTAAGTGTAACTTTCCATAAGTCTACTTAAGATAAAAGAGTGTGATAACCCCATGTCAAATAAAGTACGAACAGGTAAATTAGATAAAGTTGACACACCTTCGATCACGACTTCATTCCTCTTATCCAGGATTATAGGCACACTCGAGATAGAAACAACATCTACTGCATATGTTGAAACCACTTAGGTAAAGGTCTTCTGATGTGTTGGACACTCCGCCTTATGTCTTGAATTGAATGCAGTTGTAACACTTAACTTTCGAACTTTCCGTCTTTCACTCCCTCACAAATTGCCCCTTCTTACCACACTTCCAATACTACAGTTCTTGCTTTTTGATCTTTCCCTTCGATCCCATTCTGCCCTTGTGCTAGTTCTGCTAGGTGCCTTTCCTCTTGTCTTCTTAGGCTTACTTTTCATTTCCTCCTTGGAAACAACATTTAGCAAAGCCATTTCCACTAATCCCTCAAATGTCGCATCCATGGGAATATGACTAAGGGTCAAATCATTGAGAGGTTGATTCAGTTCCATTGCATTCTTCAGACCCATCTTGTGAGGGGTATTAATCATTTCCAATCCAAGTTCATCACTTTAGCTTCAAGATTCATACTGAGCCATAAGTTGAAGTTGTTTTTTAGCTTTGATTCTTGTTGCTTGCATAATTTGGAGATTGGCTAAGTATCTTATAATGGTAATCGTGGATAAGTACCGATTCTTTGGACTTTACTTGAATTCCAGCTTCTAGATTTACACTTTTAGATTTCTTATTATTTATGGCCATTCAACGGTTCAGACTTGTTGAGATGTTTCTTGGTTCAAAAGCTAGATAACACTATGATTTAACTAAAGTGGTGAAGGAAGGAAAGGAATTGGATGTGGATATGAGAGAAAAGCTTATTATGTTCCTTCGATCAATTAAAGATATCTTCATTTGGACACATGCAGATAGGTTGGGATTGATCCCACAATAATGGGCCTAATATAAACTTTCCCCTATAGGGCAAAAGAAAAGACATTTTGATAAATCTAGTACAATTTCCCTTAGGGAAGAAGTAAATTTATTAGAAAATGCATTCAACCAAGAAGTTTATTATTTCAAATGATTAAAAAATCTACTGTAAATTGGAGACAGGTTCCAATTATATGGATTTGAACAAGGAATGCTCAAAATATTGCTATTTTCTCCTAAGGATTCATCAGTTGGCAGATGTAAATAGTTGGCATAAGTTGTTATATTTCATGGATGCATATTCAAGTTACAAACAAATCACAATGTCCAAACATGATGAAGAGCATACTAGTTTTGTAACTAATTGGGGAATGTATTATTACAGGGTAATGTTGGTAGAGTTAGGGGTATGCTTTAGGGGCAATTCTATAATTTATTGTAAATTATTAACTCTATAATAAATATCGTTAGAAATAAAAGGTATTTTTATTTCAACTTTATACTTTTCATACTATGTTATGTTAATTAATTATTTGACTTAAATAAATTTAATAGAAAATCATTAATTGTATGTTATGTGACAGTAATCACAACATGTTGTAATCATGATAAATTCATCATATTAAAAATTACATATTGTTTTAAATATTTCTAGTCAAGATGTTTTGAGATGAGATATCAATACATCTGTTGAAACTAGAACAAGTAACACTCTCCAAATGTTATGTGGTGTATTACTCATAATTGTTGGGGGCATCAAGGGATTACATATTGATAGTTATTGAATAACTATGGAATGAATCACTTGAGTGTTTTCTTTTGGTTAATATAACTAAGGTCAAATAGAAAATCTCGAAGTAACAATTTTACACAGTTCTCTTGACTTGAGCATACTGCTGAACTTCAATGTGGACACATCATTTTTATTATAGTTAAATCATGGCATGTTATCTACCGAATGACTATAGTTGGGTCCAAGTTGAAGAAATGGAAGTGAAACAGTATCCATCAGAGAATTTTTTTTCCTTGGTTATATGAGGTTAATATCATGGTCAACTGCAGTCAACTCAAAGACAAGTTTCTAACCAAAGCAATCCAGTTAACAATGATTGGTATTATTGAACCAAAGACTTTGTGATGGATTAAACAAGTTGAATATGGAAGATATTGGAATACCGAAATTAAATTCCGTAAGTCCCAATGTATATAGTTTTGACATAGTTAATTGGTGTAAATAATCGTTATTACCAAGTACCGTGTAAAATAATGAAATTGGATTTTATTGAAAAAAGCGTAAGTGTTATATTCGGCCAAACTTACACATCGCTAGTTAAGGTGATGTGTGAATATTAATATTGGAATTACTATATATTAGTAGTTGAATGAATTGAAACATTTGAGTCGGACAACTGTAATGTTGAATAATCCAAAAATACTACATGATTAAAGTAAATTATAACTATTATAAATTAAGTAAATTAATAATATTTACGAAGTATAATTATTATATTTTATTCGATTTATTTGAATTGTCATTTAACAAAATGCATGTATATATCGATATATAATATCGATAGATTTTAAATTAGATTTAAACTAAATATTTACTGATTGGATTAGTAAAATTTTATGGGCTTATGTGACCCATATTATGGACGGTAATAGGGGAATAGGTATTTTTAAATGCAAAATCTGGTTCTGAACTAGCAAAAAGGATAGGTAAACAAGGAGATCTAGCTTACCGTCTTTTACTTCCTTTTGTTGCCTATACATTGCCCCCTCTCTTATTTGGATTTGATTTTTTTCCCTTCTCTTACTATTCTTGGCCGTAAGCATCTAAGGGCTTCCCTTTTTTTCCATATCAAATATGATCAAATTAAATTTGTTTTAAGAGGTGGAATTCTCTTCTGGTTAGCTGCACTTTCTGAACGAGATTGAATCAAATCTAAAGGTACTTTCTTTATATATACAAGGTGCACTTCACAGGCAACATCTTTGGTAATTATTTTCTTTCCCCATTATTTAATATCTATACACATTGTTCACTTCGGTATTATTGCTTGTGTATTGTTTACTATAACGAATACACACACACATATAATCATTGTCCCATTTTGCACACATATATATAAATATTTAAATTGATTATAAAAAATAACTGTATATTCATATAAAACACATATATGATTTTCGCTCATTTAAAAATATAATGATTTCGAAATTAAAAATGCTTTAATTGAGTATTAAAATTTAAAATATGAACTTTGTAATAAGTGTATATAAATAACATATATAAATTAGTCTATAATATATGTATAGATATATATTCAAACTTTTTTATGCATGTACATATGTATTTAATGCCAAAATATAAATAATATTATAGAAATGTATTATAAAATTTTAAATTCTTATTGTATATTTTAAAATAAAATTAAAAAATAATCAATGAAAATATTTATATATTTAGATAATAAAAAAATTATATAAATTTGCATGGATTTGTATGATAATATATATATAATAAAATTGTACAAATCCATATGGATTTGTATAATAAAAATAATTTTAATAAAAATGTTTTGGCTGAGAAAAAATAATTTTTTAACATACATAATTATATTTACAAAATTAATTGTTTATAAATAAATTTTTAGAACCAAACATAAAATATTTTAATTGTTTATTCTGAAAAGAAATAAATTATATATATACATGATATAAATATATTTAAACATATCAATATTTTGAATTTGATTCCAAATTTAAAGTGGATTTTAAGTAGAACTAGATTTGACTTTTAATTCTAAAACTTTTATTAAATATTTTTCATATTTATCTAAATCATTTTGAATTAGTCAATATTTAAAAAACAAAATTATAAATGTTTTATTTATGCACATATACATATATATGTGTGTGTGTGAGAGAGTGCGCGCATGCATTTATGTGTGTGTATAAATAATAAATTAAATTACGGATAATAAATATGTATATAAAGGGACAAATGTATTCATTGTGGTGTAAATTGAACACTTATAAGTAGGCATATGTGCACTTCCTATACGTTGCACATGCACTATACACACATATGTGTGCTCGATGCACATATACATTATATATTAAATAAAATTAGTGTTTTTATATAAAAAATTAAATAAAAATAAATATTCATTTAAAAATATTTAGATTGGATTTAAATTAGTTTAGACTTTGTAGGCCCAATAAAAGTTTTAAATGGAAATTTTTTTAAAACTACCCATTTAACCCACTATGACTTTGCCTTGTTCCTTCAATGCCTTTAGATTAAAAAATGCATGAGCCACATACCAATGATTGATTAATAGAATGTTTAAAAAGTCATTGGTAAAATAATGGAAGTCTACAAAGACAATATGCTAGTAAAATCGAAAGCAGGAGTCGATCATATAACATATTTAGATGAGATATCCATAATTTGGCCCACGACATGAAGCTGAACCCATAGAAAAGTTCCTTTGGGATATAATTAGGAATGTTTGTACAAATCAGCAATAGCACTTGATTTATTCATATCAAAGGCAATCGATAATGTATTCAATTTTCTAATGTGATCAAGAAATGAAGAATTTTTAAATGGACTAATGAGTGTCGAAAAGTCTTCCAAGAATTAACAGACCATCTACAGAAGCCTCCAATACTCTCAAGTTCAGTAGAAGGATAAGATTTAATATTGTCCAATGGCTGTAAGGAACATGTCATAAGCTTAAGTCTAATAAGAGAAGAAACTGGATCTCAATTACCTTTGTAATATATGAGAAAGTGCCTAAAAGACGTGTACATTGGATATACTATCATGGAAAGGTGGCTTATTATTAGGTGTTAACAGATTGAAAATTAAGGTTGATTGCACAAAAATGGACAAACACCACCAAGTCATAGTAGCAGAGCTGTGAATACTATTTTCAATATAGAGCTAATGTTTGATGAATTTTAATTGTGGATGATTGAGATAGAAAATCAAGAATGTGCAATAAAGAATAAGTAAAGAACTTAATGTAAAAAGACATAGATTTTATAGTGGTTCGGCCCGAGTGTGCCCACATCCACTATTCCTCTTTTATTATCTCTTTCATATCTTTTCCATTCATCCCTCTTTATAATGCCATAAACCTAGTATTTATAGAGTGAGGTTGTGAGGAGAGGCAGCAGAGTACATGGCTTCTAGGCTTCGGTTCTACCTTTCTTCCATTGAAATACGGTTATGGTGTTGTTCCACTGCTCTGGGATGCTAGTTGAATGCTATTCTGGTAGCTCGCTCTAGTCGCCCATCTTGACCCTTCAATCTCTAATACTGGACCAGGTAAGTTCATCCCTACAAGTACAAAATAAGGATGGATCCAGCCCCAGAAGGGCTAGACCAAATATGTCTGGTGGGTCCAACCCCAAAAGGGCTGGACCAAGTGGGTCCAATGGATCCTGCCCAGTAACGGCTGGACCATGTTGGTGTGTCCCCAAACTAGATGGGTCCGGGCAAGGCGGGTCTGGCCTAGAGCCGGAGCAGGTGGGTCCAGCTCCAGGCCGAACTAAGAGGGTTCGACCTGGTCCCGCCCCAGGCGTGTCCGGTCATCCTGGACCAGGTGTTCCAGCACCAGACGGCCGGACCAAGTTGTCCGACACTGTGCCAGACCTTGTCTGGCCTGGGGCCGGACCAGGATGGTCCGGTACCTAGGGCCGAATCAATGACTTGGTCGGCACTGTGCCGGACAATTAATATGGTCCAGCATAGATCCCGGACCAGTTCGGTCGGAAACTGTGCTAGACCAGGTGGGTCCGGCACCAGGGTGCCGAACCACGGGGACTAGTCCTAGGGGTCGGACATGTGCAAACATTTTGGTGCTTTCATTGAGAGAGAAAATCAAGAATGTGCAGTAAATAATAAGTAAAGGACTTAAATGTAAAAAAGACATAGATTTTATAGTGGTTCGACCTAAATGTGCCTACAACCACTGTTCCTCTTTTATTATCTCTTTCGTATCTGATTACAAGTACAAGCTTTGCATGTGAGTAAACTAATTGTTGGAACTAAGGGTTTTCCCTCTCAAAGTTGTCTGCCATTGTTGGTGAAAGCTTAACTCTTTTCCATCCATCCCTCTTTATGGTGCCATATTCCTAGTATTTATAGTAGAGGCAGCTAGGAGAGATAATTGAGTTCATGGCTTCTAGGCTTCGGTTCAACCTTTCTTCCCTTGAAATATGATTCTGATGTTGTTCCACTGCTCTGGGACACTAACAAAGGTCTAATTTTAAAGCATATCTTATCAAAGTTTAGGCTAATTATTCGCTAAAGCAATTGTTTTGCAAACCCAAAAATCTGGATAACCCTTTAAGTGCGAAATGGAATTGAGCTAATATGTTATAAATTGCTTCCCACGATTAGGAATAAAAGGGTATGCTTTGGCCAATTTATAACCGAGTGATGGAATTTATCAGAGAGAAAATGGAAAAAATAAACTAGATCAAAATGGAAGTTATTCGTAGATGGGGCATGAAATGTGCAAGGAGGTGGAGCATGATGCATGATAATTACTCTAGACGGACACGCGATTACATTGTGCAATGGATTCAGGATTCTCTAGAACTAGTAATGTTGTTGAATATGAATCCATGATAGTTGGTTTGACTCTAGCGCAACAACTAAAAAACCCAAGGATAGAGATATTTAGTTATTAACAATTGATGGCAAACCAATTAACTAAGGTTTATCAAACAAAGGATACACGGTTGTCCTAATGTGTGAAGAAAATTCATGAGATGTTGGCTTAACTCGAAGATTTCTCAATTCATCAGGCATCGAAAGAAAAGAATGCTCATGCAAATTCGCTAGTCAAGTTCGCAAGGTGCACCCGAAGTAAAAAAAAAATCATGTCTATAGATATCAAAGGACCTCGATATAGCATTAATAGAGGAAGAGAGGTCAACAATAGAAGCTTTGGTAGCAACATGCTTACAAGCTCAACAATAGCATATTAATGAAGAATATTCCAAATAAGATAAGATCATAGGGCAATCTATGGAGGCACGGAATCAAATGGAGATATTCAAGATGATCAATATAGAAGTAGTTGGATGACACTAATAATCAAATATTTACGAAAAGGGTATCACCAAAGGACAGGAGTGAATCGAATTAAATGAGATATTGTGCACCTTCCTATATTATGCTAGATGGGATCTTATACAAAAAGGGTATTCCGTACCATACCTCTGATGCATAATACCAAAAAAGGGAATGAATTTGCTACTGGAAGCCGACGAATGATTTTTTGTAGATCATTCTAATAGGATAAATCTGCAAAAGAAATTAATGGGACAAGGATATTATTGGCTTCAAATTATGAAAAATGCTTTAAATTACATAAATAGATGTGATAAATGCCAATGATTCTGAAGGATCCCTTGACTACCGCCATGAATTCATTTGTGACTGGTCCTTGGTCTTTTGACATATGGGGAATCAATTTGATTGGACCCTTACCTATTTCTATAGTGGCAAAGTTTACAGTAGTAGCAATTGACTATTTTACTAAATGTTCAAAGCCAATAGTTATCGAACATAATGGCATAATAGGTTTTTGGAATTTTTCATTAAAAACATTGCCTGAATTTGGTTCGCCATACTAGATCATTTAAGATAATGGAACCTTATTTGTAAGCAAAGAATTATTCATTTCTACAATATGAATGAGATAGTAATAGTTTCTATTCGATGGCCCACCCAAAAGCAAATGAGGCAGTAGAAGCTACGAACATGATTATCAAGAAAATCCTTAAGAAGCGATTAAACAGAGTTAAAGAGGATTGGGTAGAAGAACCTCCCCGAGTTTTATGCTAATATAGAACGTCAACCAAGAGGACCATCTGGCATATGCCATATTTTTGACATACGGGTTTGAATCCATGTTACCAATTGAAGTTGAAATTCCATTACATTAAATAATTGCATATACATATCGGTCTAACCAAGAGTTAAGAAGGAGTCTCTAGCTTCTATTGGTGAATTGAGAGACAAGAAACCTTAAAAATAGTAGAATATCAATGAAGAATCTCTAAGTACTTCAATTCAAGACTAAGATGAAGGGCTACTAAAAGGGTAATGACGAACACTAAAAATTTAGCAGATGGATGCTTAGAAACAAATTAGTTAGATACTTTAGTTATCCATGAAGTTATACCACTTAGAACTTATTGATTAAGTGGAGTAAATGGAAATGTCATTGCAAGAATCTAAAATGTTGAACATCTAAACCATATTTTACAACAGTAGACGAATAAGGGAAGAGAAACGATGTGCAGTGAATCAATTTTCAAATGAAAATAAAGAAATAATTTAGAAATGAGAAAGAGGCTCTAAACTATGATAATTTACAAAAAAAAATTCAAAAATGTTTAAAATTTAACTTTTGAAAAAATCAATTTCCCAAAACAATGAAACTTTCCTTGATATATCGAATGGGGGACGAGTCAAAAGGAGATTTACAAAAAAATTATAAACCAGATTTTCGAAAAGAATTTTCCTTGGTCCGCTGATCAAGAAACCTAATAAGGGAACATCCACACCAAACTACCTTATACCCTCTTCGAGTATAAACAAAGAGACAACCCTTAGTTTAAGATGCATTATTTTTAATAAAGCTTCCAAACTGACATTGTTAGCAAGATTCTTTAATAAAAGGCACTTCTTACACCTGATGGTATTAAAAGCCTTTAACTAAGTTTAGAGGCACCCAATAAGAGAGTTGGTTGAGTATACCCTTAGTCCATCCCTCGGGCTTGTCTAAGGAAACCATCCAGGAGAATATGGGTGGCCAAACATGCCTTTGGTCCCTTCTCTAGGTTTGGCGAAGGCAACCATCCATGATAATACGGGTGGATAAACATGCCTTTGTTCTTGCTATCGGGCCTACCCAAAGCAACTATCTAAGAGAACACAGGTAGTCAAATAAGCCTTTACTCTAGTCATTGATTCTGGCCAATGCAACTGTCTAGAAGAAAGAGTATGGATTGCAAGCCGTATAAGTAAATCAAAGAAGACTATCCAACTAGAGGTTGAGCAAGACAATTCTTAATAAGAAAGAGCATAAATGAAAAGTCATCTAAAATTCAAAAGACCATCATGGTTACTCAGCTAAAGGTTAACTAGAATGATGCTTAATAAGAAAGAGTGTGCTGATAAAGGATACATTGCAATACCCAAGCAAAAGCTTGGAGGCAGAATTAAGAATTGGAGCGATATATGAGAAATCTATAGAAATACAACACGATTATGTCAACCAAAATTAGATAAAAGCAAGAGGATATGAGTGAGAAATAATAATTCAATTAGAAAGATGGGTTCTAATAAATGTATTTTCTTAATTTGTTTAATGAGCAAGGACTCGAACCAAAAAAAGGCAACATTAAAGGAAGATATTTGTTATGATCAGGAAAAAGGGTTGATAAAGAAAAAGTGATGTAGTAAAGCAAAGAGTTTAAGATAAAATATTGGTAAACTTTTCAAGGGTTAAAATGTTATACCAAATTTTTTTAAATTAAATATGAGGTTTTCCAATGAAAGAAAACTAATGAAGGAATAAAAAAAGAGCTATCGCAAATATAAATGATGAAGTTATCGCATGTATAAGAAAAGAGCTATTATAGGTATCAAAGAAGAGATATCAAGCACTAAGATAAAGCAATAGCAAGTATAAATGGTGGAGCTATTGCATATATGAGAAAGGAGCAATCATACGTATAAAAGAAGAGCTATCGCAAGTATAAAAATAAGGTAACCCTGATTATAAAGATAAAATGATCGCAAGTATCAAATAGATGAGCTATCGCACTTCAAAAAGATGAAGTGTTATCGCATACTTAAGGTAATGGGGCTATCGTACTTCTAAAGATGAAGAGTTATCGTGAAAAGGAGTAATAACATGTTTAAAGATGAAGAGCTATCGCATGTCTTAGGTAAAGGAACTATCGCCTGTCTTAGGCAAAGAAGCTATCGCACTACTAAAGATAAAGCGCAACACATGTATAAGAAAGGATCTATTGCATGTATAAAAGAAGAGTTATCGCACTTTAAAGATCAGAGCTATCACACTTCTAAGGATGGAGCAATCGCACATCTAAGATAAGAGTGTCATACCACTAAGAATGGAGTTATTGTAGTTTTAAAGGAAAATAGGCTATCACACTTTTAAAAGCTAAAGGAGCTATCCATTGCTTAAAAAAGTGTTATTGCATGACTAAAAAGTGCTAGCATATCTATGAATACTCAAAAAATTATCCCAATTGTCCATGTGGTAGCCTCTTATTGGGCCAATAATGCCACGTCGGCATGAAAAGATGAAAGAAGCCAACCATGCCATGTGTTAATTCAATAGTGTTTAAGTTAGCAACCAACTAGGACGATCTTAGCTGTTCAAAATCGATACTTTCTACATTTCAAAAATTTAACGATGTAATTTCGTACAAATAGGCATATATGCCCACTTAAAAAAGAGAATTCCTAAGTTCTCGACTTCCTTATTTTTCATTTGTACTTGAAGCATAAATAAAAAAAACTTGATTTGGGACTTTAAGGTTGCTTAGGTCAAATTCTAATTAGAACTTTGTGACAATGGACTTGCATAATTGCCTAATTGCATAGTTTCCCATTTGCTAGCTTGCTCAAGGGATAAACACTCTTGCCTAAGCAACATAAGAACTTCTTGACCACTTTACGTAGGAACTTAAGTTAGGGTGAATCTAATGCTTAACACCATACACACTAACCCCTAGTTTATTTCTTGATTATTTTAATAGAAAAGGGTTCTCCACTTTATTCCAAATTATTAACTTCATTCCAAATAAAAAAGATCGTGCTCTCTTTACTATAAATCGAATTGAAAAAAATTATAATAAAAATCACTTAGTTCTCAAAACTATGATGCATACAAAAAAAATTTAATGTTATACAATAGAATTTTTTCTATTATATGTTTTGTTCATTTTTACAAAATCATTTTTTAGTTTTATCCTCTATTAGATATCTCAAGAATACTTTTATTTCCTTTAATCCAAAAATGAGAAGCATAACTATGATAAAATGTAATATATAACATTAGTTAAACATTATAGATTTTCATATAAATAATAGGAGTACAAGCACGGTGGATTTTCAAATTAAAACTTTCTAATATTACAATGCTTGGTTATGCAAGTTCCTTTGTTCACTTTTGATTTAGTTTTTACTATTTGAGCATGTTAGGTTTTTGAAATGATTTTGAGTAATTTACGTTATTATTCTTTTAATGGACGAGATGAGTGTTTTGGTAGGTTCATATAGTACCACCTTTATTTTTAGAGGAATAAAATTGACACTTAGCTTACTCGTCTAAGCAATTTTAGATTTTATAGAACAAATGATAAAGGAATTATCATCTTTAAAGATTAATTTTTTATTAGTTTTAAAGTCTTAAATAGGTTTAATTAAAACCCTAGTAATTTTATACTTTTATCTTCAATCTCTATTTGACTTTGTTTTTACTAGAGGCATACATTGGAACTACTTAAGATAGTAAAATGGAAAATGTCAAATTAATTTCTTACATCTTTGATGAGTGTCTTGTATTATCAACAAATAAAAGTTATGAAATAGAAATCATTTATAAATATAGACTTGTGGTAAGTGGTTTATAATATATAACTATAACCAATCATAAAATTTCTTTTAGTGCTAATAAAGTGTTCAAGTTATGGAAAAACCTTCAGACGAACACTGAAATTAGTTAAAAGAATTATACAATAGTTGAAATCTACCATTAAACAAGGTATAACTTTAAGAAAATCAAATAATCTATCATGGCTTTTTCAAGTGCAGATTGGGATAGTAATCTTAACGATAAGAAATCTAATATTAGTAAATTTTTATTTCCTTATAAAACTTGTCTGATGTTTTAGGTAGTGGCATATTATTTCTTAGCCTAGCACAAAGGTGGAGCATATAAGTATAAAGCATGTAACTACTACAGTAATGTGGTTTCAATCTTTGTTATATGAAATTAAATTGAGTTAAACATCGATGCCTATCGTGTGGTGTGTGAGATAAAAGTTTCATTACTAGCAAATCTTGTCTTGCATCTATGAGTAGAAAACATTGAGTTGGATTTATATGTTATAAGGAAAAGACTTTTTGAAAACATATTATAAATCATGTTCCAACAATAGGTTAAGTTGCAAATGTTCTTGCTCGCCTTTACCTTTAAAGTACTTCAGTAGATGTAAAATAAACCTCATAACCCTTCATTCGTAGTGTGAATAGTTGAGGAAGTCGGCTTCCACCGGCAAGGTTGGTAGTCATTCCAAGCTACTTGCATTCTCCATATGATTTAGCCGGACTATGCATCAATGGAAAGATACATACTACCTTAATCAACAATTTCTTCATCACAAAAAATTAGTCAATCAAATTAAAATTCCAAATAAAAATCATGAAACCAAATGAAATAAATGACGAATCAAGTAGCTTGCATTTTTTTAAAATGCAACGTTCAATGCAACAAGGAAAAAAAGAAAAATTAATAGAATTATGAACATGTAATATGCTAATATCATTTAATTTCATGAAATATAACATTTTACTAACCATAATCTAAGTTAGTTTAGAAAAGTATATGATTGTGAAATCATTATCCACATTGTACTATAATGATACAATAAAATGAAGTATTGATAAACTAATGCACCGTAAACAATGATTGTTGTATTGTAAATAGTGCAACATATAGTAAAAGCAATTAAATTGCATATAAACATATTATTATGAATACTTCATCGTTAATGGCATTTATTTTTATTTTACATGTTATTTTACTTACATAACTTAAGATAATTTAACGTTGCATTTTAAATAGTGCTTAAAAACAAGGGTCCGCTTTGAATTTCTATCAATTCCACAAGTGTTTTCTATAAAGGCTGAAGGCTTTTTCGAATTTCTAAAAAATTTCAAGGGTGAAAATATAATTTATTCTCGTAAAGTCCTAATTCAAACGGGTTAATAAGTTTTTAGGTTAATGACATATTATAACATTTATTATAATTCATATACCAATTTGGACTTAATAACCTCTTGGCTTGCTAAATACTCATCACAAATTATAAATGATTTATTAAAGGAAATAGAAATGATATCTATAAAAAGGACACTATCATGAACTATTAAATGCATCCATATGATTATGATTTTATTTATACATGACATTTTTCGTGAATATATAATGATATTCGATCCCGAAATGTTAACAGATATTATTGCTTACCTCGAAATTGAATTATTATTTTGTAAAACTAGATTTAAAGTTGTCTACAGAATTATTGTTTATAAGTCGAATTGAATTTAAATAAAATTTAAATAATGAGTAAAGTGCAATACGTGCACATAATGTGTTTGTTAAAATGTTAAAAATATTCAAATGATAATATACCGATATATTCATACAAAAATATTAGAATTGCTTTATAATTATGATAGGTACTTAATAAATGTCCATATGATAGATCATTGATAATATACATGCGCGTTGGATATGATTAGAGTTAGTTTGTTATTGAATTTATATGTAATTAGTTAATGAAAAATATTTAAAAATATAAGTAATTCGAGGTAGCATAAATCTAATTGCTTTAATCTTGAATGATATAAAAAAAGTAAATAAAGAAAATAGTTTGGGATGTCAAAAGAACATGGATGATAATATTGATGAATAATAAAAATCAAATGATCTGTATATGTGTTTTAAATGCTAGTTTAAGAGTAATATAAATAAGACATTTCCAAATATCTTTAAGTAGTTAAAGTGATGAAATGTGAGTGGATGGCTTTATAGTAAATGTAGAAAAGATTCATCTAAAGCTTACATATACTTGTAAGGAATTATGTATTTTATAGTTATTGAATAAATTTAAGTTGAAGCATACAGAAATTTAAGAAAATTGTATGGATTCTTTAAAAATATAAGAAAATTTAAGTTAGCTTAATCCGGATACCCTTCACTTTCAAATGAATCAAACTATTTCCTTCATTGAAATCTATGCCAATAGGGCATCTTAAAAGAAGATGTAGCGCGGGTGACATTCCCGCTCAAAGGTTTCGAACCGTAGGATCAATGCAAGTCCAATCGTGCTGAATTAATTCTCTATTCCAAAAACGATGAAATCATCTACTCATTTTGGTCAAGCCAAGCCGCCTCTTAAGGAGTGAAACCTAGATGGGGTGAGGAAGAACCAGGAGTGCGGGAAGGTACTATGGGCTGAAAAATAGTCGAAGGAAAAAAATAGTGTTTAGAACTGGAATGGTGGTGGGGAGAGATCTAACACGCAATAACCAGCGCGAGGGGAAAGCGAGGCCGCTGATTCTAGAAGAGGGAGAAAAACGACGTCGCTTGGTAGTGGAATGGAGGAGAGAGGCTACTACTTTGGAGAAGGAGGAAGAAGATTGTGTTTAGCTGGTTGAGAAGGAGGAACGAAAGAATGCAAATTAGAGAATTTGGATGCAAATTTCATAGCCGCATTCCCGATTCAGGTTGTGCCAAAACTCATCGATTGTTAGGTCGCACTAGGTCTTCTGCTAGGTGGTCAACCATTAGATGGGCTTTGGGCATTGATTGACCCTGGACCCAATTAGGGTTGGATTAAATAATAGTAATCGTTTCGCGCCGTCTCCTTTGAATTAACATTATCCAAAAAAATTCTTGTCCTCATTATGGTGGTGTCAATGCCAATCGTCTAGTTCAAACCATTCTCTAGCAATTCACAATAGTCCCAACGAAAACTACTGCGACTTACAATACTACCAAAAACCCAAAAATATTCCAACTATTGTTCTGCATTATACAAAAATATTCCTTCTAATAGCTGGACGGTAGAAGAACACTTCAACAACATAGCCCAATAGAATAAATGCCATTTCTATTTTGTCCATCCCTTAAAAGAGAGAAAACTTTTAAATCGATTTTATAGAACGAAAAATCGTTGAGCTAAATATATGCTCTTTTGTGCTTGATCCGAAATAATTGAAACTATTTCATACCAAAACTTCTTAAAAATCAAACTTTTATGATACACACACATATACACAGATATACATACATACAAACATACACACACACACACATATATATATGTATATATGTGTGTGTGTATTTCAGGGTGTCATAAACCTCTTTTTTTTAAATACAGACTTCCCAAATAGATCCAGAAGCAAATCTTTTGAAATCCTTGTTCATCATTTTGAAGCATTTCAAATATATGTACATATATAATAAAATTTCTCCCATAGGGTTGGACTAAGGAATTGACTAAGCTTCTTTAAATAAAAATATTTGATTTTCCATCAAAGAGGTGATCAATGAATGCACCCTTACAAGATCTTGCTTCTAGACAGTTGCGACATATAGACTCCAATTCCTGCCTATCTAGAGCAAATGCATATCTTCGAGTGGAACTCATCATCAAAATCCAAGATCACAAGGTAGCTAGATCTCAACCATCAGGTCGAACACCTCTTGTTTTTGGAATTCTACCATATGTCAGACTTATGCTCTTCCAAACTATCACCTATTGGACCACGGGGTAATTCGGAGTTGGCTTGAGAATCCTGAACTCTAAAATATTTCCAACTCATAGTTGCTTTGCCTATTCCAATGAGGTAGGACTACAACTATGCTACAGTCGAATTTCTTAGAGTCAAGTGCAAATATGATAATGACATTTAGAAAATATGAATACGTTCTCTCAATTTATCCTAATTCCTTTTATCAACTAACCTAAGCTCTAATAATAATACTCCAACGGGGCTTAATTTCAACAAAAATCAAAACCAAAGTCCACCAAAGCGTGAACCATTGAATTTGGTACCTGCAATAAATATGAGCATATCAGAGATCGATCAAACTAAACTTATAGTGGAAGAATTAATGTTAGGATATAAATATTGGCAGTGGCTACTACCTCGAAATTAATAAAATTCCTACGACATCAATTTCCAAAGAGAGAAGACTACACCATTAACCAATAATATCCAGCACCATTGAACTGTCCATCTAATTTACTCTGTGGGTTATAAGGAGAAAGGGGTCAGAATAACGTTCTGGTGACTCAAAAATCTATACACTGTCCACAACATAAAATTAAACCTATATGTTCTCATTTAATTGTTATGTCTATTATTCAAGGTAAACCTAGTTTGTTTACCATGCACGTAAGATGGTTTATCTAGCAAAAATCTACCTAACCTTTTCCAAAGGTATGGCTCCACTTAATACTACCTAAAATGAAGCAGACACTCTAGCATAGTCAACATTGGTTTATTGGTCAACAAGACCTTCAACCTCTATACGTTGCTTTTTAATATATAATTTTCATTCTACTAACACATCTATCATCCATAAAAGTATAGTTATGTGAGAGAAAGTACCTAAGCCACTTAATACCTTTATAATAAGGACTTTGCAAACTTTTGACCATTTAATACTTTGAGATAGATGGGTCATCAAACAACCACTTAATACCTTCAAAACCCCCAAAGTAGGCCCTCATCATTTAATACCTAACCTTAAGCGACTTCCAAAAGGTACAATCTAGCTGGCATTACTTGGAATCTCACTTAGTCACTTAATACTTTTGTCATAGGCAGAGGCTAACCCTGTAACATTCACTTAAGACCTCAAACCCAAAGCAGACTATTCCTGAGATATCCTTTACTGCTCTTAACCGCATATACTTACCATTTAATACTTTTCTAGTTAAGGAAAAAGCCAGACCCTCAAACAACTACTTAATTCCTTAAATCCTTCAAGTAGTTCCTTCATTTATTTTCATGGGTCGACCATTTAATACTTCGAGATAGGCGAGTCCTCTAACAACCACTTAATACCTTCCAACTCCCAAAGCATGTTCTTTGCTTTATGTCTTATACTCACATTAGTCTGACTATTTGTAGGAACTAGTACCTAGATTAGCTAGGCTGATTTACCTTGTATAATTTGGGATTGATCTAACGTCTTCGTGAAGTACTTATCATAGGAGATGTCCTAATGACTTAGCGATATTTATCATGCTCTTATACACATACATATCTCACGTGTCAATTGATTAGGCTATATAAGAATTGCTTCCTATTTTTCTTAATGATCATTTATTTGGATTCTATAGTTGGAAAAATCTCACACTATTAATAAGTGTGCATAACTGCCGGTAGCCTCTATGTGATGGGCAGACTTCTGTTATGAAACTCTACTAACCATGCATTTCCGACCTACTAAGTCCAATTAAGTACCTTAAGCTTGTTATTATTTTATTTTTAAGTCATATTATCCTAGTTTTATTATTCTTAAATTTATTTATTTATTATTTCAATTTGAACATTGGACATAACTTACTAATCCCCTTTTTGTTATTTAAGGCTATATATCTAACTTAATATTACATTGCTAACCAATTCCTTTTTTAATTACATATCCAGAAATGCCAACTTAACTAGAAATTTATACGTTTACTAATATCCAATTAGTAATCATTTTAACTATTCCATAGCTATTAATTCAACTTCTTTATTTATCCATCCCATTAATCCATTTTCCCTATCAAATTATTATTGCAAATTCCATATTTACTTCAATTTATTTCCTATTTATTTGAGTTACAACCTTTAAATTCCTTTTCCATTTATTAGTTATCCTAAACGTGAATATTACATGTAAGCATGGTTATTAGTTAAGTTTTATTATAGTTATTATAAATGTAGTAAATTACGTACGAATATATGCTTTTATTGAATATATTATAGTTATACATCATTACTAGAATACTCTTTTCCATGTTCTATTGTTGGAATCATATCTAAAAAGATTATCCACTATAATTTTCCAAAAATTAGTCCAAAAAAAAGATTTAACTTTAAAATATAAATAATTACATCGCTTGAAATTACAAAGAACAATCATTTCTTTTTCTTTTTGAAATAGACAGTATAAACCACAATGAATTCATACTTTACATGTTTCTTTCGCTTCTTATCTGCATCTATTCCTTGTTAAATCAAATGTCATATTTATCTAAAAGGGAAGGAAATCAAACTAATTTACAAATATTAAACGGATCTAAATTTCAACAATCCAAACATAGAAAAGTTCACATTCCAACAAGATTAAGGTAATAATCCAAATTTATAACATTATCATACAACCTGTTTTTAGATCTAGAATACATTTCATTGAAATCAACATTTTGAATTCATTCTTTTGAGATTAATTTCCATGTTAGGTTGTAAACAATTCTGAATCAATTTATAGATAAGAACATGTAGGCGACATTTATTATGTTCGGATTATATATAATTTATTGCCTACAACTCATATACAATTATCCAATTAGGCATAATAATCAAATAAACACTAAAGGCATATTTTTCATATCATAGCAATCTATAAAATTTCTCACTCACCTATAAAAAGTTCTCCAAATCTCCAGATCCCATGTAGAACCTTTCATTCAACTCCATCTTCTTATAAATCCATGAAATATGTATAAAAAGAAAAATATACATACGTTAGGATTTTAGATCTAAAAAGTGATTTGGGTTGGAAGGGAATAAAATATAAATATGAAAATACGAATAAAGATTTACCTCAAATACATGTATTGTGGGTTGATTTTCTTTCTAATTTATGTTCTTCTCTAATCCGTATACTTATATATAAGTAGTTATAATTAAAAGTAGTGGAGAAAAGAAATTTTAGAGCATCTTTGCTTTTTCTAGAAAAATATAAGAGAAAGGGAAGGGCTAGACCTGAATTTGTAGATGCTGGAATCAACCACAGCCGCACGATTAAATATATTAAATCTGGGTCATTGTGGCCTAGGGAAACCCTCGCCACTACACGTCCAGTGGTCGACCACCTAGGGGTCACTTATTGATTGGCCCTAATAATGGGTCGGCCTTTGGGCTCGGGCAACTAATTATAAATTTTAATTAATTATATCGAATTATTTTCATTTCAAATTCATTTTTCTTTTGTAACTTCTTCATTTTAGCTCTGATAATGAAACTCTAAATATAAAAATTACTCAAAATTTCACCACAAATGCAATGGTGCAAGTTCCATGGTCAATTTTCATCGTTAGTGCAAATTTCATTTTTGGCAACTAACTAACTTTAATAATTAACTAATGTAAAATTTGCAGGATGTTACAAGGATTATAACTAGAAAAAAATAGAAGGAGGTGTGTAAGGTATGGAATTTCCCTCCGTAGTGTACACCATCTGTTTCAAAATAAAAAGAAGATTTAATAATTCCTTGTTATTTCAAACAACATGGAACACTTTTTTTTGGTAAATCTAAGGAAAAATGTAACGAAAAATATTTTAAAAGGAAGGTTCCTACTGATTAAATATAGAAAAATATCCTACTTAGAGATGAATGCAACTAGAAAGATAAAATTGGAACAAATGAAATTAAATGCGTATAACATGTATAACCACGCTAAACCCAAAAATAAATTACTATTAATACTACGTACATGTGTATGGCCAATAAGTGGAAATAATTAGAAATAAAGAAGGAAGTTAAATAGACATTTAATGTGCAAATAAACGTGAAGGTTAAATAAAAATTCAATGTACAAATAGAAGGGCACGGAGCTGTTAGTGGATGACTCTAGAAATAAATAAGCATTGATGGTACCATGAATAAAATATAAGTTATAAGGATTTAAATAGTCACGGCAATATTAATAGAGTCAATTAGTGGATTTAGTGATAAAATTATGGGGAGATAAAGGAAGAATAAAAGTGTGTAAGTCATACAAACTAAAAAGCAGATAAGTATAAATAGGGTGAATCAATTAGGGAAATTAACTCCTAACTAAAGGCATAATAAGGGGATACCTTATATGGTCTCAATTATTATTCAGTTAGGATGATGATGTGTGTATGTGTGTAGTGGATATATATATATATATATATATATATATATATATATATATATATATATATATAAAGTTATGACCAAATTATAGGGATGTCATGTTAAGCCAAAGCTACATGGAAGTTTTTCCAGTTGAATCTGGCTACTAGCGGTATGGCTTTACGGACTAATGTGAAGATCGCTTACAATAAATAGCCCTAATAGACGCGAGGTTAGTCCTAAATTTTATGGGGTAAAACTGCCCAGTCAATCTAGCTACCATTATCTACGAATAGTAGAACTAATGTGAGGCATCACAGTCTGGTTACGGGTCATGATTTTGTTACGGATACGATAAGAGGAGCCTTTAGCAGGATATGCTTTGAGTTGGAGGTATTAAGTGGTTATGGTAGGGTCTGCCTATTTCCTTAAGAAAAGTACAAAGTGACATAATCAGATTCCTTACGATGCCAATTAAGGAGTACCTTGTAAGGACCCGTCTTAGCGGTTAGGTCATAAATGATGGGAATCTGCTTATTTTATAGGTCTTAAATGATCAGAGTCTACCTAATTCCTTATAAAAGATGTACTAAGTGGTTAAGGGGCGCTCACTCTCACATCGTAGATGATATTGCATTATGATTCCTGACTAGTTTAACCTTCAGGTTTGTAGACAAAGCTAATGATTTAGTTAGAAAAGCGGTAGAAGCGTGGTAGTTAAAACATATGTTGGTAAACCATTTGTGGAGTTTTGGTTGTCCCTAGGATTGATTAATTTAGAGTGACCTCTGCTTTTGATATCAGAAGCTGGCCCACTTAGGATTGAGGTATTAAACGATCGTATGGTCTGCCTCTTTCCTAGTTAAGAAGTATTAAGTGGTCATAGAATTTAGATGGTAATTGCTTAGGATTATATAAGTACGTATGTAGACATGTGTATACATGTAACCGTGCCTTAGGTAAGGACAAACATATCATACATGCAAACCTTAGTTGAATAATGGACAAAACATTAAATGGAAGCACAAAGTTTATGTTATTATCAATGTATGTAACTTTTCCAATCACCAGAGCGTTGTTCTGACCCCTCCTTATTTAAAGCCATATGATAAGTTTAGAGGGAAAGGTCACTGGAGTTGACGTGATGGTCGACGGGGGGTTATTCCTTTTCATGCTCAATCTTGATGAGGCATTGGATGCTATGGGATGCAGATTTATTTAGAAATTTTAGCCTCGATTAGCATTTTATCTTATCATCATTTCTTTCCACTGTGAGTATTATCTGATCGGTCTCTGATATACTTATATTTTTTACAAGTTACCAAAATGAACAATCCGTACCCTAATGGACTTGGGTTTTAATTTTTGTCAAAATTTGAGCCTGTTGAGATGCGGGTTATTGCATTGGGTATCAAAGCCTAGGTAAGTCGATCAAAAGGGTTATGATATATAGAAAGAGCATATTCATGATCTTTCTATCTTAATCTATGCCAAATTCTATAAAGACGAGTCCCAAAATGAGTGCGTCCATGTTTCGAAGGAATGGACGAGGCAACTATGAGTAGGGAAAATCCTTATGGAGTTAAAGATTGTGCGCTTATTTCGATTACATCATGGAGTGTTGGCCATACGACATTATTTCTTTAGAGCATGGGCATGACATATGGATGGATTCCAAAAGGTTGGATAGATGGTTGGAAATCAACTACCTTGTGGTTATGAACTTAAATGAAATTTCATTAGAAGGCACGTGTTCTTAGGCAAGCGGGAATTGGAAATCCATATGTTAGTAAAATCCGAAGACTAATTCTTGTAGGAGGATGTTCATCAACCACCTTAAAATGATGAACCCGATTATTATGGAAGAAAGTAAATCTCATTTCTTGCTCCAACCCAATAGTAGGATACCTTGAATTAATTGAATGAGCTTCTCAATAATAATAATATTTCCCAAAAGTCTAATTTAAAACTGTTGTGAAAAAAAATGAAATGAGAATGACATAATAGCTTATACATATATGAGTAAACCAAAAGATTCTAAACTTATTTTTATAAGAAAATATTCACACTAAAGATATTAGTGATGTTAAAAGTTTCCGTTTGGAAGGTAAGTTTTTAGGAAATTTTAATGTATAGCAAAGGTATGAAAAGTTTTTGGCAATGGGTTTTTCATGTCAAAGAAAAGGCAAAGCGAGAATATGTATAGCTCGATAATTTTTTTTAGAAAGAATTGAGAATTTTTTAAAATTTCTCCCAATAGGGTGGATAAAACAGAAATGGTATTTAATAATGTGGTGTATTTTTAGGAAGTGTTGGGATTCCCACCAGAAATATAGGAGAATATTTCTGTATAAGTTTGGCATGGAAAGTAGAAGCTGGAATAATTGCGGGTATTGACAATTGTTGTTGGATAGAGCAGTATGGATCAAAAATATTAATGACCATTGGAGCATGAGGCTCGAAAAGTTGTCGGAAGGCAAAGGTGTTTAACAGCGAGATTTCTGTCGGATTAGAAAATCACCAATAAATTTCAAATTAAAATTTAACCGCAAGTGCACGGCGTACAAAAGCTAGTACGTGGCGAGTACGGGTCGATCCATAGTGAATTGTTAGATTTTAAATTTCTAATCAATCAAATTAAGCCAAAAGTGGAGATTGTTTTGAAAACTAAATAGCAAAGCAAATGTTGAGATTAAAAACTATGTGATTAAAATTCAATTTAGAGGCAAATCCACATTCTTATATTTTTCACATAAATCAACATAAAATCAAATGATGATCTCTTTTTTATCTAAGTAAGATTAGCGATGTATTTGTCATAAGCATAGCCTGTTTGAGTTGTTAATTAACACAAAACAAACCATCAAACTATAATATAACTCTAGTCCTACTTTTTCAAATCTCATGAAACATGGCATAGAAAATGAAACCAAAATCTAGTTTAAACATGATCTATTTACTATTAATCAGTAACATAGATCATCAAATTGATCAAAACTTCACTGCATTGCCATGATCATATTTAAATGAAGAGGCAATTTGTGACTAATGAGATGACCATAGCCTATTTGTTATGAACAAAGTAGGCTATTGAATTCAACATAAAACACAAACAAACGTGAACACCCATTTTCTCATAAAGCACAAAAGAGATCATACATAGAAAATTTATGTTGAATATACATGATAAAAGAAAGCTTCATTATCTCTAAATTGTAAGGGTTTAGCCTCTCATTTGTGTTATCATTTCAACACATAGAGATTTCAATATTGAAAATAAAATAAAGTAGAGAATAAACAAATAAAAAGAAGATTAACTAGTAGAAGGAAATGAACTAAACAAGTGCATAAATGTAAATCTAAACTATGAACAAGAAATGAAAGAGAGCATAAGAATAAAAATGAGCATAAAAGTAAATAAAAGCATATAGAAAAGTAAAGAGAAAGAGGCTAGAAAGCCATTTTTATTTCATGTAACATTGAGCTTACAATTTGCTTGCTTAATTTCCTAAGTAAAATGAAAGGTAGAAAGTGTTTTCATGTACATAAAAGGGCTATTTATACATGCATAAAATCCTAATTCAATTTTTAGGGTGCTTCCCAAAATGTCATTTAGGAAGTGTGGCCATCAAGTAACTATTAGCCACTAATTAGTCCATCATTAAATGTGCATGAAGCTTTAACCTCCACTTAGTTGTTCATTAGCTTTCTAATTACAGATTTAGGTAAGTGGGTGAGGTCGTCCATGATCATAAGCTTGAATTATCTCCCTCTTCATTCCTCTGTATACATTTGTGCATGCATGAATCTTCATAAAAACCTCTTTCATATGCATCCAAATACCTATAAAAATCATTAAAAAATGTACAGATAAAAATTCTCAAATTGACACATGCACAAAAATGACCATTTTCCCCCTGAATGAAGATTAATATATGATGATTTGAAAATAATTGAATTTTGGTTTAAAATATGTTAAAATGCCCAAATATGACATTTATTTAAATAAAAATAGATAAAATATTGATGTAATATATATGCACATTTACATGCACATCAAATGTCCCCACACTTATCTTTTTATTCGTCCTCGAACAAAAGAAAACTAAGATAAATCCATTTTCATAGGGAGAACGATTGCGTTGAGCGTATGCAACATGCCGTTAAACCTCTGGGTGTCCCCAGTAGGATGAGTGTTGTCTCATGGGGGTTTTGACCGGACACTACCCACAAAATCCAAATCTAGGATGAAAATATTTACAAAATGCAAGATATATTTACAAAAGAGATGAATGCAAGTTTTCAAAAATATATACAAATGAAGGGTTTACTTTTAAATCGACATAAATAAGTTAAATATAGGTTTTGGTCATTATCTTGAAAATTCAAGTCATTTACTCGTCAAAATTTCCAATAAAAACGAAGTTATTGAAAAAATGGGTTATAGTTTAACATGTTGTTACGGCCGATAATACATTGTAACTATGAAATAGATCCTTAGTTGATTATCAAAGTTTATCAAAGTGGTATTTCCATTTCTTTCCAATAACAAGTCAAATCAAACAAGTTAAAATGGTGCTTGGATTTCAATTGCTTACTCTCTCCTATTTGAAAATTTTATTAATATTAACAATATTTACATATGCCTAACCCAGATAAACTGAGGCTAGATGTATTACCCATGCACTGCCTTGCGGACTGATGTGAGGGGAATACAGAGCGTGGAAAGTGAACACACAAGTGTGAACACTTATCGATTGTAGGCGTTATTAAAAAGAATTTTTATATACATACACCTAACTTAGATAAACTTAGGCCCGATATACCGATCGTGCACTGCCTTTCGGGCTTACGTAAGAAGGGCACAGAGCATGGTGAGTGAACACACGAGTGTGAACACATGACTCAAGGTGTTAAAAATATATACATATATACAAATTATATGTGTGTGTGCGTGTGTTTTTGTGTTTTTTCTATATTTTTTTTTTCTTTTTTCTGAAACGATAGAGCTTTGCAAAATCATCTTAGCACCATTTAATTTAGAAGGTAAAAATGTTATATCCTTTACTTTAAATTTACCACTTTTTTAAACAAAGATTTTCATTTAGAATATATTTCATAATTAATACATATGAATCTTCCTATATACTAGTTAAACCATTGTTATTTGTAATCGAACTTCATTTTTATTTTTGTTAAGACAAGTAAGTTTTCAAAAATTTCAATTTATTAACCAAAACTTATACTTATCCTATAGTGTTTCTTCAAAAATAAATCAAAATGCTAAAGAGAAAATGTTTTTGAGATTTAGAAGTTTTGATATTTTTTTTAGATAAAAGAAACTGAAAAATCAAAAATGTCATGAAACTTAAAAAAATGAGACTCCCCCACTCATAATATTTAACTGTGTCCCCACGGTCAGTGCATAATATAATGAGTGTAATTGGGAAACATATGTACATATTTACAAAAGAGGATTAACATTCTTACTAGATGTAGCTTGGCTCATGAAGAATCATAAACTCCTCCTCTTGGTTATTTGGCAATTCCAAGAAAGGTTTCAAACGATGACCGTTGACTTTGAAAATCGATCTATCCTTAGGGTTTTCTATTTCTACGGCACCATGTGGAAAAACAGTTCGTACCACAAATGGGCTGGTACATCTCGATTTAGGTTTCCCAGGGAATAAATGAGGTCTTGGGTCATATAAAAGAACTTTCTGGTTAGGCAAAAATTTTTTCCTTAGGATTGACTAGTCATGAAAACGTTTTGCTCTTTCTTTGTAAATTTTCTCGTTTTTATACGCGTCATTCCTAAGTTCTTCTGGTTCATTGAGTTGTAGTTTTCGGTTTTCGCCAGCTTTCTCAAGATCAAAGTTTAAGTTCTTTATTGCCCATAATGCTTTGTGTTCGATTTTAATGGGTAAATGGCAAGCTTTACCGTAAACTAGACGAAATGGGAACATCCCAATGTTAGTTTTAAAAGCAGTACAGTAAGCCCAAAGTGCATAGGTCAATTTCTGAGACCAATCTTTCCGATTTTTGTTAACAGTTTTCTCCAAAATTTATTTGATTTGTCGATTTGAAACTTCAACTTGCCCACAAGTTTGAGGATGATGTGGAGTGGATAACTTATGAGTTATCGAGTATTTCTTCATTAAATTTTCAAAAGAACGATTGTAAAAATAGGTTCTGTTATCACTGATTATTGTGCGAGGTTTGCCGATCCGCGAAAAGATGTTTTCTTTGAGAAATTTCCCAACAATTCTAGGTCATCGGTAAAGGAACGGCTTCGACCCATTTTGAGACGTAATCGACAGCGAAGGTTATACAAGTTTCCAACAGAAATGGAAAAAGGTCTCATAATATTGATACCCCAAACATCAAAGATTTCGATCGTAAGAATGGTGTTTAGAGGCAGCATATCTCGTCAAGAAATTCGTCCAAGCATTTGACATCGATCACAAGTTTTACAAAATTCAAATGAGTCTTTGTAAAGAGAAGGCCAATAGAAACCACACTGAAGCAACTTTTCCGCAGTATTTCGAGGATCGAGATGTCCACCGCATGCTTAATCATGAAAAAACAAAACAACACTTCGGATCTCATTATCCGGAATGCAACTTCGGATGATTTGGTCGGGGCAATATTTGAACAAGTATGGATCGTCCCAATAGAAATATTTCCCTTGGGACATGAATCTGTATTCATCCTGTTTGGATCAAGATGAGGGAGTTTCTTTAGTGACTATGTAGTTCACTATATCAGAGTACCATGAATCTATAAAAATTGAAAGAAGTTGTTCATAGGGGAAGTTTTCATTGATTGGCAAAAAAGATGGTGCGTTCGGAAGATGAGATAAGTGATCGGCTATGACATTATTGGTTCTTTTTTTGCCTTTGATTGTAAGGTCAAATTCTTGAAGTAAAAGAATCCAACGAATCAAGCAAGATCTAGCATCCTTTTTAGCGAAGAGATATCGAAGCACAAAATGGTCCATGTACACAGTAATGTGTGACCCGATCAAGTAAGGTCGAAACTTTTCGAGTGCAAAAACGACAACTAGAAGCTCTTTTTCGGTTGTCGTGTAGTTGAGTAGAGCGTCGTTCAAAGTCATACTTGCGTAGTAATTGCCATGAAGGATTTTTTTGATGCATTGTCCTAAGACAGCACCAACTACAAAGTTAGAACCGTCGCACATTATTTCAAATAGGAGACCCTAATTAGGTGCACAAATGATTGGAGCTAAAATGAGTTTTACTACAGATTTATTTTGATAAACAAAAGTGAATTTTTAATTTGTTTTAAATATAATTGGGTTTATAAGTTGTAAGTATATATATTTACCTATTATTTTTAAAATAATTTGAAATTTAACCCGGTATTTAGTTCTTAAGTTTCCATAAATAAATAGTTTCAATTATTCTAGTGAAATGGAATCTAAGTAATTAATAACCGAAACCCTAAATGAAATAAGAGGTTTAATGCTAGGTTATTAATGGTATTAAATGAAATTTAAAATTGTAACCTATGAAATAAAGGATTATTATTGAACAGTAAATTTATTAAAGAAATAAGAGAAACTTGTATGATTTTAATTACATTCTTAAAAACACATATATAACTTACCAGATATTTAAAAGTTGAAATGTTTAATAAGAAAATGTAATGGAAATTATACAAGTAAAAGTATGTGATGAAGGTGTTCAATAAATCGCTTTTATTCATAAGAAGTGATGATGTCGGGATAAGTTAAGTTATAATTGAAATTTTACTATTAGTAAATATAATAAAAGGTAAGTATTACAAATAGATGATTATAAACTTAAGTAAACAAAATGGAAATGCTAAGAAATTAAATGGGACATGAATACTATTGATAAATGACTGTAAATAAAAGAGGTCATGCTATAATAAATGAATGAATAATTATAATGAAATAAAAGGAACTGGCATGACCTGAGTTAATGGAAATGAATAATTGTAAGTAGTAAGTGAAAATAAATGAAACAAACATTGAATGAGTAAATGAAATTAAAAGTTTGGTAGAAATAAATGTAAATTAAAAAGATAAATCATTGTATAAATTAAGAGAAATCAAACAACAAATGTATGAATTGAAATTAACAAGAATGAAATGGAAGAAAATAAATAAAATTAAGTAGTATATATGGAAGATGATAAACTTAAGTAAAGGATTGAAGCTATTTATTAATAAAACAAGAAGAAAAGATGAATGCAGTAAATATATAAGTGTAGACTTAAATTAATGTATTAATGTGCTAAGAAATTGATTTGCACATGAATACTATAAACAAATGAAGTTATGCAATATGAAATGAAAAGAGAAAATTGAATTTTAGAGAAAATTGAATTTTATATATATAAGTATAAATGCAAACAAGTGTAATAAACACTAAATTAATGAATGGAGATAAAAGTTGTAAGAAATAAATGTAAAGTAATAAATGAAATTTATAAGAATGATCTTGATTTATTATTTGGAATTGTTGCTTGTTTGGTTTATGGTTGTTTGGGGGTAAGATACTTTAAATTTGGATTGGATGAATGAATAATCTATTTAGTTTTATATAAGGCTGTTGAGTAAATGATGCGCTACTAGTTTATGCTTCATTCCGTGCAATATAAAAGTTTTGAACCCGAATAACTATTTGTTTGTTTGATTGAATGGTTGTTTTGTATTTGTGTATGCTGTTTGTTGAAATTGATGGTTGTTGTATTGATTTGTTGTTAGTGATTGAAACAACCTAAATATTTCATTTTATATGATTGTTAACCCTTTTAGATTATATAAGTGAAATGCAGGTTTTGGAAGCAACTGCTACTGCTTTTGGTTCCATAAAATATGCGTTAATTACCCGACTAATAGGTACGTTTTCGGATTACGGGTTATGGCGTTATTATATTGTTTTCCCGTGTTGGGATATATATATTATTTTGAAAATTATATGTTATATATTGTTATATTGATATTATATGTTCTTTCGAGCCTCTCCGTACAAAGGAGACTCTGCCGAAATTTTCCATAAATTTTTGGACTTAGAAATTATTTTGAAAATGTTCTTCCAAACTTTATTCATTTAAGTAAAAAAAAAGAGAGGATATAATGATTATAAAATGGGTATATTTTATTTAAAGTAATAAAATTTGTAAATTATTGTTTATAAGTTAATATTTTGAATAAGATGTATTGTTTATTTAATTCTTCCTTCTCCCTTCTTTTTCCTTTTCGGGGACGAAAAGTTTTGAGTGGGGGAGAGTGTAACGACCCGTAAATTTCGTGGATTTAATTTGGTTGAATTAGTTAGTTCTTGTCATTAAATTTAGTATAAAAAAAACTTTAGAAACTAATATTGAAATGAACACTAAAATAAAATATATAAATGGTGACTTAAAACCTATTTACTAGCAATTTGAATAAATTTCAATAAATAAGACGGGGTAAGTATTATACTTGGAGATAAATTTCATATAAAGGGAATTAACTAATATGTTAAAGTAAATTAAGAAAGTATTGGAATAAATGATATTCTATTCATACTTGTAAGCAGTTATTATAAATTGCATGTTGAAATGGTTGATTGAATTGGAATTTAAAATTTAATTTAAATGAAAAAAATATAAAGGTTTACAATAACGGAAATTTAGGTAATAAGGTTAGAACAAGTTGATAAGTAGTAACCAAAATAAGGGAATAGTATTAATGTAAATAAAGTTGAAACAAATTGGATATAGAGAAATAAATGTAAGCATTTAATAAACTAATTAATGTGGATTTCAATAAATGGTAATTGAATAAAAGTCAACGTTCTCTAAGTAATCATATTACTTACTGGAAAGTAATATGTAATTGATTGAATGTGATTACGAAATATAAAATTTGTGTACACGGGATTTTTAACGGCGATTGTTAAGTAATAAACCTATAAAGGCATGTAAAGGAAATAGGTAACAATCCATATGTTGTTTATTTCATTTAGTATGTTAAATTAAAATTTGGGAACCAAATCTCAATTAAGGGAAGTTAAGAGGTACGTAAATTTGAAATAAAATCTAATAAATATTACATTAATATGGAATGTAGTACAAATGGTTGGGGATTGTCAAATTTGGTAAAAAGGGATTGGACTTAGGAAATTTTGTTAATTGAGTTTAAAACCTTAATTAATACGCGTAATTTACAAGATTCACATTTTTATATAACCGTTGATACAAATCTAAGATGTATATAGAAGTATCAGTGTAATGAAATGTAAACAAATGTTAAGTATGCTTATAGGATAAAGATTGTTTGAATAAAAAGAATGGGAATCAACATTTAATTATTTATTTGAATTTAAATTACGATAATATGATTTATTCAATTAAATGGATTTAATATTTAAAAATTTCGTAAATATAAATTTAGATAAAATTTGGAGATATTTACGTAATATATATGAATCCAATGGTAGTCTCATCTATTGGATACTAATAGATTGAATAATTAAATGAAAGTCAATTAAAAGGAATTTTTGCAAATTTAATTTATAATTTGCGAATATAATGAAATTGAAATTTAACGCTGAAATGAATAAATTTGTTAACTCTAAATTTACATCTGGATTTGGTTTAATTAATACGAGGGATTAAGAAAATAAAAGTGATAAAGATTGTCAATTTCAGAATTTAAATAGGAAATTTGATTTAATCAATTTATTGTAAATTTATTTAATTAATATAAAAACAGCCATTTTGGCCACTGACTCGGATTTCGACGAAACCAGTTTCATCGGATCCGTAACGGTGAATTATTGTAAAATTTTAAGATTTGTAGCGATCGGGTTTGTCATTTGATCGTACGGACTCGAAACGCCTTGAAATAAACGCAATTGAAATCAATTTCGAAAATATTGTTTTTAGCATAACTTCTTCATACGATGGAATTTGGACTTGAAACCTTTTCCATTGCGTTTAAAATATTTTAAAACATCTATTTTGATATATGGGTTGACCCAATTTCGTTCCGGAGTAGAAACTGGCTTTTCGGGCCATTTAACGTTCAGCGCGTATACCAATCCGATCCATCTATTATTTTTCATCCTTGTCTATATATAACCTGTTATAAACCTAGCCACTCCTTATTTTCATTTGTCTATACGTACATCTCCTTCTCAACTCCACATTCCAATGGCAGAAAAAAAACCTAATTCCCAAATTCCAAAAATAAATTTCAATTTCAAAAAAAAAAAAATCGAATTTGCAGCCACTTCGAGTCACGCTTCGAGTTTCAAAGGCAAAAACGCAGTATCTACTTCAGGTCAGGAAGAAAATGACTCGGGTCGTTTTGGCAAAAACTCCAAGCAAGCACCGGGGATTTGAGGCGGCGCACCGAAGTCGAACTCGAAGTCGACATAGGACCAGAATCTTTCAATTTTCATAACTTTTGCATACGAGCTCGGATTCACGCGCGGTTTATTTTGCTGGGATTGTATCGGAATTCCAGACATTTTGGCATTGGTTTGGACAAATTTGGAGACTGTCAAATTTTTGGGTTTAAATTGAATTTAGATTCAATTTAAATTCAAAAGGTGAGTGTTTTAACCCACTCACAACTTCTAAAATTTCTTATGTTTATTAAATTGATATACGATGTGATTTGAATATTTATTTATGTTTGTTTGGCCTATTTTTAATCATCATCTCAGTTAATTGCATTTATTTAATTAAATTGTTATTTATTATTTATTGCATATTAACTGCCAGTTAAATTAAAATTTTTTTATTGCATATAAACTACCAGTTAAACAGTTATAATTTGTTTTTGAATATAAACTGATAGTTGATACCAGTTATTTATCACCTGTTATATATTGATATATTGTTTGAATTTGGATGATGATTGTGATAAATGGATGTATGATTTTGATGGATGAATGGATGTGTATTTATATTAACTACAAGTTGTTATGCATTTCGTTTCATTCGGGATTACGGTTTGAAATGACATATAACCGTAATTTTTATTTTAAATTACGGATTGAAATGATAAATACCCGTATCACTTGACCATAGGATAGAAAATTTTATACAGACACCGTCGGTCTATATATATATATAATTATTTTGAAAATGACTTCTATGGTTTGGATAGGATATGGTTTAATAAATATTAAATTTTGATATTTTATAAATATTATTTTATATATACATGTATAGTTAAATTGTTGAATTTAAGCTATGTATAAATCTGTTAGATAAAAATGAATAAGTTGAATAATGGAGTTTGATAATTTATATTATATGATTTAGTGCAGGTTTAAGATATTGTATATATATAAAGTTTTAAAGGATTCAAATCAATTAAGATTGGAAGATAAATCGAAATTTATTTGGAATTGAGCTTATTTTAAAATTTAACTCCATAAGTTGATGTAAACTTATTAAGATTGGAAATTTAAAGGTATGATATTTATAACTGGATTTTTATTCAAGATAAATCAAATGAATATTTCTAGTACAAATAAATTGAAAGAAATATTTAGTTGTTAGTAATTTGAGTTTTATTTAAAATGATTATGGATTTATTATGTAAATATTTTAGACTAAAATATAGAATAATGAATGGTTGAATATAAAATTTCCAACCTTAGTTTTGAAATTGTTAAATACTCAAAGTTTGAAATATATTGGAATCGAAGTGTTTTATTGAAACTGAAAGAGAATCTAGATTTATGGGTTTAGACTTAATTCAAAGTGAATAAATGGGAAAGGCGTGGAAATTATTTACTTTATAAAGTAATTTAAAATAAACTATTTTACATACTGTTGAATATCCAAACCATTCAAGTTTTAGAGGTTATGGTTTTAAAACTATGAATTTCGAAGTATTATGTTTTGGAAGTTATAATTCAAATGTTTGGTCTCCATATATTATAAATTTAAAGCAGTATGATTTTGGAAAAGAAATATATTTGAAATAAAAAAGATATGACTGATTTGTGTTTTTATAAAATAATATCAAAATGAGTTGTTTTGGAAATGGAAATGATATCGTATTTATGGGTTTGAAATGGATAATTATATTCTGGTTTTTTTAAAGTATAAACTATTTTTAAAGACCGCGGTGTTATAATAACGTTTGGTTATTGAAGAGACCGGGATCGGAAGTTGTCATACTCTCTGCCAACTCCAAAAACTACTTTAACAACCGTGTACGCGATGGAGATACCAGAATGAAGTAGGATGGCGGCGGCGTTTCCTCTAAGGTAAATACGTGGACCCAACTCCCACGAGTTGGCATAAGGTGGCTAAAACAGGGGCGATCGACGGGTTAATAAGGTAGCACCTTTGATCGGACACTTCCCTTCGATACTATACTCTGACTTTGGATTGATTCGGTGGCCACCTTCACTTTTGATTTCTTTGATTTGGGGGAGTTTGTCCGAGGTAGGCGGTAGCTGCGCGCTACGCGTTACCACCGACCCGGAAGCGTAATTGATATATCTACCCTGACATTGCCTAATTGTGTCGTGTCACCTACCCTATCGCGCCTTGTACGAGTTTGGTTTTCTCCCGTAGCCCGTGGAGTATTTAGGGTAGTCTCTCGATCTGGAGATGCGCTGATACTGGATGGACTACTGGGACTATTACGTGTTAAGGGCTATATGGGTAACCCCTTAATGCTAAGAAAAAAGTAAGTTTATTTTACAATTAGACACTATTATAATAGTGTAATATATTACATAGTAAATAGTTCAACGGATCCTTAGGAGATGTAAATCCCGAGCATCTCTTGAGTTACTGCACTCATATTTATTTCTGTTAATTTAACTCACATAAGATCTTTTAGTTCTGATTCGAGTGTTTCTGTCTTTTCAAATTTGCTCGGTCAGTCCGAGCGTTTCAGGATTTGAAGATTTAGCTCTGGAGGACGAAGACGAAGATTTGTATTACTATTATCTTCTATATTATTCCACTACACCATTTAATTCCGCTGCATTGATATTTATTGGTATGTGAACTCTGATATTTATTGTATAAAGAAGAAGCAAATGTTTTGTAAACAGTTTTATGAACTATATATTGATTATTATATTTTATCCTTCCGTTGTGAGATTCTGTTTTATTTTATTTCTTCTCTTTTTTTCTTATTTACCCCATAACAATCCGCCCTTCCGTATGATTTGAATCGACACGTGTGTCGATTTAAAGCGTAAGAAAAGACGGGACGTTACAATATATGAGGTCAATTGATTTTGCAAATTGCTGTTTGATTGAAGACCTTGAGTAGTTGCTTTAGCCAACGTTTTAAGAGTTTTCTCAAGCGAAGTTAAATGCTTATTGTCTTGGGAAGGATGAGCAGAATTTGGCCAAAAATTTGATTGTTGCGGTTGATTATGAGACGGACCCGCAAATTTTGGTTGAAAATGATTAGGTTGAAAGGGAGGATTCAAAGCATTATTTGGGAATGCTTGAAAATTGGGATGAACCGTATTCGTGTTGGGATTGTTTTCGTTCCAAGAAAAATTTATATGAGATAAATCGAGGCTTAATTCCGTCATTGAAAAGTTGCTAGAGTTTAATGGTTGCACAAACTTGTTCGCATTTAGTCAAGGAAATGTAGGGGTCGTCGTGCTCCAAATTGCCAGATTTTGGAAGCGGGGCAATATGGTTCGAGTGAATTTCGAAATGGTTACCCGTAGAGGCGGGTAACATGATGCAAGATGGAATAGAAACTCTATCGAGAAAGATTCTATCCATAAGAGTTCGAGGGGCGTTCTCGTTCGCTATTTCGGGAGGATCGTTTGTTTGAGTTAAATTGTTAGTTGTTGAGTCGCGAGTCCAACGATTTGTTGTTGTGCCACGAGTCCAAGTACTCATGCATAAGTGAAAGTCGAGAAGAGAAAGAAATTAGTAACGAGTTTAGATAATGAAACAAGATTTGAAAAATGAAGTGAAAAATTGTTTTTGTTTTCTTTTTTTACAAGGAAGGAAACTATTTACCAAGTGAAATTTATTTTCAAAAGAGAAGTTTGATTTTTGTTTTGTTTTTGGCTTTTCAAATTTTTTATATGTTTTTGTTTTTGTTTAAGTTTTCAGATTTTCAAATATTTACCAAAAGGATTTTTTTTTTGTTTTTTACAAAATGGGAATTTTGATTTGTTTTTGTTTTTGTTTTTGAATTTTAATTTTTTTCATTTTGAAAAGATTTTATATTTTTTGTTTTTTGTTTTTTTGGATTAAAAACTAAGTTGAGTAAAATTTACAATTTTTTTTTGAATTTTGGATTTTGTTTTTAAACATGCATGAACTAATGCGACTAAATGAATGCAAATGACTCAATTACAATTTTCTGTCCTTAGTAGCTCCTAACCCAAAATTATATAACCATACTTTGTCTTAAATCAACAAAAATATTTTTCGGCCAGATTAGGGGCAGGGATTATCGGTGCACAACGAACCACCGTAGCTATACAGCCGAAAGTTTAAGTACCTTCAAAGGAACAACCACTATAATATTTATGAATCGCCATAATATTTATAAATGGTTATTACTCCGTCGTAGCCTAGACATCAAGAAATAAGATTATTCAAAAAAAACAATTGTGAAGATACAATTAAGCCCTAGATGAGCTCGCGGCACCCTTAAGTCAAATGTCTAACATTTATTATTAGTCAAATCTACGATGAATGTGATTTGTGGGCTAAGGAAAGGGCGATGAAATCCCTCACCTTATATACATTGGGATATTGCCCTTATAAAATAAAACAAGATGAGATGAATGCAAAACAAAAATTAAACGTAAATTTAAAATGCAACTAAAATGAAGTTTGTTTTTGTTTTTGGATTGAATTATATATATATATAAAATTTCAAATGCAAGCAACCAACAATGTAATACAAATAAAAATAAGGAAAAATGGCATATGCCAGAGCGTGCAAAATTATTAGTAATTTATTTTAAAAGCAACAATTTTTTTAAGCAAACAAGCGGAGCAGTTTTATAGTAGCAACTCCTTTTTATTTTTTGCAACCTGAAACTCCAAACAACATATATACAATTTTTTTTCTTTCTTTTTGAAGGAAAGAAACTATGAAAAAATTTGAAAGCAAAACAAACAACTTGCCAAAATCAAATTAACTAAACAAATAAAACCTAAAACAATTTGTTTTTCTTCTGTTTTTTTGTTTAAGGCTTAAAATGAAAACAAAAGTAAAGCTTTTATTCAAGTGAAAACGAAAGGCCGCCTTTTCTTTGTAAACAATTTGCAACATTTTTATTTATTTATTTTTTTCAAGGAAGAACTAAAACAAATTAAAAAACGAAACAACTTGTTTTTTTTATTAAGAAAGAAACAAACGAAACCAGAATAATTTTTTGTAAGGTATAAACTATATAAAGAAAAATTAAATATAAAAAAATAAGTAAAAGCTAATTTTTTTACTAAAAGAAACTCAACCCGAATTATCAAATCCAATGAAAAAGGGAAAAGAAAAATTTAGAGTCAAAAATAAGAAAAGCAAAACTCATTTTCCACTTAACAAATAATATATACAAACTCACATATTTATAGCACATGCCCACGCATTCACAAACTTCCCAATTTGCGTTCTCTGTATATTAAAAAAATAGATACTAAATTCGCGATCTAAAAGCCTACTAATTTCGAATCTTGGGGTTGCGATGGAGATGAAGTTCGATTGGAGTTTCAGGCGAGTGGTTCAAGGTCGCGGCGAAGTCGAGGCAGTGGGTTTGACTGCGTGGGTTGAGGCGATTGACGATTGGTAAGGAGAGCGATTTCAGGCGAATCGTGGTAACTCGGTAGTAGAGGCTCGAATAGGTAGCTCATTTGTAGCAGTTTTGTACTGGATGGGATGTTGGACCATGGTGAACTTGGGGTTTTGGTTTGCGGATGGTGACGACTGGTTGGGGTTGTGAAGGCAAGTGTATTGATACGGAGTTGGAGTGTTGTTCAATCAGTAGTTTATTGAGATTGTTGCTTGAAGGTAGGTGCAGAGGTGGTATCAGAGAGTTGAATATAAGTAGTAGTTGTAATGGCGGTGCACAGTTGTAGGAACCGAGCTGGGCGGTTGAATGAATATTGTATGTTTGAGCAGTGGCTTAGCCAGGAATTTTCGTTGAAGAGGGCACAATGTAGTAAGGTACGGAGTTCGGGGCAGTAGGCTCAAAAATCTTTTTTTTCTTTCAATTATTTAAATAGGGTAAAAGAACTCATGAATCAACATGAGTACGACTTGAGTTACTAAGTTTGGAATAATAGTGTCGTTGGTATCATTATTCATGATACTATTAGAAGACGTAGAAATTTTGGAAGATCCAACTTCATGAAACGATCTTTTGAAATATGTTTGCTGATCTGAATAAATAAATTAATGCATCGCAATCTTCATTAAAATTGTTCATTTTATTTGCTAAGCAGCAGCTTCAAATCAACAAATAAACAATTCCCTATTACTAAAAGAGCACAACAAAGCAGCAAAGGCACAGGAAGAAATATGCCTACTTTTAACAGTGGTTCTAACTTAAAGAATAAATCAGTATTTAACCTATTACTAAAAAATCAAGTAAGAATATATCAGATTACAAAACCTGCATTCAAATTAAAGTAAATACAGTACACAAATTAAGGTTTTGAGGAATCGAACTTTCGTATCTAAAAATTAAACTAATTACGATAAACAAATTACAATAAATAAATTAAACCTAAACCAATTTACATTCGAATCAAACAAATTACACAAATTAGGTTACGCATAGTTTGAATCAATTAGGGTTACCAATATTGAAGAGCTCGACCTAAGGTGCTGTCGGAAGAGGAGCTCAACCTAAGCGATAGTGATGTTCGTAGGTGTTGGCGGAGAAGAGGGAGCTACTGCCTGTGTGTAGGAGAGGTTTTGAGGTTGAAGCTGGAGCTTGTTGCAATCTGCAATTGCGTAGAAGAGAAGCGGTAGCTTCCGACTGTGAATAAAAGGAGAGCCGCAAATTGAAAATTTAGGTCTTCAGTTTTATGTTACTTTTTTTTTTCTTCTGGTGGTTGGGTGGGGGGGGGGTCACGTGACCCCCTCAGCAATAAAGTGGCTCCGCCACTGTGGAGAAAAGGACAGCCGCGGCTTGAATATTTAGGTCTTCAGATTTTATGTTACTTTTTTTTTCCTTTTTCTTTGGAGGAGGGGTCACGTGACCCCCTCAGCAATAAAGTGGCTCCGCCACTGTGTTTGAGTGTGGGCTTGGCAGTGTAGTATGGTCTGTTATGTTGGTTGATGAATGAGGGTAAACAGTGATTGCAGAGAAGAGGGTGACTGAGTTGTTTGGAGACAATTGCAGTGTAGTTGTATTGCTATTTTGCTGTTGTGTAGGGTGGTGAAGGTTGATGGGTTGCTGTGATGGAGTTGATGCGTTACAGTCTGTGACCGAATGTAGCAGGTTGGAGCAAGATGCTGATGGAGATGGGTTCGTTTGCGGCTTTTTGGAGGAGGTCAGGTGTTGTTCGTGCATGAGTTGGTATGTCTCTGGTGTGGTGGTTTGTATATAGGGGTGATGATGGTATAACTGTGTGTAGTTTTGGTTTGAGGGAGGAATAGTGGCAGTGAACTGTTGACTATTGGTTGTGAATTGTTGCAGTGGTTGAGCACAGCGGAGGGGATGACTGGTGCTGAGGCTTGAAGTGAATTGAGCAGCTGTGTGATGGAATCTGGAATGCTGGTGTAGACAATAGTAGAGCAGATGGTTTATGGGGTGGCAGCTGTTCAGTGATAGTGTAGGGACAATAGTTTTGTTGCAGTTTGAAGGTGGAATATGAAGTTGTATTTGTTGTGAATATGAAGTTGGATGCGAGGAGGAAGGGGTAATTTCTGAGTTGAATGATTACAGGCAAATGTATGCTGAGGCAGATGAGGATGTGAAGATGGTGGAATTGATGTAAGTGTGGACAGTAGAGGGGATGCACGGATGTTACACTCTGCTGGCAGAGATGAATTATTGAAATGGAACAGTGGCAAATTAGTGTGTAGGCAATGTAAATGCAAAACTTAAAAAAGGAAAATGGAACTGTAAATGTAAATGCAAAACTGTAAGGAAAAAGGGAATTTTTTTTTTGGAATTGTATGTAATTTAAAATAAAATAAAATACAAACACACATAAAACAAAAACACATAAAAATCAAACAACAACTAATTCGAAGAATAGAAATTAGAATCAAATCAATTTTCCGGCAATGGTGCAAAAACTTGTTTAACGACGAGTTTTCTATCGGATTAGAAAATCGCCGATAAATTTCAAATTAAAACTTAACCGCAAGCGCACGGCGTACAAAAGTTAGTGTTTGACGAGTGCGGGTCGATCCGCATGGAATTATTAGATTTTAAATTTCTAATCAATCAAATTAAACCAAAAGTGGAGATTGTTTTGAAAACTAAATAGCTAAGCAAGTGTTGAAATTAAAAACTATGTGATTAAAATTCAATTTAGAGGCAAATCCACTTTCTTATATTTTTCATATAAATCAACATAAAATCAAATGATGATGTCTTTTTAATCTAAGTAGGATTAGTGATGTATTTATCGTAAGCATGACCTATTTGAGTTATTAAGTAACACATTTGTGTTTAGCCTTACGTTTTTGTTATCATTTCAACACATAGAGATTTCAACATTGAAAATAAAGTAGAAAATAAACAAAGAAAAAAAGATTAACTAGTAGAAGTAAATGAACTAAACTAGTGTATAAATGTAAATCTAAACTATGAACATGAAATGAAAGAGAGCATAAGAATAAAAATGAGCATAAAAATAAATAAAAGCATGTAGAAAATAAAGAGAAAGAGGCTAGTAAACCATTTTTATTTCATGTAAAATTGAGCTTGCAATTTGCTTGCTTAGTTTCCTAAGTAAAATGAAAGGTAGAAAGATGCTTGCATATACATAAGAGGACTATTTATACATGCATAAAACTCTAAGTCAATTTGTAGGGTGCTTCTCAAAATGTCCTTTAGGAAGTTTGGCACCAAGTAACCATTAGACACTAATTAATCCATCATTAAATGTGCATGAAGATTTAACCTCCACTTAATTGTCCATTCGCTTTCTAATTGCAGATTTAGGTAAGTGAGTGGGGTCCTCCATGATCATGAGCTTGAAATATTTTCCTCTTCATTCCTTTTTATTCATTTGTGCATGCATGAATCTTCATAAAAATCTCTTTCATATGCATCTAAATTCCTACAAAAATCATAAAAAAATGTCCAAGTAAAAATTGTCAAATTGACACATGCATAGAAATGACCATTTTGCACTTGAATGAAGATGAATATACGATGATTTGAAAATAATTGAATTTTGATTTAAAATATGTTAAAATACCCAAATATGACATATAAATAAAAATATATAAAATATGTATGTAAATATATGCACATTTACATGCACATAAAACGACACTATCGGGTGGAGGACAAGAAAATATTCTAAATGGTTCAATTTGAGTTGGATTGAAGAAATCGGCACAAAACAACTATTATCGTTATTAATTTAATTAACCTAGCCTGAATAGGGTCCAGGTTCCACTTGCACCTAAATTTTGGGAACTGGTCGACCGACAGTCGACCAGTTAATGGGTTGGGCATAGGTATGAACCTGGAATGCAATTGTGAGCCACGTCCGTTCATTCATTCAGCCACCAACCCCCTCTCATTCTCAAAATTGAACCCACTCCCCGTTTCTTCCTCCCCCCAGGCCCACCACCGATCACCTAGGCTACCACCTCCCTTGACATTGATCGACATTCATTCCCCCTCCCTCTCTACCCTTTATAGTTCAACTTCCAGCTCCCCTCTAACATCCAAATCTAAAACCCTAGTAAATAATGGCACTACCCTGTGTAGTCCGCTCCTCCTCGCGTCGCCCTGGCATCTTCCCTCAGGAGCACAACTGGCTCAACGACAATGATGTTGAAATCACCGCCTACTTGTCCACTATCAATTTTTCCTTTCTGCAGGGATGATCGATTCAAGTTCGAAGATTTTTCCACCTACGTCTTGAGGAGCTATTCGAGGTAATAGAATTAGCACCAATCCTGTACCTCGACACATTTGAGAAAAAGTGTATCCGCATTGTATACACCTGTTTAACACTTGATGGTGTACAAATTTGACGAGGGCATCTCCTAACTTAATTCTTGGGTGAAGGGATTAGAGGTCGATCTATTGGACGATGATCTCGGTGATATTTTAGGAATTCCTTCTAAGGGGCAGATTTGAATGATGTAGAGACGATGGATCAAGATATTTTGCTAGTAGATCTTTACTAGAAATATTGGCACTTAGAGGTCGAGCAATTTGCGACCGGTAGCTCATCTTATTGTGCGGATTATCCAGCATAATATTATCCCAAAGACAGGAAGCTATGGCCTGATTTACCTAATGGTTTAGAGGGCCATCTATGCCATCATTGGTGGTATGGCAGTTAATTGAACTCGAACCATCATGATCAGCTACATTAGCCCCAGCACCGGCACTCCCAATAGCTACTTTCCTTACTGGCATCTCTTTACCCATGTCTTTAGAAGGTATGGAGTGATCCTTTCTAAGGAGCCAGTTCAAGAAAAGGTCCTTCCCCATTTGACGGAGCTTCTCTCAGAAAGATGGAAGTTCCTGAGCCGTAGATGGTAGCAGTTGAAGAGCAGTCCCAACAGGAGGTTGAGTAGGGGCAGGGAGCTGAGGAGTATTTGAGCCCGAGCTTATCACTATTCGACAAGTCTAGAAGGAGATCCAAGAGGTCCAGGCTGAGTAGCAGTGCCAGGGCCATGAGATAAGGTGCATATCTGCCATGCTGCGCTCATTCAAAGGCCGCGATAATGGCACTAGCTCCTATATAGGATCGGGGCCATCCCGCAGCTCCTAGGTAGTATTTTTAGCTTGGTAAGGTTGTGTTGTTGTTTCTTTCCAGCATTTGTTCTTTCCCTGTTCTTAGTGTTTGTTCGGTTGTCACTGTAGGTTGTGTCTATATAAAAAAGGTGCATATGGCATGTTATGAGAGTTGTTTCTAGTGATCTATTTTATTGCATTGGACATGTGGACCGCTCTTATATATGTATTATGGAAAGATTCAGTGTAAATGAGAAAATCTCATAAAAACACTTAACCAATGGTAAATGTAATGTAAGACTTGAAGTTTGTTAAAACAATAAATTTTAGCAAGAGAATGACAACAAAGATTGCTGAAGAACTACAGTTCATTTTTACTGCTCCTTGAAAGCTAAAATCTACAAATCTCTTTGAGAGTTTTCATAGTAAATAATAAATAAATTGACAATTCAAAATGAAAATATAAGAGTTAAAGGAAAAGAATAACTGTGAAGTATTAGAGTGGAGATCATGCATCAGCACATAACAAGCTTCCATCTACGCTGAACTATGGCTTGAACTGTTGAATTTTTTCTAAAGGACAAATACTTTAAAAATCGACTGAAAAAAAACTTTTTTTTAGCATCCAGATAAGTTTGGTTTCAAAGGAAAGTTTTGCATATGAGTATTTTGAGAAACTTATTTTTCAAGGGACATACAAAATTGAAAAGTGAAAGGGTTTTTATGGAATTTCTGACTTTTGAAGGCTATATAAGTTAATCGCAGAGATGGAAAATAAATTAGTAAAATGAGAATTTAGCGGTGCACTAAGGTCGACGATACAATAAAACGCAAATGGTAGCATGGGAAAAGCTGTTTTAACCTTGAAATTTCTATTTACATACCTTATCAATGACACGCGAGAGTCCAATTTTGGATTCAATTCCGTTTAATAGCTTGAAAATGAGCCTCTGTATGCATTTTGTATGTGGAAATGTTGGGAGAAATTTGAGGCAGCGAGGAGATTTCCACCATACAACTAGGATTCATAATTTGTAAAATCGATAAGAATGTAGAATTCTTCACCTAAACTCATTTTCGAAGCATAGGAGTAACATTGAGGAGACGATATTTCCAATGCGTTCGATTTTTGGTTGGTAGAAATTGGATGCTAATAGGTTGCATCCTACTTTCATTCGTAGAAGTATAGTGATTTTTAGTGAAAAGATTTTTCGAAATCTGCATACATATAGAACTGCAAGTACACGTATAGGTTGTTCGCACCATATTTTCAAAAATGTTTTCAAAAAGAAAAGCATTCACATAGGAAGTCTTGAATTAGAATCATTCCTCATACATGTTTTCGTGGTGTGATACATTATGCACTTGTGCACATTGACTGCAAAATTGGTTGTACACTAATTGATTGTGTAGTTTAGGATAATTGTAAGCTAGGACCATGACTTAGTCATTGGTATAATTTTGAAGGATGAAATTCTTTTAAAAGTGAAAGGATGTAACACCTCGTAAATTTTACGATTAGTTGTTTAATTAGTTAATGGGTTAATTAGGCTCCAAAACGTAATATGTGCAAACGATGAAATTTGACTATGGAACTTGTACCATTGTGTTTGTGGTGAAATTCTAGGCAACATTTATATTTGGAGTGTTGCGATCGAAGTCCACATGAAAAAGTTACGAATGAAAAACAAAATTGGATCGAAAATAAACAAAATTGAAAATAGGAATAAATAAATGAATAATGGTCGGGTCCCACTAATTGACCCCAAGATTGGGGCAGTCGACCGGAGGTGGTCGACCGATCGAACACGAAAAGGCCAAGGTTAAATCTCGGATGACATCCCAAATTATTCGGTTTTAAATCCAGCGCGTATTATTTGTTCTAGCCTCTATAAATAATCCTTCTCCCCTTCCCATATTTTTTGATGCAGACAATGAAATTCTTCTATTTTCTCTCCTTTACCTTCTTCCCTAATAATAGAACACCCTAATAATAGAACAGAATGTAAATAATAACAGAGTAAAGAAAATAACAAAATAAACGGAAGAGAAGATTGTATAAAATGGCGTGGTGTAACAATAAGGTAAATCTCAATTTAACAAATTTATACCTTTCCTTAAATCTCAATCTCTTCTCAGATCTGTGATTCTAATGTTATGTATATTTATTAGTATACATATGCTTTAAACTAAAAAGGGAAAACAGTTGAATCAGAGGATCGGATTCAGATCTGGATGTTTGGGAAGCCAAAAAACATTAAGTTGGAAATTTATGTCAATATTTATAACATGATAAGTTATCTCGTTCGATTTTGTTTGATTATTATGCCTAACTGAAGATCTAGAGTTGCAGGCTTAAAAATGTTAGTGTATAATCCATTGCCTACATATTCTGCAAAAGTTAACAAAAATGTTAATTACACCTAGATTTGTAAATTTGCTTTTGGATATTGGTAATTGAATATGAGTTGAGTGGGAAATTGTTTTAGATAGACCAATTAGTAATTTATAGAATTGATTTCAGATCTATATTCGTATTCAAGGGTGCTAATATGAACTAAGTGTTCTAATTTTATTGCAATGAGAAAGTTTCTATACTTAAATCTATTGAATATATATTCCATTAAATTCCATAGATTTATCTAAACTCTTGTTTATAGCGGAAAAGTGCGATGTTTGATTTGATAAGTAATATAACTAGAAAGAAATAGAAGGAGATATGTAAGGTATGAAATTTCACCCCATAGTTTGCACCGTCGGTTTCAAGATAAAAAGAAGATTTAATAAGTCTTTGTTATTTCAAACAACACGGACCACTTATTTGGGTAGATCTACGGAAAAATGTAATAGAAAACATTTTAAAAAGGAAAAGTTCCCATAGATTAGATTACAGAAAATATCCTAATTAGAGATGAATGCAGTTAGAAAGATAAAAGAGCAATAAATGAAATTAAATGCATATAATAAGTATAACATCACTAAACCCAAAAAGAAAATTACGATTAATACTACATAAATGTATACGGTCAATAGGTGGAAATAATTAGAAATAAAGAAAGGAAGTTAAATAAACATTTAATGTGCAAATAAATGTGAATGTTAAATAGGCATCAATGTACAAACAAAGGGGCACGGGAGTTACAAGTGGGTAACTCGAGAAATAAAGAAGTAATGATAGTGCCGTGAATAATATATGAGTTGTGAGGATTTAAATAGGCACAAAATAGTATTAGTGGAGTTAATTAATGAACATAACGAAAAAATTATGAGGAGATAAAGAAAGAATAAAAGCGTGCAAATTAGACAAACTAAAAAAGAGATGAGTATGAATAGGGTGAATCATTTAGGGAAATTAACCCTTAATTAGAGGCGTAATAAGGGGATACCTTATATGGCCTCAATTTTTATTTGGACAACATGATGTATGTATATAGTGGATACACTTATAAGTTATGACTAAGTTTATGGATGTGAGGTTAGTCCAAAGCTAAATAGAACTCTGTCCAGTTGAGTCTGACTGCTAGTGGTGTGGACTAATGTAGGACATCAACTATAAGAAATAACCTAAGTGGATGTGACGTTAGTCTCAAATTCTGTAGGGTAAAATTGCCCAGTCAATCTGGATACCAGTACTACGAATGGTCGGAATAATATGAGACATTACAGTCGGGTTATGGGTCAGGATTTTGTTAGGAATACGATTGGAGGAATCTTTAACAGGGGTCCGCTTTAGGTTGGAGGTATTAAGTGGCTATAGTAGGGTTTGCCTCATTCTATAGGAAAAGTACTAAGTGACCTAATCGAATTCCTTACAATGCCAGTCAAGGAGTACCTGGTAGGGACCTGGCTTGGAGGTTAAGTATCAGATGATGGAGATCTGCATATTTTATAGGTCTTAAATGATCAGAGTCTGTCTAATTCCTTATAGAAGAGGTAACAAATGGTTAAGGGGTACTCTCTCGCACATTATAGACGATATTGCATTAGACTTCCTGACTGGGATAACCTTCGAGTTTACAAAGGAAACTAATGGTTCAATTAAAAGAGCGGTAGATGCACAACGGTTAAATCATATGTTGGTAAACCATATGTGGAGGTTGGGTGGCCTCTAGGGTTGATTTATTTAGAGTGACCGCAAATTTTGGTATCATAAGTTGACCCGCTTGGGATTGAGGTATTAAATGACCATAGGGTCTGCCTATTTCCTAGTTAAGAAGTATTAAGTTGTTAGAGAATTTTGTGTCGTAATTGCTTAGGATTATGTATATACGTATATAGACATGTGAATACATGTAACCATGCATTAGGTAAGGAAAAACGTATCAACGCACAAACCTTAATTGAATAATGGACATAACATTAAATAGAAGCCGCATCAGCATAAGTTTATGTTATTGGTATGTATGTAACTTTTCCAGTCACCAAAATAAAGTGAAAGCACCACAAATCCAACAACTAATTTCAAACAGAGTGAAGTAGAGAATAAAATATAAAGAACATAAAATTAAAACAATAAGAAATGAACACAATTTTTTTTTATTGTGGTTCGACTGACTCCAACCTATGTCCACTCCAAAGATTTTCCTCTTTATTTATACTACCGATTACAGTTACAATGATTTGAATCAAGTAATAAAAATGGCAGAATATAGCCATGACAGCGGATGATCTCCAAATGACTGTCATGCCTGCTATATTTATAGGGGAGGACGGACAAATATCCAACTGAAAATCCGCACGCAAAACCTCCAGACCAGGCTTACCCCAATCTTTGAAAGTGGGCCGCATGGGGCCCACATTAGGAATCGATGCCGATCCCTTATTGAAAGGGAGTGGGACCCAGTGATCGGTCACGGGAGTCCCCTATGAGATCCTTTTCCACTTTCCTGAGTTGTTGGGATAGTTCCCTAAGTGTTTTTTAGAGTAACCGATCCGATCTTTGATAAGTTGATCTGCCGAGTTGAGTGTCCATATTCATAGTTATTCGCTCTGATCCCCTACCTAGGGAAAGTAACCTGATCTAATCCCCTACTTATGGGAAATGGCAATATATACTTAAGCAATTAAGAGATAGTCAAAACAAAGTCCTTGGTTGAATAATACCAATCATTATTAACTGTACTACTCTGATCAAAGATTTTGATTCTGAGTTGACTACAGTTGAACGTGGTACTAATCCCATATAACCAAGGAGACGAATTCTTTATTGAATAGTGCTTCACTTCCAATGCTTCAACGCAGACAAAACTATAGTTATTCAATGGACGGATGTCATGATTTAACTATAATCAAAGTGGAGTGTCCACATTGAAGTTCAACAATATTCTTAAGTTGAGAGAACAGTGTAAAACCATCACTTCAAGATTCCCTATTTAAGCTTAGTTATATGAACCAACAGAAAACTCTTGAGTGAGCCATTCCACGTTTATCTAATAAATATCAATACATAACCCCTTAGTCCCCCAGCAGCTATGAAAAATGTTGCTCAACATTTGGATAGTGCTATATACTCTAGTCTCGATGGATGAATCGATCTCCTTTCTTGAAACATCTTGAGTAGCAATATTCAAAATAATATGATATTTTCAATGTGATGAAATTCTTATGATTACAACACAATGCAATTACTATCACATAGCATATTATTCAAGGATTTTCCATTTATATATTTAAATTAATTACTTAATTATTTATATCACTATATAATGAGTATATAATGGAAAAAACACATTTTATTTGAACAAGTTTGGTCACAAAGTTAGATATATTTAACAAATTACATAATTTTCCCTAGTGCATACCCTTACTCTATCGGAGTTAACTTCTCTGTCTATGGTCGTATACTTAAGAGTACTATATAAAGTTAAAAATAATTTCACATAAAAAAGAAAGATAAAGAAAGAAGAAGAAAAAAAAAATCCTAAAACACATGCTGCACATAACAACAAAATGCGACATCCAGGCCTACATGTTTGGGATGCATTTATGTGATTAAGTGGCTACCTTTGATAATTTAATTTAATCTTAATGCAACTATAATTTAACTACATTAAGAAAATGCAACTATAATTTAACTACATTAAGAAAATGATTTTAAACTGCATATTTATTATTTTTGAGCCTATTGATTTAAATGATGTAATTAAAGTTGCACTTTAATGACAGTATAAATAAGTTATTTATATGAAATGTTACGCTTTTTCAAAAAAATTAATGAAAGGATATTTATATAAATTTTATGATTTAATGGTGAAAACGGTTCGTAGATACGATATTTCTACAAAAACTTATTGCATCTCAAATATTAAAATTAAAATAAGATTTGAAATATTAATATGGACGTGAGCATAGCGGGCGGTTGAGAGAGAAAGACACGGTCAAAGACTTAATTTACATAAATTATGGTTGAGGCTTTTAATATATTAAAACTCTTAATAGGGACTTGGTATCCAAAATTCCTTAAATTTTATTTTAATTCTTAACAAAATGCTTTTTAGAAAATTTATCCGAATATAATTGCTTTATCATGAGGACTTAAACCAATTTTGGTAATGAATTGCATCTTAATTACTTTCCTATGTTTTTAAATAAACAATTAATTTTAGTATTTATATAGTGTATATTTTAATATCCAGTTTAGCATATACATACATTTATGAGTTTATAGGCATTTACGGGGAGAAATTCACCTGGACCAAAAGTTTGGTGTCGCATTGTACCCATCGAATCAAAATACTTGAAATTTTGTAAAAAACTCTAGTCTGCTTTTTGTTTGAGGACTTATTTACGAAAGCTTATCTGTTTTGCATTTAGCGGTTGCCATACTGGGTCATTAATCTTTGTGTCCAGGTAATTTGCTTCGATATTAATGAATCATGTATTTTAAAATAATTCTACAACTTTCAAAGATAACATGGCATATAAATAGTATAAATATATCTCAATAACTTTATTAATTTTCAATTAAGGACTTGTTTGAAGTGCGGTTATAATTAAACAACATTTTTTTGATATATGCATATTTTCATTTGAATATTTTAACTACATTTGTGTGATGCAGTAAAAATTATAATTGTATTAGATGATTTATTCAAACTTGTGTGGTTTTTGTTTAATTACGTTAAGAGAATGCAGTTATTATTTAACTATATTTTCTGAATTATGCAGTCATACTCGCATTTAAATGTTTAGCTTCAGTTACATGATGAAGTGGCCGTCTTTGATAATTTAATTAAATCTTAGTGAAGTTATAATTTAAGTTAATAAAAAAATTCAATTTTAATTTTAACTGCATACCAAATATGAAATTGACTTTATATTGCATATTAATTACTTTTGAGCCAGTTGATTTGAATGATGCAACTAAAGTTGCATTTAAATGACGTAGTTATAAATACATTATTTACGTGAAAAAGTTGCAATTTTTCAATAAAAAGTTACAAATTTTCAAATGGGGGAATTATTTTAAAGGACAAAAATTTGTATATTTTTTGCCTCAAGGACATGACCTCAATATTTTTACCATAAGGACAAACATTCTTCTAAAAATTATTCATAAGGACAAACATTTTTCAAAATTATTCATAAGGACAACAAAACTGCTACCAAGCTAAAACTGATACCTAAAAACTGCTACTGATAACTACAAACTGATACCTAAAAACTGCTATCAATAATTAAAAACTGATACCTACATAAAATTGTCCTTCAGAATAAAATATTGAAGGTCTGTCCTTGAGGCTAAAAAGCTGTTAAATTTTGTCCTTGACAATAATTTCCTGTTTTCAAATCAAGTCAATAAAAGTATATTTACATATGCATAACAAATATCATGTAAAATATCATAAATTTTAGGATTTAATGGTGAAACCGGTTTATTGATACGATATTTCCACAAAAAATTATTGCATTTCAAATATTAAAATTAAAAGGTTATTTTCATTGACACTACTTTTGGATATAAGGGGGCATTTTTTATTAAAAAGGTTTATTAGTATGAGGGGTGCTAATCAAACTAGCGCCCTCGTAAAATTAACTTTAAATTTAGCCAATTGTTCTTTCTTTTATTTAAACTAATTTTTCTTTAATCATCATTAACATTTTCAAGAACATTAATCAAATAATAGAGTGTTCAAACTCACCTCCAGATGAAATTGCAAATGAGAAAGGAAAAAGATTGTTCCCTTACTCAAGAAAAAATTCAACATAGTAAAATTAAACCTTACATTTTATCGTAGTTACGAAAAAAGTGCAATAAATTAGATTAAGAAATTATCTTTCTATCACATTCTTAACAAAGTTTGGATTTGATTGTGAAAATCGGAATGAACTTTTTTCTCGCCATTATTTTTTTTTATCAAAAAACAAAGGAGAATGAGAGAGTAAATAAAAGTATTTGATTTTGATGTTTTACACAAGAGTAAAAGAGGTAAAAGTATATGTTTGGTTAATAGGATATGTACCCCTTATAACAATTTAATTCTATGGAGAGTGCTCATGAATTTGACATCCTCATATCCAAAATCGGAGTGTCTATAACAGTACCCAATTAAAATAAGATGTGAAATATTAATGTGTGCGTGGTTAAGAGAAATAAACATGGTCCAGGAGTTGATTTACATAAAATTAAGATGGAGGGTTATTGTGTATTAAATTATTAATAGGAACTTGTGTCCAAATCCACTAAATTTTATTTTAGTTCTTAACAAAATGCTTTCTAGAGAGTTTGTCTGAATATACTTATTTTACCACGAAGACTTAAACCAATTTTTGATAATGAATCCCATCTTAATTACCTTTCTATGTTTTCAAATAAACAATCAATTTTAGCACTTACCTGGTGTATATTTTAGTATCCAATTTAGCACAAATACACATTTATGACATTACAGATTTTAATGGGGAGAACTTCACCTGGACCAAAAATTGATGTCCAGTTGTGCTCGCCAAATGAAAATACTTGAAATTTTGCAATAAAGTCTAGTGTACTTTTTGTTTGAGGAGTTATTCGCAAAACAAATGCTTAGTTGTCTTGCAATAAGTGCTGGGTACATAGGGATATAAATGTTTCGATCCAGGTGATCTGATTCCGTATTAACATAACATATATTTTCAAAGATGAAATCATCTGTCTTTAAATCAATCATACCCCCGTCTCCACACAATCACAACCTTTTATTTAAGCGCGTCTAATTAATTTAATTAATTAGTGAACAGAATGTATGAGATTGGAAACAAAGGAAATGAATTCTTATTTTCAGTGATAACATAACACATAAATAAAATAAATATGTCTAACTTTATTAATTTTCAATTTTGCCAGACCTATTTGAAATGCAGTTATTATTTAACAACATTTTTTGAATTGTGCATGTCTGCATTTGAATATTTTGACTGCATTTGTGTGATGGAGCAATAATTTTGGACGTATTAGATGATTTATTCAAAGTTGATGTGGTTTTTACTTAACTGTATTAAGCGAATGCAGTTATTGTTTAACCGTATTTTTCGAATTATGCAATTATGGTTGCATTTGAATGTTTTAACTGTATCTCTGTGATGAAGTGGCTGCCTTCGAAAATTTAATTCAATCTTAATGAAGTTATAATTTAACTGCATTAAGAAAATGCAGCTACTGCATATCAGATATGAAATTGACTTTAAACTGCATATTTATTATTTTTGAGGCCATCGATTTGAATGATGCAATTAAAGTTGCATTTGAATAACGTAGTTATATATACGTTATTTTATATGAAAATGTTATAATTTTTTTATATAAAAAAATCAATGAAAAGATATTTACATATGCATAACACATATCATTTAAGAAATCATAAATTTTACGTGATGAAAAAGTTCGTTGATACGATGTTTGTACAAAAACTTATTGCATTTTAAATATTAACTAAAATAAGATGAAAAATATTAATAGAGACGTGGGAACAACAAGCGGTTGAGGAGGAAAGACACGGACAAGGACCTCCTTTACATAAAATTACGAGGGAGATTTTATGTGTATTAAAATCATTAATAGGGACTTGGTGTCCAAATCCCCTAAATTTTATTTTGATTCCTAACAAAATACTTTCAGGAGAATTTGTCTGAATATAATTGCTTTATCACGAAGAGAACCAATTTTTGATAGTGAATTGCATCTTGATTACTTTTCTTTGTTTATGAATAAACAATTAATTTTAGTACTTACCTAGTGTATATTTTAGTATCTAATTTAACACACATACATTTATGACATTATAGAAGTTAATGGAGAGAAATTCATCTAGACTTATAGTTTGGTGTCCAAGTGTGTCCGCTAAATCAAAATACTTGAAATTTTGCAATAAAGCCTAGTGTACTATTTGCATGAGGATTTATTTGCAAAACATATGCTTATATGTCTTGCATTGAATAAATGTGCACATATAGACAACAATGTTTCGGTCTAGGCGATCTGCTTTCATATTAACCAAGCATATATTTTCAAAGATAAAACCATGTCTTCGTATCTTATGTGGCATTCTGTCCTCACCCAATCACAATCCTGTATTCATTACCCAATCTAATTAAGTGAATTAATCAATGAACAATGAACCCTGTATTCATTACCCAACCTAATTAATTGAACTAATTAATTAACAATGAATGGTTCGAATTATATGAAGATACGGGGAACATGAGATTGGTCAAAGTGGAATTGAATTGTTATGACAACATGACGCATAAACAGTATAAATATGTCTTAATAACTTTATTAATTTTCATTTTTTGAGGAGCTTTTCTGCTTGCCAAGCTACCACGGTAGCAAAAACTTTTTGTTTATTTATTTTATGATTGATTGTTGTGGTTAGCTTCGTTATTGAATATGATTGTTTTATGCATAAATTTCCCATGGATTAAGCTCCATTATACGCATAGTACGTACTACATTCAATCATGCTCAGAAACATATTCTAATTTTCACAGTTATGAAATGTTGGTATCTTGGCATTTAAATGTAAACAAACAGTGTAAAACTAAATCATTAACTTGTTTGACATGAACTAATTCGTCACACGTCGTGCATTGTTGTGGATGTCATGGTATCCATATCATTATTCTTGACAGATCGCCGTTCTCAGACAATTCATCTCTTTTTCTTGGCCGTTCGCTGGAGTACTGGATCAGCTCGTTGTTTGTTCTGTCTGGTGTTAGTTCAAGCAGTTGACTATGTCTTCCATTTGCCCTTGGGTGAAGTTAAGGGCAAATGGAAGACATAGTCAACTGCTTCAAGCAGAAACTAACGCCAGACAGAACAAACAACGAGCTGATCCAGTACTCCAGCGAACAGTCAAGAAAAAGACAGATAAAGAAAGCGGAAGACAAAATCCTAAAACAGATGCTGAACATAACAGCAAAATGCGGCATCAAGGGCTACATGTTCGGGATCGTGGACGAGAAGGGCAATGCATGCATGGCGTCCTCGGAGTCCCTACGAAAGTGGGCTCAGGAAACCGTCAAGTTCAACAGGAACGCGCCCTTCGAGATCGAGAAGCACAACTTCAAGTTGAACAGCATGCTGATGTCCAAACAACTGAAGGAGGTGGGACCTAAGAGCCTGATGGAGCTGCAGGACCCTACGCCGGGGTCCGGTGTCCCTCCGCCGTGGTTTCCCAAGGGCACCGAGGATTGGTGGATCCAAGCTGGGTTTGGACTAAGTGAAGATGGGATGACTGTGCCCTACAAGAAGCCTCACAATTTGAGGAAGTCTTTCAAGGCTGGGGTCATTACTTCCATTGTTAAGTATATGATGCCCGAAAGCAGGTATCTTGCTGTATTGTATATCCTTTTATATTTATATTTACTTAATTTTATTTCATGTGGTTTATCAGTGAACTTTGGCAATGCAGGTTGGTATGCGCTCTGATTTGCAACGCGAAGAGGATGCAGTTTAAGATGACGGCGAGGGAGAACATGATATGGGTAGCGTTTTAGGAGGAGGAGGATAATTTCTGGAATAATGGACATAATATGCCTGATATTATAGCTGAACCTTCTACAGTTTTTCAACTGGAAAGTGAGTCTGCTGACTGTGGAATGAATTTCATTGATAACTGTATAAGCGGGGTGGATGAATTTGGATTTGGATTTAACTGAAAAAATAATGGGATGATGTCATTCCTTGTACCTGAGATTGTATGAATAAGAACTAAATCAAAATTTGGAGTGCTACTCAACTGCAGCTAACAATCCAGTTTAATTTTCTTATATTGCACCAGGCTTTACATGATTCTAGGCAACAAACCAACACATAATTGCAATTAAATATGCATATGATCACTTAATCAGGTGTTTCCTTGCACTGGTTTTTATTAGAGCGGAGGATAGAATTTCGCTTTGTTGGAAACCAATAGATAGCTGAGACTAAGCAACTAATATGAGAATTGCACTCTTGTGCGTGATTCAAAAGCTTGCACAAAGTTGAATCACTTCGGCAAATAAGTTAATTTCTCAAGGCAAACAACCTCTCCACTATGATATAAAAGCCAATTTTTGCCTAATGTAAGGTAAGGGAATATCATAGAAGTGAAGCCAAATTAAAATAGATATAAGTCAATAGACGGGTAAGCTGATTTAAATTAAAGCTTCAACATAATCTTTACAAAATATCGATATTAGTTTAAATTCTACTGGACTATATTTGATATAAATCAAGTGTAAAAATTAATGTAATTAAATTTATGTTTATCAACAAATCAATATTAATCAAACGACGGCAAAAGAACTAAGTAAAGTATGAAAATCACTCCGTTTACATTATCAAGCACAAAAAAAATGCCACATAACACAACAAATAGTAGGAGTCGAGCGGAGCTTGTTAAAAAACTACTTAGATGAAGATTCATACATCAAAAGCAAGGTTTGAAACTTCACTTTTTATTTCCGTTTCGGTCATTGATAATTTTTGAAAATTTGGTCCCGTTTCGAAAATTCTAAAAATTTCTTTTTATTTCCGGTTTGCAAATTCTGGTAGTTTTTACGTGTAAATAACTAAATACTGTAATAAATCTCCAATTCTAACATAGATTATGGTTGTTTCATTTATACAAATTATTTCACACCATTTGTTAATCAAATTATCTCAATCATGTAAATATACATATAATTTATTCTGTACAAAGTACCATTAACTCATGACATGTCACAGAGCCCAGCCCACTAACAAACCCTTCTACCTCGTTCTTCTTCCTCATTTCGTAACCCTAAGCCAAACAGTAAGAACAAGAAATAAACTCTCGACAAAATAAAAAAGGCTTTATCTCATTCGATTTCCTCGTATTCAACCATATTTTTTGAAACAGGTACTTTATTAACAAAAAAGAGCATATATTTCCATGATATGCCTCATTAAAACCTTACAATCCCCCTAACCTAATCGGGTACCTTACAAGGAAAAAGAGTACATATCACTTCCATATATTAACGATACAAAATTGAATAGACGGATCCAAGTTGTTAAACAGATGAAGGAGTTGAAACAAAGTATGAGATATACTCAAAACCATCTGTAGTAACAACTTGGTCGGTTGACAAAAAACAAAACTACAATGCAAAAGGTTAGCCTTCACGAGGGAAAGGACAGAACCTTCATAATAGATACGCAAATAAACTTCTTTCGCTAGTTGAAAACAAAAACATAGGGACAAAAGGCAGTGGCACGGATCTCGAGCAGGTAGATCTAATAGAGCTGAAAACAAAAGGAGACATTAAAAGCTTCGAAAGGGAGGGGTCAGTAGCATCCATAGGGGAGATGGATAAGATCAGGGGGGATGCTGACGTTCCGAGGGCCTGCTGACGATGTTCCAGTTATCGAAGATAAGCTTCGAATCTCTACTTATTTCTCTATCCTTGATTATGTACTGCGTAAGAATTTTAACATCTTGATTTATCAGGATGCTTCTGATCGAGGTTGGCATTTCAGTACCTTTGAAGATCCTGTTGTTTCTCTCGCACCAGATGTTCCAAATCAGGGAAGTGAAAGCAATGTTGGTGATTTGACTAATTAACGTTTGATTCTTGTTTCTTTTACTTATGCATTCTAGAATCTGGTTAATATTGAAGTTGAGATTGAAATCTAAGTTCAATTTTTGCATGGTATTTTCCAATAATCTACTTGAGTACGGGCAGTTGAAAAAAAGATGGTCTCTGTCTTCAAGTTGATTTGAGCATAAATTGCACTGTTGGTCAATGTTTGTGTTCCATTTACTAATACGAACCTTGGTTTTCAATTTATTTTGGATGGCCAGTAGAGCACATGTTGACATTTTAGGAGCGCATCTCTTACCCCATATGATCTTTGTCCAGAAATGTTCTGATTGCTTGTTTCTTAGGTGATTCCATGCTGACTTCATTGTAAATTGTCCATTGTTACTGGGGATCCAGTTCCAGTAGTCTTTTTCCAACTGTGGTTGAATGTTAATATTGTGTATGGCTTGATGGTACTGAGTTGGAACGTAATTAATGTTTTGTTTCCATTTATTGTTAGAGATCAATTCAGATACTTTTTTGTCATGTCCTCTAACTACTGACATGGCATTCCAGCCTATGTTATCTATTAATGAGGATCCATTGATCCAAGGATCAAACCATAAGCTTGTGGTATCCCCATTGACAATGTTTTTGGTAACGAGACCTTTGCACCACTGTCTTGCTCGAAGTAATGTTTTCCAAGTATATGATGCAGTAGGGTCTATGTTAGCATTCCAGAAGTTTGCATTTTTACAGTATTTATTTTGAATCCATTTAGCCCATAGAGAATCACAATTGATAAATTTCCACAAAAGATTGGTAGCCACTGCTTTAGAAATATCTTCAATTTTCCTTATTCCAAAGCCACCTTCAGTTTTAGTTCTACACACTTCTTCCCATTTCATTTGGTGAGCTTTAGATTTCCATAAAAAATTTGCGCACAAACTATCAATTAGTTGAATAACTGTCAGTGGGAATTGTGTGAACTGGAGCCAGAACTGCAATATTGGGTGAATTACAGTTTTTATTAATTCAGCTCTGCCACTAATGTTTAACATCTTGTTGTGCCAATGATTAATTTTTTTTATTTGGTCTATCAACCCTCCAAAGTCCCTTGTTCTTAATTTTTTATTCGATAAAGGTATGCCTAGATAAATTATTGGTAGGTTACCAATGTGAACATTAAGGATGTTGGCTATCTGATTTTTATTTGTAGCCCCTTTGCTAAGAAATAGAGTGGATTTTTTGGGGTTTAACTCCAGACCTGTTATGTTGTTCAGATTTTGAAAAACATGCTTGATACAGGTGGCATTTTGAACTGTGGCTTTAGTTAAGATCAGAATGTCATCTGCATAAATCAAGTGTGTGATCACTGGTTCTGTTTGACAAATGGCGGTTAAAATACCTTTGTGAAATTCCATGTCCAAGTTAATAGTTAAATATTCCATAGCTATGGCAAATAGATATGGTGAGAGGGGGTCACCTTGTCTTAAACCTCTTGAACTATTTATGAAACCATGTGGTGATCCTTCTACTAACACCGAAAAAGTGGGAGTAGTAATACATTCATATATGAGATCCACAATTCTGAGGGGGAAATTTATTGAGATCAGCATATGATGAATAAAATCTCTATTAATTTTGTCATACGCCTTATGCAGATCTATTTTCAGACATAAATTGTTGGATTTTTTCCTGTTGAAACCTCTAATCATTTCGTAGGCTAGGAGGGAATTATCTGTAATAACTCTTCCAGGGATGAATGCATTTTGGTTATAGGAGATAAGATCACTCATGAGTAACTTCATTCTATTGCATAGAAGATTTGCAAGTATTTTATAAGACAAGTTACACAAAGAGATTGGTCTAAAATCAATCATATCCACTGCTAGTTCAGCAATTTATTTTACTGACAACTTCCTTTGTTCAACAATTTATTTTTTGGACGACTTGCTCTTTTTCATCAATTTATTTTGTCCACAATTGCATTTTGTCCAATGAAAGAAAAGTGATTATTTTCTTTTTTATGTTTATTACAATGATACATGTTTATTAATTTCAATTTTCATTTATGAAATTTGCAAATTGGGGTTAATCTGTCTTGTTCTCTTCCTTTTTTTATTGATTTTAATCAATTTTTATTTGAAAACATCCAAAACTGGAATTTCTGTTGGATTCCGTTCCGGTTACTAGCGGAACGGACTGGAATAGCCGGAATTCCGCTGTGCCGAACGGAATCTCAAACCTTGATCAAAGGGTTAATAATATGAATCACTGTAAGTTTACTAAAAATCTACAAACCCGCTGTTTGAAATAGTGAGGCAAGATTTCTAGTTAGAGAAAGTAGTCAATGATACATGCCTTTCAAACCCAAGTGTAAGTCTAATTTTGAAGTTAAATATTGGCTTCGAAGTCAAACATCCATTCTATGTATACAAGTGGCCACACTTCATACATATAATATAATTAAGTAAAAATAAAAAAATAAAAAAAGGGAAGAAATGAAGTAAAAAATAGTTTCATGCAAGTTAACTATCCAAGATTCACTATACAACCTCCAACTTTATTCTATTATTACATGAAATTTGTTATGTAAAGTAATAATCTTTTTTGCAAAAATAATAAATATTGATGCCCCTTTTAAATCATATTTGTTAGGATTTAATACACCGTAGATTCAATTGTTCTTTAAACTTTAGTTTCGAATAGATAATCCACATCGATTTAACTAAATAATCATATTTGCCGAGTGGTTTTTAATGAGCTTATACAAAGTGTTGGGTAACAAACCAACAAATAATTGTAAGTTTAATATAAATTAGTTTTAAGAATTTCCATAAATAAACCAACACATAATTGCAAGTTAATATAAACTAGTTTTAAGAATTTCCATGAACATGATTGTTGGATAATCAACTTGACATTTAATTGGAAGATATATATATATATATATATATATATATATATATATATATATATATATAGACACACATATATGGAGTCTAAATTTTTTCCACAAATGTAACGTTATATATTGTTATATCATTGAATTTATTATATAGTTCAATTTGATTGTGGGAATTACAATATGGTAACTAGGAGTATAATTAGAAACCACCTCAAAACAGGTTAATTTGATGGATTAAGAATTACTATTGAAATAATACAATACCGGTTTTCTAATTGATGAGAACATGCGAGAAAATTTTGAACGAGAATTATGACAACATGTTAAATACAAAGTCATTCAATGCTAGTCAAAACCGATAGAAAAATAACATCCAAGTGAAGCGTTAGGCTATGCTTGAGATCATTACTTCATCCCTATGGATTAACGTTCCGTCATTAGGGTTTATGAATACCTATGAATTTTGTAAAGCGTCACTTCTAAGTGTTTAATAGATTGGTCAAGACCAACATAATATTATTTTGACCACTTTAAAATCACCAAATTAGTGATCTTTAGTCATTTTCCTATTTTCTTCCAACTTTACATTCTTTATAAAATGTTGTTTTGAATATATCATATTTAATAATTTAATTTTTATTTCATATTCTCAAAATTCTTACACATATACACATACAAACACGCACGCACGCATGCACATATACATATTACAATGACCGATGATATATTAATGAATTTTTGTCTTTTTGACAAAAACTAAAAAGTTAATACAATAATTTATAACATTACTCAGTATAATTTCTTAGATTTATATTTTATCTTCTAACTAAAATTAATGTTATCCAACTTGATTTTTTTTTTCTCCCCTAAAATATTGTTTGTTATGGATATTATTATAAAATTTAAAATCTAGGTTATATACTTTTTACTGAAAATGTAATTTATAACATTATCTATATATAATTTGTAGTTCATTGAAGCAACAACTAAAAATGAATATGATTATAATTTTTATGGGATACTCTCCTCTTTGTACTATTAAATTTTTGCTAATAAAATTTAGTGTTTTCTTTTATTTCATTTAATAAAGTAAGCAAATAACTTGGAATTCTAAAATTTCAAACAAAGACCATTTTGTATCATTATCAACTTCTTTATCTTTTCCTTCAAATAAAGGCATATTCCACTTTACTGTTATTCTAATTTACTTAGGAGACCATCTAAGATTCAAAATATAAACTCAAATGTATTGTCAAGCAACTATAAATATCAACACTTGGTATTTTTAATATTTATCTTGTTGTACGAAAAATACAAAAATAAAAAAATAAAATAGAAAGTAATTTGAAGAAGCAAGAAACTTATTTAAAGGAAAAACTTCAAGCGCTTTTGACGATAAGAACAATCTATTTATTTTTGGTTAAGATAAAGTTTTCTAAAGGACATAGTAAAATACTTTTGCCTGAAGGCTTAACATTTCCCCAACATTTTGGGATCTGAATGGCAGTTACACTTAACGATGACAAGGGAAGTGTTGAGTGGCTTGCAGTTGTGTTGGTGAATGGGTGGCTAGTGCTGTGAATGGTGGCGCTAGATTTGAAAAAGATGGCCTTGGTGGTGATAAATAAGTTGGTGGAGGCATAACTTGGGTGATTTTGCCATTAGGGAGGTTCGACACATAGGGATAAGTGGTGTTAGAGGTAGAGGCCCAACTACAAATTGAAAAGGATAGCAGTAGAAAATGCTACTATCTAGTAGCATTTTTATTGTTTTTATTAAAATAATAATTGTGTTTATCTCTGGTTAAAATACAATTTAACCATATCATTTTATGTATTCTAGTCGCAATTTGTAAATTATTATATAATTTTTAGGTGAAGTTTTTATCTTAGCTTACAGCGATACTTTTGTAGTAGCATTTTATGATTTGTAGTAACATTTTGTATTTTAATAGAATTTTATAAACTACAGTTACCATAAAGCTTGAATTAGAGATCGAAAATTTTGGCCTCCAATCGACCAATTTGGTCCTTAAGGGACTTCAAGAGACTGATTAAAAACCAAAATTCCAGTCACTGATTCCTTGGTCGGGAAAAAAAATTAAAATTGAAATTTCAGTTTCAAAATTTAAAGATCAATTTTCATTATCAGATATTCTTAGAGACTAAATTTTAAAGACTGATTTATATATATATATATATATATATGTATATATATACACACATATATATCAATTGTTAGCACAATTTTAACAAATATTAAGAAAATTCACATTTAGATTCCAGACACTCCATAAAATATCCACAGTTATACTTCAATTACATAATATCAAACAACTAAATAATGCAAACAAAATATATTCAACATAAAAATATTATAAATATAAATATGCATGATACTTCCACAAACCACTGAATACATATTTCACTTTGTGAAACACAATATTAACATAGAACAACGATACATATTATAATTTGATTCAATTTTCATAAAATAACTAATATATATTACAATAGGGTTAATACCAGCCTGCACAAGATGGATGATGAGTAGTGTTAGGATTGTATAGTATACTATAAAGGGGCAGAATAGGGTATTTAAAATATTTCACATATAAATAAATAAATAATGCAAAATCATAAATGCGAAAAATAAATGACTCATAAATGTACCCAGCTTCGTCCACTAACCAATTAGTATCTACGGCTGCCTCTAAAGTTACTACTAGAATTATATATTTGAACTCCTACGATACTAGTAAACTCGCATTCTCTGCTAATATGAATACATTAATCGTATGCCCAACCCTGCTTGAACTTAATGCCATGAGATCAGATCTCTGAACTACACCATGAACTCAAACTTAGATACATGTGGATTTCGAAATCTAAAAAAAGAAAACTATAAAACACAATAAAAATGCATTTAAATTTAAAAATGAATGCTTAATAAAAATGAGGGGCTTCTAAGAGTATTTCCCTTTCAAATAATTTGAAAAAAGCTTCCTTTGTCACTTCCTTTTTCACGTGAATCTCCTAGAAATTTTTTAATCACATTCCCAAAAAATATTAAAGCTTTAGAGGTTCTCCTCCAAAAGAAAATAACTTGAATCTCCTCAACAACTTTGAGCTGCCTAAAACAAGGACCATCGTCGCCAACCTCTCAAATCTGACTCGCCATCACTTAAATAACCCTCAAGATAGTGGCCACTTAGTCTACACTAACGTTGCCTTGGCCTCATGTTGCTCGTGCTTCGTTTAAGATCTGGAGTCCATACGACTTTTATGCAGTGATTTGTTTGCTATCAATGTATCTTGGATTACAATTTTTGCTCGATGGAGAAGCGAATCATTGTTGTCATTTCAGATTCACCGCTCGTGTCTTAAAATTTGTTCTCATGAAGTTCGAAGCCTCATGAATCGCATGTCTAGATATGAAAGTACACACTTGTCATCGACTAGATTGATTTGATTTCTTCATGGAGTTATGCTCGTCCGAGAATAGAAGTTGCAACATCTTAGAATTTTGATTTGTCACCACCAATTTGAGATGATCATGCTATCAAGCTACTATGGATATAGGTTGTTCATTTTGTTAGTGAGATGGTTTTGGCTGAGTTTGTCATAAGGAGTTTTCGTGGAGATTAGGCTGTTAAAAAGGGTTCCAATCCATTTATCCAGCCAAATTATCCTGGAAGTTAACGGGTTGGGTCAAAACCATTATGATAATGGTATTTTGGGCAAATCCATTTAAACCGTTTAATTAATTAGTTTAGTTAGATGTGCCCATTTTATTCACTTTTAACCGCTTAACCCACGACCACTACTTTCCGTTTCCTTTCTTAAATTTGACTACATAAAAAGAAATTAAATTAGGGTTTTCTAAGTTAGGCAGTTCTTCTAATCGACATCCCGCATTGCTAACTTCAACGTCATCCACCTCCAATGCCATTTCTTTCCCGTTAGTCGATGTCTTCTTATGGTACGTTTTATTTTTGAGATTCAACGCTTCTACCACTTTGAGATTCTCTCTCATCCAATATTACATAGTAGTCAAGATGATGATGACTTGATCAAAGTCTTTGATTTTAGAACTTTGTTATAGGTCAACTACTTTACTTCTTTTTTTACTACATTGAAAATCAAAATACAAAATTTTACAATTGGCATCATGTATTTGTTTATAGACATAAAATCTAAAATGTCATATGTTCACTGTAGCTTTTAATATCAGAAAAAAGAAACGGATAAACAATGATAATTAAGATTTTGCAAGGTATAACTTGGACTTGTAGGAATTCATATGTGGATTGTGCTTGTACTGACCATGTTAATTTGTTGAATGCTTACATTATATTAAATAATGGGCCATAATGATAGTTGTACTATTTGTATTTCCCTTTTGGGTTCACAATAGGATGAAATTGGTCAAGTTTGCAGTAGTATCAAGAACTATCAGGCGACATGTATGCTTATGAATTGATTAGTCTATTCACTTAAATAAGGTTTCAAGGTTAACCATCCTCATAAATTGGTGCATCTGTTTGTCTAGCCCATTCATTGAAAATCATGAGTTAAGAGTCAAAACAACCATATCCATATGTTTCCACTATACATAGTTTCTTGTTTCTTTGAAATTATAAATGTACTTATACTTGAAATCTTAATGACATAGAAAATATAATGAAACTCCACTTGGATTGTAAAGATTCTTTGGTTAAGAAGCATGGTGTGAAAGTAAGAAGTTTTTTTTCTTGAAATAGTAATAGAAGTTGGCCCAAGGTTCGGTTATAATAACCGACTAGATAAGTGGGTAAGCTATCATCCAAATCAAATATGTCCGCTATTAAAGCCTAAAACAACACTACCGCTTGCTAATTAGCAACTCACTCAAAAGAAAACCCTAGAAATATTGAGAAGAAAAAATGACGGATGTATGACGATTCTCCATATTTCTCTAAAATAAAATGAGCCTCAGCTTCAAGGAGGCTTCCAAGGCTTCTTCATAAACTTTAGATTAGGATGAGAACCCATATCCAAGCGATTAACTCTGAGATGTTGAGAATTATTAGAAGAATATTTCTCTATCTTTGAAAAATTATGGCTTTCCTTTAGATCCATGCTTATCTCTTTGTAATTGGAAGGATAAAAGGAGTTGGTGTCTGTTTGTTTCACTTGATCTTGTGAATTGCTACTCTCGCCTCTACACAAGATAGATTAGTGATACATTTGATTATTCAGCATGCTTTTGTAGAAATTTTCTCCAAATCTTTGATTATTAATTTTCATAAGTATAAATTCATCCTCTTGTAGAGATTGTAGCTTCATGGGAACAATACTGAAAGAGTGGTAGCTCCAATCATCTGCAACAGGTAAAGAGCAAAGATTATTCTTTGTGTTTCTATTGCAGTATGTTTTGAAAAACCATATTATGTTTATATCCCTTGTAGTTATCCATCCTGTAAGCAGTGTTGGAGTTGTCGTCTCCAAGATGGTATCCTATAGAGAAGTTGTATCTGCTTAGAGCTGTTTCCTTTGACCTGATTTTTTTGTGTGTTGAAGGCTAAAACAAGATGATCCTTCTCGGGGAATATCATTAATATATTTCCCTCTTTGTAAGAAACCTTCAACCCTATCCCTATAATTATCCAGATTTTTGCCATTTGAGTATGTTGAATCAGAAAAGTCTTGTTGTTTGTTTGATTTTCTATTGATAATCATATATTCTAAGTAGATAATTTTCCATAATAGAATGTTGTTGTTTTCTTTATTGTGATGGTGTATTTGATTCCTTTCTCTCCAAATATGATAAACAACAATAGTTAACATTATTGAGGCTTTTCTAAAATCCTTTGACTTGGCTTTTAAATTGTTTTAGATATACTGTATTGTTTCTCTGATGCTTTGAATCGATTCACACCGATTGAACTTTAGAACCCTGTTGGCTATAAACCAAATATGCTTTGAGTAAATACGATCAAAAAACAAATGGCTTCACTTTCAGCATCATTTTTGCAAAGTAGACACTTAGTTTCTACATTTTTAGTCCATTTGGCACACATGTCTTTGGTTGGTAGCCTATTAAGAAGAGCAAAATTGGAGCAGTGAGACATTTTTGGGCAATTTGATTTATTCCATATAACCTTGTGTCAGTTGGCCTCTATTTCTTCCCCTTTGATGAACTCCCATACTTTTTTTAAAAGAGAAATATACTTTTGTGTTTAATTTCCAAGCCCATACATCCTTCTGCAGATTTTGATCTATGTAAATTTTTTCAATTGCTGACTTAAATATAGAAGCAGCTTGATGATTTTGTGTTTTCCAACATTGATTTTGAATAATGCATTGAACTTTTTCATTGGCCCTCTCTAAAAAAATTTAAGTTGTTCCAACCAATTATATTTATCAATTAGTTCCCAAAAATCCATGGATAAAACCATAAACTGGTTTGATTTCCATCTTTAAATTTTCTTTCCAACAGTTTTGTACCAGTTTCTCTACAGCTAAAAATGTTTTTCCAAGTGAAAGAATGACAGGTTTCAAGACTTATAGTCTAGAAATTTTGTTTCTAAGATACTTTTCTCTCATCAACCTTGCTCATAGGGATTTACCCTCAATAAATTTCCAAATAATTTAAGCTTGGATGTTCTTTTAAATCACTAATATTTCTCAAGCCAAACCACCAGATTTCCTTAGTGTGCAAACTTTATCCCAAGCTATTATGTTGTTCTTTTCCTTTCCAAATGAATTTAGCACAAACTTTTTCTATTTTAGGAATTTCTTTTGCTGTAATATCGTGGGATTGGATCCAATACATGATAATTGCAATGATGATAGTATGAATTAGCTCCAATCTACCAGCTAGAGACAGAATTTTGCTAGACCACCCTTCATATCTACTTTGAATAATTTTAAACAACCTTATTTGTAATCTCTATCTTTGATCTGATTTATAATTAGAGGAAAACCTAGATATTTGACTACCAAACTTCCTTCCTTGAAGTTTAATATTCTTAGAATATCCTCTTTATTTGAACAACTTTTGCTGAAATAAATTTTGCTTTTGCATTCATTAAATTTCAAACCAGCATGTACATCTAATTTTTCAAATATTTTCACAATTGTTTTGGTATTTTGAATATCTACATTTGTAAACAATAGCAAATCTTTAGCATATAAAAGATGTGTAATTAAAGGCTTGACTCTATTTATCGCTTTAATGTTCCCTTTAATTTGTTCACTTTCAATAAGAATAGAAAAAATATTCCATAACAATAGTGAATAGCTAAGAGGATAATGGATCTACTTGTCTAGTTCCCCTGCTACTATAAATTAAACCTTTAGGGGAGCCATTAACTAACACTGAGTATGTAAGATTATCCGTGCATTCTTTTATAAGAGCATAGAATTTTCCATTAAAGCCCATCTTTGCATCATGTGTATTATAAATTGCCTATTAATTTTATCAATGGTTTTATGAAGGTCAATTTTAATTCACATATGCTTTTTATTTTTAATGTTTAAATTTCTGATTAGCTCATGTTCAAGCATAGTATTTTCAGCTATAAGTCTAATTAAATATGCTTCCCCTTTTTTCCATATCAAATATGATCAAATTAAATTTGTTTTAAGAGGAGGCATTCTCTTCTGGTTAGCTGCACTTTCTGAAGGAGATTAAATCAAATCTAAAGGCACTTTCTTTCTACATACAAGGTGCACTTCATAGGCAACATCTTTGGTAATTATTTTCTTTCCCCATTATTTCATATCTACACATATTGTTCACTTCGGTATTGTTGCTTGTATATTATTACTATACCGAATACACACACACACACACACACATATAATCATTGTCCGTATTGCACACATATGTATAAACATTTAAATTGATTATAAAAAATAACTGTATATGCATATAAAACACATATATGATTTTCGCTCATTTAAAAAATATAATGATTTCGAAATTAAAAATGCTTTAATTGATTAATAAAATTTAAAATATGAACTTTGTAATAAGTGTATATAAATAACATATATAAATTAGTCTATAATATATGTATAGATATATATATATATATATATATATATATATTCGAACTTTTTTATGCATGTACATATGTATTTATTACCAAAATATAAATAATAGTATAGAAATGTATTATATAATTTTAAATTCTTATTGTATATTTTAAAATAGAATTAAAAAATATATCAATGAAAATCCTTATATATTTAGATAATAAATATAATTTGCATGGATTTGTATGATAATATATATATATATATATATATATATATATAATAAAATTATACAAATCCACATGGATTTTTATAATAAAAAATAATTTTTAATAAAAATGTTTTGGCCGAGAAAAAATAATTTTTTTAACATACGTAATTATATTTACAAATTAATAGTTTATAAATAAATTTTTAGAACAAAACATAAAATACTTTAATTGTTTATTTTGAAAAGAAATAAATTATATATACATGATATAAATATATTTAAACATATCAATACTTGGAATTTGATTCCAAATGTAAAGTGGATTTTATGTAGAACTAGATTTGACTTTTAATTTTAGAACTTTTATTAAATATTTTTCATATTTATTTAAATCATTTTGAATTGGTCAATATTTTAAAAAAAAATTTATAAATGTTTTATTTATGCACATATACATACATACATACATATATATATATATATATATATATATATGTGTGTGTGTGTGTGTGTGTTTATGTGAATGCGCGCACACTTGTGTATGTGTATAAATAATAAATTAAATTACGGACAATAAATATGTATATAAAGGGACAAATTTATTTATTGTGGTGTAAATTCAGCACTTATACGTAGGCATATGTGCACTTGCTATATGTTGCACATGCACTATACACATATATGTGTGTTCGATGCACATATACATTATATATTAAATAAATAAAATTGGTGCTTTTATATAAAAAATTAAATAAAAATAAATATTCATTTAAAAATATTTAGATTAGATTTAAACTAGTTTAGACTTTATAGGCCCAATAAAAGTTTTAAATGGAATTTTTTTTACAACTACCCATTTAACCCACCATGACTTTGCCTTGTTCCTTCAATGCCTTTAGATTAAAAAAATGCATGAGCCAATACCAATGATTGATTAATAGAATGTTTAAAAATCATTGGTAAAATAATAGAAGTCTACAAAGACAATATGCTAGTAAAATTGAAAGCAAGAGTCGATCATATAACATATTTAGATGAGATATCCAGAATTTGGCCCACGACATGAAGCTGAACCCATTGAAAAGTTCCTTTGGGATATAATTGGGAATGTTTGTGCAGATCAGCAATAACACTTGATTTATTCATATCAAAGGTAATCGATAAATGCATTCAATTTTCCAATGTGATCAGGAAATGAAGAATTTTTCAATGGACTAGTGAATGTCGAAAAGTCTTCCAAGAATTAACATACCATCTACAAAAGCCTCCAATACTCTCAAGTTCAGTAGAAGGACAAGATTTAATATTGTCCAGTGGCTGTAAGGAACATGTCATAAGCTTAAGTCTAATAAGAGAAAAACTGGATCTCAGTTAACTTTGTAATCTATGAGAAAGTACCTAAAAGATGTGTAAATTGGATATACTATCATGGAAAGGTAGCTTATTATTTGTTGTTAACAGATCGGAAATTAAGGTTGTTTGCACAAAAAATGGGCAAACACAACCAAGTTATAGTAGCAGAGCTGCGAATACTGTTTTTAGTATAGAGCTATTGTTTGATGAATTTTAATTGTGGATGATTGAGATAGAAAATCAAGAATGTGCAATAAGAATAAGTAAAGAACTTAAATGTAAAAAGACAAAGATTTTATAGTGGTTCGGCCTGAGTGTGCCCACATCCACTATTCCTCTTTTATTATCATTTTCATATCTTTTCCATTCATCCCTCTTTATAATGCCATATGCCTAGTATTTATAGAGTGAGGTTATGAGGAGAGGCAGTTGAGTACATGGCTTCTAGGCTCCGGTTCTACCTTTCTTCCACTGAAATATGGTTTGATGTTGTTCCACTGCTCTGGGATGCTAGTTGAATGCTATTCTGGTAGCTCGCTCCAGTCGCCCATCCTGTCCCTTCAATCTCTAATACTGGACCAAGTAAGTTCATCCCTACGAGTACAAATAAGGGTGGATCCAGCCTCAGAAGGGCTGGACCAAATATGTCTGGTGGGTCTAGCCCCAAAAGGGCTGGACCAAGTTGGTCCGATGGATCCAGCCCAGTAAGGGTTGGACCACGTTGGTGTGGCCCCAAGCTTGATGGGTCCGGGCAAGGTGGGTTTGGCCTAGAGCCGGAGTAGGTGGGTCCAGCTCCAGGCCGAACCAAGAGGGTTCGACCTGGTCCTGCACTAGGCGTGTCCGGTCATCACTGGATCAGGCATTCCAGCACTAGAGGGCCGGACCAGGTGGTCCGACACTGTGCCTGACCTTGTCCGGCCTGGGGCCGGACCAGGATGGTTCGGTACCTAGGGCTGAACCAATGTTTTGGTCGGCATTGTGCCAAACCAAAAATCTAGTCCAGCACAGGTCCCGGACCAGTTCGGTCCGAAACTGTGCTAGACCAGGTGGGTCCGGCACTAGGGTGCCGAACCACGGGGACTAGTCCTAGGGGACAGACCTATGCAAATATTTTGGTGATTTTATTGAGATAGAAAATCAAGAATGTGCAGTAAAGAATAAGTAAAGGATTAAATGTAAAAAGACATAGATTTTATAGTGGTTCGGCCTAAATGTGGCTACATCCACTGCTCCTCTTTTATTTTCTCTTTCTTATCTAATTACAAGTACAAGCTTTGTATGCGAGTAAACTTATTGTTTGAACTAAGGGTTTTCCCTCTCAAAGTTGTCTGCCATTATTGGTGAAAGCTTAACTCTTTTCCATCCTTCCCTCTTTATGGTGCTATATTCCTAGTATTTATAACGGAGGCTGTGAGGAGAGATAGCTGGGTCCATGGTTCTTGGCTTTGGTTCAACCTTTCTTCCCTTGAAATATGGTTCTGATGTTGTTCCACTGCTTTGGGACACTAACAGAGGTCTAATTTTAAATCACATGTTATCAAAGTTTAGGCTAATTATCCGCTAAAGAAATTGTTTTGCAAACCCAAAATCTGGATAACACTTTAAGTGCGAAATGGAATTGAGCTAATGTGTTATAAATTACTTCCTACGATTAGGAATAAAAGGGCATGCTTTGGCCAATTTTATAACCGAGTGATGGAATTTATCAAAGAGAAAATGGAAAAAATAAACTAGAGCAAAATGGAGATCATTCATAGATGAGGCATGAAATGTGCAAGGAGGTGGAGCATGATGCATGATAATTACTCCAGAGGGACACGCGATTACATTGTGCAATGGATTCAGGATTCTCTAGAACTAGTAGTATTGTTGAATATGAATCCATGATAGCTGGTTTGACTCTAGCGCAACAACTGAAAAACCCAAGGATAGAGATATTTAGTTATTAACAATTGATGGCAAACCAATTAACTAAGGTTTATCAAACAAAGGATACACGGTAATCCTAATGCATGAAGAAAATTCATGAGATGTTGGCTTAACTCGAAGATTTCTCAATTTATCAGGCATCGAAAGAAAAGAATGCTCATGCAGATTCACTAGTCAAGTTTGCATGGTGCACCCGAAGTAAAAAATCATGTCTGTAGATATCAAAGGACCTCGGTATAGCATTGATGAAGGAAGAGGGGTCAAAAATAGAAGCTTTGGTTGCAACATGCTTACAAGCTCAATAATAGCATATTAATGAAGAATATTCCAAAGAAGATAAGATCATAGGAAAATCTATACCGGAACGGAATCAAATGGAGATATCCAAGATGATTAATATAGAAGTAGTTGGATGGAACTAATAATCAAATATTTGCAAAAAGGGATATCACCAAAGGATAGGAGTGAATCGAATTAAATGAGATATTGATCACCTTCCTATATTATGCTAGATGGGATCTTATATAAAAAGGGTATTCCATACCATATCTTTAATGCATAATACCGAAAAAAGGGAATGAATTTGCTAATGGAAGCCATGAAGGATTTTTTGGAGACCATTCTAATAGGATAAATCTGCAAAAGAAATTAACGAGTCAAGGATATTATTAGCTTCAAATTATGAAAAATGCTTTAAATTACATAAATAGATGTGATAAATGCCAACGATTCTCAAGGATCCCTTGACTACCTCCATGAATTCATCTGTGACTAGTCCTTGGCCTTTTGATATTTGGGGAATCAATTTGATTGGACCCTTACCTATTTCTATTGTAGCAAAATTTACAGTAGTAACAATTGACTATTTTACTAAATGGTCAAGGCCAATAGTTATCGAATATAATGGCATAATAGGTTTTTGGAATTTTTCATCAAAAACATTGCCTCAATTTGGTTCGCTATACTAGATCATTTAAGATAATGGAACTTTATTTGTAAGCAAAGAATTACTCAATTCTACAATATGAATGAGATAATAAATAGTTCCTATTCGATGGCTCACCCAAAAGCAAATGAGGCAGTAGAAGCTACGAACATGATTATCAAGAACATCCTTAAGAAGCGATTAAATAGTTTTAAAGGGGATTGGGTATAAGAACTTCCTTGATTTTTATGCTAATATAAAACGTCAACCAGAACGACCATCTGGCATATGCCATATTTTTGACATACGGGTTTGAATCCATGTTACCAGTTGAACTTTAAATTCCATTACATTAAATAATTGCATACACGTATCAGTCTCACCAAGAGTTAAGAAAGGATCTCTAGCTTTTATTGGTGAATTGAGAGACGAGGCAACCTTAAAAATAGTAGAATATCAACTAAGAATCTCTAAGTACTTCAATTCAAGATTAAGAGGAAGGGCATTATAAACACTCAAAATCTAGCAGATGGATGCCTATAAACAAATTAGTTAGATCCTTTAGTTATCCATGAAGTTATACCACTAAGAACTTATTGATTAAGTGGAGTAAATGGAAATGTCATTGCAAGAATCTAAAATGTTGAACATCTAAACCATATTTTACAACACCAGACGAATAAGGAAAGAGAAACAATGTGCAATAAATCAATTTTCGAATGATAATAAAGAAATAATTTAGAAATAAGAAGGAGGCTCCAAACTATGATAATTAACAAAAACAATTTTCAAAAATATTTAAAAATTGACTTTTGAAAAAATCAATTCCCAAAACAATGAAATTTTCCTTGATATATCGAATGGGGGACGAGTCAAAAGGAGATCTACAGAAAAATTATAAACCTGATTTTTGAAAAGAATTTTCCTTGGTCCATTGATCAAGAAACCTAATAAGAGAACATCCACACCAAACTACCTTATACCCTCTTCGAGTATAAATAAAGAGACAACCCTTAGTTTAAGATACATTATTCTTAATAAAGCTTCCAAACAGACATTGTCGGTAAGATTCTTTAATAAAAGGCACTTCTTACACCTGATGGTATTAAAGGCCCATGACTAAGTTCAGAGGCACCCAATAAGAGAGTTGGTTGAGTATACCTTTGCTCCAGCCCCCGGGCTTGTCCAAGGCAACCATCCAGGAGAATATGGGTGGCCAAACAAGCCTTTGGTCCCTTCTTTAGGTTTGGCAAAGGCAACTATCCATGAGAATATAGGTGGATAAATAGGCCTTTGTTCTTGCTATCGGGCTTGCCTAAAGCAACTATCTAAGAGAACACAGGTAGTCAAATAAGCCTTTAGTCTCGTCATTGATTCTGCCAATGTAACTGTCTAGAAGAAAGAGTATGGATTGCAAGCCATATAAATAAATCAACGAAGACTATCCAACTAGAGGCTGAGCAAGACAATTCTTAATAAGAAAGAGCATAGATGAAAAGTAGTCTAAAATTCAAAAGGCCATCATGGTTACTCAGCTAAAGGTTAACCAGAATGATGCTTAACAAGAAAGAGTATGCTGATAAAGGATACATTGCAATACCCAAGCAAAAGCTTGGAGATAGAATTAAGAATTGGAGCGATATATGAGAAATCTATAGAAATACAACACGACTATGTCAACCAAAATTAGATAAAAGCAAGAGGATACGAGTGAGAAATAATAATTCAATTAGAAAGATGGGTTCTAATAAATGTATTTTCCTAGTTTGTTGAATGAGCAAGGACTCGAACCTGAAAAAGGCAACATTAAAGGAAGATATTTGTTATGATCAGGAAAAAGGATTGATAAAGAAAAAGTGATGTAGTAAAGCAAATAGTTTAAGCTAAAGTATAGGTAAACTTTTCAAGGGTTAAAATGTCATACCTAAATTTTTTAAATTAAATATGAGGTTTTCCAATGAAATAAAACTAATGAAGGAATAAAAAAGAGCTATCGCAAATATAAATGATGAAGTTACCACATGTATAAGAAAAGAGCTATTATAGGTATAAAAGAAGAGATATCTCAAGTGTTAAGATAAAGCTATAGCAAGTATAAATGGTGGGGCTATTGCATATACGAGAAAGGAGCAATCATACATATAAAAGAAGGGCTATCGCAAGTATAAAGATAAAGCAACCCTAATTATAAAGATAAAAGGATCGCAAGTATCAAATAGATGAGCTATCACACTTCTAAAAGATGAAGTGTTATCGCATATTTAAGGTAATGGGGCTATCGCACTTCTAAAGATGAAGAGTTATCGTGAAAAGGAGTAATAACATGTTTAAAGATGAAGAGCTATCGCATGTCTTAGGTAAAGGAACTATCACATGTCTTAGGCAAAGAAGCTATCGCACTACTAAAGATAAAGCGCTAACACATGTATAAGAAAGGATCTATCGCATGTATAAAAGAAGAGTTATCACACTTTAAAGATCAGAACTATCACACTTCTGAGGATGGAGCAATCACACTTCTAAGATAAGAGTGTCATACCACTAAGAATGGAGTTATTGTAGTTTTAAAGGAAAATAAGCTATCACACTTTTAAAAGCTAAAGGAGCTATCCATTGCTTAAAAAAGTGTTATTGCATGACTAAAAAGTGCTAGCATATCTATGAATACTCAAAAAATTATCCCAATTGTCCATGTGGTAGCCTTTTATTGGGCCAATAAAGCCACATCGGCATGAAAAGATGAAAGAAGCCAACCATGCCATGTGTCAATTCAATAGTGTTCTAAGTTAGCTACCAACTAGGACGTCTTAGCTGTTCAAAATTGATGCTTTCTACATTTCAAAAATTTAACGATGTAGTTTGTACAAATAGGCATATATGCCCACTTAAGAAAAAGCGAATTCCTAAGTTCTCTACTTCCTTATTTTTCATTTGTACTTGAAGCATAAATGAAAAACTTGATTTGGGACTTTAAGGCTGCTCAGGTCAAATTCTAATTAGAACTTTGTGACAAAGGACTTGCATAATTGCCTAATTGCATACTTTCCCATTTGCTAGCTTGCTCAAGGGATCAACACTCTTTCCTAAGCAACATAAGAACTTCTTGACCACTTTACATAAGAACTTAAGTTAAGGAGAATCTAAGGCTTAACATCATACACACTAAACCCTAGTTTATTTCTAGATTATTTTAATAGAAAAGGGTTCTCCTCTTTATTCCAAAATATTAATTTCATTCCAAATAAAAAGGATCATGCTCTCTTTACTATAAATCGAATTGAAAAAAATTATAATGAAAATCACTCAGTTCTCAAAACTATGATGCATACAATTTTTTTTTAATGTTATACAATACCATTTTATCTATTATATGTTTTTTTTTCATTTTTACAAAATCATTTTTTAGTTTTATCCTCTATTAGATATCTCAAGAATACTTTTATTTTCTTTAATCCAAAAATGAGAAGCATAAATATGATAAAATGTAACATATAACATTAGTTAAACATTATAGATTTTCATATAACTAATAGGAGTAAAAGCATGTTGGGTTTGCAAATTAAAACTTTTTAATATTACAATGCTTGGTTATGCAAGTTCCTTCGTTCACTTTTGGTTTAGGTTTTACGATTTGAGCATGTTAGGTTTTTGAAATGATTTTGAGTAATTTATGTTATTATTCTTTTAGTGGATGAGATGAGTGTTTTGGTAGGTGCATATAATGGAATAAAACTGATTAGACACTTAGCTTACTCATCTAAGCAGTTTTAGATTTTATAGAACAAATGATAAATGGATTATCATCTTTAAAGATTAATTTTTTATTAGTTTTAAAGTCTTAAAGAAGTTTAATTAAAACCCTAGTAATTTTATACTTTTACCTTCAATCTCTATTTGACTTTGTTTTTACTAGAAGTATAAATTGGAACTACTTAAGATAGTTAAACTGGAAAATGTCAAATTAATTTCTTACGTCTTTGATGAGTGGCTTGTATTATCAACAAATAAAAGTTATGAAATAGAAATCATTTATAAATAAAGACTTGTGGTAAGTGGTTTATAATATATAACTATAATCAAGCATAAAATTTCTTTTAGTGCTAATAAAGTATTCAAGTTATGGAAAAACCTTCAGATGAACACTGAAATTAGGTAAAAGAATTATACAATATTTGAAATATACCATTAAACAAGGTATAACTTTAAGAAAGTCAAATAATCCAAGTATCATGGCTTTTTCAAGTGTAGATTGGGATAGTAATCTTAACGATAAGAAATCTAATATTAGTAAATTTTTTATTTCCTTATAAAACTTGTCTGATGTTTTAGATAGTGGCATATTGTTTCTAAGTCAAGCATAAAGGTGGAGCATATAAGTATAAAGAATGTTACTACTACAGTAATGCGGTTTCAATCTCTGTTATATGAAATTAAATTGAGTTAAACGTCGATGCCCATGGTGTGGTGTGTGAGATAAAAGTTTCATTACTAGCAAATCTCGTCTTACATCTATAAGTAGAAAACATCGAGTTGGATTTATATGTTATAAGGAAAAGTCTTTTTGAAAACATATTGTAAATCATGTTCCAATAATAGGTTAAGTTGCAAATGTTCTTGCTCGCTGTAACATCCCTGAAATTTTAGTTAAAATAGTTTGATAATTAATTTAATTTTTGGAATTTAATTATGGAATTATTGGTAATTAATTTTAAAAATTTGGTTAAATAATGAGTAAATTGGGTGTTTTCCAAATAAATAGATATTTATTTGTTTATTAATATAAATGTATATTTATTGATTTTTTTAAATAAAACTTGAATTTGAGATTCAAAATAAATATTGAGAATGAATTGAACTTAAAGAAATTTATATTTGAAACCAAAATATAATTAGTATGATTACTTAAGTTTAAGATGAAATTTTAAAACAAGCATTTGTTAATAAGTTTAATATCTTAAGTTTAAACTATAAATGTATTGAAAATAAAAATTGTATTTATTATAAATATTTATCAGTAATGTATAAATTTATTTCAAACCATTTTTATTTAATTTGTAGAAGTATAAATAATACATAAGAAAGTATTAAATAATTTTTTTTAACATTTAAAACATAATAAGTATAATTTGAATAAAATACATATGTGAATATAAGGTGTAACGTTTGCGACTTTTCGACGCTCGAAAACCGACATCAATACGTCCACTGTATCAACTGCCGAGCAATCGAATGCCGGAAAACCGTACCGTTAGGGTTAAAGAAGAAGAAAAAGATAGAAGAAGAGAGAAAAAGATAGAACATAACAGAAAGAAACAACAGAACAATATCAGAATCTCACAATCGCAGCGGAACAACATATAATAGATAAATGAATAATCTTTAAACGAAGAACTATATCAGTTATTACATTACATCATATTACATTACATTACATCATCAGAGTGTACAACAACAAACAGTGGAAAAGAAATACTATATACTAGTGAATACGCCATGCCATCTAGCTTGCCTCCAGCAACTCCTAAATTCCAGAATATCCTGATAACCTGACTCTAGATTGCCCGTGTGGAAATTGGTGGGCACCCAGAGTTTCGGAAGGAAAACAATAAACTCCGATTCAGTCATGTGACTGGTGTGAGAACTTAAAACAGTTTATCTTTAAAACAAAGCACAGGATTATTTCAAAATAGATTCGCAATGCTTTTTAGAAAATGAGACTACCATAAGGCCTCCCGCACACACACACACACAATGCAAACGCAGAATCGGAGGAGATTTCTCCTTATGATAGTCAAAGATGCTTGATACGCATTAAAAGAAACTTTTGATATTACTACTAGTGCATAGTGTAGAAAAAATTTCGAAAGTAAAGATATAAATCTTAGCCAACATACGACCATTATCGTATGCCTACTATAGCTACCATCTAAATAGTGGTGACCACCATAAGTAAATGGCAGGTTCTGCAACTAAAACCGTACAAGGTGCGTATTGAAGTTTGGATTTCCAATAAATGGTCAGGCCAAGGAACTTCCCATTGCCACATGGGTACGCCTCTGGAAAGACGACCCGAGAACCTAACCGGATCTCTGCCAACACAAGGCCGGGTTACCTTTCAAACTAGGTAACTACTGACACGAATATGTCATTCCCCGATTGTAATCGATCTATATCCGAGGATCCTCGATTTCCAACAACCACAAAGCAATAAATTTGCAGCAACAACATAGGTGAAGTATCTGGGCTCCATACCATGATACCACCTCTATCCAGAAGGAATGACATACACTAAAGGGGCGTTACCCCCTAATAACCTTGCCGCATCCTTCCTGTTTTGATCATTTCCGGGGTGTGAGGTCCGACGAAGTCTCGTCCACAAAGCCACGCTTTATACAAAAGCTGTGCTTTGATCCAACAAATGCTCAACAGCACTTCGTATGCCACATTACCAAATTGGGAATGTATCACTAGTAACCATCAACTACATAACCTCTAAGGGTGTTAAGCTAAGAGAATAAATTCTCCGCCACCAACGGAAATATATTTGATAGAAATCAGCTTTACATCTCAAACTGTAACGTCAGACACACATCCATACAAGTCCGTTCCGGGATCGAACTAAACCGAAGGCACTTCCAAAAAAGTCCTTGCAATCCGGATATTCACTAATCACGACCGGACTTCCCATCACAAAGGGTAATAAATTCTATATCGGGGATCAGCCGATGCAGAAACATTCGACGGTAATCCTTCCGTTTTCACAAATATCCGGTCTTTAACACCGGTCTTCAAATGCAATCCATAACGACGTATCACATATTCATAATGGGTTATACGACCCCAAGGTCCTTTCCCGGCTAACCCGAATAGTGAGCGCTTATTTTAAAAATAAGTGTGGCATTCAAATTCAAGCAAATTACAACAAATACCTATTTAAAGGTAAATATTGATAGTCGGTTATTTAACTATCAATAGGTATGCCCAACATCACCAGATTCCAAATAATTTATTTTCCAAAATATCTTTACTAGATATATAATTTCCACACTTCAACCATTTGAAAACAATTTTCAAATCACTTTTCAGCTTTACCACTTTTGAAAACAAATTTCAAACATTTTCCTTACGCGAAAATACTTTCATTTCAACATGGTTCATTTAAACCAATTAAATAAATCCTTAACGATTTACTTTATATTTACGATTCAAATCCGTAAATTTATTCCCACACTTCAAAAATAAATCAACATTTATTTTTAAACAAATTTCCCTTTCTTTTATAAATTCCATAGTGAATTTAAATTCCAAAATATCTATGAATATATGATTTCCAAATCGATTTCTAATATTCATTTTCAATCTATCTTTTAAAGATAAAATCTCAAACATTTCACTTCATATTGGAAAACATTTCCATACTTATTTAATAATAAGTAATTCACAAATCCATTTATTTTCAACACTTGGAAAATATTCAATATACTTAAGTCGAAATTGAGTGTATATTTCATTCTTTAAAGAAAACATTCTCTTAACACATTTATTTGGATCAAAGCGAATTTTGCGTAAAACATCGTTACGACAACCCAAAATCACTAGTATAGGGTTTCGAAATTTAGATAGATATATAAATCCCAATACTATACAAAAAAACATTTCCTTTCGGAAATTATTTACTATAACAACAGTGTTATAGTCCACCATTTCCTTCTATTTCTCGAAAACGTCTATTTCAACAATGAATGTTGAAATCTATGGTTTCGACACTTAATGCATTTTAAAACAATTTCAAATCTTTTTAATTCCATTTAAAAGATCACTCCCTAAAACATTCCTTTAATATATTATTCACTGTTCAAAATCGTGAATATACTTCACTAACCAAATTCAATATTTTCTACACATTTCATTTTGAGGATAATTCGCTATCCTAAATCGCGAAAATATCTCCTTTAATAACCTTCTATATTAAATTTATCAAATTCAATTGATTTCGGATTTATAAACAATGTTTATAAATTCCATTTCTATTTATAAAAACTTCAATTATAAAATTCCTTTTATAAATCAATTCAATTTATAACTCAACTTTATACCCAAAATCCGATTTATAAGTTAATTATTTATAAATCTTTTATTTTACAAAATCTATTCATGTCATAACTTCACAATTTACAAATCTATAAATTTTGTTCACTTGTGAAATCCATTTATACTTCATTTTAACACTTAATAAAACCCGTTTCACAATTCCTATATTTTTAATTTATAAATATTAATCTTAGAAATCTTTTATATAAACCGTTTATAATAATTCAAAAATCTCAATTTAAATAAACCAATCCTTTTAATAATTTACAAAACGTTATTTAAAACTTATATAACTCCAAAATCATACTTAAGTACTATTTTCCAAAAATATAACTTTTATAACAATAAAATTATAATGTTTATTTATTTTAACAATTCAAAATTTAATAAAACGTATACTTTCAAAAATCACTTTAAAATTCTTTTTAAAAATTAAAATCATTATTTTAAAACTTCAAAAATGGATCCGATGATGCAACAGCACCAAATAGTCAATCACGACATCCAAATATCATATACCGATATGATAATCAACAAACATCACAATATCTGTAATCAAATAAATATTGGTGAGGAATCCAGTTGGATCCCTCCAACCTGTTTCCCTGCATCCACAAACATTAGCACAATACAAATTCCGTTCCAGTACGGAATATCACGGTATATGCGATTCATAAAATACTACCCGCTATTATGCAGCGCAATAGGGTCTTATCCGCTATATAATGTGGGAAAATCAACTCCAAGTACATATATAATACCAATTCCATACAAGTTGGAATTATCACGGTATATGTTTTTAATAAATAACCTCCGCTTACTAACGGCGTATACTGTCTATTTCAATCAATAACAGATAATAATTTATCATTCAGGCATATAATCTTTAATTTTAGATCTAACTATTTAAAATTTAAATCGAAACTATTCGATTGAGTGAGAAGTTCTCACCTTGCTTTCAATTCAGTTTTCTCGTTTTATTTCGAATAAAATTAAACACGCGTTTAGTTTTACCCGAAATTTTCACTAACTCCAAACGACTTCAATCCAGTTCCATTGCGTAGTGCTCGTCCATACGAACCCAACGCAAGTTGTTTCGTAATTTTTCGACCTCGTATGAAGAAGTTACAGTATTTTTAATATCACACGAATTTATAAAATAAAAATTTCAATTTCTTTTATAATTTTAACCTCACTCCATCCTGGCGTTCATTCCCTTTGACCCAGATCCATGCCATTGCCTGCCTTCTTCCATCACACGCACAATGCTTCCCTAGAATTTATGCACCCAAGAACCCATACAAGCCAAAATTAGGGTTTCATTTCGCTAGAGCTCCATCCACTTTGAAGATGATCAGAGAACACCACCTCGAAGCCCCACTCGAGAGCCACTATCGGCTTCCAAAGCTTGAAGCTCGGCCTCCATATGCCCTCGAATTTCGTGCGTGACCTGATGGTGAAAGGCAGCCACTACCTCCCTCCACGTTGCACCATTCTCCATCTCGACCGTTGGATATATAGATTTCTTCGTCCTCTACACTTTTGCTTTAGAAATCGAAGGCCAATTCTTTGCGGATTGAGAGATCGGATGGGATGAAGACGGAAAGTTTCTGGCCATTGAAAAATAGAAGTGGCGGCCTGTCATTGAAACCCTAGGGTTTTGATTTTTTGTTAAATAATGAAGTTAAGGGGTCCTTTTATAGAAATTTACGCAAACACCATTCATCCAAAATTTTCCGAACTCCAAATGAAGTGTGCCGGTTGGCATTTCTAAGGTTTACCCCATGTTCTGAACACAATGGAACGTGTTTTGGGAGCTAATTCGATCATCTGTGCGAGTTACGGCAATAAACGATCGATTTTAAACTAAATCGATTTAAACCAATTTCTATGCGTTTTGACTTGTCCCGGACAAACGGTAAATCCGATTGACACGAAATTTGAAAACCATACAAAAATATCACATTACAGATCCGATGATACTGATTTCGTCAAAATCCGAGACTGTTTGAAAAATGGCTATTTTAACTCGTCAATTAAATATTAAAATATTCAATTTTCACAAATTAACTTTTAATTCGATTTTAAAAGTTCTACAACATCGTTCTAACTCCAATATGATAAAATAAAATTTTATAAATCATTTTCAATCATATTTAACCCAATTTTCAACTATTTCTGTATTTTCAACTATTAAATTATCGATTTAATTATTCAATTAAATCCAATTATTCGAAATAAAATTTATTCGACTGTTAAATTTTACTTATTAATATTTAAAATAAATTAAATATACAAATTTTAATTGACAGAAATTCTAGGTCGTTATAAACTTCCCCCCTTAAAAGAATTTCGTCCTCGAAATTACCAAGTAAGAAAAAGTTACAGAATCCATTAATTTTCCCAAAACAAACCATTCAATTTAGATTTTTACAAATCTCTTCAGTGTTTAACTTTCTCAAAATTCATAGTTAAACTTCTTACAAAATATTTATTAAGTTTCCAAATCCAAACTTAGTTTTCAAAATTTTCAATTTTCTCAAAAATATTCTGACGCCTTAAATTTTCGGAAAAATTCGCCAGAGTCTCCTTTGCGTGGCTCGATCCGAAAAAAATGACAGTATATATATATCACAAATATACATCTCATCAAGTGATGAGGCATCCCGCATGGAAAAATGTGTAAAAGTATGATATTTAATCCGAGATATGTACCTTATATTTTATTAGCGAGCATATACGGCTAATATAGCGCGAAAGCGAGCTCCAAATGCGAAGCAAACGCCATCCGCACCTACTAAACACTCAACAAACAATGAGAAACATGCATATATGAAAATAACATCAATATACAACATGTATCAACAACTATATATGCCAATATAGCAAATGCAATCAAAACAACAATCCAACTATCATCCAACTAACCAAATAAATATTCATTCATATTCTCATTAATATTCAATGAATTGGTTTTCCAATTTAAATCACATTTGATTCATTAACATTGGATGTTTTCACTAACATTCACTTATTCATATTCAATTAGTTTACATTCACTAATTTATATTCAATTCTATTCAAATTCATTTTCTTCCAATTTGAATTCAATTACATAGCTTTCCATTTCATTAATTCAATTTCATTAACCCTTAATGAAATATACACAATCAATTAATAATCAAATAACAACCAATGTATATTCAACATAACCAAATTATTTACTTCGCTTACATTCATTCAGTTTGGTTTAACACTTTTAATTCCAATTGGTTTATATTAAATAGATTCTCATTCAATTTTTTCAACTTCCAATAACATTAGCTTTTAATGAATTAACACTTTCATCCATTATCCCATATCAATTTTATTTACATTCAATTGATTTACATTTAATTCATTAGTTCAATTCAATTGCTAATTCCTTTAACAATATAAAGTTGAATTTCATTCATATAACTCAAGTTCAAATTCTTAATGACTTCATTTCATTAATTCACTTATTAATTTACTTTGAAACCAAAAATCAACTTCATTCAACATCACTTGAGTTATATTCCATTTCTAACATCTTATCTAATCCAATTCAGATTCCAATTCTAAAGTAAGTTCCATTTACTTTTACCAAAGTCAAATTCCACCACTTATTCAAATTCCATCTCATTTTGCTTAACAAAATTGTTTAACCACTTCAATAATTGGTTTTACTTATCCTTTCTCATTCTATAAGTTATAAAACTTATTTATTAACTTCCAAATCCATTAACTTATCCAAAGCTAAATTTATTATTCATATTATAAGTTCAAAACTCATTTCACTTATATTCATTAATTACAACTTAGATTTTAACTGATTCACTTATACTCCCTTTAACTTAACTCCATCCTTTAAGTTAAATTTATTCTATCCAAATTCAAATTGTATAAGTTACCAACTCATTTATCATTCCCATAATATTTTAAATAGGATTTCAGAGTCTTTTCAATATTTCAAAACCATTTTTGAAATCAATTCAAATTATCTTCTGAATTTCCAAAACCAAATCCAAATTTTCCAAACTACTTCTCTGGAATTTTGTTTTTAGATTATAAATCACATTTATAAATCTTTTACTTATATAATTTCACTTCTTATGTATAAGATTGTTTCACAAGTGTAAATCATTTTAATTATAACTTCCATACTTATAATTCAATTGTTTATACAATTATTCTTTTAATTAACTTATATTTATTCTTACATTTTTAACGACCAAACAATCAATTGATATACACTTTAATAATTCTAAAAAATTATTCCTTTATAGACAAAATATAATCAAGGTAAAATTATTTCATTTACCCAATTTAAAATGATACTATGTCGGTTTATCTTGTTTAAGAGTTTAGAAACCCCTATCGATTACGGTTGTACACCCCGCACCGACCAGAATTCATAAACAGCACAACGGATAAGCAAACACAATATAAAACAATTTCATATTCACTAACAAATGCGCGCTCGTATCTATTATTACACTCAAACTCATTCTAGAGTACTACTGACTCCATCTCTAATTAGTAATTCCCAACAGAGCCATGGTTGTCGCTTAACCATATGCTCTGATACCAAATGTAACGTTTGCGACTTTTCAACGCTCGAAAACCGACATCAATACGTCGACTGTATCAACTGCCGAGCAATTGAATGCCGGAAAACCGTACCGTTAGGGTTAAAGAAGAAGAAAAAGATAGAAAAAGAGAGAAAAGGATAGAACAGAATAGAAAGAAACAACAGAACAATATCAGAATCTCACAATCGCAGTGGAACAACATGTAATAGATAAATGAATAATCTTTAAACAAAGAACTATATCAGTTATTACATCACATCATATTACATTACATTACATCATCAGAGTGTACAACGACAAATAGCGGGAAAGAAATACTATATACTAGTGAATACGCCATGCCATCCAGCTTGCCTCCAGCAACTCCTGAATTCCAGAATATCCTGATAACCTGACTCTAGACTGCCCATGTGGAAATTGGTGGGCACCCAGAGTTTAGGAAGAAAAACAATAAACTCCGAGTCAGTCACGTGACTGGTGTGAGAACTTAAAACAGTTTATCTTTAAAACAAAGCACATGATAATTTTAAAATAGATTCGCAATGCTTTTTAGAAAATGAGACTACCATAAGGCCTCCCGCACACACACACACACACAATGCAAACGCAGAATCAGAGGAGATTTCTCCTTATGATAGTCAAAGATGCTTGATACGCATTAAAAAGAAACTTTTGATATTATTACTAGTGCATAGTGTAGAAAAAATTTCGAAAGTAAAGATATAAATCTTAGCCAACATATGACCATTATCGTATGCCTACTATAGCTACCATCTAAACAGTGGTGACCACCATAAGTAAATGGCAGGTTCTACAACTAAAACCGTACAAGGTGCGTATTGAAGTTTAGATTTCCAACAAATGGTCAGGCCAAGGAACTTCCCATTTCCATATGGGTACGCCTCTGGAAAGACGACTCGAGAACCTAACCGGATCTCTGCCAACACAGGGCCGGGTTACCTTTCAAACTAGGTAACCACTGACACGAATATGTCATTCCCCGATCGTAACCGATCTATATCCGAGGATCCTCGATTTCCAACAAACACAAAGCAATAATTTGCAGCAACAACATAGGTTAAGTATCTGGGCTCCATACCATGATACAACCTCTATCCAGAATGAATGACATACACTAAATGGGCGCTACCCCCTAATAACCTTGCCGCATCCTTCCTGTTTTGACCATTTCCGGGGTGTGAGGTCCGACGAAGTCTCGTTCACAAAGCCACGCTTTATAGAAAAGCTGTGCTTTGATCCAAAAAATGCTCAACAGCACTTCGTATGCCACATTACCAAATTGGGAATGTATCACTAGTAACCATCAACTACATAACCTCTAAGGGTGTTAAGCTAAGAGAATAAATTCTCCGCCACCAACGGAAATATATTTGATAGAAACCAACTTTACATCTCAAACTGTAACGTCAGACACACATCCATACAAGTCCGTTCCGGGATTGAACGGAACCGAAGGCACCTCCAAAGAAGTCCTTACAATTCAGATATTCACTAATCACGACCGGACTTCCCATCACAAAGGGTAATAAATTTCTATATCGGGGATCAGCGATGCAGAAACATTCGACGGTAATCCTTCCGTTTTCACAAATATCCGGTCTTCAACACCGGTCTTCAAATGCAATCCATAACGACGTATCACATATTCGGAATGGGTTATACGACCCCAAGGTCCTTTCCCGGCTAACCCGAATAGTGAGTGCTTATTTTAAAAATAAGTGTGGCATTCAAATTCAAGCAAATTACAACAAATACCTATTTAAAGGTAAATATTGATAGTCGGTTATTTAACTATCAATAGGTATGCCCAACATCACCAGATTCTAAATAATTTATTTTCCAAAATATCTTTACTAGATATATAATTTCCACACTTCAACCATTTGAAAACAATTTTCAAATCACTTTTCAGCTTTACCACTTTTGAAAACAAATTTCAAACATTTTCCTTACGCGGAAATACTTTCATTTCAACATGGTTCATTTAAACCAATTAAATAAATCCTTAACGATTTACTTTATATTTACGATTCAAATCCGTAAATTTATTCCCACACTTCAAAAATAAATCAACGTTTATTTCTAAACAAATTTCCCTTTCTTTTATAAATTCCATAGTGAATTTACAATTCCAAAATATCTATGAATATACGATTTCCAAATCGATTTCTAATATTCATTTTCAATTTTTCTTTAAAAGATAAAATCTCAAACATTTCACTTCATATTGGAAAATATTTTCATACTTATTTAATAATAAGTAATTCACAAATCCATTTATTTTCAACACTTGGAAAATATTTAATATACTTAAGTCTAAATTAAGTATATATTTCATTCTTTAAAGAAAACATTCCCTTAACACATTTATTTGGGTCAAAGCGAATGTTGCGTAAAACATCATTACGACAACCCAAAATCACTAGTATAGGGTTTTGAAATTTAGATAGATATATAAATCCCAATACTATACAAAAAAAACATTTCCTTTCGGAAATCATTTACTATAACAACAGTGTTATAGTCCACCATTTCCTTCTATTTCTCGAAAACGTCTATTTCAACAATGAATGTTGAAACTATGGTTTCGACGCTTAATGCATTTTAAAACAATTTCAAATCGTTTTAATTCCATTTAAAAGATCACTCCCTAAAACATTCCTTTAATATACTATTCACTGTTCAAAATTGTGAATATACTTCACTAACCAAATTCAATATTTTCTACACATTTCATTTCTAGGATAGTTCGCTATCCGAAATCGCGAATGTATCTCTTTTAATAACCTTCTATATTAAATTTATCAAATTCAATTGATTTCGGATTTATAAACAATGTTTATAAATTCCATTTCTATTTATAAAAACTTCAATTATAAAATCCCTTTTATAAATCAATTCAATTTATAACTCAACTTTATACCCAAAATCCGATTTATAAGTTAATTATTTATAAATCTTTTATTTTACAAAATCTATTCATTTCATAACTTCACAATTTATAAATCTATAAATTTTATTCACTTGTGAAATCCATTTATACTTCATTTTAACACTTAATAAAACTCGTTTCACAATTCCTATATTTTTAATTTATAAATATTAATCTTAGAAATCTTTTATATAAACCGTTTATAATAATTCAAAAATCTCAATTTAAATAAACCAATCCTTTTAATAATTTACAAAACGTTATTTAAAACTTATATAACTCCAAAATCATACTTATGTACTATTTTCCAAAAATATAACTTTTATAACAATAAAATTATAATGTTTATTTATTTTAACAATTCAAAATTCAATAAAACGTATACTTTCAAAAATCACTTTAAAATTATTTTTAAAAATCAAAATCATTATTTTAAAACTTCAAAAATGTATCCGATGATGCAACAGCACCAAATAGTCAATCACGACATCTAAATATCATATATCGATATGATAATCAACAAACATCACAATATCTGTAATCAAATAAATTCTGGTGAGGAATCCAGTTGGATCCCTCCAACCTGTTTCCCTGCATCCACAAACATTAGCACAATATCAATTCCGTTCCAGTACGGAATATCGTGATATATGGGATTCATAAAATATTATCCGCTATTATGCGGCGCAATAGGGTCTCATCCGCTATATAATGCGGGAAAATCAACTCCAAGTACATATATAATATAATTCCATACAAGTTGGAATTATCGTGGTATATGTTTTTAATAAATAACCTCCGCTTACTAACGGCGTATAATGTCTATTTCAATCAATAACAGATAATAATTCATCATTCAGGCATACAATCAATAATTTTAAGTCTAACTTTTTAAAATTTAAATCGAAACTATTCGATTGAGTGAGAAGTTCTCACCTTGCTTTCAATTCAGTTTTCGCGTTTTATTTCGAATAAAACTAAACACACGTTTAATTTTACCCGAAATTTTCACTAACTCCAAACGACTCCATTCTAGTTCCATTGCATAGTGCTCGTCCATACGAACCCAACGCTAGTTGTTTCGTAATTTTTCGACCTCGTATGAAGAAGTTACACTATTTTTAACACCACACGAATTTATAAAATAAAATTTTCAATTTCTTTTATAATTTTAATCTCACTCCATCCTGGCCGTTCATTCCCTTTGACACAGATCCATGCCGTTGCCTGCCTTATTCCATCACACGCACAATGCTTCCCCAGAATTTATGCATGCAAGAACCCATACAAGCCGAAATTAGGGTTTCATCTCGCTAGAGCTCCATCCACTTTGAAGATGATCAGAGAACACCACCTCGAAGCCCCACTCGAGAGCCACTATCGGCTGCCAAAGCTTGAAGCTCGGCCTCCATATGCCCTCGAATTTTGTGCGTGACCTGATGGTGAACGGCAGCCACTACCTCCCTCCACGTTGCACCATTCTCCATCTCGACCGTTGGATATATAGATTTCTTCGTCCTCTACACTTTTGCTTTAGAACTCGAAGGCCAATTCTTTGCGGATTGAGTGATCGGAGGGGATGAAGAAGGAAAGTTTTTGGCCATTGAAAAATAGAAGTGGCGGCTTGTCATTGAAACCCTAGGGTTTTGATTTTTTGTGAAATAATGAAGTTAAGGGGTCCTTTTATAGAAATTTATGCAAACACTATTCATCCAAAATTTTCCGAACTTCAAATGAAGCATGCCAGTTGGCATTTCTAAGGTTTACCCCATGTTCTGAACACAATGGAACGTGTTTCGGGAGCTAATTCGATCATCTGTGCGAGTTACGGCAATAAACGATCGATTTTAAATTAAACCGATTTAAACCAATTTCTATGCGTTTTGACTTGCCTCGGACAAACGGTAAATCCGATTGACATGAAATTTGAAACTATACAAAAATATCACATTACGGATCCGATGAAACTGGTTTCGTCGAAATCCGAGACTGTTTGAAAAATGGCTATTTTAACTCGTCAATTAAATATTAAAATATTCAATTTTCACAAATTAACTTTTAATTTGATTTTAAAAGTTCTATAACATCATTCTAACTCCAATATGATAAAATAAATTTTTACAAATCATTTTCAATCATATTTAACCCAATTTTCAACTATTTCTGTATTTTCAACTATTAAATTATCGATTTAATTATTCAATTAAATCCAATTATTCGAAATAAAATTTATTCGACTGTTAAATTTTACTTATTAATATTTAAAATCAATTAAATATACAAATTTTAATTGATAGAAATTCTGGGTCGTTACATAAAGTAATTTATAAAATGATAAGGTTAAAACAAAATTTATAATTAAATTTAACAAAAGGATTTCAACATAAAAAGTTTATATATACAAGTGTTAAACTATATAAACAAACTTACAAAAGCTTGTTAAAAAGTTGTATAAAATAATGGGAAATGTGTGTGTGAATAAATAAAAATAAAACAAGGTTTAAAAATAAACAAGATTTAATAAATAGTTAGTTTATATGTACATAAATATTCAAGCTTTGATATGAAATATCTTTTTAAAGTATAAGTAATTAAAATTATCTTTTGAAAATAAATAAGAAAACATGAAAATATTATTTTTAAATTTAAAATTTTATATGTAAATATTTAGAACTAAATATATAAATTTAAATGAAGTAAGGTTTAAATTTTAATTTGTAAATAAAATCAAGGCAAGGTCTTGACATAAATTTGTTTGAATTGAACAAATGTTTAACAAGTAGTAATAGAGGTTAATAAATGTTAGATTTGTAAAGACAAGTGGCAAAAGAAAAACTTTTCTTTTAATTTGAAATTAGAAAATATGCATGAGAAAGAAATACAAACCAGTTTTTTTTTTCTTTTTTCATTTCTTAAACCTGAAACACAAAAATCAAAAATCCTAAGCAAAGCATTCAGATCAAAAAGAAAAGGCATGCGTTTCAAACATGGATGCACCGATTCAAGGAGTGGGTCAGGCAAATTTAAATCAAGATTTAAAGTGATTCAATTCAAACCAAGAAATGTAGTTTAGAAAAACAAAAAGGAACCAAATCTGGAAACTGATATCTGAAGCATTTCAAAAAAATAAAATTCAAAGCAACCTAAAAATAAAAAGAAAAAAAAGGTTGAAACTGGAACAAAGAAAATCTGGAAAAGCAAATGCAACTAAATCAAAATTCAGCAAGAAAAACAAGATCAAAGCAGAATCAAGCTTGAAGCAAATTTCAGATCATAAAACAGAAAGAAGTTCAGGCTCAAAAGAAGATTCGTCTCAGTTTCCTGTACAACTCCAAGGTGAGCAAACTCCCCTTTCTAAATTATTAAACTCGTTACATCTGCATGATATTTGAAGAGTGATCTGAAATGGCTTAAATATGTAATTTAGCATGTGTGTGTATTTCACAAATGTGTGTGCATATCTGGATGAAGGTGCTTTCTGTTCTTGATTAACAGGTTTCCAAACCTTTTAAAAATAAGATCTAATCTTCGAATTCCTGATAGACTTTACTGATTAAACCAATATTGTTTAAGATAGAAAGATTTTTAATTTAAAAATAGTGATGGGTATAATATTGTTCATATGCAATCTGAAAGCAAGAAGAACAGTAAAAATGTATAACATGTTGAAATTCAAGTATCGAAATATTATAATCCACTTATATATTCTGAATCACTATTTAAATTCATGAATTTTAAAAGTTAAATCATTAATTTTTGTTTGTGATTGAAAGAGATATGGGTAGTTGAACGGGTTACACCTTTCCCTCATTTTCTGGTGACCAACGGCGAATTAGGCCTCGCGACTTGGCATAAAGGGGGCTGGGGTTTTGGTGGTGATTAGAAAAATGGTGGATAAATTTTTAAATCGTTGTGGAGAATGAGCAAGCTAGATTTAGGGTTTAAGCTTCGATTTTGACTGTCGGTTTTGTTTGAACTCGTGCGTCATGAAGGTGGCTTCAGGGGTGATCGGACCAGTTTGGGATGGAGCGTGGGTAGATGGAAAGGTTCTAGGTGGATGGCCATGATCACTGGTGATCGGAATCACCGATGGCGAGGCAATGTGTAGGATCAGGTTCGAAGGCCTGGAGTGGTTGAACAGCTCGTTATCGATTTTGGGTTTGATTCGAAGTCGAGGTAGTCGAGATCGCGGGGGTAGGCAGCAGTAAATTTTTGGCATCGGCGACGATGATCAGAACTAGTCGCGGCGTTCGTCACGTATACATGCAAATTTTTTTGTTTGTCAGTATTAAGGAGGAGGTTCCTCGGGTTCGAACTCGAAGGAAAACACAAGATGACTCGAAGTAGGATGAGTGCGGACTGTAAAAATACTTAATAAAATTTTTGAGGTGAAATTTTTTGGCGCTCGGGTTAATTCTTGAGGAAACCCGAAGAAATAGAGCATTTTGCTCGGGTTCGACTCGAAGCAAGTCTCGAGTCTGCAGGTAAACAGTTTTAAAAGTTTTAAAGGAATTCAAGTTTTTGAAGATAAAGTTGTTAAATTTATTTTCTTTCAATATGTAACGTTTCCTAAGTTTTTAAAATAGTTAAAGAGGGTTTTAAAATAATTGTTTTAATTAACCTAAATTTAAATGGTTTAAAATAAATTAACTTTAATTTGAAGGTTATCTTCTTATTAATGTATAAAGAAATGATCATTATAAAAGATGATTATAAAATGGTTAATTAATTTTTCAATGTTTAAGTTAACATATTTGTTAAAGGTGAAATTATTATTAAGAGTGAATTTCTTAATGAAAGGAATTAAAGTAATTGAAGAAATTAATTAATAATTCAATTTAAATTAATCAAGTAATTAATAAATGATTAAATAAAAATAGTAATTACTTAGTGTAAGTAATTAAGGGTAGATAATTAAGATGTAATCAATAATTAAGGGTTATTAATTAAAGTAATTAATTAAGGAATAATTAATTAATAAAAGTAATTAAGATTCAATTAATTACGATTAAGGTTTAATTAACTTAGATAATTAATTTAGAAATGATTAATTAACAAAGGTAATTAAGACTAAATCAATTGTGGTTAATAATAATTAATCACTGATTTAAGACTTCTAATGAAAGCAATTATGTGGTTGATAAATTTAAAAACCACCCAAATTATTCATCTTAGTTGTAGATGTTTGATTGATGTCAAATGCTATGTGATGGATTGATATATTTGATATATGATGTGATGCTATGTAATGCTTTGTGCTGAGCTGATTTATTTGTGATGAATATACCGTTATATAAATATGAAAACCCCTTGACCCGTAGAACGACATTTGAATTTCGATGCGACAGGGAGTCGGGTTCCAATTGGTTATCCGAAACCCACATCGAGTCATAATGATGAATCTTTATGATTGATAATTTACTTTATCTATGAATCTTTGAATATAGATAAGCGTTATGGGTTATATCGCTTATCGATATGATTGAATCTGTGATGATGATGTTGTGGACTATTGTGTTAAACCCCTGGGCTACGCTATACACACACAATATGGATTTTACGAGGAAATCAGTTAAGTCATAGTTTTTAAAATAGTTTTAAATTTGAATTTTGAATCCTAATGGTTTTCGAAATAAATTGGGTGTTTTCAAAGATAAAAATTATTTTATGAATAACTTGATTAAGTTTTGAAATTCAAATAATTTAATTTGAATTCAAGATTTGAAATTGAATTCTATGTTTGAAAATTTTGGTTTAAATATTTTATTCAAGTTATAAATGTGCTTATATGGGTTTTGAACCATTTTAAAAAAGGTATTGTTTTGGGAAATTTGAGTTTAGCCAAATTTTATACTTAAAGAGATATAACTCGTGCAAATGAAATTGGATTTTCCCAAAACAAAAACTATTGGTTTTCAAATAATAATAGCTTTCATATAAAGAAAGAATTTCCAATTTGTGTTGAAAGGATTTCAAAATGAAATGAAATTGTTTTGAAAACTATGAAAAGAGTCTTTGATTTAAAGACCGGATGAGTTAATCCAACTTGTAATAGAATTGTTTTGAAAGATTATAAATGAATCTTTGTCAAAGATTAGGGAACCTTGTTTTAAATTGAAAGGGGTCTTAAAAATGAATCTTTTGTTTAAAATATTTAAATATGGAAATTTTTTAAACCATTGAAGGTTTTGAAAATGAATCTTTTTATTTAAAAAGATTTGAAATGGTAATTTGTTTACACCATTTGAAGAAAAGGTTTTGGATTTGAAAAGTTGTGGCTTAACTGAAATCCCATTATCCATATGTTTTTAAATATTACACTCATTATTCGGTTTAGCCGGGAGAGGGCCTTGTGTCATGTAACCCATTCCGAATAATGATACGACGTTATGGATAGCATTTGAAGACCGGTGGTGAAGACCAAGTATTTGCGAGGACGATAAGATGACAAATCGATTGTCTCTGCACCGAGTAGCTACGGTATAGAGATTCCCTAAGTGATGGGAAATCCGATCGGGATTATGGATTCCCGGATTGCAAGGGCTTCTTAGGAAGTGCCTTCGGTTCTGCTCGAACCCGGAACAGACTTGTATGGATGTGCGTCTGACATTACACTGTGAAATATAAAACTGGTTTCTATCAAATACATTTCTGTTTGAGGCGGAGATTTATTCTCTTAGCTTAACACCCTTCTCCGAGACATACGAGCTCAGAGGTTATGTAGTTAATGGTTACTAGTGATACATTCCCAATTTGGTAATGGGGGCATACGAAGTGCTGCTGATCATTTGTTGATCAAAGCATGGCTTTGTAAAAAGCATGGCTTTGTGGACGAGACTTCGTCGAACTTCACAACCCGGAATGGTCGAAACAGGAAGAATGCGGCAACGTTATTTGGGGGTAGCGCCCACTGAGGGCATGTTCATTTCCTTCTGGACAGAGGTGGTATGATGGTATGGAGCCCAGATACTTAACCTATGTGGTTGCTGCAAATGTATTACTTTGTGGTTGTTGGTGAATCCCGGGATAAAGGTTGGTTACGACCGGGGGATGACATACTTGTGTCAGTAGTTACCTAGTTATAGAGGTAACCCGGCCTTATGTTGGCAGAGATCCGGTTAGGTTCTCGGGGCGTCCCTCTAGAGACGTACCCATGTGGCAATGGGAAGTTCCTTGGCCTGACCATTTGTTGGAAATCCAAAGAAACAATATGATCCCTTTACGATTGCAATTGTATAACCTGCCTCCTCAGGAGGTAGCTATAGCAGGCGTAATATAATGGTACATATGCTGGCTAAGATTAATATTATACTTTCAAAATATTTTCCATACCGTGCACTTATAATAATAATATAAAAGAAATTTTCTCGTATCAAGCATATTTGACTATCATAAGGATAAATCTCCTCTGATTCTGCGTTTTCATGGTGTGCGTGGCGGGAGGCCTTATGGTAGTTTCATTTTCCAAAAAGCATTGCGGATTTCAAATTTAAATTATTTTGTTTGTTTTAAAGATAAAACTTTTTCTGTTTGCTCATACCAGTCCCATGACTGACCCGGAGTTTATTGTTCCTTTCCTAAACTCTGGGTGCCCACAATTTTCCACACGGGCAGTATAGAGTTGGGTTTTACAGATAGTAGATGTAGATATCAATTCTGTAGCTTTCAGCTTTCTCTTTGTAATTCTTTGGAGATCTTGGATATTGGAGTCTTTGGATTCACGGACGAGACTTGCTTATCTACGTGAAATGTGATGGTGGTTCGAGCTAGTGGTTTGGAGTTTGGCTTTGGAGCATTAGTGTTGCTATTGCAGTTTGATATTGGAGTTATCTCTTTTTCTTTTCATTTTCTGCTGTTGTTTGTTATCTCCGATATTCTTGTATCATATTGATATCATTGTTGTACATTTGAATATTGTATTATTGGAATTGTATATGATATTCATTCCTTTTCTTCCGCTGTGCGTGATGTGTTATAAGCTCCGGTGAACCAGATTCAATGTTTGGATCTGCGGCATTTGAATACGAGTGTCGTATTTGGTGCCGATTTTCGAAGGTCGAGTCAGGGTCTTCACACTCGCCTTTACCTTTAAAATACTTTAGTAGATGTAAAATAAACCTCATAACCCCTCATTCGTAGTGTGAATAGTTGAGGAAGTCGGCTTCCACCGGTAAGGTTGGTAGTCATTCCAAGCCACTTGCATTCTCCGTATGATTTAGCAAGACTATGCATAAATGGAAAGATACATGCTACCTTAATCAAAAATTTCTTCATCACAAAAAATTAGTAAATCAAACTAAAATTCCAAATAAAAAATCATGAAACCAAATGAAAAAAATGACGAATCAAGTAGCTTGCATTTTTCAAAAATGCAACGTTCAATGCAATAAGGAAAAAAAGAAAAATTAATAGAATTATGAACATGTGATATGCTAATATCATTTAATTTCATGAAATATAACATTTTACTAACCATAATTTAAGTTAATTTAGCAAAGCATATGACTGTAAAATCATTATCCACATTGTACTATAATGATACAATAAAATGAAGTATTGACAAACTAATGCACCGTAGACAATGATTGTTGTATTGTAAATAGTGCAACATATAGTAAAAGCAATTAAATTGCATATAAACATATTATTATGAATACTTCGTCGTTGACGACATTTATTTTTATTTTATATGTTATTTACTTACATCACTTAACATAATTTAACGTTGCATTTTAAATTGTGCTTAAAAACAAGGGTCTGCTTTGAATTTCTATCAATTCCACAGGTGTTTTCTATAAAGGCTGAAGGCTTTTTTGTATTTCTAAAAAATTTCGAGGGTGAAAACATAATTTGCACTTCTCGTAAAGTCCTATTTCAAACGGGTTAATAAGCTTTTGGGTTAATGATATTATAACATTTATTATAATTCATATACCTGGACTTAATAACCTCTAGGCTTCCTAAATACTCATCACAAATTATAAATGATTTATTAAAGGAAATAGAAATGATATCTATAAAAAGGACACTATCATGAACTATTAAATGCATCCATATGATTATGATTTTATTTATCCATGACATTTTTCATGAATATATAATGATATTCAATCCCGAAATATTAACAGATATTATTGCTTACCTCGAAATTGAATTATTATTTTGTAAAACTAGATTTAAAGTTGTCTATAGAATTATTGTTTATAAGTCAAATTGAATTTAAATAAAATTTAAATAATGAGTAAAGTGCTCTACGTGCACATAACGTGTTTGTTAAAATGTTGAAAATATTCAAATGATAATATACCGATATATTCATAAAAAAATATTGGAATTTCTTTATAATTATGATAGGTACTTAATAAATATCCATATGATAGATCATTGATAATATACATGCGTGTTGGATATGATTAGGGTTAGTTTGTTATTAAATTTATATGTAATTAGTTAATAAAAAATATTTAAAAATATAAGTAATTCGAGGTAGCATAAATATAATTTCTTTAATATTGAATGATATAAAAAAGTAAATAAAGAAAATAGTTTGGGATGTCAAAAGAATATGGATGATAATATTGATGAATAATAAAAATCAAATGATCTGTATATTTATTTTAAATGCTAGTTTAAGAGTAATATAAATAAGACATTTCAAAATATCTTTAAGTAGTTAAAGTGATGAAATGTGAGTGGATGGCTTTATATTAAATGTAGAAAAGAATTCATCTGAAGCTTGCATATACTTGTAAAGAATTATGTGTTTTATGGTTATTAAATAAATTTAAGTTGAAGCATACAGAAATTTAAGAAAATAGTTATGGATTCTTTAAAAGTATAGGAAAATTTTCATTATTTGAGTAGACACATGGAAATGAGAATGTAATAAAAACTAATGGAAGTTTTTATGAAAATGATTGTTTCATAAATAACCCAAGAAATATTATGTATTATATGTATGAATTGGATAGTTGGATAAATAAATACGAAAAATATTTATTTATAGCATTTTGGATTTTTTGTTTGAAGGCATATGTATTGGATTAAAAAGAAATAATTGCACTAGTATGAGTTATATTTTATATTAAAAAACTATTTACAAATTATGATGAATAAGTAACCATTTGAATATTTCATAAAGTAATTTGAAATGATATATTAATACTTTTGGATATACATATGTGAATTAATCATTTCGATCCATGTGCGAGCCTAAGAAAGGGGAAAAACACGTGTTCGTAAAATATTTATTTGTTTAGCAATATGAGATGGTGAATACAAGGTTTATAAATGTGAAGGGAATATTTTATATGAAATACATATGTCATAATGATGTCCAAATTATTTATTAATGCAATGACAAATATTTTTGGACGGTTTAAACCGACGATAAACCATATACGTCAAACTCAAACCATTCAAAATGGCAGATTGTTATGGGGTAAATAAGAAAAAGCAAAGAAAGAAAGAAAATGAATACAGAATCTCGAAGCGGAATGCAAAATATAATAACCAAATAAACAGTTCATGAAGCTGTTTACAAATAACATTGATTAACCTTTATCATACAGATTAGAGTTACATGAAACAAGAATAAATAACAAATAAATGCAGTGGGACAAGATGATGCAGTGGAATAAATATAGTAAATAATAATAGTACAAAATCTTCATCTTCGTTCTCTAGAAAGCAGTCTTCGATAAACTGAAAAGCTCAGGCTGACCCGAGTGAATTGAAAAGACAAAACACTCGAGTCAAAACTAAAAGATCTTATGCAAGTTAAATCAACAGTAAATAAATATGTGTTTAACGGCGTCATAGATGTTTACGGGGTTTGACATCTCCTATCCAGTGTCTAACTGAGTGCAATAACTTAAGAGGTGTTTGGGATTTCCACCTCGTAAGGATCCATTAAACAATCTACTATGTAGTACAATATGCTATTGTAATAGTGTCTACAGTAAAGTAAAGTTTTAAAATAGCGTTAAGGCATTATCCATATCCTCTTAACACATTTTATATATTTCCTTAGTCTATACAGTACCGTACGCTCCTCCGTGAGGTTTACCCAGAGGGCACTCCGTAGGTATGGTACAAAACAAACTCGTAGAAGGCGCGATAGGGCATGTGAACACGACACCGAGGTAATGCCAGGGTAGATATACCAATTGCGGATCCGGACTGGTGCTAGCACATAGCAGCTACTACCACCCCCCTCGGAACACACTCCAGCAATCAAAATCGAGTGGTGGCCACCAAATCATCACAAAGTCATAATATGGTATCAAAGAAATGTGTCCGATCAGAGGTGCGACCTTACTTGGCCCGGCAGGGCTCCTTTTTTAGTCACATCTAAGCTGACTCATGGGAGTCAGGGTGTAACAACCCGAAATTTTCGACCTCGAAGATTCGAAACTAATACATTCACAATAGAAGTTCCGAGCAATCGAACACTGAAAATCCTATATTGTTAGGGTAAAGAAGAAAAAGAGGTAGTAGAAGAAACAGAAACAGAAACAAAAGCACAGAATCTCACAATCGCAGCGGAACAATATATAATATTAAATAACAACATTTATGTGACGACCCGCCTTTCTCAACCCAGAAAGATGTTTCATCATTAAGAAAGAAAGGGATAGAAATAGAAAAGAATAGAAGAAAGAACAACAAACATCAGAATCTCACAGCGGAATGGAACAAAATATAATACATCACATAACTATTACATAGTTATACATACATCGGAGTTATACAATATCACATAACAGGACTGTCATATGCATATATGTCCATACATACGTCCAAAATACAACACGGACTAACTACACAACGGAACTACATATATATATATATATACATACGTCTGGTCTTCTCCCAAAATAGCTCCTTCAGAAAATCATCACTCCCAAATACCTATCACTTGGCTACTCATAAAAATTTGAGTACCCAAGAGTTTATGAAAAACAAAATATAAACTCCGGGTCAGACATGGGTCTGGTATGAGTAAACCGGTTAAAATTGCTTAACTTTGAAAATTATTTGAAAATAAAAGTATCACGTAAGACTCCCCACAAATAAATACGGGTAAGTTTTTACCTTACGCTAACCAAAACATTTTATAGGAAATTCTGTGATACTATAATAGTGTCTAGGGTTTTCAAGTAAATAAAAAATAGCCGAAATTGTTACATCTATTAAATTCCAGCTACTAGCCACGAAAGTGGGTAATACAAATCAAAACCGTAGGGTCTCGTAGGGAAAATGGATTTCCAACAATGGCAGGGCTAATGGGGTACCGCCCGTCACAGTACGGGGCCTAGATCACTGTACCGAGGATCACTCCCGACCCCCTACAACAAAAGGCCGGAACCATTCCTTACCGAACAGTCCCGAACAAGATAACCCCGCAGTTGTGACCAACAACTGCTCACACAGCCGAAATAAAAAGGGACATCTAGACAGGGGAAAATCTTGTCCTGCTTGGGCATGACCCACCTAACCTTGCTGCATCTCCCCTGTTTTAGCCATTCCCGGTTGATGAGGCTGGAGGCTACGATTACCTTTATTGAACATATCTTAGAATGCTCATCGTCCGCCTGACGATGTGTTGAAAGCATTCAATCCATACAAGTTCGTTCCGGGTTCGAACGAAACCGAAGGCATTATCTCGTTACACTCATTTTGGAATCACCCTCAGAGTCAACGACGATAACCCTTGCATTCTAAAACACCATCTCGATCACCATTTGATAAGTCACGACCTATCTTTTAATTTGGATCGATGTGGTTTTCGGAGAATCAAAATTGATTCTTCCGATCCCGGTCTCATCGGAATCCAAACGCCATTTTAAAGGTCAAGTTGTCTATTTAACTTAACAGTTCAATTTAATATCAAAATTAACATAACAGATATATCAGATAAATCATATACAATTATCACAGATATCCATAATATATCACTACATATCACAGAAACATCATCAAACAGATATCAAAGTCAATCAAACATAATCATCAATGCATACCAAACAGTTTGGATTACTTTACTCAATTGATTGCTTAAGAATAAACTATTTTGTTTTATTTAATTAATGAATAATTGATTAGCTTATTAATGATCAATTAGTTATTCAGTTAATTATTAATTTTGAATTTATTAATTATCTAATCTTTAATTAATTATTTAATTAATTAACTTCTATTCATTACTGCTACTTAATTACTCAGTTAATTAGTTTATTCTAAATTTTCAATTAATAACTTACTTATTAATAAGTAATCACTTATTTAATTACCACTAATTACTTTAATAATTTATTATCAATTTAATTAAAGTGAAATATCTTTAATTAATCACGTAAGTTAACTTTCATTTACTAATTAACTTTTTAGTGATAAGCTTACATTCTTAAGATTTAAATTGATTTATCATATGATTAAATTTTTATTTCAAATCAACTTAAAGTTACCAATTAAAAATTCAAGTATAAATTTAATCAACATTCTAACTACTTATTGATAATCCCCTACCTTTACATATTTACCTAAATCAACCTTTAATTAAAATAATAACTTAGCTAATTAACAATTATTTATTGAACTTAGTTACACACTTGTACAAAAATCAGTACATGTCCATTTGGGAAAGCACCGAGACTGCATCACTCCTTACTCGAGAAAACTCGAGTTCTCCCTCGTGTCTCTCCCGTGTCACTCTCTCTCACCCCCTCCCTGTTCTTCTTTTCCAGTTCTTCCTCTTCCAGTTATACTTTTTTTTAGTTTAAGTTGAAGTTATAAAAACACAGCAGAAACCAATCACGGGAACCCCCCAGAGGCAACCCGAAGTCAAGCTCGAGGCAAACACCAAAAATCACGGCACGCGACGACTCCCCTAATCATCGACCATCACCTCGCCACCGTGCACGTGCACGGTGGCTCGCCTCCCCTGCGGCGACTCGCGACCATCACCACAAACCATAAAACACCTTAAGAATCGAAAACTAAACCCAGATTTCAATTTCAAGTTGAAACAAAAGAAACGACACGCAGCATGAACATGTGACAGCTACGCCCACTGTCAAATCAATCGTGCGGCCACCACACATCACCGGAGGTGATGAAAATTCACCAGAACGTCACTCACATCTCCCCCTAACTCCTCCAAAAGTCGCGGCCAACTCGATTGATATCTGATGCCGAAACTATTTCTTTTACAGAGCATTCAAATGCAAGCACTAAAACCCTATTCTTGATTTAAACTCGAAATCCCTTCATTGAATAATTTTTTTTGCATTTTTCTTGTGTTAAACAGATTACTAGCTTGCATCATACCAACTTACAAGAATTAAAATTAACCCAAACCTCAAGAATTGACAAAAATTACATTTTAGTTCTATTGTAAACTGCTCTTAAGTTCCTTGCTTAAAAATCCTAATTTTTATGTTAAAAATCATAATTAGTTGTATGTAATCTAAATATGTGATGGAATTTACAAATTTAAATATTTGAAATTCAAACTTTGATTTCTTTTTACCTGTAGTTTGAAAATACAGTATTGAACAATGCTGTTTAAACTTGAAACATGTTTGCAGGCCTTGTTTAAACTAAACAAACTTGAATTGACACATTACACAGTTCAAATGGTTATATGAATAAGTATTATAGGTTTCTTGGCTTCACTTTTATCAGATTTCAAAAGTTTGAAAGAAACAACTGCCGGTACTATTCAAACAACAGGAAATACCAAGGCTATTATATAAACAATATTCAAGCACTTACCATTTACAACTAAAAATACCAATTTAGATTTAAAATGGATAAGTTTACTCACCAAAAACAATTTGAACAGAAGATATATTGAAGAGACTGCAGTTGAACTACCCTGAAACCTTCTTAAGTTTCCTGTCTTCTGTTTCCTTTTTCATTGTTTAATTTTCTGTTTTAAGTTAATATATATTTGCAAAGCAAATAGATGTTTCTCAGGTTTGTTTTTAAGTTAAAGTTTGTATGAACTAATGATATAAAGGTGGATATATATAAATGCTTGAACAAAACAGGTGATAACTGGACATCCTCCATTTTTGACCAAACAAGAATTGTTGTAATAAATTTACTGCAATATGAAAAGATATTGTGATCTCGGCTGCATGTACTTGTTAAACAATATGTTATGCTAATTAATGTTTATGCTCTTAATCATGATAGCAAGTAATTAATGTTTACTGACAGTTGCAAATTTTGTACAAAGATATTTATCATTTCGGCCAAACATGCTTTGTAAGATACAGGTTTTGTTTTTATTATCTTTGAAGTGAAAACTTGGTTTGTATATACCTATAAACTGTACAAAAGCACAAATATGTTTATTACTGGTTTACATTTATCTTTAGTTTATAAAATCTTTCTCTGGACAAACACTTAATTGCTGTACAAATGTATATGTGTATATAGGCAATGCATCAAGATTCTTATATTTGACTTTGTTTTCTTATGCATAAATAAAATTAAACTTTTATTATTCCATACTCCATTTATTTGTTCATTTACACTGATATTAATATTATAGTGTTCTCATGTTCATACACTTGTATTAATATAGTTCAAGTTATAACTTATATTCGTAAATTTTTATCTTAGTTATATTTTATATTTTATAATTTATGGTTTATACTTATGTTTATAATTATGATTCATACTTGTTTTTCATGTTATGTTTAATATTACTATGTTTGTTTATTTTAAACATTATTATTTAAAAAACTAAAATTGTATTCATATAAATTATCAAATAATAAAATATTGAATCTTTGATTTGATTTTATTAAATAAGACCGATTTTGTTTTAAATGGTTTTGAAGTATTCTATTTAAATTTTCAAATCAAAACTTTCTTTTATAAAACATATAACTATTAAATATCCAAGATCATCAATTTAAACATTGACAAGCTTATATTTAATTTAAATTAGATTAAATATTTATTAAAATATATCGTCAAAATTCCGGGTCGTTACATTCCTCCCCCCTTAAAAGAATTTCATCCCCGAAATTTAAACAACAGTTAATTCAAAAACTTTTTATATTAACCATCCAAACATACATATCATTCATACAATAGCAAACAAACAAACAGCCTATTCTAACAAACAATGCTAGTTATCCGAACATAAATCCGGATAAGCATTCCTAAAACTATCGAGAGTTTCCCAGGTACAATCTTTAGGATCCTCACTCCATTGCACCTTGACGAGTTTCACCACTTTGTTCCTGAATTGCTTCTCGTCTCGATCCACAATCTGAACTGGATTTCTGACCACAGTTAAACTTGGTTCCACTACCAAATCTTCTTGAATTACTGGTTCCACAACCAATGAGGGATCATGAACAAATTTCCTCAAATGCGATATATGAAACACATTGTGAATTCCAGACATCCGCTCTGGCAATTCAATCCTGTAGGCCACAGTTCCATTTCTTTCCAACACTCGGAATAGTCCAATGTATCTCGGAGCAAGTTTTCCCGTTTTTCCGAATCTTATAGCACCTTTAATTGGGGAAACTTTAAAAAAACCAAGTCTCCGATCTCAAATTCCAATGGCCTTCGTCTTCTATCAGCATATTTCTTCTGACGACCTTGAGCAGGTTTCATCCTTTTCTTGATAAGCTCAACCTTCGCAGAAGCTTCTCGAATAAGATCGGGTCCGAGCACAATACGATCCTTCGATTCAATCCAACAAGACGGAGATCTACACGGTCTTCCGTATAAAGCTTCATAAGGAGCCATCTTAATACTCGCTTGATAACTGTTATTATAAGAAAATTCCACTAGATGAAGATGGTCCTCCCAAGATCCTCCAAAATCTAAAACACAAGCCCGAAGCATATCCTCAAGAATACGATTCAGCCTCTCTGTCTGTCCGTCCGTTTGAGGATGATAGGCTATACTCAATCTCAAATCTGTTCCCATTGCTGATTGCAGAGCTTCCCAAAATTTGCTAGTGAAAATAGGATCACGATCACTTACTATGCTGACTGGAACACCATGCAATCGAACTATCTCCTTCAAGAAAATTTCCGCCAAAGAAACTGCAGTGCGGGTTGCCTTAACTGGCATAAAATGGGCACTCTTCGTTAAACGATCTACAATAACCCATATACCGTCATTCCCTTGCCTGGTTCTAGGCAAACCATCAATAAAATCCATCAAGATCATTTCCCATTTCCAATTCGGAATTTCCAAAGGTTGCAATAACCCGACAGATTTCTGTTGATCACCTTTAACTTGTTGACAAATGGCACAACTGTTCACAAATCTAGCAATATCCTTCTTCATATTCGGCCACCAGAAAGCTCTCCTCATGTCTTTGTACATCTTCGAAATTCCAGGATGAATATTCAATTTGGAGCAATGACTTTCTTATAACACTTCCTGCTTCAAATCCTTGTCATTCGGAACACAGATTCTCCCGTTGATCCTTAGTGTTCCCTGGTCATCAATTTCAAAACTGGGACACCGACCCTTCCTAACTCTTTTGATGATCCTCCTCAACATCTTATCAGATTCGTGCTTGCTTGATATCCTTTCAATAAGAGATGGAACCACTTCCAGAAGAGAAAGAACCGCATTCCAGCTGAGAGCATCAACTACTACATTCGCTTTCCCCGGAGTGTGCAGAATATCCAAATCATAGGAAGCAAGAAATTCAACCCACCGATGCTGTCTCAGATTAAGGTCTTTTTGAGAAAATAGATATTTCAACGGTTTGTGATCCGTGAACAATTCGAATTTCTCTTCCAAAAGATAATGTCTCCAAATTTTCAGAGCAAAAACAATGGCTAGCAATTCAAGATCATGCGTAGCATAGTTTTTCTCATGAGGTTTCAACTGTCACGACCCGACTTTCTACTCCCAGAAAATCGCATCATGAATTAAGAAAGAAAGGGATAGAAGAAGGAAAGAAAGAAGAGAAAGAAGAAACAACACAAGAATCTCAACAGCGGAACGAATAAATTATATTAATAACAAAAGTATTGCATAGTATACATCAAATATCAGAGTACACAGACATATACAACACATACTAGACAGTTATAAACACCTCACTACAAGAAAATCTTTCATAAACAGCAGAATTGAACAGCGTTTAAACGCTTGCTGCTGTGGCAGGCTTTTTATTCGTCGATATAAATAAAGTACACGCTGTCATTTAACCTAATTACTAAGCAGGAACAAAACGCGCCATTTATTTCCCGTCCCTCCAAATACATTCCAATCTAATTTTATTTTTTATCCCCAAAACACTATGCCATTTCTCAAACCAAAAATCCTCACTGATTGTCTCCTTCAAAAAGCTGATTCGATAACCCTAATGCGTATTCGTCCTTCAAAAACCCTAAATAACTTTGATTGACTGGAATTAGGGTTCATCAGTTTTCTTGGATTTTATTTTCGTGGAGATTAAGAAAATCGAGTCCCACAGATTTCTTCGGCTGCATCGCCAATATCAGTAAGTGCAACTAATCCTCTTCCAGAAAATTATAGAAACTGTAAAGTCTTTTTCTTTGAATTGGCTTATCAACATTTCACGATTTCATCAGTAACTTGATTTTGTAAAGAAACCTGATTGCCCTCTTTTACTTTTAGTCAACTCGTAACTTGATTTAGTAAAGAAACCTCAGATCTCTTCTTTTTTTTTAATCTGATTTCAATCACTATTTGTTATATTTTCCTAAAAACAATTTTGGTTAAGTTATTTATTCTTATTTTATCAAAACAGATATCATCCAAGGAGGTTTACTGTCTATATTTATTCTTAGTCATGACCTTTTTCTATGGTGAGCATGTAATGTGAATGTTCGCAAGCCTAACCGAAAGAAGCATTCAAAACATCACTCGAAGGTGCGTAGAAATTAAGTCCCTAGCTATCATGTTTAAGTTGATATTATGCATACTATCATGTTTAACCATTGCTAAAACTTTGAATTTAGATATGTTTATAGAATATACATAAATAAATATTAATTAGTTCATGTATATGCATCTGGGATTACTATGATAGCTGCATATTACACTCTGAAAACAAATTTTCATAATTGTTTAGTTGTAAACAACTGACTCCATTTTTTTTGGGTGTTACTCATACATCCTAGATAACAGCTTGATTTGTTCATGTAATCTATTAACCCTTTCTCTGTAATTTTGTAAAAGAAAATGATCTTTAGCTTCTTTTGTCTCATACTAACTAGTGTTTGGAGGTAGTTGTAAATTTAATGGAAAATATAAAGTTTGATATTGTTATTCACTTAATTCGCTTAAATGCTTTTGTTAACCTTTTGATTTTCTAGTTTGGTTATAACATCAAATAAGCTAAAGAATCAGGAAGCAAAGAAGAAAAAAGGAATTTTAGTTCTATTTCTATTGTTTTGACTGTTAGACTAAGTAAATAAATAGAATTATTTACAGTGAACTGCATTTTTTCTAAGTTGTACCTTTTTTTTGTTTCAGTTACCTTGTGGATATGTTATTTATATATGACATTTGGAAACATACTTGACATTTTCTTAGGAAAATCATGTATTAGCAATTCATAGTGGATAGTAATGTTTAACTAAATTTATATAAGCTATGAACAAGTAGTTTATATTTCTAATTTCTCCATGTTAGATAAAGCGTACTTTATTTTTCAATGTTACTTAATTTGTGAATGTAAAGTATTTGGATATATCTCTATAACTATGTATTAAATTTTTAGGTTATACCAATTTTATATACATTCATGAATAAGTGGTTTATGGAATGAACATATAGATATTAAATGACATGAATTCGATATTGCCTTACTCCTCATATTTTCATTTTAATCTATGAATGAATCATGTGGTTGGTGGTGAGCTAAATATCAAGTTCTCATATTCTTAGTAATCTATTCAAAAAATTTACCTTTATTAGAAAATTTGGATTAATATATAAGTTTTAAATATTTTTGTAAAACATAATAAATTTCTTTAATTTTCAATTTTTTTGAAATTATCAATTATTTCATTAACTTTATGACCTTTTCCCCAAATTTTGAAATAGTTTGAACATTTGTGAAACATCACCATTTTTTAATATTTTTCAAATTTCATATTTTAAATAATATAGAGAATTTGAACTCCTAAAATGTGAAACATATGCTAAAATTAGCAACCTTCTTGAAAAAATTGGTTAAAAGTATTATATATTGTTAAGAACTATATAAAATTAGTTGAAAGTGACTGAATTTGGATACCTTAACTTGGTTGGATGGAAGATCATCATCATTTGCTGGTTATGCAACTACTCGATAATAACCATCTTAACTTGGTAGATAACCATTGTCCTCTCCAATTAACCATTCTTTGTTGCTAACCGATGAGAGGAACATAATGGAAAATTATAGTTAGACTTTTGGTTTTCTCCTTCGTGGCTCAAAGACAAAGTAGTAAAAGAGAGAACGAGTTTTAAGTTTTCAACAACTCAAACTGCATGTTTTCCTCAATTTCGTTTGAAACTCACTTAAGCATTTTTACTCCAAAACTTATACTATATGATTGGTACCTAGAGTGCAAGTTAGCCACTTCCGAGTCTCCTTAATAGATAAAAGGCACTTTAAAATAATTCAACGCGTATGGAACATGTTTACCACATTTATCAGTCAAATGGACTAAAACGAGGGTGGGGCCAGTAACTTCACATAGGCATTTTTCAGCAAAATAAAAATAGGACCTCTAAAGATTATGGATATCGTTTAATTTATTATTTACATTCTTTTTACTTTTCAAATTTCAATAGCCCATTTTCATCATAGTAAATAATATATATTAATAAGTGAAGTGCATAGAATAACAGATAACTGAAGTGCATATTAATAATTGTTATAAAGTAGCAGGAAAAGAAAGCATTGTTATTAAGTTGCTAGTCCAAATATTTTCACAATATGACATGATACCATTCTACAACCTATCAGTATTTGCATGATAAGTACATGAGAGTATCCAACAAATTGTTGTGCTATTATTTTGAACACTAAATCAAAGGTAGCTTTGTAGATGTGGTCCATTTGATATGATTTAGTTTCATATTCAAAATGGGATGTCTATACTTTTACCAGGCTATGATTTCCATTGGGGATGATTCATCAACAGCTGTAGTGCACTCAAAACTAGAAGAGTGGGTAGTAATTGTGGTGTGTGTCATGGATACTGGTATAACCTATGTGCAATAAGAGAGAGAAGGATCAGAAAGGATACTAGTTGCATGTGTGCACGTTGTCGTGCGCAGATAAAGGCTTAATTAGTTTGATGAAGTTGATGCAACTACTAATGATGCAATAATCAAAAAGGTATATTGTTATTATGTGCATATTCTGATAAATTAGTTTGATTAGATAAACTTGCATATAATTTGCTGATGCTTATTCATATTTTCAAAGCCCATCAAGGAAAAAGGAAGTCAAAATGAAAACCCTCCCTCGATCAATGCTTTTGAACTTACCGGAACGTCCTCGTTTCTTGACCTCTCGGACTTTTTTAAAGCAGAGGTAAATGTTATGTAACTACTGTAAAGAAATTTGAAAATAAGATAAAGTACTAACCATTTTTTTTATATTGAACATGTAGACTGTTTCAGAAAGGAAGATAAGGTTCACCTTAAATTATTCACCAAATGATCTATTTGAGAAAATTGAGAGAACTGTTGGAGAAATGGGATGTCAAATTAAAAAAGGACATGGCAAGGTATACTTCAATTCATATAAACAGAAAATGAAGAGTTCTTTGTTTCGTTCAATAATGGATAGCTAATTGTTAACATATAATACTTTGTAGTTAAAAGTTGTGCAACACAAAGATAGTTCATCGAGCCCGAAAATCTCTGTACCCCTTTCAATTACTGCAGAGGTAACTATTGTTTCTTATTGTCTATAGAACTCCATTACTGATAGTTTATAGTATGTCCGTATAATTATGTACTAAATAATAATATATATGATTGGTTAGGTATTTGAACTGGGTCCATCTCTATATGTCGTTGAACTAAGGAAGTCTCATGGAGATTCCTCGCAGTATAGACAGGTATCCAAACTGCTTAATTTTGTAAAACCTCGATGACAGTATTTGTACATCCATTATAGTTTGATTCTCTGCTAGAGTAGGATACCCGACAAAATTAATAAAATATCAATCAATATATATCAGTCAATTCTTGGGCTAGTTAAGTATTACAACCGAGTGTAGTTTGGGTGGGCAGTAGGGTGGATGGGTCTATAAGATTTAGTTAGCCCTTTGTGCTTGATTGCTGTAAAAAAAAGACAACAGTAGTAGATTGTTGCACCATATATGTTGAGTGTAGTTTATATAGAATGCTTTAACCATATCTGTTGTTATATACTTGAATGAAAAATGAAATCAATGGTAATTTTATACTTGAAAACTTTAACATGAAATACTTTATAGCTTTTAGCTGAATTTCAAACCATTTGCAGTTGCATTTTTAGTTTGTGTACATTGCTTTTAGCCTGTCAAGGTGTCATAAATTCAATCTTGCCCAGTTAAATTAGGCGTCGATGTCATTGGTAAAGAGTTCTGAGCAAGAGGCACAACCTGTAAACGTCTAAAGAGCTTGGAATAAGAATTCTTTAATGTATTGGTCTACATTTTATTTATTCTAAAGCCTTTTATTTACATAATCCTAAGTCAAATACATTACCTACTTCAATGAAATAAAGCTTTGAGCATTTACTCTTTCTCATATAAATATCTGAAACGTCCGTTAAAAGTTGTGGAGTATAACAACTTGAAAGAACAAAATCAACGGTAATTTTTTGTGATTTTTGACAAATTTAACAAACCATTTTACACCAGGCTTATTCTAAAAGCTATATGCTTATTTACAGGATTTAACAAAAATAATAAAGTCAAGAATGATAAATATGTCGAGAATGATAAATATGGTAATATTTAATATAACTTCGAACAAAATTATGTAATAATTATGTGGTAGTAATCGATGATTACGATGATAAGATCATAATTCACAATTAAAAGTATTATAATATTAGTAAAAAAAATCAATAAGCAACTGTTACTGCAGTTAAATATCCACGCTAATATTCACCATGCCCTTAAACTTTCCCATTACTACATAGTAAAAAGCCAGTTAATTATTATAATTATCCAAACTTTTCACCATGCTTTTCTTGTTGGCTTTTTTGATGCTTTTATGAGACTGTATATGATTCGGTACAAAAACATATGCAGTCTCTGAGGTCATTGTGCTTCTATTCTACTTTGTATTCATTAAAACTTTCAGTTCTATCCTTGCTAACTGAGTTTTGGGTGATAATCCGATATATTATTACTATTAAGGAAATTGTTCTAATGAGATGTTTTGAACTGTAAACAATGATAATCTTTAACATACATGCACAGTATGGACGTATTCGAAATTTTTGAATATTAAACTGCTGGCAGCTTCATTGGATTCCTTGAGTAATTCTATTATGTTATAGCTATTCCGCTTTGATATTTGTTCCTATTTGCATATTATTGTAATTTACATCTACGACTTAAATTTGGTGAAGGGGATAGTTGTTTATTCTGGTGGTAGAAAAATGAAGTGGCAGGTAAGTGAGTTTAATGCAGATATGAAGCTTTGGTGAACATGAAGAGGCAGTGGTGGTCAGGGGTAGGAGGCAACTGGTTGTAGAAGAAAGTTATACGCAGGCAACTGGTGGCAGTATATGACAGAGATGAGGAGATGGAAAAAGTATTTTAAAGCAGTTTGGTGTTGCACTATGTATTGTTGAGGCAGTGAGAAGGAGAACGGTGACAGATGGGTATTTCTAAAGAGATTATGTAGTGAAGTGTGTTCAGGGTAGAACAGTGGTTTGTAGTTATGATGTGTTGCAGTTACACTTGTATGAGCACTTAGTTGCTGCTGTAACAGAGGGAGTGGCAAGCAGTTGCAGCAAGGAATGGTAGTTAACAAGAGTTAATGTAGATAGGCAGTGATTGGTTGAAGTTTTGACGAGTGGTTGTGAACTGTTGTGAACGACAGAGATTGTTGATGGTTTGAAGTGAATTGTATATAACAGGTGCAAGTTGAACTGAAGTTGTATGGTGGCAATATGGATGATCGGAGTGTTTGATTGTTCAGTTGAAAATCAATGGTAGTGTTGTAATGAATTGTAGTTTGGTTTTGACGGGTTTGCTGTGAAATGTACGTTGCTTGTTCAGCAAGTAGATGGGTAGTGGCTCTCGGTGTTGACAGTATGGTTGGTGTTAGAAATTGAAGTTTAACTATTAGAAATTAAAATTATTGAAAAGAGAGATGTTTGTATCAAATTGTATATAATGACACGAGTTGGGATTAAATGAAAATTATTTTCTACCTGACTATAGCTAATACAAGGTGTTTTATAGGGGGCGTCTAATTCTTAATGTGGAAAGTATTGCGAGCCTGCAGTGATTCAGTGTTGCAGCTTCTAAGATTAAATAGCAGACTGGGATGTTGCAAAGTGATCAACCAGAGAGTTGTAGAAGGACAAACATGACGAGACACTAGCTTTCAGTCAGTGTTTGATTGCATCATAAAGACAGGTTAGGTGTGTTCTAACTACACTACAAGAAATCTTACTTTTAATTGCATTTATTAACAGTGTTTTGATGTAAGTATAGCCTAACTTTTTTGTACTCTGCTTTGTGTATTGATAATGACTACCATTGGAACAGCAATGCTAAATAAATTTGGTCCTTCCTTCTTTTTGATCACGGGACTTGAATTTGAATTCGACTAATTAAAGATTGTTGTATGCACAACTATAACCACATCATAGAATATCAACAAAAATAATTAACATGTTAAGATTCAGCTGCTACAATCTTTCAGTTCGTAGCCTGCAGCTACAACTATCACTTCTTATCATGTCACATCCTAGTTTTACAAGTGCAACTGTAATAGATTTTAGAGTAATAATAACCAACATTTATTACTGTATGATCTATATTTACATGCCTTGCTTTCCTGCTTTTGATAGATTTGACACTCATTTTTTTTACTACTAGATACTAATTCCCAATCTTGTTCATTCCTCACTGCAGATTCCTGTGTCCAGCTACATTTTAAGAGATTCACTCAAGCTAAAGTTCAACTATGCGGATATGGTTGTTGGCATTTGGTGCGGACTTACTGTATTGATATTATATTTTTGTTTAACATATAACGTGTCTTTGTTTAACAGAATTTGTGGCAACTTGGTTTACTTTGTTATTTTTGTTTATGGATATTATTGAAACTTGGTTTATGGATGTCTTTTGTTTATTAATATTGTCTTAACTAGTTTATGTAACTAATTAATAGTTATTAGAACATGTTATATTTACTAGTTGCTTGAATATACTCAAAATATAGTTCTAGAATATTCAAAAATAGAGTGGAATATTAAAACTGTTATATAAATAGAAGACAACGTTTGATTAATGCTGTCAATGAAGAAACAACAGCGTTCAATTCGTGCTGTAATTATCTTTAAATAGTCAATAACAGCGTTTAGTACATGTTGTCGAAATAGTTGATGATTCAATAACAGCGTTTATAAAAAGCTGTTGTAAACAGTTAAATAGAATTAAAACATCTCCGACAGCATGTTTAAAAACGCTGTAAAAACATTATTGACAGCTTGTACGAAACGCTGTCAAAGTCATGTTTCAACAGCGTTTATCAAAAAGCTGTTGTAAGTTCTGTATATACGACAGCATGTCGTTATACAGCGTTTGAACTAACGCTGTTGTATCTTATTACAGCGTTTATCAAACGCTGTTAAAAGCCTTTTGTGGTGTAGTGCCTGTCTAGTTATTACAACTCAATCACAATACAGAAACACTCAGAGATACCAGCACAGCGGAACTATATAAATATACGCAGAAGCCACCTGCTCCATATGCTCCTCCACAATTCGTCAAAGCTAACCCAAATCCTAACCTGAATTCTCTTGACTACTCATAAAAATTTGAGTACCCAAGAGTTATAGAAAAACAGAAATAACTCCGGGTCAGATATGGGTCTGGTGTGAGTAACAGGTTAAAGTTGCTTAACTTTGAAAAACCTTTTGAAAAGAAAAAGTATCACGTAAGACTTCCCACACATAAACATGGAAAAGTTTTTACCTTACGCTAACCAAAACATTTGATAGGAAATCTGATGATATTATAATAGTGTCTAGGGTTTTCAAGTAAAATACAGAAATAGCTGAAATGCTTACATCTCACATTCCAACATAGTTGGGCACAACTAATACGTACGACACTTATTGGATTTTGGATTCCATCAATGGCAGGGCTACTGGGGTACCGCCCGTCACAGTACGTGGCCTAGATCACCGTACCGAGGATTACTCCCTTCATCCCCTGCAACACAAAGCCGGACCCATTCCTTACTGAACAGTTCCAAATAAGACAACCCCGACGATTGTCATGATCAACCGTCCACACAGCCGAAATATAAAGGGACCTCTAGACAGGGGTAAATCTTACTCTCCAGTGGGGGCTACCCACGAAGCTTTGCTGCACCTCCCCTGTTTTAGCCATTCCCGGTTGATGAGGCTTGAGGTTACGATTACCTTTATAGGACATATCACTTAGAATGCTCATCGTCCACCTGACGATGTTCTGAAAGCATTCAATCCATACAAGTTCGTTCCGGGTTCGAACGAAACCGAAGGCATTATCTCGTTACACTCATTTTGGAATCACCCTCAGAGTTAACGACAATAACCCTTGCACTTTGAATCACCATCTCGAATCTATAAGCACTATTCCGTCAACTCATTACGGAATCACCCACAGAGTTATACTGACGTATAGCCCTTACACCTCGAGTCTTCACTCGCTCCACTTGGATTAACGACCTAACGTTTAATTGGAATCGATGTGGTTTTCGGATGTCCAAATATGGAAATCCGATCCCGGTCTCATCGAAATCCAAAGCGTGTCTTATTAAGGCCAAGTTGTTTTGAGTTTAAAACAATTCAATTCATTATCTAAATATACACAGATAGATAATTCACAACATAATAGATAATCAACCTTATCATTATCAACAGATAATTCATATCTAAATCAGATAATCCATACTAACATCCAAAAGCAACCAATGCATCCATATCTCATACACTACTCATCTCACAATTGAGATTACAAACCATACCAAGCAACCAATACCAATCATCAAACATAAGCAACTATCTAATGATCACACTTCCTATAATTAATTTAAAATGAATTAAATTAATTACTCAATCTCTAATTAATTTAAAATGAATTAAATTAATTACTTCATCATTAAAATTCTGCTTAACTTAACCATCCATTGATTTCAAATCAATTTATAAATCACCATCTCAATATTTCAATTAATATTGATTAACTATCTCTTATTACAATAAGTAATTAGCTTATAAGTTGATTATACAAGTTAATTACTTAAACTCCTTACAAATAATTAACTTGAAATTGCTTAATTAATTAATAATTTCTAAATACATTTAATTAATTGCATAAGTAATTAATCTAAAATCAAACCATACATATATATTAATCACCCTTGATTAATAACCATTCAGTAATTAACTACATTAATTACTCAACCCATAAATTAATTATTATTAATTATCTAAATTAATCCCCTTGATTAATTTCAAAGTAATTTAAATCCAAATTACTTCTATATCAAATATCTTTAATTACATCCTGTAATTATAAATTAATTACTTCCTTAAGTAATTACAAATTCATAAATTAAACAAAAGTAATTATCAACAATCAACAATTGTTTAAATTAATTTAACTTAATTAATCTAAACTAATCACCTTAATTAAATTAATTACACCAGGTAATTAATTCATTAATTACTTTCACTAAGTAATTAAACAATTGATTATTAATTAATTATCAAAAATTAATCACATTAATTAATTGTTAATATCTTAAGTTAATGACTTCATTAATATTTCTTAATTACTTAATTAAGAGATTAATTTATATTAATCATCATTATTTATTAAGTAATTAATATTTAATTACTATTTAATTAATCTCTAATTATTAATTAACTAAGTGTTAATTAAAATCTAAATTAATCATTAATCACTTTATTAAATAAATCTTAATCATAAATTAAAATTTAATTTACCATCCTTAATTATTGATTAATTAACCTTAATTAATTAATCTCAAATCTAATTAATTAACTTAAAAATTATTAATTACTTAATTAAACATCCACATAATTAATTAATTAAATAATTAATTTTCATCTTAATTACCTTAATCATTAAATGAATCCAATCATTTCATTTTATTTATCCTTAAGATAAACATTTCTTATTTAATTAAGTATTTAAAAACAAAATGTTTTAAATTTATTTTAAATTCCATTTAACATTCATTTTAAAACTTTAAGACTCAAATTTGTATTAATTAAGATTTTAAAACAAAACTCAATCTTATGTTTAAAAGAACATCTACTTGTTAATAAGTTTTAAAAAGAATTTAAATTTAAATCAAATTCAAACCAATTTAAAAATTGCTTTAAAATTTCAAAATTTTAAATACAACTTCCAACTCATTCTAGATTTAACTCTTTAAAACTCTTTCTAAAATTTACACCTTCAGTTCAAATGCAAATCAATTTAATCATTTAAAAGCAATTTAAAATTGAAACCTTTATTTCAAAACTGAAGTTTAAATTTTATTCCAGATTTAAAAATTCAGATTTGAATTCATTTTGAGTTTCTAATTTAAATACTTAACCTTTCAATTCAAATGCAAAACACATATGCATTTACTTATGAGTTTTGAAAACCAAATTTAAATTTAAAAACATGAATGATTTCAAATCCCAGACAAATCAAATTTGAATTCATATTCAAATTCAAACTAAAACTCAGTTTAAATCTCCACCTAAAAAAAATTAAATTTACCTTTATATTTAAAACAGAAACAGTTTCTGTTTTATTTAAAAACCCAAACTTTGAAATTTTTGAATTTAAATTATTTTAAAGAAACCAGAATTCAAACTTATTTGAATTCATATTTGAATTCAGTTTTAACATCCCAAGTTAAAACTTTAGTTTGCATTTTATTTCAAACTTTATAAATCTGGAAACAGGTTCCTGTTCCCCCTTTCTCTTTTTTTTTTAAACCAATTTGAATTTCTGCATTTAAATTATTACAAAATCAAAATTCAAACTATTTGAATTCATTCTAGATTCAGGTTTAACCCTAAGTTAAATTTCCAGATTAAGTTTAATTTTTACTTTTTAAATTCCTGAAAAACAAAACAGGTACTGCTTTACTAAGACCTGAAACAAAAAAATACCTGAGCAAACCCATATCTACTTCGAGTCAGTAACTCCTTTACTTCGAGTTTTCCCTCGAAAATCCCGAGTCTAACCCGAGGCAAAAATTCCTGCACCCAAAAATCAATACCCCAACCTGGAACAGACTAATCCCCTACCACTTCAAACCTGTCATCACCATTATCTCCCAACTCCGGTCACCATCATCGACCAAACTCCGGCCATAACTTCATCACTACACCATCTACCAATTCCCAAAACAGCTTTGAACTCGATGCACCTTTGAAGCCGCAGCACCCAAAACACCTTAAACACAGTAACTAGGGTTCTACACCTCAAATCCCAAATTCCAATCTCAAGCTTGATTTGCATATCAATTCAATAATTTTTCTATGATTTATGATAGATGACTACCTCTAGAAAAAAAATTCAACTAGTTCAAATACAAGGATCACTGATCTTGATCAAAAAGTAAAATACAGTAAATTTTCAAAACTGCATTTTATTTTATCGCTGTAAATTTTAATCTTTGATTTAAAATTCTTGCATTCACTTAATGATTCTATAAGTAAACTTGAAACACCCATTCATGATATCTACATTTTCCAATTTTTTTTCAGAATTTAGTTGTATTTTGTGTTTCAGACAACACAGAAAACTAAACAACTTATAAAGCCTTAAAAAAATTTGTTCCATCATGTAATAAACCAATTCCATTCAAGTTCTAATCCATAATAACATCCAGATCAAGAAAGAAATACTATTTATCAAATTTGAACTCAAACTATAGCAATCAGGACCTTGAAATCAAACAAGCATTGCACTTCCTATTTACACAGGCAGTAAAAACATGTATAAAAATTTAACTCAGCAAATAAACAAACATGCATTCCTACTTAATTTATTTTAAATTAAGTGTTACTCACCTGTATGCAAAATGCAGAGCACACTCAATTGCAGGGTACCATTCCAGATTTGAAAATTATGAAATGCAGGCCCTTTGTTTTCCAGATTATGAAATGCAGGCTTCTAATGCTTTGAAATGCAGACCCCTTCTTCTTGATTTTAAATCTTGATTTATTCATGATGCTTTCAGTTTTTTTTTAAACATGCAGGCTTCAAATTGTTGCATGCACGCCTCTAGATGAAAATTGAAATGCAGAGCCTTTGTTTTCAGATGCAAAGAAATGCAGGTTCTTTTGCTTTCATGTTGATGCAGGTATTAATTTTGGAAAGAGGAGTTGAATGCAAAGTTTTACAGGTTTGAAATATGCAGATTTGAATTTTGGTTGTGAGAATGAGATTTGGTTTTTTTTATTAAGGAATGAAACAAAAATGCATATGAATGAAGAGCAAGATAATATGAATGTAAATTTTCAGATTTAAATGAATTAAAAGAAAAAGAAAATAGAATTGACACTTGTCTTTTTAAAATGTGACACTTGTTAGTTTAAGCTTTAATATATGTACACATGTCTTTATGATTAATTAGTGTTTATAATTAGAGTTAAATAAGTATTAAGCCTTGTTAATTAATCCTTATACATAATTATGAATATAAATAATTCTCTAAAGAATAAAGCAAAGTATGATTATTATAAATAAAATAATATACAAGTAATTCATTTGAAAAGATACTTTTAAAACAAATTTATAAAAGAGTTTGCAATAACATACATGAATACAAGTTTATAATTTAAATTGTATTTTAAACTTCAAATTAAATTTACGAATCAAAATTATCAATTAATAATTTAAAAAGAATAACATAAATATTTTGTAACATATTTTAATATACAACTTGAATTAAAAATGAATTTGAAACTAATTAAAACATTTATCTCATAGTTAAAATCATATAGTATTTTAATTAAATATTTTGAAAAGCTTAAATTAAAAATAAATCACAATTTCTATTTTCAATACATATTAAAATTATACTATACTAATTTAACTAAAAACAACTCATCTATTTAAAATATATACAAATACATATACATTATTAAATAGAAAACAATTTATTAACTCATTAAAATAAATTCACAAATTAAATATTTAAATAAAGAAGATTATTTAAATCAAATCCAATTTATTAACAAAAATTATCAATTCAATATAAATTTAAAACACAGATTATTAAATTTATATTGTCCAAAATTCCGGGTCGTTACATCAACTGCCGACTAGCATACGCAATAACCCTTCCGTTCTGCATCAGAACTGCTCCCAAACCAACAATACAAGCATCAGTATAAACCTCGAATTTGCTCTTTCCATCCGGAATAGCAAGTACTGGTGCACTAGTAAGCCTTATCTTCAATTCCTGAAAAGCTTCTTTGCACTGAGGTGTCCATTTGAATTTTGCTCCTTTCCTGGTCAGCTTAGTCAGATGCGAAGAAATCTTGGAATAATCTCTGATAAATCTCCTGTAGTAGCCAGCCAATCCTAGAAAACTGCGAACTTCCGTCGGTGTCCCTGGCTGTTTCCATTCCAAAATAGTTTCAACTTTCGCTGGGTCTACAGAAATGCCTTCACCAGAAACAGTGTGCCCTAAAAATTTAACTTCTGATTTCCAGAAATGGCACTTCGAAAACTTCGCCTTCAACACATTCTTCCTCAAAGTCTCCAATACAATCCTCAAATGTTCCCCGTGCTCTTCTTCGAATTTGGAATAGACCAAGATATCATCAATGAATATCAGCACAAATTTATTTAATACATCCCTAAAGACTCGATTCATGAGATCCACGAAATAGGCAGGAGCGTTGGTTAATCCGAACGGCATAACCAACCACTCATAGAAACAATGCGGTCCCCTAAATGCAGTCAAGGGAATACTGTCTTCAGCAACTCTCAACTGGTGGAAACCTGAAGCTAGATCCAATTGAGAAAAGATAGAAGCACCATGCAACTGGTCAAAAAGATCATCGATGCGAGGAAGAGGATATTTATTACGAATAGTCACTTTGTTCAATTCTCTATAATCCACACAGAACCTCAGTGATCCATCCGATTTGGTTACAAACACCACCGCTGAACCCTAACAAGAAAAACTGGGTCTAATCAATCCCTTCTCTAAAAGATCCCGAGTCTGCTTAATCAACTCTTCTCTTTCCCTAGGAGCCATTCTCCTACTGGGCTGAATCACTGGCACAGCTCCTGGAATCAAATCAATATGGAATTCGATTTCTCGATGTGGTGGCAAACACTTAACTTCTTCAAAAACATCAGAAAAATCTTGAACCACATCGATATCTTCAACCCTCTCTTCAGAAGTCTCAATTCCATGCAAAAGACTGCTCAAGTGAATTCCAGAATTATCACACGACACTCTGGCAATTCTACCCAGATCAGTTTCCAACGAAACTGTTCTTTCATCACAATTCAAAATGGCTTTATACTTATCCAGCCAATCCATACCCAAAATAAGAACAAATCCCTTAAAATTCAACACATACGGGTCGCAGGAAAAACTGTGAGATAGATAAGAGATCTTCAAGTCCTTACAGATAGTGTCTAATTTGGTCACCCCTCCTATAGGATTAGATACCAAGATAGGACTATCTACAGAACTAGGGGTAAGAGAAAACTTTTCAACAGAGTCCAAAGAAATAAAACTCAAGGAAGCACCCGAATCAAACAAAACTCTAATATATTTTCCATATAAAAGTAAAGTACCTTCTAATACTCCTTTGTCCACCGAAGAAGAAGATGGTCCGACTTCCAAAGCAAAAACTTTATTCTAAGGCGCCCTCTGCAGAAGTGGACAGTTCTTGATCATGTGTCCTGGCTGATGACAATTAAAGCACAATGATTTCTGAACCATAGCTGATCTTGGGCCACTCTGATGCGGTTGCTGCTGTTGCTGCTGGAATCCCTTCCTAGGACACTTATTTGCCAAATGTCCTTCCTGATGACAAATGTAGCACTTTCGAGGTCCGTTGTTATTCCCAGGTTTCTTCTTATTCGGCTTCCTCCATTTCGGATCGAACTTTCGCTTATTCGGATTAGTGAAATTCCCACTTGAAGTTGTAACTGGAGCCACCGGTTTCTTACTCATCAAACTTTCATACCTCAACGCCATATCAATCAAATCAACAAAAGATCCCTTCAGAAGCACTGTCAATTTCCCAGGGAATTCAGGCCTCAACCCTTGCACAAATTTCTCATTCTTTTTCAGAGGAGTGTCGATGAGCCCTGGTCCATAACAAGAGAGTTCATTGAATCTGGTTTCATACTCCGAAATAGACATACTACCTTGCTTCAAATACAGAAAATCCTGATACAATTGGGTTCTCCCTGCCGTTGGTACAAACTTCTCTTCAAACAACTCCTTGAATCTGTCCCATGAAATGTCATCCTCAGAAATATTTGAAATAGTTGAATCCCACCATGCTGCTGCACCACCTTGCAGTTGCCACGATGCCATATGCCTCTTACGCTCATCAGACAATCTCATGCTCTTGAAAATACGTTCGCAAGAGCGTAGCCAGTCTTGAACTTCAATTATTGACTCCGAACCTTTGAATGGTTGACCTCCAAGATGTTTGAAATCCTTGCATAAGGCTGCAAACTTAACTTGAGACGGTACTGGATTGACAGCCTCACTAACATTCTGACTCCGCCCATTATCTGTTGAAGTACTCGCCCTAACTCTACCTCTTCTTCCTGAACTCATGTCGGTCACCTGAACAGGTAACTCAACCAATTTAGATAGATATATATATAATATATGAAAATACAAATACGCACTCTCAAGAGAAATATAACTTAAGAGCCTAGGTACTCGCTCTACCTAGCGCTCTGATACCAACTGTGACGACCCGCCTTTCTCAACCCAGAAAGACGTTTCATCATTAAGAAAGAAAGGGATAGAAATAGAAAAGAATAGAAGAAAGAACAACAAACATCAGAATCTCACAGCGGAGTGGAACAAAATATAATACATCACATAACTATTACATAGTTATACATACATCAGAGTTATACAATATCACATAACAGGACTGTCATATACATATATGTCCATACATACGTCCAAAATACAACACGGACTAACTACACAGCGGAACTACATATATATATATATATACATACGTCTGGTCTTCTCCCAAAATAGCTCCTCCAGAAAATCATCACTCCCAAATACCTATCACTTGGCTACTCATAAAAATTTGAGTACCCAAGAGTTTATGAAAAACAAAATATAAACTCCGGGTCAGACATGGGTCTGGTATGAGTAAACCGGTTAAAATTGCTTAACTTTGAAAATCATTTGAAAATAAAAGTATCACGTAAGACTCCCCACAAATAAATACGGGTAAGTTTTTACCTTACGCTAACCAAAACATTTTATAGGAAATTCTGTGATATTATAATAGTGTCTAGGGTTTTCAAGTAAATAGAAAATAGCCGAAATTGTTACATCTATTAAATTCCAGCTACTAGCCATGAAAGTGGGTAATACAAATCAAAACCGTAGGGTCTCATAGGGAAAATGGATTTCCAACAATGGCAGGGCTACTGTGGTACCGCCCGTCACAGTACGGGGCCTAGATCACCGTACCGAGGATCACTCCCGACCCCCTACAACACAAGGCCGGAACCATTCCTTACTGAATAGTCCCGAACAAGATAACCCCGCAGTTGTGGCCAACAACTGCTCACACAGCCGAAATAAAAAGGGACATCTAGACAGGGGAAAATCTTGTCCTGCTTGGGCATGACCCACCTAACCTTGCTGCATCTCCCCTGTTTTAGCCATTCTCGGTTGATGAGGCTAGAGGCTACGATTACCTTTATTGAACATATCTTAGAATGCTCATCGTCCGCCTGACGATGTGTTGAAAGCATTCAATCCATACAAGTTCGTTCCGGGTTCGAACGAAACCGAAGGCATTATCTCGTTACACTCATTTTGGAATCACCCTCAGAGTCAACGACGATAACCCTTACATTCTGAAACACCATCTCGATCTCCATTTGATAAGTCACGACCTATTGTTTAATTTGGATCGATGTGGTTTTCGGAGAATCAAAATTGATTCTTCCGATCCCGGTCTCATCGGAATCCAAATGCCATTTTAAAGGTCAAGTTGTCTATTTAACTTAACAGTTCAATTTAATATCAGAATTAACATAACAAATATATCAGATAAATCATATACAGTTATCATAGATATCCATAATATATCACAACATATCACAGAAACATCATCAAACAGATATCAAAGTCATCAAACATAATCATCAATGCATACCAAACAGTTTGGATTACTTTACTCAATTGATTGCTTAAGAATAAACTATTTTGTTTTATTTAATTAATGAATAATTGATTAGCTTATTAATGATCAATTAGTTACTCAGTTAATCATTAATTTTGAATTTATTAATTATCTAATCTTTAATTAATTATTTAATTAATTAACTTCTATTCATTACTGCTACTTAATTACTCAGTTAATTAGTTTATTCTAAATTTTCAATTAATAACTTACTTATTAATAAGTAATCACTTATTTAATTACCACTAATTACTTTAATAATTTATTATCAATTTAATTAAAGTGAAATATCTTTAATTAATCACGTAAGTTAACTTTCATTTACTAATTAACTTTTTAGTGATAAGCTTACATTCTTAAGATTTAAATTGATTTATCATATGATTAAATTTTTATTTCAAATCAACTTAAAGTTACCAATTAAAAATTCAAGTATAAATTTAATCAACATTCTAACTACTTACTGATAATCTCCTACCTTTACATATTTACCTAAATCAACCTTTAAATAAAACACTAACTTAACTAATTAACAATTATTTATTGAACTTAGTTACACACTTGTACAAAAATCAGTACATGTCCATTTGGGAAAGCACCGAGACTGCATCACTCCTTACTCGAGAAAACTCGAGTTTTCCCTCGTGTCTCTCCCGTGTCACTCTCTCTCACCCCCTCCCTGTTCTTCTTTTCCAGTTCTTCCTCTTCCAGTTATACTTTTTTCTTAGTTTAATTTGAAGTTATAAAAAAACAGCAGAAACTAATCACGGGAACGCCCCAGAGGCAACCCGAAGTCAAGCTCGAGGCAAACACCAAAAATCACGGCACGCGACGACTCCCCTAATCATCGACCATCACCTCGCCACCGTGCACGTGCACGGTGGCTCGCCTCCCCTGCGGCGACTCGCGACCATCACCACAAACCACAAAACACCCCAAGAATCGAAAACTAAACCCAGATTTCTATTTCAAGTTGAAACAAAAGAAACGACACGCAGCATGAACATGTGACAGCTACGCCCACTGTCAAATCAATCGTGCGGCCACCACACATCACCGGAGGTGATGAAAATTCACCAGAACGTCACTCACATCTCCCCCTAACTCCTCCAAAAGTCGCGGCCAACTCGATTGATATATAATGCCGAAACTGTTTTTTTTACAGAGCATTCAAATGCAAGCACTAAAACCCTATCTTGATTTAAACTCGAAATCCCTTCATTGAATAATTTTTTTTGCATTTTTCTTGTGTTAAACAGATTACTAGCTTGCATCATACCAACTTACAAGAATTAAAATTAACCCAAACCTCAAGAATTGACAAAAATTATTTTTTAGTTCTATTGTAAACTGCTCTTAAGTTCCTTGCTTAAAAATCCTAATTTTTATGTTAAAAATCATAATTAGTTGTATGTAATCTAAATATGTGATGGAATTTACAAATTTAAATATTTGAAATTCAAACTTTGATTTCTTTTTACCTGTAGTTTGAAAATACAGTATTGAACAATGCTGTTTAAACTTGAAACATGTTTGCAGGCCTTGTTTAAACTAAACAAACTTGAATTGGCACATTACACAGTTCAAATGGTTATATGAATAAGTATTATAGGTTTCTTGGCTTCACTTTTATCAGATTTCAAAAGTTTGAAAGAAACAACTGCCTGTACTATTTAAACAACAGGAAATACTAAGGCTATTATATAAACAATATTCAAGCACTTACCATTTACAACTAAAAATACCAATTTAGATTTAAAATGGATAAGTTTACTCACCAAAAACAATTTGAACAGAAGATATGTTGAAGAGACTGCAGTTGAACTACCATGAAACCTTCTTAAGTTTCCTGTCTTCTGTTTCCTTTTTCTTTGTTTAATTTTCTGTTTTAAGTTAATATATATTTGCAAAGCAAATAGATGTTTCTCAGGTTTGTTTTTAAGTTAAAGTTTGTATGAACTAATGATATAAAGGTGGATATATAGAAATGCTTGAACAAAACAGGTGATAACTGGACATCCTCCATTTTTGACCAAACAAGAATTGTTGTAATAAATTTACTGCAATATGAAAAGATATTGTGATCTCGGATGCATGTACTTGCTAAACAATATGTTATGCTAATTAATGTTTATGCTCTTAATCATGATAGCAAGTAATTAATGTTTACTAACAGTTGCAAATTTTGTATAAAGATATTTATCATTTCGGCCAAACATGCTTTGTAAGATACAGGTTTTGTTTTTATTATCTTTGAAGTGAAAACTTGGTTTGTATATACCTATAAACTATACAAAAGCACAAATATGTTTATTACTGGTTTACATTTATCTTTAGTTTATAAAATCTTTCTCTGGACAAACACTTAATTGCTGTACAAATGTATATGTGTATATAGGCAATGCATCAAGATTCTTATATTTGACTTTGTTTTCTTATGCATAAATAAAATTAAACTTTTATTATTCCATACTCCATTTATTTGTTCATTTACACTGATATTAATATTATAGTGTTCTCATGTTCATACACTTGTATTAATATAGTTCAAGTTATAACTTATATTCGTAAATTTATATCTTAGTTATATTTTATTTTTTATAATTTATGGTTTATACTTATGTTTATAATTATGATTCATACTTGTTTTTCATGTTATGTTTAATATTACTATGTTTGTTTATTTTAAACATTATTATTTAAAAAACTAAAATCTTATTCATATAAATTATCAAATAATAAAATATTGAATCTTTGATTTGATTTTATTAAATAAGACCGATTTTGTTTTAAATGGTTTTGAAGTATTCTATTTAAATTTTCAAATCAAAACTTTCTTTTATAAAACATATAACTATTAAATATCCAAGATCATCAATTTAAACATTGACAAGCTTATATTTAATTTAAATTAGATTAAATATTTATTAAAATATATCGTCAAAATTCGGGTCGTTACAATTTATACTAAGAAAAGCTGTAAATGTCAATTTACATACAATATATCCGAGTACAATCATTCACAAATAAACTGGACAGTTATAATTAACTTGCCCCTAAATATAGACTAAACAGACTCTAATACACAACGGAATAATCAATACGTCTCTGCCATCTAGCTCGCCTCCTGAGCTCCAGAACTTCCTAACCTGAAAATCTGTAATACTCGGTCTGACCCGAGCATTACAATAAAGTAACACCCGGGTCAGGATGGAAACCAGCATGGGTAAACCTATATAATTTGAAATTCTTAAGTTACAAACTTCTTTGAAAAGCCAGGGTAACTCGTTCATCACTACGATTTTTATACTGCTATAGCCAAACACTTATTCCACAAAATATATCTAAGTATCACTAGTCAGTTTAAATGGTCAAGTTTACCAAATTTATTTCGTTCCAGCCTATTTGATTTAAAATCAATCTATAAAGATTTATTGTAGTTACTAATCGAAGTGGTTCGAATATCGCTGATATCCGACCCCTATCTCTTCGAAATCCAAATGCCGTCTTTTAAGTTAATTTGTTTAAGTAAAATAATCCAATTTAAACCTCAGAATGTCAAATTCACACAGAAATTCATCACAAATATCATTGAATAAATGTTTCACATTCATCAATAGATCACTCCAGGCATTTCATATCACAGAATATCATGCATTAACAAACTAGAGATGTTAAACAATCAGAAGCATTCAATTCAAATTAATCGTTCATGGGCAAGATTAATTAATCACACAATTTCCATTTAATTTAATTTACACAAAATATTTAATTTCTTATAATTCTGATTAATGAACATAAATTAATTACAATCATTTATTTTATCTTAATCAAATGTTTGAAAGTAATTAATTATTAACTTATTAAATCAATTAATACCTTTGATTAATTAAAGTTTAATACGTTTCCCTTAATTATCCACTTAATTATATCATTAAATTTATTTTAAATAAACTTCGGAATTAACTTAAAATAAATTTAACCTAATATATATTTACCTAAATAAAACAAATTTTAGTTCAAAACATTTTACTTTAATTCTTTGTTTTGAAACTTGTTCAAAAAAATTACTCTTTTTAAAAATTGGTTAATACATTAATTCTTCAAAAACTCAGGGCCAAGCCTAAAAATCACAATCACCCACTCGAGCCAAATCCAATCTTTTTCAAACCTCCCTTCTTCTTCTCCCCTCTTTCTTATTTCTTTTAAACCTACGAATCTTCCCGTGTACCATCCCGAGCCCAAACCTACTACGACCCGAGTCCAACCCCTGTCCTTCTCTTCTCTCTTACTTAACTCCTACACCTGCCATTAACTAATACATGCCAGCATCGTGTGCACGTGCATACGACACTGGATGATCGCTCAACACCGCCGACACCTCGACGAAGTCATCATCAACCTCCTCGTTCCCCTCGGCCACCCGGAACTCCTCAGAAATTCCCAAATCGAAAATGAACCAGGAAGCCTTCACCTTGCCTGACAAACCCAACCTGGCGCCACCTCACGCCACCATCTCTTACCATCAAATTCTACTCACCCTACCAACAACTGCGCCTGAGTCTCCTCTAACATTCCCCCATCTCCGAGCCAGCTCGATGTCACTGCGCCACCGGAAACTGCCGTGAACTCCCTTCGACCCAAGGTGACCTAAAAACCCTACTACACCACCTTCCAGCCACCTTGGCCTATGGGAAATCCAGCTACCATTTTTCCCATAACCATCGACCCACGACCTTCCTCCGGCCACCACCCCGAGGCTACTAAACCTTGCAATCGTCGGAATTCAACAAAATCCCATTTTTCGATCAACTTGCAAATCCTCCACAAATACTATCTTAAAAATCTTAATATTATATTAAAAATCATAACTTTTAATTACAAATCAGATTACAAGGGTGAAACTTGAAATCATGCAAGTCGAATTTCTCTGATCTATTACATTTCACTGTAATTTCTAATTTCCCATTAAAACACTTTCTAATTACACTTATACTTATTTTTAAAAATAAGATGTAGTTAATAAAAACATATTTTCTTTAAACATCACAATCTATAAGAGATTGAGGGAAGAGAAATGAGTTTTTGAATTAATTTTTAGTCTATTAATCAAGAGTAGAGATTTACTTATATAAACACATACATGCACACAGTAATTCAAACTATATTCCAGCTAAATACATTTCTACATCCATGCAAATCATATTCACAACATTACTACCATTACTTATCTCATGCATTAGATAATTAAATAGATTTTCGTTTTAAAAGGTGAAGGATAAATTTTGAACAGAGGATGATTTGAAAATCTGGAAACTGCAAGCTTGAATTTGATCTGATCTTGATCTATTTGATTTTACTTGAATCTTAAGTTGAACTTGAATTTGAACCTTGATTTTATTTTTTTCTCCTATCACTTTAATTCAACAGAGCTTAACTGATAGCTTATATATTTTATTTATTTTTATTTTTTATGACCAGGAAATGAGCAGCTTGGTCAGGATTTATAAGTAAAGAAAATGTATAGTACAATACAGGATGGAAGAAGGGTGTAGAGCAAGCTATATGTTGAGATTTTTGTTCAGGCTTCTACATTTTATATACATACATACATACATACACACACACACACACACACATATATTCTTACTTTAAAATCCTGACCTGATTTGATCTACTTGAAAAGAAACTTTGATGTATTGCCTTGATTTGATTAAGTGTGTGCTTGAGTAGATATATTCTATGATGGTGTTTCTTCTATGCATTCATATGTATAGATTTATATGTAACCCAAGGTAATTTGATATTTTATAAAAGATTTGGTTTTGATCTTATTTTGACATTGATAAAATACTTTGTAGGGTTGAAATGAAATTTCCATGATGTTGGCTCCTTGTGTTCATACATACATACATACATACATATATATATATATATATATCTTCTTATGTGTATAAATTTTCCTTTCTCGTCTCCACAATAATGTATATATTTACTTACACATATACTTATGTACTTATATAGCTATGCATATGGATTTTCATCCTACTTTACTTGCACATGTTAACTATTACTAATTTTATCCACACACATTTACCTTGACAAATATAAATTGGTTTTTCATATGCAATTTTTATTAGTCATCCATACATATATTTATACATTTCTATATGCATTTTAACTTATGTATATATAACCCAATTTTTTGACGTCCGAAAGTCGACACCAATACGTCCACTGTATCAAATGCCGCACAATCGAAAGCCGAAAACCAAACTGTTAGGGTTAAAGAAGAAGAAGGTAGAAGAAATAGAAACAAAAACAGAATCTCACATTTCATAGCGGAACAAATATAATAGATGAATGAATATATTTAAAACAAAAGCACCATATCAGTTTATACATATTTCATCATAGTTTACAACAACAAACAGCGGAAAAGAATATAACATATACAAGTGATATGCTTCGCCATCTAGCTTGTCTCTAGATCCCCACAGCATACTTTTCAGACTTCGCTCCAGAAAAAATGCTAACCTGACTCTAGGCTGTCCGTGTGGAAAATTATGGGCACCCAGAGTTTAGAAAGGGAACAATAAACTCTAGGTCAGTCATGGGACTGGTGTGAGATCTTAAAAAAGTTATTTTTTCCCAAAGAAAGGAAAAGAAATCCGCTATGATTTTGGAAAATGAAACTACCATAAGGCCTCCCGCCACACATACAATGCAAACGCAGAATTGGAGGAGATTTCTCCTTATGATACTCAAACATGCTTGATACGCCAAATATTTTTAATATTATCATTAGTGCATAGTGCAGAAAACATTTCAAAAGTATAATATTAATCTTAGCCAGCATACATCCATTATTGTATGCCTACTATAACTACCACGTTCAATAGCAGGTTACCGCCACGTTCCATGGCAGCTTATAAAACTAAAACCGTATAGGACGCGTATTGTTTTTTTGGATTTCCAACAAATGGTCAGGCTAAGGAACTTCCTGGGCCACATGGGTACGCCTCTGGATGGACGCCCCGAGAACCTAACTGGATCTCGGCCAACACAACGTCAGGTTACCTCTGTAACTAGGTAACTACTACACGATTATGCCATCCCTCGGTCGTTACCGACCTTTATCCGAGGATCCTCAACTACAAACAACAACCATAAAGTAATAAATTTGCAGTAACCACATAGGTTAAATATCTGGGCTCCATACCATGATACCACCCTTTTCCAGAAGGAAATGGGCATACCCTCAGGGGGCGCTACCCCCATATAACCTTGCCGCATCTTTCCTATTTCGACCATTTTCAGGCTGTGAGGTCCGACGAAGTCACGCCCACAAAGCTACGCTTTACACAAAAGCCATGCTTCGATCAATAAATGATCAGCAACACTTCGTATGCCACATTACTAAATTAGGAATGTATCACTAGTAACCATCAACTACATAACCTCTAAGCTCGTACGTCCAAAGAAGGGTGCTAAGCTAAGAGAATAAATTCTCCGCCACCAGCAGAAATGTATTTGATAGAAACCAGCTTTACATCTCAAAGTGTAACGTTAGACATACATTCATACAAGTCCGTTCAGGATCGAACGGAACCGAAGGCACTTTAAAGAAGCCCTTGCAATCCGGATATTCACTAATCACGTCCGAAATCCCCATCACAAAGGGTGATAAAATATCTATACCGGAGCAACTCGGTGCAAAGACATTCGAAAAGTAATCCTTTCGCTTTCGAAAATACCCGGTCTTCAACACCATCTTCAAACGCAATACCATTTCGTCGTATCATTATTCGGAATAGGTTTTATGACACAAACTCCTCTCCTGGCTAGTCCAAATAACGAGCGCTTATTTTAAAAATAAGTGTTACATTCAGATTTCAAATAAATCACAACAAATTTCCACTTTGATCTTTTAAACAAAAGATCCATCACTATCACAAAGATTCGATGTGGTTTTCGAATATTCATTTGGAATCGGACCCTCGGTCGCATCGAAATTTAAATTCCATTTAAAGGCCAATATTGATAGTCGGTTATTTAACTATCAGTCAACACTCATAGCAATTACCAAGATTTAAATAATCTTTCCCAATTATTTGCTTCCAAAATGTCTTCACAAGATATATTCCCACAATTCAACCCTTTGAAAATAAATTTCAAATCACTTTCCTCACGTTGAATAAATTTCCAGATATTTACTTGTTTCCGCTGAAAATTTGCCGAGTTCAAATACTTTAAAATAATTTTAAATCATTTATCCAAAATATTCTTGGAAATATTTAAAATAAAACTATTTTAAACGCTTACTTAAACATTAGTTATGGAAACATTATACTAATATCACTTATGCACTTTAAGCCCAAAACTAATTTTAAAATAAAATTAGTAGATAGGGTATAACTATTTAAATAACCATTTTGTAAAACAAATATCAATTAAATCTTTAAATAATCACTTCTATAATTAATTAAATAAATCTTTACTTTAAAGATTTTCAAAATAACTTAAGAAAATAATTTCTTCACAAGCATTCTTTTAAAACCAACTCTAGAACTTTTAATTTATATTTGAAAGCTACTTTGAGAACATACTTGGCTTTCCAGGGAAGAATTCTCTTTCCATTTCAAAATGGCCCCTTTAAATCAATTAATGAATCTTTCTTAATTTATTTCAATTCACATTCCAAATTCGCAAATTTCTTTCCACACTTTAAAAATAAACCAATATTTATTTTTAAACAAATTTCCCTTTCCTTTATAAATTCCCATTGTGAATTTAAATATCCAAATATCAACCGATATACGATTTTCAAATTGATTTCCGAATATTCACTTTCAAACACCAAATCAAATCCCAAATTGATTTCTAATTTGATTTTCCAACACCAAATCAAATTTTCCAAATCGATTTCCCAAAGATTTATTTTTAAACATCAAATCAAACTTCCAAATTGATTTCAAAGATTTATTTCAAACACCAAATCAATTTTGATATTGATTTCTAAATTTATTTCAGACACCAAATCAAATTCCAAATTTGATTTCTAAATTTATTTCCTTTTAAAATAAACTCCTTTATCTCTTCCAAACTATTTAAATCCGTATTTTAAATAAATTCTTCAACTTTTGAATAATATTACTCGAAATCCATTTATTAAACCTTTTTCCCATATTTTGGAATAAATTCGATAAGATTTCTAAACTAAATCTTTACCCCTTTAAATTCCTTCTTTTAAATTCATCCAATTCTCTAAATGAGTTTATCATAAATTTTATACTTAAATTTGAAAAATCCAATTTTATTTATTTCTATTATCCTATGATACCAAAAATATATTCGGCTAAACTATAGCCATAAACGACATCAATCACAAATATAATCATAAACAGATTATAAATAAATCAACACACAACATTGAAACAAATTTAAATATTTGAGGAATCCAGTTGGATCCCTCTAACATGTTTTCCTAGATCCACAGATGTTAGCATAAGAATTAAATACCAATTCCACTTCGAGGTGGAATATCGTGGTATATGGGATTATATAAAATCATCTGCTTTTATGCGGCACATAGGGTCTCATCGGCTATATATTGTAGGAAATCAATCACTCCAAATATATATACACACTATATATACTATTACAATTCAATGATCAATTAATAACTAAATTTCCAATTCAAATTTGAGTGAGAAGATCTCACCTTTTTATTTGCAATCCGTTTCCAATCCTGACTTGTCTTCTTCAAAGTATTAGACCTTGTATAGACAATTTTATACAGTTGATTAATATTTTGAATTAATCAAAAAATTAATCACCAGTTATTTATTTAATTTTAGATAATAATTTGTATTTACGCCAAAAATTTATTTGTAATAAAATAATTGAACCAAACCAATAATCAATCATCATTAACATAAATTTAATTAACTAATTATTTAATTAAACTATTAGTTTCCCTAGTCAAAAAATTAATTTTCCATTTAATAGTCTTAATTAACCAGTGAATTTTAATTTAAAAGTAAAATTTTGAATTTTAAACTAATTTCCTTTTTAACAAAATATTTTCTTTTCTTTTGAAACCCATATACTAAAAATAATTTAATTAACCAATGGTTTTAATTTAAACTAATAATTTGGTTTTAAACAAATAATTTGATTTTAAACTTAATTTTCCTTTAATGTTTTCTGTACATATTTAAATTCATTTTCAAATTTAAATTGAATTGAATAAATTGCATATACCTAATCACCATCGTAGAAGATCCTCCAGATCTGCCAAACACCGATCTCTTGAAGTCACCGCCCCTACAACCAACGACCACTAGTCTTTAACACTCCAAAAGTCAACTGCTTCCATCATCGAACACAGCCAAATCAAGCCCCTATGAACGACTCCTTCTCGATGTCATTTGCAACAACCCGCATATTTATCAATTTTATATTTAAATATTTTATTTAAATATTTTATCGATACTCGGAATTTAGTCCGAAAAGCTACTTTTTGCTTACGGTCGAATTAGGACTCGGGACCTCTTCCATTGAGTTCAAAACGCCGTTTGCGATCTTGTTTGAGTATAAGCTTTGATATGTTTGAAGTTAGAGGAATTTTGCCACTTTTCACTTAGGACTTTGGTTTGGGTTGAACCCATCAATCACTTACTAACTCAGTCCCAACCCCTTCTCCTCTTCATTACCTCATTCCTCATTTCCTAATACTCAAGCTTTTATAACAATGGAGAGTGGAAGAGGAAATTAAAACTCCAAGCCCTAGTCTTCATTAGCAAATCCATCTTCTAGCTCCAAATTCAAGAGAACCCATTGGTAAGCCTTCTCTTCTTCTTCTCCAACTCATTCTCTTATCAATTTCAGAAATTCCTAAACCTAACTTTGGGAATGTTCTTCTTTCAAAGCTTAGAATCAAGCTTCTTGTGTTGGATTTGAAGAGTGGTTGATTCTCCTTTGCTTTCAAGCTTCTTCTTCATTTGTTTGGGTTCAAAGGTGATATTTTTATCTCACATCTTAGTCTATAATTATCTTCGATTGTTAGGTATTAATTCCTAACACTTATTCTTGTGCAATTGATTTTGGTTTGGATTGATTTTGTGTATATTCCAATTTTTGGTGTTTTGGTCTAATTTATGAAAATCCTTTTTATGGACATTTGGACATTGATATTTGAGGCGTATCGAAGAGCCGTTAAGGCTGGGTTGTCGCTCGACGTAAATCCTTAGTCGTCGTTGCTCGTTCGATCGCTTCCGGTATCCATTTGGCCATTTTTGGCCTAGGTTCAGGGAATGCCCTGAACCCTTGATTCAGACGTCTGAAACGTAGTATTCAGACGTCTGAATATTATACTAGGAATTTTTATCCCCCAGTATTCAGACGTCTGAATCTATATTTCAGACGTCTGAATTGGTTCGTTTGGAACCAGAAAGGAAATAGGCTAAAAAGTGCCTATTTCAGACGTCCGAAATCAAGGATTCAAACGTCTGAATTCTGTTTTGGAAAATATTTTATTTTCCAAATTCAGACGTCTGAATCCTTGATTTCCGACATCTGAATCTGCATTCTTTTTGCCTATTTGCCTATTTTCTTGAGAATTCCAACTTTAATCGATTCGTGTTGATTCCCTTTTGTTATTATCACTTATTATCGACTTTGATGACATTTTCTTTGGGATTTTTGAGAATATCCATTTTGATGGATTCGGTATCGATTTCTTTGGATTTTATTCACGTCTTCGAATGTGAATTTTGATGATTGATTGTTTCTACAATCCTTTCCATGATTTGTCACTTTAAAAATATAAAGGTTTCAATACAGTAGTAAATATCAAAACTCTTTCATCAAAACGATTTCAACTCTATTTTCAATAACAAAGCTCTTTTCTTAAACCGTTTTCCAATCTACTAGTATATACAAACCTTTACCTCACTCGTATGAGAAATCTAATTAAACGACTTAGTAAAACAAGTGGTATGAAACGCTTGCGTTTACTTTGTCGGTTAATTCTTGGACTTGTTCGATTGAAACTCTTGTGACAACTTTCTAGTGAAGATTTACAGTTTGTTCGTAAATATTTAAGTTAAGCAAGTGGTTATGGGACATGAAGCTAAACTTTTATATTTACTAACTTAGTGTAATCGATGCTTCTTGATGATCATGACGATCATTTTATGATTTAGACTAGCAATTGTGCGATGTCTCTTTGTTTGCAATGTTAGACTAGACCTTATGGGCGTGATTCCGATTCACACACATCTCTTTGTCCACAAGGTTAGTCTAGACACCATTTGTGTGATTTCGACTCATACATACCCTTTTTGCTTTGTGGTTAGGCTAGACACCATTTGTGTGATTTCGACTCACACATGCCCTTTTTGCTTTTTGGTTAGCCTAGACACCATTTGTGTGATTTTGACTCACACATATCTTTTCTGTCTACGAGGTTAGACTAGACACCATTTGTGTGATTTCGACTCACACATACCCTTCTTGCTTTTTGGTTATTCAAGACCTCATCTGTGTGATTTCGACTCACACATATGGGGTAGCTCCCCATGGTCTTCGGACCGTTCGTGTGATAGGCCTCCCCTTTTTATGATTTCTGGATTTCGTGTGTTGATTTCTGGAATTTATGCTTCACCTATTTTCATGACTTTCATTGTTATGATTTTCCAGCTTTTATGCTTTGGTGAATCCGTGTGTCATTGACTTGTTGTGAATACAAGTTTCGGGTATGATACCCTTTTTGGATCTTTGAGAAGATTCTTGTGATATTGATTAATCTCATGTTGATTTTCAATTACATACTTATAGTAGTATGCCATTATGGATATTATATGTTTATGCCATATCTTTTACTTTATATCATGACACCTGATATTTAGAGCTAGACTGATCCGTTTATTATTTTCTTATAAATAATACTCGGGTCAGACCGAGATGTTACAGGTGCTTCTGCTTGACTTCTCTTCTGGGATTTGCTACTCTGACTTTTGGCTAACTGTTTAGATTAGCAGTTTTTTGTTGTATACACTTGAGATATAGACTCACAGTTGCTATTCTTTTGTATTATTGTGAATCTTTTTGACCACTACTCTGATATACACTTTCGTGTGTTAGTTATTTATATTCATATCTTCTTCCGCCTTTGTGATATGAATTATCTGTGATTGATTTATGTTATGCTTATTTCTATATTTTTTTCCGAAGATATTATAGCCACCGTGTAGTAGCTTTGAGTTTGTATCGGTATGTCGGATTTCCTCTCGAAATGAATTGCATGTTATTCTATCTAACATACCGGTGCTCGCACAAAGCAATTACACGGATGGTCGCTCCTCAACAGCCTTATTCTCCATGCTAGTTGACAGCATTACTTCGTAGTGTTCTTGGCTAGCGTGAGTATAGAGGTGGGGCGTCACAGCTTGGTATCAGAGCCAAACTTCGGTACAATGTAGAATAATTTAACAAGGATCATCGTCCTAAGTCCATCTTAGGAGTCGTGCTTTAGGATTTTATTCGGGTCTTCGTACCGTCCTATCCTAATTTCTTTTATGATTCCTTGTTTTATCTATCAAGGTTTCTTGATATTTATTTTGAGAATAACTTTTCCCCTTCTTTCTTTTCTAAAGGAAGAGAAATGGTTAGTTCTAGCAGTCCTAGCGCTGGTCAATCCAGTAGCCCTTCTCTGGATGGCGCATTCATGTCTGCCCAACAACTTTTGGATTTTGTAAAGAATCGAGAGTTTATCTGCGCTTTGAGTAAGAACCCCGAAATGGTTCTACCTTTGAAACTTGAAATTTCTTTCAATCAGCTTGTGGATGTTACTCTTCTTTATGGAGAGGTTGGTAAAGGAAGTGTTTGTGATATTGGGACTTCCAAGAAGAGCCATATTAAGTTCAAGAGCCTTAATCCCAATAAGAGAGTGAAGCAAACTACTTTTGTAGCAAAGAATCCAATCCCTAATCGTGGAGAATGCTACAATTGTGGCTCTAAGGACCACTATATAAATAAGTGTCCTAGACCTATCTCTTGCCGCTATTGCAAAGGTGCGGACCATTACTTCATGTCCCAGACTTCGAAGCAAGAAGAAGGTGGAACAAGAAACTTCGGTAGCCAAGACTCCTACCCCAAGTCGTAAACAATGTTACAATTGTGATTCCACGGACCATTATGTAATTAAGTGCCCGAAACCCCTCTATTGCCGCTATTGCAAAGGCTCGGGTCATTACTTATCTACATGTCCCAAACTCCCTAGCAAGAGGGAGGGAAAGTTGAAAGTCGTGCAAGCCCCTTGTGACACTTCTCTTGGTCAGGGTATTTTACATTCAATCCTTGATGCTATTGTTTTATTTCGTGATCTTTCTATTTGAGTTATTTTTGATATGGGTTCATCTCATTATTTTTATATCAAAAGAACTTGTTGATTCTTTTCCTTTAAACGTTTCTGGGCTTGTTGACTTCTTTGAGGATTGTGAATCCGGATGGGTCCGCAACACTCAATTTTCTTTCTATTGATGTCGAAATTATTTTATGTGATTTTTCTTTACGAGCCGATATTTTTACTTAGGCTTCGGAATTGACTTTTTTTGAAGGATTGGCTTATTCATTATGAAGCCATATCCTTTGTCCCTAGTGGACTACTTATCTTCGACATTCTTAATCTGTTGAGCAGATTTCTATTTCTCCTTTGTGGTTTTGATTCCAACTTGATGACATCATTTTATTCTTTAAGCCCGCATGATGAAGAAAGTGTTATCTCTCTCATTCATGTAGTTTGAGAATTTTCCGGTAATTTTGAGTTTGTCTTAGGATCATCATCTAAGCAATATCTTGTGTGGTGTTAAGGTCTTTTCAGCTCGACCTTGCCACCGATTTTATTTGCTACGAGTCGCGGGAGTTAGCATTCCATTTACCGCATTCCGCACTCGTTATGATAATTATGAATGACTTATTATGTCATTTAGTTTTTCCAGCTTATTTCATCCATTTTATGAATCGAGTATTCTACGATCTCGATGACTCCATTCTTGTATATATTGATTTTGGATGAAAATAGCAATTTAAAAATTTTGCAAATCTTTTTCATAAGATTTATTTATAAGTACAATTTGACTTTGCTCTTAAACAAGCAAAGAATATTCTTAAAGGTTTTTAAGAAACATGTTTATCCTATAAAAGATGATTTTGTGATTGTATTGCCCATTTAGTGTTTTAAGAATTCTGGTCGATGCGCTTGATCAACGTTATCGATAGGAATTTCCTAAACGCTTTAATGAGACAGTCAGACACGATATATTGACTTGTAAAACTGTAAATTTTTCTAGAAAGATTATTACATAAAGATAAATGTAATTTTGAAAGTTTTAACTTTTCAGGAAAGAAGATTATTTAAAAGAAATTCTTTCTTTTCGATACTCTTATTCTTGTGATTCCCATTGGGAACCAAGACTTTATCTTTTGTACCAATGCTAATCGTATTGGTTTGGATGCCGTTCTCTTGCAAAAGAGAACGTGCTATCACTTGTGCTTCTAAACTATTAAAGTCGAGCGAGACTAGGTATGCCACTCATGACCTAGTGCTCGCGGCTATTGTTTTTGCTTTTAGAATTTGGCATCATTATTTTTGGGGGAGAAGTTTGTTCTCCACCTCGATCATAAATGTTTGAAATATTTATTTTCTCATAAGGAACTTCATATTGGCTTGGGTTCCTTACATCTTATGATCTTGATATTCTTTATACTCCCGGAAAGGAGAATCGTGTTGCCTACGCACTTAGTCATAAGCAACAGGTGGTTGTTTCTTTGTTGATGACCAAATGAAATTATCTTTTTACCAAGTTCATCTGGCGTTTTGATGTACTTTGTTTTATTGAGTTTCATCTCATTTCTTTTATAGACTTGCGTCTGATGTTCTTTTATGGTGTTCAGTTCATTGGACGTACCATTTTTGTACACATCGGTGTTCCGAATTATTTGAACTTCGGATCATTGGACGTACCGTTTTTGTACTACGTCGGTGTTTCGAAATTATTCGAGCTTTGGATCATCTCGCGTACCGTTATTGTACTACGTCGTTGTTCCAAATTATTCAAGTTCCTCATTTCTCGGGCGTACCGTTTTTGTATTACGCCGTTGCACTGGCTCAATTTTCTGCTAATTCATGATGTTTTCTCACGTCTTTCGACTATGGAAATGCTTTTGGGTTTTCGATTTTTATTCTTGAGTCTAGTGTTATAGTTGGGATTGAAGTTTCACCAGATTTGACTTTTGAGCAACATTCTATTCGCATCATTGCTTCGGAGGTTGAGTGCCTTCGAAATAAAGATGTTCTTTTTGTGAGAGTTCAATGGTTCTCAAATCCTATGGATTGCTCTTGGGAATCCAGATAATTCACCGTGCGAACCCGTTCAGGCTAACTCTTTCATGCTCCTTATGATGAACTTCCTATTTCAAATTTCCTTTTGTGTTGATATGCTTCTATGGTTGTTACTTCTTATTTTCAACTTAAGTATTGCGAGGACGCAATTTCTTTAAGGAGGGGAGTCTGTAATAACCCGCATATTTATCAATTTTATATTTAAATATTTTATTTAAATATTTTATCGATACTCGGAATTTAGTCCCAAAAGCTACTTTTTGCTTACGGTCGAATTAGGACTCGGGACCACTTCCATTGAGTTCAAAACGCCGTTTGCGATCTTTTTGAGTATAAGCTTTGATATGTTTGGAGTTAGAGGAATTCTGCCACTTTTCACTTAGGGCTTTCGTTTAGGCTGAACCCATCAATCACTTACTAACTCAGTCCCAACCCCTTCTCCTCTTCATTACCTCATTCCTCATTTCCTAATACTCAAGCTTTTATAACAATGGAGAGTGGAAGAGGAAATTAAAACTCCAAGCCCTAGTCTTCATTAGCAAATCCAACTTCTAGCTCCAAATTCAAGAGAACCCATTGGTAAGCCTTCTCTTCTTCTTCTCCAACTCATTCTCTTATCAATTTCAGAAATTCCTAAACCTAACTTTGGGAATGTTCTTCTTTTAAATCTTAGAATCAATCTTCTTGTGTTGGATTTGAAGAGTGGTTGATTCTCCTTTGCTTTCAAGCTTCTTCTTCATTTGTTTGGGTTCAAAGGTGAGATTTTTATCTCACATCTTAGTCTATAATTATCTTCGATTGTTAGGTATGAATTCCTAACACTTATTCTTGTGCAATTGATTTTGGTTTGGATTGATTTTGTGTATATTCCAATTTTTGGTGTTTTGATCTAATTTATGAAAATCCTTTTTATGGACATTTGGACATTGATATTTGAGGCGTATCGAAGAGCCGTTGAGGCTGGGTTGTCGCTCGATGTAAATCCTTAGTCGTCGTTGCTCGTTCGATCGCTTCCGGTATCCGTTTGGCCATTTTTGGCCTAGGTTCGGGGAATGCCCTGAACCCTTGATTCAGACGTCTGAAACGTAATATTCAGACGTCTAAATATTATACTGGGAATTTTTATCCCTCAGTATTCAGACGTTTGAATCTATATTTCAGACGTCTGAATTGGTTCGTTTGGAACCAGAAAGGAAATAGGCTAAAAAGTGCCTATTTCAGACGTCTGAAATCAAGGATTCAGACGTCTGAATTCTGTTTTGGAAAATATTTTATTTTCCAAATTCAGACGTCTGAATCCTTGATTTCAGACATCTGAATCTGCACTTTTTTTGCCTATTTGCCTATTTTCTTGAGAATTCCAACTTTAATCGATTCTTGTTGATTCCCTTTTGTTATTTTCACTTATTATCGACTTTGAAGACATTTTCTTTGGGATTTTTGAGAATATCCATTTTGATGGATTCGGTATCGAATTCTTTGGATTTTATTCACGTCTTCGAATGTGAATTTTGATGATTGATTGTTTCTACAATCCTTTCCATGATTTGTCACTTTAAAAATATAAAGGTTTCAATACTAGTAGTAAATATCAAAACTCTTTCATCAAAACGATTTCAACTCTATTTTCAATAACAAAGCTCTTTTCTTAAACCGTTTTCCAATCTACTAGTATATACAAATCTTTACCTCACTCGTATGAGAAATCTAATTAACCGACAAAGTAAACGCAAGCGTTGTGTAACAATCCGCATATTTATCAATTTTATATTTAAATATTTTATTTAAATATTTTATCGATACTCGGAATTTAGACCGAAAAGCTACTTTTTGCTTACGGTCGAATTAGGACTCGTGACCACTTCCATTGAGTTCAAAACGCCGTTTGCGATCTTTTTGAGTATAAGCTTTGATATGTTTGGAGTTAGAGGAATTTTGCCACTTTTCACTTAGGGCTTTGGTTTGGGCTGAACCCATCAATCACTTACTAACTCAGTCCCAACCCCTTCTCCTCTTCATTACCTCATTTCTCATTTCCTAATACTCAAGCTTTTATAACAATGGAGAGTGGAAGAGGAAATTAAAACTCCAAGCCCTAGTCTTCATTAGCAAATCCATCTTCTAGCTCCAAATTCAAGAGAACCCATTGGTAAGCCTTCTCTTCTTCTTCTCCAACTCATTCTCTTATCAATTTCAGAAATTCCTAAACCTAACTTTGGGAATGTTCTTCTTTCAAAGCTTAGAATCAAGCTTCTTGTGTTGGATTTGAAGAGTGGTTGATTCTCCTTTGCTTTCAAGCTTCTTCTTCATTTGTTTGGGTTCAAAGGTGAGATTTTTATCTCACATTTTAGTCTATAATTATCTTCGATTGTTAGGTATGAATTCCTAACACTTATTCTTATGAAATTGATTTTGGTTTGGATTGATTTTGTGTATATTCCAATCTTTGGTGTTTTGGTCTAATTTATGAAAATCCTTTTTATGGACATTTGGACATTGATATTTGAGGCATATCGAAGAGCCGTTAAGGCTGGGTTGTCACTCGACGTAAATCCTTAGTCGTCGTTGCTCGTTCGATCGCTTCCGGTATCCGTTTGGCCATTTTTGGCCTAGGTTCAGGGAATGCCCTAAACCCTTGATTCAGACGTCTGAAACGTAGTATTCAGACGTCTGAATATTATACTAGGAATTTTTATCCCCCAGTATTCAGATGTCTAAATCTATATTTCAGACGTCTGAATTGGTTCGTTTGGAACCAGAAAGGAAATAGGCTAAAAAGTGCCTATTTCAGACGTCTGAAATCAAGGATTCAGACGTCTGAATTCTGTTTTGGAAAATATTTTATTTTCCAAATTCAGACGTCTGAATCCTTGATTTCAGACATCTGAATCTGCATTCTTTTTACCTATTTGCCTATTTTCTTGAGAATTCCAACTTTAATCGATTGGTGTTGATTCCCTTTTGTTATTATCACTTATTATCGACTTTGACGACATTTTCTTTGGGATTTTTGAGAATATCCATTTTGATGGTTTCGGTATCGATTTCTTTGGATTTTATTCACGTCTTCGAATGTGAATTTTGATGATTGATTGTTTCTACAATCCTTTCCATGATTTGTCACTTTAAAAATATAAAGGTTTCAATACTAGTAGTAAATATCAAAACTCTTTCATCAAAACGATTTCAACTCTATTTTCAATAGCAAAGCTCTTTTCTTAAACCGTTTTCCAATCTACTAGTATATACAAACCTTTACCTCACCCGTATGAGAAATCTAATTAAACGACTTAGTAAAACAAGTGGTATGAAACGCTTGCGTTTACTTTGTCAGTTAATTCTTGGACTTGTTCGATTGAAACTCTTGTGACAACTTTCTAGTGAAGATTTACAGTTTGTTCGTAAATATTTAAGTTAAGCAAGTGGTTATGGGACATGAAGCTAAACTTTTATATTTACTAACTTAGTGTAATCGACACTTCTTGATGATCATGACGATCATTTTATGATTTAGACTACCAATTGTGTAATGTCTCTTTGTTTGCAATGTTAGACTAGACCTCATGGGCGTGATTCCGACTCACACATATCTCTTTGTCCGCAAGGTTAGTCTAGATACCATTTGTGTGATTTCGACTCACACATACCCTTTTTGCTTTTTGGTTAGGCTAGAAACCATTTGTGTGATTTCGACTCACACATACCCTTTTTGCTTTTTGGTTAGCCTAGACACCATTTGTGTGATTTTGACTCACACATATCTTTTCTGTCTGCGAGGTTAGACTAGACACCATTTGTGTGATTTCGACTCACACATACCCTTTTTGCTTTTTGGTTAGTCTAGACCTCATCTGTGTGATTTCGACTCACACATATGGGGTAGCTCCCCATGGTCTTCGGACCGTTCGTGTGATAGGCCTCCCCCTTTTTATGATTTCTGGATTTCGTGTGTTGATTTCTGGAATTTATGCTTCACCTATTTTCATGACTTTCATTGTTATGATTTTCCAGCTTTTATGCTTTGGTGAATCCGTGTGTCATTGACTTGTTGTGAATACAAGTTTTGGGTATGATACCCTTTTTGGATATTTGAGAAGATTCTTATGATATTGATTAATCTCATGTTGATTTTCAATTACATACTTATAGTAGTATGCCATTATGGATATTATATGTTTATGCCATATCTTTTACTTTATATCATGACATCTGATATTTATAGCTAGACTGATCCGTTTATTATTTTCTTATAAATAATACTCGGGTCAGACCGAGATGTTACATGTGCTTCTGCTTGACTTCTCTTCTGGGATTTGCTACTCTGACTTTTTTGCTAACTGTTTAGATTAGCAGTTTTTTGTTGTATACACTTGAGATATAGACTCACAGTTGCTATTCTTTTGTATTATTGTGAATCTTTTTGACCATTACTCTGATATACACTTTCATGTGTTAGTTATTTATATTCATATCTTCTTCTGCCTTTGTGATATGAATTATCTGTGACTGATTTATGTTATGCTTATTTCTATATTTGTTTCCGAAGATATTATAGCCACCGTGTAGTAGCTTTGAGTTTGTATCGGTATGTCGGATTTCCTCCCGAAATGAATTGCATGTTATTCTATCTAACATACCGGTGCTCGCACAAAGCAATTACACGGATGGTCGCTCCTCAACAGCCTTATTCTCCATGCTAGTTGACAGCATTACTTCGTAGTGTTCTTGGCTAGCGTGGGTATAGAGGTGGGGCGTCACATCATTCCCACCACCGTACGCGACCTACCCACTGCCTAAACGAGGATGTGGAACCAAACACCCCAACTGTCGGTCACCCTAATCAGGCATCTGGAATGATGCCGCCTTTGAAGCCGCCTCAAACAATCGTGATCAAGTTTATGTGTTCCCTCCACTGTCGATTTTGAAGCTTTCATTCGATCTGAAAGGGAATGGGATTCGTGAATTTAAATTGGAAAGGGCAACCATTATTCTGAGATTGAACAATTTGATTTGGGTTTTGAAACGAATTTGTTTTGAACAGGAAAGGTTTCTCGATTTTTTTTGTTGAACCGAGGTTCGACCATTGTTTGTTTGAACTAGGGATTTGAACGAAATAAAGTTTCGATTTTTTTTCTTTTTCATTCGTTCGTTTTATTTTCTCTCTTTTTTTTAAAAAGACTAACGCATGTAAGCATCTATCAGAGAAAAGTAAACATGTGTTAAATTTTCTCAACATGTCAGTTGCCATAATAGTTATATATGTATATATTGTTTATATTCAAAATTTAAATTCAAACTTAAATCGTGTTGGTTTCCGCAATTCAAAATCTCGATCTCCAATCGATGTGTGCCGCCAGGTGTTTATAATGTTAAACCCCTATTTCGAATGCAATGGAAAAGGTTCTGAGTCCAAATTCGATCCTATGGAGAAGATAGTTTTTTAGATCAGTTTTAATATCGAATTTACGATTTAATGTTTTAGCGTGTTTGCATACCGTACGGCCAAACGATCACTCCAAATATTGCGAAAATTGCGATCCGATAATAATACAATATTACGGATCTAATGAAACCGGTTTCGTCGAAATGCAAGACTGTGCCCGGAAGGCTATTTTTAAATATCGATTTAAATGATATACATTCAAAACTGAACAAATCATTTCCAAATTCAATTCTGAAGCTTCCATTATATTCAGTATTATCAATATAAATTTTCTAAGTCATCAAATTATTTTTAACAGGCTTAAAATTGACGATTCAAATTTTACCCAAATTTCAATAATTAAATTCAATAATTAAATTGCCAAATTCATAGTTATAATTGAAACTCAAGTTAAAATAACTTCCAAATATTTAAAATCAATTAAATATTTCGATTTCAAATGTTCAAAATTTCTGGTGGTCGCATTCTTTCCCCCTTAAAAGAATTTTGTCCCGAAATTACTAGTTAAGAAGAATGATCCTTAACCCGTTTATCATTTTCCCAATCCAAATAATTTTATCAACTTGCCAAAACAAATCTTTTTATTAAAGACTCATTATCACTTCAACTAGCTTTTCAAAATCTTTCATAGTTTCCAAACAATACTATTTACTCAACAATTCAAATTTAAATTCAAATTTAGATTTCAAATCATCCAAAAAAATTTCTAACTCCCTAAATTTTTGAAAAATTTCACCAGCATCTCCTTTGCACGTCTAGCTTGGTACTACTACAAAATGCCACAATAACCTCCAGATTCAAAAAGAAAACAAAAGGCCAAGCGGCTAGAGAAGAAAGTCATCAAATTTCATACTGAAATTTAAATACATACCTCTTTCTTGAGCAATTTAAATTTATCTTCGAAATCAAAACCCCAATTCTTTTCTTTTGCCTTTAACACACCTGTATATCCTACAATCCATAATGTCCAATTTCAATATTCAAAAATCATTTTGCACATTTCTTTATAAAAGTTTGAATATTTATTTCATTCAAGTCTGTACGAAATACATACTTCATTCATATGCAAAATCAAATTCGATCGCTCACTCGATCACACAATTTCACTTACGAACCAGTATCGCCCACCCGACTTCCTAGTGCGGACTCAGACCTGGTTTCTTGATCAGAAACCGTCATTCTCCTTGCATAGTCATAAACTATGATAGAGAACTTCCAGAATCAACCAAAAATCCAAATCCAGCTTCGCCATCGAAAATCGAGTGAAAATTCCAACTCGGATCGATATAATTATCTCGAAATTCAGTGCTCGAATTCTGGATCAAATCGTTATGCGAAAATAATATAGTATATCCTACGTATTAATTCCAATTGATTATTAGATATATCATTTTTCTTTTCTTTTATTCACATTTGATTTTCATTTCCTTATTCACAATTACCATTTCAAAGTTTTCCAGTTTAACCTTCACTCAGTTATTAACTTTGTATATTTCCAATATCAAATTTTCTTAAGAATTACACCATTCGTTTTCTTAAGTTCGATACATATTTTACATACTACCTATATTTATTTCAATTTGCCACTTCGTTTAATATCTACTTATATTTGAACTGGATTTCAAATTTCATATTTATTTTGTCATTCTTCAATTAGTTCCACTTATTAATTTTATTTCAATACTTCGCTTTGTTGATCACAGATCAAATTCAATTCCAATTCTAGTTTTATTTACGTACAAATCCGAAATGAATTTCAACATTCAATTTCACTTTCTTTTACTTGCAATTGTAAATTTATTTATTCATTCACAATTTTATTTTACACCTTAATAAATTTTATTTCATAACTATTTTTATCAGATTCCAGAGTCTTTCCAACATTTCAAAATTATTTTTGAAATCAATTCAAATTATCTTTTGAATTTCCAAAACCAAATCCAAATTTTGCAAACAACTCCAATTTTAAAAATAATTTGGCAACAATTCCTTTCCTGGAAACCCGAAAATGAACACCGTTGATGTCGCGATCATCATCAGAATTATTTTCCAACGACCGAAAGAGTTAATGCTTTTATCCCTCCAAAACATTTTTTCAAAACCTTTGAAAACCATTTTCAAATTAAAGGGATTTAAACTTTTCACCAAAATTTCAAATTTCAAATCCTTCAACTTAATTTTCAAATATTACTCCGGAATTCCTTTTCAAATTGTAAATCATATTTACAATTTATATTTACAAATCCCATTCGTGTACGAATTTATTTCTTAACTTTTAGTTATGATTCCAACTTCTTATTCAATAATCAATGATAATAATTTAATATTATCACTTCATAACAGCCAAGCAACCATATATAACTATAATAATTTATGGAAATCATTTCATTTTATATACAAAAAAATTTGGGTAAAATTATTTCATTTACCCGGTTTTAAAACAATATTGTGTCGCTTTATCTTGTTCAAGAGTTTATAAACCACTATCGATATAGTTGGCCAAACTGCATCGACCAGAGTCTATAAACAATCAACCGATAAGTCAAGACAATATAAAACAATTTTTATATTCACTAACAAATACGCGCTCATATCTATTATTACACTCAACTCATTCTAAAGTACTACTGACTCTATCTCTAATGAGTATTCCCCACCAGAGCCAAGCTTGTCGCTTAACCAAATGCTCTGATACCAAAATGTAACGATCCAATTTTTTCGATGCTCGAAAGTCAACATCAGTACGTCCACTGTATGAAATGCCGCACAATCGAATGCTGAAAAACCAGACCATTAGGGTTTAAGAAGAAGAAGATAGAAGAAGAAACAGAAACAATAACAGAATCTCACATTTCACAGCGGAGCAAATATAATAGATGAATGAATATCTTTAAAACAAAAGCACTATATCAGTTTATACATACATCATCAGACTTTACAACAACAAACAACGGAAAAGAATATAACACATACAAGTGATATGCCTCGCCATCTAGCTTGTCTCCAGATCCCCACATCATACTTTTCTGACTTCGCTCTAGAACAAATGCTAACCTGACTCTAGGCTGCCCGTATGGAAAATTATAGGCACCCAGAGTTTAGAAAGGTAACAATAACTCCAGGTCAGTCATAGGACTCATGTGAGATCTTAAAAACAGTTATTTTTCACAAAGAAAGGAAAAGAAATCTGCTATGCTTTTGGAAAATGAAACTACCATAAGGTCTCCCGCCACACACACAATGAAAACGCAGAACTGGAGGAGATTTCTCCTTATGATAGTCAAATATGCTGGATGTGAAAAATATTTTAATATTATCCTTAGTGCATAGTGCAGAAAATATTTCAAAAGTATAATATTATTCTTAGCCAGCATACAACCATTATTGTATGCCTACTATAGCTGCCGTGTTCAATAGTAGGTTACCGCCACATTCCATGGCGGTTATACAACTAAAACCGTACAGGGCACGTATTGTTTCTTTGGATTTCAAACAAATGGTTAGGCTAAGGAACTTCCTGGGCCACATGGGTACGCCTTTGGAGGGACGCCCCGAGAACCTAACCGGATCTCTGCCAATACAAAGCCGGGTTACCTCTTTAACTAGGTAAGTACTACACGAGTATGCCATCCCTCGATCTTTACCGACATTTATCCTAGGATCCTCAACCACAAAGCAACAACCACAAAGTAATAAATTTGCATTTACCACATAGGTTAAATATCTGGGCTTCATACCATGATACCACCCTTTTACAGAAGGAAATGGACATACCCTCATGGGGCGCTACCCTCAAATAACATTGTCGCATATTTCCTGTTTCGACCATTTTCGGGTTGTGAGGTCCGACGAAGTCATTCCACGAAGCTACGCTTTAAACAAAAGCCATACTTCGATCAACAAATGATTAGCAACATTTCGTATGCCACATTACCAAATTGGGGATGTATCACTAGTAACCATCAACTACATAACCTCTGAGCTCGTGCGTCTCAGAGAAGGGTGTTAAGCCAAGAGAATAAATTCTCCGCCACCAACAGAAATGTATTTGATAGAAACCAGCTTTACATCTCAAAGTGTAACATCAGACACACATCCATACAAGTCCGTTCCGGGATCGAACGGAACCGAAGGCACTTTAAAGAAGCCTTGCAATCTGGATATTCACTAACTACGTCCGGAATTCCCATCACAAAGGGTGATGAAATCTCTATAATGGAGCAACTCGATGCAGAGACATTCGATAGGTAATCTTCTTCCTTCCTTAAAAGAATTTCGTGCCGAAATTACTAGTTAAGAAGAATGATCCTTAACCCGTTTATCATTTTCCCAATCCAAATAATTTTATCAACTTGCCAAAACAAATCTTTTTATTAAAGACTCATTATCACTTCAACTAGCTTTTCAAAATCTTTCATAGTTTCCAAACAATACTATTTACTCAACAATTCAAATTTAAATTCAAATTTAGATTTCAAATCATCCAAAATTTCTCAAATTTCTTTCTAACTCGCTAAATTTTCGAAAAATTTCGCCAGCATCTCCTTTGCGCGGCTAGCTCGGAATGACTACAAAATGCCACAAGGGCCCCTATATTCAAAAAGAAAACAAAAAGCCAAGCGGATAGACAAGAAAGTCATCAAATTTCATACTGAAATTTAAATACATACCTCTTTGTCGAGCAATTTAAATTTATCTTCGAAATCAAAATCCCAATTCTTTTCTTTTACCATTGACACACCTGTATATCCTACCATCCATAGTGTCCGATTTCAATATTCAAAAATCATTTTGCACATTTCTTTACAAAAGTTTGAATATTTATTTCATTCAAGACCGTACAAAATACATACTTCATTCGTACACAAAACCAAATTCGATCGCTCACTCGATCACACAATTTCACTTCCGAACCAGTATCGTCCACCCGACTTCCCAACGCGGACTCAGATCTGGTTTCTTGATCAGAAACCGTCATTCTCGTTGCATAGATGTAAATTAAGATAGAGAATTTCTAAAATCAACCAAAAATCCATATCCAGGTTCGCCGTCGAAAATCGAGCAAAAAATTCCAACTCGGATCGATATAATTATCTTGAAATTCTGTGCTTGAATTCTGGATCAAATCGTTATGCGAAAATAATATATGTATATCTTACGTATTAATTCCAATTGATTATTGGATATATCAATTTTCTTTTCTTTTATTCTCATTTGATTTTCATTTCCTTATTCACAATTCGCATTTCAAAATTTCACAGTTTAACCATCACTCAGTTATTAACTTTGTATATTTCCAATATCAAATTTTCTTTAGAATTACACCATTCGTTTTCTTAAGTTCGATACAAGTATTTTACATACTACCTATATTTATTTTCACTTTACCACTTCAATTAATATATATTATATTTAATCTGGATTTCAAATCCCATATTTATTTTGTCATTCTTCAATTAGTTTCACTTACTAATTTTATTTCAATACTTCGCTTTGTTTATCACAAATCAAATTCAATTCCAGTTTCAGTTTATTTGCTTACAAATCCGAAATGAATTTCAACATTCAATTTCACTTTCTTTTACTTGCAATTGTAAATTTATTTATTCATTCACAATTTTATTTTCCACCTTAATAAATTTTATTCCATAACAATTTTTATCAGATTCCAGAGTCTTTCCAACATTTCAAAATCATTTTTGAAATCAATTCAAATTATCTTTTGAGTTCCTAAAACTAAATCCAAATTTTGCAAACAACTCCAATTTTAAAAATAATTTGGCAATAATTCCTTTCCTGGAAACCCGAAAATGAACGCCGATGATGTCGTGATCATCACTGGAAATATTTTCCAGCGACCGAAAAGAGTTTAGTGCTTTTATCCCTCCAAAAGATTTTTCTAAAACCTTTGAAAACCATTTTAAAATCAAAGGGATTTAAACTTTTCACCAAAGTTTCAAATTTCAAATCCTTCTACTTAATTTTCAAATATTCTCTGGAATTCTATTTCAAATTGTAAATCATATTTAAAATTTACATTTACAAATCCCATTCACGTACGAATTTATTTCTTAACTTTTAGTTATGATTTCAACTTCTTATTCAATAATCAATGATAATAATTTAATATTATCACTTTCTAACGACCGAGAACCATATATAACTATAATAATTTATGGAAATCATTTCCTTTTATATTCAAATATAATTTGCGTAAAATTATTTCATTTACCCGATTATAAAACAATACCGTGTCGGTTTATCTTGTTCAAGGGTTTAAAAATCCCTATCGATATAGTTGGCCAAACTGCATCGACCAGAATTTATAAACGATCAACCGATAAGTCAACACAATATAAATTTGTTTATGTTCACTAACAAATACGTGCTCATATCAATTATTACACTCAACTCGTTCTAGAGTACTACTGACTCTATCTCTAATGAGTATTCCTTACCAGAGCCAAGGTTGTCGCTTAACCAAATGCTCTGATACCAGATTACCTTTCGAATGTCTTTGCACCGAGTTGCTCCAGTATAGAGATTTTATTACCCTTTATGATGGGATTCCGGACGTGATTAGTGAATATCCGGATTGCAAGGGCTTCCGTTTTAAAATCGAGTACATGAAATAATTTTCCCTAATTTTTTTTGTATATAAAGGAAATAATTTTCCGTAAATTATGGTATTTATATATAGTTGCTTGGATGTTAGGAAGTGATATGTTTAAATTTGTTACCACTGATTATTGAATAAGAAATTGAAAATATAACCCAAGGCTAAGAAATGTATTTATATACAAATGGGATTTGTAAATATAAATTGTAAGTGTGATTTATTATTTGAAATGGAATTCCAGAAGAATATTTGGAAATGTTTTTGAAAGGATTTGAAATTTGGAAAATTTTGAAATTAAATCCCCTTGATTTGGAAATGGTTTGGAAAGGTTTTGGAAAAATGTTTTTAAAGGAGTAAAAACACTAAACTCTTTTCGGTCGCTAGAAAATAACTTCGGTGATGACTGTAGCATCATCTATGTTAATTTTCGAGTTTCCTGGAAAGGAATTGCTGCCAAATTATTTTAAAAGGAAGTTGTTTGGAGAATTGGGTTTGGTTTTGCAACAGAAGATAATTTGAATTGATTTCGAAAATAGTTTTGAAAAGATGGAAAGACTCTTGAATTTTATCAAAATTGGTTATGGAATAATAAATAAGCGGAGACTTAAAAAAATTCAAATTGAAAATGAATTTAAACTCAGGTTAATTTGAATAAAAGTAAATCTGAGAAGTAAGTTTAGTAGACTAAATGGATTGAAATTTTGAGTCAAATAAAATGATGATATGGATTCAAAATGAAACTAAAATGCAAGTAAATGAAATTGGAACTAAATATTGAAATTCTTTTCGAATTTGTAAGTAAATTGAATTCATATGGAATTGGAGATCCAGTTTAAACATAAGTGGATATAAACCAAAGTGGTGAATTGAAAATAAATATATTAAGTATGAAATATACTTATATCGAACTTAAGAAAGCTAATGGTGTAATTCTTAAGTAAAAAATTTGGAGTTTAGGAAATATTCTAAATTTACAAGCGAATGATTATTAAACTGGAAAATTGTGAAAGATGATTGTGAATAAGTGAATGAAAATTAATGTGAATAATAGAAAAGAAAATCTATATAGCCAATAATCAACAGAAATAAATATGCAGGATGTACGTATATTATTTTATTCGCATAGTGATTTGATCCAGAATTCGAGCATAGAATTTCAAGATAGTTATATCGATCCGAGTTTAAATTTTTTGCTCGATTTTCGACGACGAACCCTGGATATGGATTTTTGCTTGATTCTGGAAATTCTCTATCATAGTTTATAGCTATGCAAGGAGAATGATGGTTTCTGATCAAGAAACCAGATCTGAGTCCGCACTAGGAAGTCGGGTGGACGATACTAGTTCAGAAGTGAAATTGTGTGATCGAGTGAGTGATCAGATTCGGTATTGCATACAAATGATATAAGTACATCATACGGATTTGAATGAAATAAATATTCAAACTTTTGTAAAGAAATGTGCAAAACGATAAGTAGGATATACATGTGTCATAAAGGAAAATGGAATTGGGATTTTGGTTTCGAAGATAAATTGAATTGCTCGACAAAAAGGCATGCATTGAAATTTCCATATTAAATTTGATGATTTTCTGGTCTAGCCACTTGGCGTTTTCTATTCTTTTTGAAATCGGGGGGCCCTTCATGGCATTTTGTAGTCGTACCGAGCTAACCGCGCAAAGGAGATGCTGGCGTAATTTTTCAAAAATTTAGGGTGTTAGAAAATTTTTGGAAAATTTTGATAACTAAAAAAATTGGAATTTAAATTTAAAATTGAATTGTGAAGAAAACAATGTTGTTTGGAAACTATGGAAGATTTTGAAAAGTTAGTAGAAGTGATAATGAGTCTTTAATAAAAAGATTAGTTTTGGCAAGTTGATAAAACCGTTTGGATTGGGAAAATAATGAATGGGTTAAGGATCATTCTTCTTAACGAGTAATTTCGAGACGAAATTATTTTAGGAGGTGAAGAATGTGACGACCTGAAATTTTTGGATATTTGAAAATGAAATATTTAATTGATTTTAAATATTTGGAGGTTAATTTAGCTTGAATTTCAAATATCAGGATTTATTTGGCAATTAAATTATTATAATTAATTTTTGAAACTTGGATAAAATATTAAATCCTGAGTTTATGCTTGTTAAAAATACTTTAAAGCCTTAGAAAATTTATGTTGATGATATGAAGATAATGGTAGCTTCGGAATTGAATTTGGAAATGATTTGTTCAGTTTTGAAAATTTATCGTTTAAATCGATATTTAAAAATAGCCATTCGACGCACAGTTTCGGATTTCGATGAAACCAGTTCCATTGGATCTGTAATATTATTTTATTATCGGATTTTAATTTTTCGTAGTGTTTGGAGTGATCATTTGGCCATACGATAAGTAAACACGCTGAACTCTATGCCAAAAATTCAGTATAATAATAAGATCCAAAAAGCTATCTTCTCCATATGATCAAATTTGGACTCGGAACCTTTTCCGTTGCGTTTGGAATAGGCGTATAATGTTATAAACGCCTAGCGGCACGCCTTGATAGGAGGTCGAGATTTTTAGCTCGATTTCAAGACATTTGAATTCAATTTAAATTAAACTTTATATTGTAACTAGTCAACAAAACATTTCAAAACGTGTCTTTTGATATAACACTTGTTCACCGTGGTAAGGCATGCGTTAAATTTAGAATTCCTTCTTCCTCCATTTGTCAAGCACGCTTCAAATAAAAAGATTTTTTTTCTGAAAACGAAAATAAAAAAAATTACAGTTGAAAATTTAATGGCCGAAGCCTTCTTCATAAAAAAAAGAGAGTCGAACGAAGTCATGAAAAATGGCAGATCAGAAGAATTCAAAATCGAAGCTGAGTTTGAATCAGCGACGATAATTTAAGGGAGTGCGTACGCGCGTATGGAAGAGGGTCACGGTGTGTCGACGTCATGTGGAGAGGGTGAAACCAAAGTCGATTTTGACTTCTACTGGAAGAGCTCGTTCGTGAGCAATTTGTCGAGGTCGGGGCAACGTAGTCGAACGTCGGGCGGTGAGCCGTTTGAAGCAGCGGCGATTGGCTAGGTTTCGTGATGTTTGCGTGTGTGTGGGTGAAGCGCAGATGGGCGCGGCGGCATGGGTCGGGGGTTGCTTGCAAGTGGAGTGGCGAGTCGGTGTGGCAAAAATGGTGAGGTGATGCGATGGTCGCGATTTTGGGCATGAGGGTCGGCCGTATGTCATGCTCGATGGCAGTAAATGGTGATTAGGTATAGCATCCTATTTTATTTTGATAAATGTATACATGTACGTTTTAAATATGCTAGAGAACTTAAAGAAAAATTACAGTAAGGTTTAAAGCCCGTCCAGTTTAAATTCTATATTCATATATATATATATATATTCAAGTTAGAATATATATATATATGTATATATATATACACTTCACAAATATCCATTTTAATTTTCTAAGTTTATTTTAAAAATAATGTATAAAGATTAGATTTTTAAATGTATATAGGTTAAATTGATTAATTAACTTATCTAAATTATTATAGTTACCAAGAGAATTATTTGAAAGAAAATTTATTTAATATTAAATAATATATATATATATATATATATATATATTAGTGATCAGTTTGTTTAATAAATTGATTTAATTTATTTATGATACAAAAGGTTTTAAAAAGGGAAATTATCAGTTTGAATAAAATTGTTAGTCTATTAAATAAATTAATAATAAGTGATTTTTTCGATTTGTTCAAATATTAACTAAATCAGTAAATGTTATATAAGGTCAATATCTGAAAGAAAACAAGCTGGAATGTGGAGTGGATTGCAAAATAAAAGCAAAGGTGAGATCTTCTCACTCAAATTTGATAACTGAAAATTGCAGTTATTGATTGATTATCTGTTTGTGGTAGTATATAGTAGTGTATATATATTTGGAGTGATTGATTTCTCGCATTATGTAGCAGATGAGACCCTATGCGCCGTATGATAGCGGATGATATTATATAATCCCATATACCACGATATTCCACCTCGAAGTGGAATTGGTATTTAATTATTGTGCTAACATCTGTGGATGCAAGGAAACAGGTTGGAGGGATCCAACTGGATTCCTCAAATATTTGAATTTGTTTCAATGCTGTGTGTTGACTTATTTGAAATCTGTATATGATTATATTTGTCATTGAAATCGTGAAGGTTAGATTTAGCCAAATATATTTTTGGTATCGTAGGATACCAGAAATAAAAAAATTGGATTTTTGAAATTAAGTAGAAAATTTTAAGTAAATTCATTTTAAAGAATTGCATGAATTTAAAAGAAGGAATTTAAAAGTATAAAAGTTGATTTTTGAAATCTTATTGAATTAATTTCAAAATATGGGGAAAAGATTTTTATAAAGGAATTTTAAGTAATATTATTTAATAGTTGAAGAATTTATTTAAAATTCGGATTTTTAATAGTTTGGGAAAAATAAAGGAATTTATTTTTAAAGGTAATAAATCTTTGGGAAATCAATTTGAAAATTGATTTGGTGTTTGGAAATAAATTTGGAAATAAATTTGAAAACTGATTTTGTGTTTGGAAATAAATTTGGAAATCAATTTGGAATTTGATTTGGTTTTTGAAAGTGAATATTTGGAAATCGATTTGAAAATTGTATATCAGTGGATATTTGGAAATTTAAATTCACAATGAAATTTTATAAAGGAAAGGAAAATTTGTTTTAAAATAAACATTGGTTTATTTTTAAGTATGGAAAGAAATTTACAGATTTGGAATGTAAATTTGAAATAAATCAAGAAGGATTTATTGATTGATTTAAATAGACCATCTTAGAATGGAAAGTGCATTTTCCCTGGAAAGCTGAGTATATTTTCAAAGCAGATTTTAAAGTATAAATTAAAAGTTCTAGAAATTGGTTTGAAAGAATATTATTGGAGAAATTATTTTTGGGAATTGTTTTTAAATCTTTAAAGTAAATATTTATTTAGTTAATTATAGAAGTGATTATTTTAAAAGATTTAATTGATATTTTATTTAGAAAATGGTTATTTAAATATTGATAGTCTATCTACTAATTTTATTTTAAAATTAGTTTGGACTTGAAGTTTTATATGAGATATTGATATAATATTTTCGTAACTAGTATTTAAATAAAGTGTTTAAAAATATTTTTTAGTTAAATGTTTCCAAGCATATATATTAGATAAGTGCTTTAAATTTTTTAAAGTATTTGGAATCGGCAAATTTTTAGTGGGAACAAATAAATATTTGGAAATCTATTCCACCTGAGAAAAGTGATTTGAAATTTGTTTTCAAAGGATTGAAATGAGAAAGTGATTTGAAATTTGTTTTCAAAAGATTGAAATGTGAAAAGTGATTTGAAAATTGTTTTTAAAGGATTGAAATGTGAAATGTGATTTGAAATTTGTTTTCAAAGTGTTGAAGTGTTAAAAATATATCTTGCGAAGATATTTTGAAAATAAATAATCGGGGGAAAATTATTTAAATCCTGGCAATTGTTGAGAATATTGTTTGATAGTTAAATAACCGACTATCAATATTGGCCTTTAAATGGCATTTCAATTTCGATGCGACCTGGGGTCGGATTCCAAATGGATATTCGAAAACCACATCGAATCTTTGTAATGGATCTTTTGTTTAAAAGATCAAAGTGGATATTTTTTGTGATTTATTTGAATCTGAATGTAACACCTATTTTTAAAATAAGCGCTCATTATTCGGATTAGCCGGGAGAGGACTTTGTGTCATAAAACTCATTTCGAATAATGACACGATGAAATGGGATTGCATGTGAAGATGTTGTTGAAGACCGAGTATTTTCTAAAACGAAAGGATTACCTGTCGAATGTTCCTGCACCGAATTGCTCCGGTATAGAGATTTTATCACCCTTTGTGATGGGGATTCCAGATGTGATTAGTGAATATCCGGATTGCAAAGGCTTCTTTGTTGCCTTCGGTTCCGTTCGATCCCGGAACGGACTTGTATGGATGTGTGTCTAACGTTACATTTTGAGATGTAAAGCTGGTTTCCACCGAATAAGTTTCTGTTGGTGGCAGATAATTTATTCTCTTAGCTTAACACCCTTCTCTGAGACGTATGAGCTCAGAGGTTATGTAGTTGATGGTTACTAGTGATACATTTCCAATTTGGTAATGTGGCATACGAAGTGCTGCTGATCATGTGTTGATCGAAGCATGGCTTTTGTGTAAGGAGACCTCGTCAGACCTCACAATCGGGAAATGGCCGAAACAGGAAGGATGCAACAAGACAATTTGGGTGTAGCGCCCTCGGGGTATGTCCATTTCCTTGTGGAAAAGGGTGGTATCATGGTATGGAGCCCATATATTTAACCTACGTGGTTACTGCAACTTTGTGCTTTGTGGTTGTTTCTTTGTAGTTGAGGATCCTCAGATAAAGGTCGGTAACGACCGGGGATGACATACTTGTGGTAATTACCTAGTTACAGAGGTAACTCGGCCTTGTGTTGGCAGAGTGCTGGTTAAGTTCTCGGGACGTCCCTCTAGAGGCGTACCCATGTGGCATTGGAAGTTCCTTAGCCTGACCATTTGTTGGAAATCTAATCTCCAATCCGCGCCTAGTGTGGTTTTAGTTGTATAACCTGCCATTACTTATGTTGGTGACCCACTATTTAGATGGTAGCTATAGTAGGCATAGTACCAAATGTCTATGCTGGCTAAGATTAATATTATACTTTCAAATTGTTTTCCAAACTATGCACTAATGATAATATTAGAAATATTTTGCGTATCAAGCATGTTTGACTATCATATGGAGAAATCTCCTCCAATTCTGCGTTTGCATTTTGTGTGTGGCAAGAGGCCTTATGATAGTTTCATTTTCCAAAAGCATAACGGATTTATTTTCCTTTTCTTTGTGAAAATAACTAGTTTTAAGATCTCAAACCAGTCTCATGACTGACCTAGAATTTATTGTTCCCTTTCTAAACTCTGGGTGCCCACAATTTTCTACACGGGCAGCCTAGTGTCAGGTTATCATTATTCTGGAGCGAAGTCGAGAAAGTGTGCTGTGGAGATCCCGAGGCAAGCTAGAAGGCGAGGCATATCACTAGTATAAAATATTTCTTTTCCACTGTTGTATTGTCGTAATCTCTGATAATGTGATGTATAAACTGATATAGTGCTTTTGTTTTAAAGATTATTCACTTATCTATTATATTTTTTCCGCTGTGAAATGTGAGATTCTGTTATTTTTTTTGTTTCTTCGTCTGTCTTCTTCTTTTTAAACCCTAACGGTTCGGTTTTCCAGCATTCGATTGTGCGACATTTGATACAATGGACTGTTGATGTCAACTTTCGGACGTTTAAAAATTGGGTCGTTACTAAGAGAATAAATTCTCCGCCACCAACAAAAATGTATTTGACAGAAACCAGCTTTACAATTTATATTTGTTCAGATATTTCCATTATCAAAAATTTATTTATCCAACTAATAAAATTAATGTTTCAAAGATTTAAAACAGTTAATTACCAAATTAATAGACGTTAAAAATCTGGGTCATCACATTCCTCCCCCTTTTAGAACTTTTCGTCCTCCAAAAGAAACAAAGAAGGAATTTTAAACATTATGTTAATTATAAGTTAAATTATTCTTAAACATTTTAACTATAATTTCTTTAAAACACTTTAAAAAAATCTACATAATATTATTAAAATAGTTTTTATAACTCGATGTCTCAATAAGTCCATCCTTGTTCTCATAGAAATTCGTTCATACGTTGATCAGTCGTAGGACTGAAAATGTATGAGTACTTGGTAAACCCGTTTTCAACGCCCAGTGAAAATACTTGGAAAAATTTTGTGAAAATATAGAAAACATTTTTGTGAGAATGCTCTAGACACCCCCTCCATGGTCGCAGTTAGCCTGATGATCACGTCACCATCCCGGCGAAATCTATAGAAAACTGTAGGTCTCTGTGCCCCTCAATTACACCATGGAACCGCCATAGATCGCAGCTACACCCAGGGTTACGTTGCCATCTCGACAAAAAGCATGTAACTGTAGGCATTAGCGCCCTCGAATTTCACTGCCAAATGAAACTTCACCACATAGATCACATAGATTGCAAACTACATCAGTCGAGTCCTAATGTAGCCTGTAGGCACTCACTGCCACACGACTTTTGCTATGTCTTCATAGATTGCAGTCTACCGATGTTGCATCGCTCTCCCAGCGAAATCAAACGTAGACCTTGGGCAATCGTTGCCCTCGACTTCCGCTATGGAATGCAGTAGATCCCAGTTACACCGAGTTACACTGTCGTTACAACATAACTCCAACGTCTCTGTAGGCATCAGCGCCCTCGACTTTCACTACCCCAACCACAATCCTCAGGAACTTTAGTTTGTGCGGACATCATAGTTTGCAGTCTACCGATGTTACATCGCTCTCCCAGCGAAATCAAACGTAGACCTTGGGCAATCGCTACCCTCGACTTCCGCTATGGAATGCAGTAGATCGCAGTTACACCGAGTTACACTGTCGTTACAACATAACTCCAACGTCTCTGTAGGCACCATCGCCCTCAACTTTCACTACCCCAACCACAATCCTCAGGAACTTCAGTTTGTGCGGATATCCTCTGGGATCAAAATTTAGAATCCTCTGGCATCAAAATTTAGAACCCTCTTAGGGCTCAAGGTAGAACCACCCCGTGGATCTCTTACTAAGTTTCAACTCTAAATGGGAGTGCCTTTTCCCCACAACATTCTTAAAACATTTTATACTATACACATATAGTACCTTTCAAATCATATTCTTTATATGTATCATATATAAATCTCATTTACCCAAAATCAATATCCCAAAATCGAAAATTCTCAAACTTGGCTTTCCGATCCCAAAAACCAAATGCCTTTCAAAATTAATGGGTTCCAAAAACCTTTTTTTTTTTCCAAAAATCATTCTCATAAAAGCATTTATATATATATATAAGTTTATTCTTTTAACTAGAACAAAATATTTTTCAAACACATCTTCTAGTTATAATTCCAATAATCGAAGTTCATCATATATAATAAATATATATGTATACATGTTACATTTATGCCAAATCAAATATTTAAGTTTGATTTCCCTTATAAAGTTATTTACTACCTTACTTACTCTTCATAAAGTGAGTTTCAGTTACGATGATATCCAATTTCCACTCTTGTCCATCATATATTTCTCAAAATATACTTTTCCATTTCAAAAATCATTTTTACATTTCTTTTCAAAATTTCCAATATCTACTCCACTCAAGCACGTACGATGTACATATACAACCCGTACACAATGTTAAATCCGATCGCTCACTCGATCATACAATTTCACTTCCGAACTAGTATCGTCCACCCGACTTCCTAGTGTGGACTCAGACCTGGTTTCTTGATCAGAAACCGTCATTCTCCTTGCATAGCCATAATTATGATAGAGAATTTCCAGAATCAATCAAAAATCCATATCTAGGGTTCGCCGTCGAAAATCGAGTGAAAAATCCCAACTCGGATCGTTATACTATCTTGAAATTCTATGCTCGAATCTGGATCAAATCACGAATAGAATACTGTCGCACATCCTACGTATTTATCTTCATTGATTGTTAACTAAATAAATTTTCCTTTTATTCACATTCATTTTGATTTCTATCCACTTATTCATGATTGCTTCAATTTCCATTTGGGTTATCACTTCAATTCTTATCTCAACTGGTATTTAATTATAAACAGTTTCTACTCTGACCAGCTGAATTTTGAAAATAGCTTGAAAAGTTAAAAATAGATAAGTAGTTGTAAAATAGTTATTAGTTGTAGTATCAGTAGAATAGTTAAGTAATTATAAAATAGTTGTAAAATAGTCAAATGGTTGTAAAATAGTTAGATAGTTGCAAAATAGTTGTAAAGTAGTGATTAGTATGTAAAACAGATGTAAAATAGTAATTAGTTTTCAAAATAGTTGTAAAATAAGTATAAGATAGTTTAGTTTACCTTAAAACAAATTATTTGAAAATAGTTCAGAGTCAAACTGGTTCAATTTCCCAATCTCCACTTCCACTTAAATTGATTTAATTCCAATTCAATTTGAATTAACCTCAATTCCCATTCCAAATTCAAATCAATTCCCATTTGAATTTCAATTGGAACTAATTTTTAATTCCAATCTCAACTTCAACCCATCTCGAATTATATAAATTCAAGTTAAATTTTTAAAGGTTGATTTAATCCCTTAAATCAAATTAACCTTTACCTTTAATTTAACAACCTAAGTGTTTAAGAATTTAATTCAGAGTCCAAATTTCTAACATTCATTTAAATTACCTTTACTTCTGCATAAACTTATTTCAAGGTTTAAGTAAGAGTTAAAATCTTTTTAAACAATTTAATCTTCGGAATTCGAATTATTACCCAAATTAAACTTCTAACTTTGAAACCAATTCTTAACAATTTCAGTTTGCAAGTTCAACATTCAAATCTTAAGTTCAAAGTGGTTCCATTTCCATAATTTCAATTTTATTTCTAGAAAACAAAATCATTTAAATAATTTCAATTTAAAGTTTTATTTCCATTTAATTTTAGCAATGGACATATATTACCTCAATCCAATTCTTAGTTCATTTTAAACAATCCAATTTATAGTTTCATAGATTATTAATAATAACAGGATGATATCAGGTTAAGTCAAAGTAAATAAATATGCAAATTATCTAAAACATCCATCAGTAGCATCCATTACAAATTTCCTAATCTCAAACTCATTTTGAGCCACATCACTCCCTTTCCATTCAACCTATTTAACTTCCTAAGTTAAATCTCAATTTATTTAATCTAATCAGCCTTTCTTAATTTGAACTCTCCATTTCAAATTTAAATTTTCTTATTAATATCACTTCCACTTATAAGTTCAGAACTTATTTACTTTGGTTTATTCATCTCACCTTAGGGAATTTAGAATTCAACACTTAGTGTTTACTTCCAATCAACTTTGATATTATATATATTCACTAATATATATACATACTTATTTACTTTGTGCACCAAGTCACTTTAAATTTTAAATCATTAAAAATTCCTTTTAAAAATTTCAAAACACTCTTGTTTTAAAATAAGATTAAAAATATCCTGGATAATATTATTTATTATATCTTTTAGCCTTTTGAAACAATTTCAAATTTTATGGACTTAGACTTTAAAACTTCACAATTTAAATCTTTTTCAATTTATAAGTCATACTAATCTAAGTTGTTACTTCCTTAAAACATCTCATTTTGCTTTTTCATTATTTACTTTAGAAAAATAAACATCCCTTTATTAAGACACAATACCCAATTTATAATAGTAATCATATCTAGAAATCATACAAACCATATATTCCATAATCATTTGATGAATCAAGGTAACTTATTTCAATACTTTGAAAATTCTTTTTAAATTTTCTAGGATTTAAATTCAGTTTTGAATCCATTTTTAGCTTAATTTATCTTCATAGTTAATCCTTACCCAAATCCCTGTAACATCCCAAAATTTATGAATTTAAATTTTAGTAATATATTTTAACTTTCTGAAATAAAAATTGAAAAGTTATAAAGGAATGAAAGATGGATAAAGTTTAGTGTTTTTAGTTAAAACTTTTAAAAGAAATAAAAAAAAAAATTGTTAATGTAAGTTATGATAAAATTTTAAAATTTAAATCGCGTCATAATAATCTAACATTTAATCAATATAAACAAATAAACATATGAACAAATAAACAAATAATCTAACATTTAAGCAATGTAAACAAATAAACAAATAAAATAAGATAACAAAAGAATATGAAGGAATATAAAACAAGTTTGCAAAGAAATATACAAACCGGTAAAATATGTAAGCAAAAGAAGATAAAATAAAATAAAACAACTTTTCCTATATTTAGCAAAATAACTAAAACAACACACCTATATATATAAAAAATAAAAAAAAAACAAACCTTTTTAAATAAAACAACACACCTATATATATATATAAAATAAAAACAAAACATTAGCTAATAAAAATATAAAACATATAAACTATACATATAAAAGAAAATCTAAAATAACACTATGCTGTAAGTGTAGAAGGAGGCAAAAGAGCATTGTATACATGCTTCCATTTAATGCTTCATTTAATGCCATGTACTCAAGTAACAACAAGTAAGACCTTAACTGCAAATACATGCTTGTATTAAATGTTTACTCCTCAGCCACCATTGGGAGGAAGGAGAAAAGCATGTGAAGTACAACAACCTGTATAAAACTACTATGCAAAATGATGTTTCAGTACTTTGCTTAAAACCTGCCTACCTCCTTATATACATGGCAATTGCCTTAGTTATTTCGTTCAAACAAACTTTTGCAAAGATCAGAAAAGAAAATAAACAGAAATAAAAGCCAACATCATTTTTATTTAAGCTTGGAAGAAAATTTACTGAAGGAAAAGAAAAACAGAGGAAATACAAACTGCTGCAACTCTTCAAATACAAAAAATAGTCTCTGTTTCTATATTGTTCAGGTGAGTAAAATAATCTTTAAAAGCTTAAATCTATTTAAACAGTTTAAATTCCATTCATAAGCTATTTATATATATGCTTCAGTTTATAAAGAGGATTTTGTATGCTCTGCATTTCATTTTCTCTGTAATTATCACAGCATTTGATCATTCATTCAAAGAATTTGATTTATTTACATTGGAACATTGTTAAGTAATAAAAGTCTTAAATCAAACAAGCAGTTAAATCTGTAAGCAAGTTTTTTAAAAAAAAAAAACTGGTTCAATATGATGTGAAGAAATATACCACTGTTAATTTGATCTACAGGCAAATCAAGGAAAATTGTGATAAATTCAAGTATTATAAAAAGCCAATTCAAGTTAATAACTTAAATTCTTACTATAAATCATGATTTATACAACAAAAATGAGAATTTTTAATTTGGTATTACACGTGCAGTTTGAATATGAACAAAAATAGCACTTTGATCATTATCTGGTGATAGAATCGAAATCGTATGCTAAGATTTTGGTTAAAGCAAGATTGTTCATCGTTGAGTTCGGGAAAAATGTTGAAAATTTTTTCTATTGCATAAATTTTGAATTCGAATGAAAACTAGGGTTTAAGAACTGTTTCCAGTTCGCGTTGAAAATGGGATCGCCGCTCCACCTAGGGGTGATCGGAATCCACGTCGCCGGTGCTAGTCGAGGCGTCACATCTCGATGAAGCTTCAGTATGATTTTAGTGGCTTCTGATGGCCATACGTGGGTACACGAGTGGATTTCCTGGTGACGTGTTGTTGGGTTCGATTGATCGAGATGACTCGATTTTATATTGGGGGTAAATTCAAGTGTGGGGGGTGCTCGAATCGATTTGGGGAATGAAGTATGACTTGTTGATGGTCGCGATGGCCATCAGAGTGGTCACGAACCACCGTGCACGTGCATGGTGGTGGTGATGTGCCAGTGAGAAAAAAAAAATATATAACAGGAAGAAGAAGAGGGACGCGCAAATGAAACAGGGAAGACTCCGGGTTTTTTTTGAGTTGCCTGAGTTCTCTCGTATAGTTCGAGCCCTTAAAATTTAAGCTATCTGGTTTTAAAACTTGAAAGTTAAAAGAAAAAAAAAATGAATGAAGCAGGGAAGATGGATACGCGAACGAACAGAGAGAGACTCGGGGGAGAAATGAAAAGGGTCGAGTGTTTACTCGAGTGAACTGAAGATTTGCTCGGTTTAATTTCTGAAACCTGCAAACTAAAATTGCTGTGTAAATTGCTTAAACAAGTTTAAGTGGTAATTGCTGTATGACAATTAAATCAAGTTTCATTACAAGTTAATGAAATAAGTAAAAAATTAACAAAGTTTTCTGGATCTAATTTATATTTTAATCAAGTAATTTATATCAAACTAGTGTTGGAATTTAAATTAACATTTAAGTTCTCAAATTTGTAATAAATTGATTTCAAAAGTTAAGAGAGATTTCTTTGTAAATATAAATTAGTGAATAATTTATATTTATTGATTATGAAAAAAAAAAAATTTAACTATGAACTAATAGTTAATTAATTAAGTAATTTCGTTAAGAGTTAAGGATTAATCATTGATTAACTAAGAAATTAAGAAATCAATGAATGAATAATTAAGTTTTATTAGGGTATTAATTAATGGTTATGAAAAGTAATTAAGAATGATTTGTAATTAAATTGATTAATAAACAATTAAGTATTTAATTAAATTTGTAATTAAGAATTTGTTAATTTTGAAACAATTTATCGAGTTAATTAAGATTTAATTTATTTATCCAAATTTTTATCATTGATTTAAAAATAATTATTTGGTAAATTTATTAAATCCCATTCACTTGGATTGGTAAATAATTAACTATTGCTATGCACTAGATTGATATTTCTGTTGTGACTGTGATACTGTGTGATGCACTGTGACTATGATTTGTTCTATATTGATGTGAAAACTTGTTGCCGTAAAACGACATTTAAAACTTCGGTGCGACAGGGAATCGAATTTCCATTGGTTATCCGAAACCCACATCGACTCTGTGAATATTTGTGAATGACATCCACATGTTTTGAAATTTGACACCCACTATTCGGTTTAGCCGGGAAAGGACCTTTGTGTCGTATAACCCATTTCGAATATGTGATTCGACGTTATGGATAGCATTTGAAGACCGGTGTTGAAGACCGGGTATTTGCGAGAGCGATAGGATGACCTGTCGATTGACTCTGCACCGAGTTGCTCCGGTATAGAGTTCTCCATATGTGATGGGGAATCCGATCAGGATTGTGGATATTCGGATTGCAAGGACTTCCTTGGAAGTACCTTCGGTTCTGTTCGAGCCCGGAACAGACTTGTATGGATAGTATGTCTGACATTACAAATTGAGATATAAAGCCGATTTCTTTCAAATATATTTCTGTTGGTGGCGGAGAATTTATTCTCTTAGCTTAACACCCTTCTCTGAGACGTACAAACTCAGAGGTTATATAGTTGAAGGTTATCAGCGATATATTCCCAATTTGGTAATGTGACATACTGAGTGTTGCTGTGAAATGATCATTGTGTTGATCATTTGGATAGGATCATTTATTTGATCGTCTATCTTGGTGATCATTTCTATGATCATTTGTTGACCCAAAGCACGGCTTTTTTATAAAGTGTGTTTTTGTGGACGTGACTTCGTCGGACCTCACACCCCGAAATGGTCAAAACAGGAAAGATGCAGCAAGGTTATTGGGGGTAGCACCCCTTAGGGTATGTACATTTCCTTCTGGATAGAAGTGGTATCATGGTATGGAGCCCAGATACTTAACTTATGTTGATATCGCAGATATATATATATATATATGATTTTGTGATTTGTTGCTGGGGCCCCGGTTAAAGGTTGGTTACGACCGGGAGATGGCATACTCGTGTCAGTAGTTACCCAGTTAGGGGTAACCCGGCCTTGTGTTGGCAGAGATCCGGTTTGGTTCTCGGGGACGTCCTTCCAGAGGCGTTCTCATGTGGCAATGGGAAGTTCCTTGGCCTGACCATTTGTTGGAAATCCAAAGAAACAATACGAGCCCTGTACGGTTTTAGTTGTAGAACCTGCCATTTAATATGGTAGCTATAGTAGGCATAATATAATGGTACCTATGCTGGCTAAGATTAATATTCTATTTTCGAAATGATTTACTTCACTATGCACTAGTACAATATCAAAGAATTTCTTTTCTCGTATCAAGCATATTTAACTATCATAAGAAGAAATCTCCTCCAATTCTGCGTTTGCATTGTGTGTGTGGCGGGAGGTCTTATGGTAGTTCCATTTTTAAAAGCATTCCGAAAATTCTTTTATAAATCTTGTTTATTTAAATACAACTGTTTTGTTTACTCATACCAGTCCCATGACTGATCCGGAGTTTATTGTTTTCTTTCCTAAACTCTGGGTGCCCATTATTTCCACACGAGCAGCCTAGTAGCAGGTTTCTATATTTTGGAGTAGCAGTATTTTGGAGCTCTTATCTTGGATATATCTTAGGAGCTATTGGAGTTTTCAGGTGTTAGTACTTGGGAGTTCGTTATCATCTCTCTCATTTGAGGATTTTTGGATATATGTTCACTGTTATATTATCATGATGTTGTATTTAGAGATTTTGATATATGTATTATGTACTCTGTAGCAGTATGGATATTATGTTGATGTTGTAACAGTGATGTTATTTATGATATTGATTCTGTTCCGCTGTTTTATATTAATCTAATTGTTGTTATAAGCTCCGGCGATGCGAATTTGATGTCGTTTATTGGACATCGAGTTTGGGTCGTCACAAATTGGTATCAAAGCTGTTGGTTGAGTAAGAACTTTAGCTACGGAGTATAACACATTAGATGGCTCATTAGAGATAGGGTGAAGTATACCCTAGAATGAGTATAATCAAAATTGAAACTTTGAAATTTCTTAGTCTATTTCTTTTTACTGCTGATATTCTTTAAGATATTTCGTCTGCATATCTAAATCAATTTTCTTACTAATCTCAGATAGTGAAAATGAGTGGACGCAGAGGAAGAATTAGGGGTCAAGGCAATGCTGCAGCACCAAATCAAATTCCCGCGGCCGCAGAAGCAGTAATAGAAATTCAGCAGCAGCCGGACTTGGCTGAATTATATAAGAAGTTTGAAAAGCTTGGTGGCAAACCATTTATTGGCAAAGAGTCAATTATTGACGCTCAAGCTTGGGTAAGATCGTGTGAAAAGATTTTTAAAGGGCTAAAATTGCAGGATGAGCAGAAAAGACTTATAGCTTCTTGGCAACTCCAAGGAGAAGCTTCAGCTTGGTGGGAAACCATCATTATAGATGAACCCGAGGAAGAATTTACTTGGGATCGTTTCAAGGAAGTGTTTGAGAAATGTTACATGCCATCAGCGGGAGTTTCCAGAATGTATCAGGAATTTCTGGATTTGAAGCAAGGAAGTCTGTCGTTTGAAGAATACTTGAATAAATTCAGCGAACTATCTCGGTTTGGCCCGGAATTGCTAAATACACCTCTGAAGAAAAACGAAAGGTTTATCCGGGGAATGAACCAGAAATATCATGGAAGAATGATGGGTCATGTTAAAGAATCTTTTTCGGATTTGGTAGATATGGGGTACAGGTACGCTACTCTTGATATACAAGAAGCAACTGTGGAGAAAGGTAATTCAGGTAGTCAGAATTATAAAAAGCGAAAATTCGGAGGCAAGAAACCTTGGCAAGGCAATGAGAAGAAGAGGAACATTCAAGGAAGAGCAACAGAAAATGTCACTTGTTACAACTGCAAAGAGAAAGGCCACTATTCAAATGACTGCCCAAAACCGAAGAAACCAGCTTGAGAATGTTACAATTGTCATAAACCGGGACATTTAGTTAAAGATTGCCCAGTGATGAAGCCAGCGCAGGTGGCAAAAGTTTACACGATAAAGGAGGACCCCTCATCTTCAAAAGCTGATAAAGGGAAAAGCGTTTTGGAAGGTAACCTTACTATTAATAATAGAACTGTTAGAGTTTTATTTGATACAGGAGCTTCACATAGCTTTATCTCCCAACAAACCGTAAATGAATTAGGACTTGAAACTAAATTTGCTGACGATCTTATTTGCGTGAAAAATCCGGTTGGAGGTCCCGCAAATCTTAGTTCATATTTTAAGAGAGTTCCTATTCATATGCTAGCTATAAATTTCCTATCAACCTTTATGTCCTCGAATTTGATGAATTTGAAATCTTACTCGGTATGAACTGGTTATCGAGATACGATGCTAGATTGGAGTGTAGTAATCGGACAGTTTTAATCAAAACAAGCCTTGGAAATTTTATTGAAATCTCTTGTGAGAATCCAAGTCCAAGGAGCGACAGATTGATGTATACTTTGGGAAATCTTGAACCCACTTTGCAGTCTATACCTGTTGTTCGGAATTTTTCCGACGTATTTGAAGAAGTGAAATCTTTACCTCCTCATCGAGAAATAGAATTCCGAATCGATCTTGTACCTAATACTCGTCCTGTTGTTCACGCAAGTCGCAGGATGGCACCCAGGGAAAAGATTGAATTGGTTCATCAAACTAATGAGCTACTAGCAAAAGGATTAATTCGACCCAGTGTTTCTGAATGGGGTTCAGCCGTCGTATTTGTTGCCAAATCAGACGGATCTTTGAGATTGTGTGTAGATTACCGCGATCTAAATAAACAAACTCTCAAAAATAAATTTCCACTGCCCAGGATTGATGATTTATTTGATCAGTTGCATGGCGCTCGTTTCTTTTCAAAAATGGATCTAGCTCAAGGATTCCATCAACTACGAATCGCCGAAGATTGTGTACATCTGACTGCTTTCAGGGGTCCTAATATGTTCTATGAATGGTTGGTTATGCCTTTCGGGCTAACCAATGCTCCAGCATACTTCGTAGATCTTATGACTCGCGTGTTTCGGGAAGTTCTGAATAAATTTGTACTAGTATTCATTGATGACATCTTAATTTTCTCCAAAACTGAAGATGAGCATGCCGAGCATCTTAGAATTGTCTTAGAAATTTTGAGGAGAAATGTTCTATATGCAAAATTTTCCAAATGCCACTTCTGGGTCAATGAAGTCAAATTCCTTGGCCATATTGTTAATGAAGAAGGAATTTCAGTAGATCCTAGCAAAATTTCCGCTATTCTTGATTGGAAACAACCCACTACTCCAAGAGAAGTTCGAAGCTTTTTGGGTTTAGCAGGCTATTACCGGAAATTCGTTCAAGATTTTTCTAAGTTAGCTAGTCCGCTGACTAAGTTAACAATGAAAAATGCAAAGTTCATTTGGACTTCAAAATGTGAAGAAGTTTTTCAAGAGTTGAAAAAGAGATTGACCACTGCTCCTGTTCTCACTATTGTTAACGGGAACCGAGGCTTATCTGTCTATACTGATGCATGTGGTGAAGGGGTAGGTGCAGTATTGATGCAAAATGGAAAGGTGGTTGCCTACGCAGGTAGACAATTACGTCCGCATGAGAAGAACTACCCAACGCACGATTTGGAACTTTTGGCTGTTGTTTTCGCTTTGAAAATATGGCGACACTATCTTCTGGGTAAGAATCTTTTCAGCTTTCTTAATAATTTGTGAAATTAACTAAAGAAATATACTCAATAAACTCTCTTTGTTTAGGTGAAAAATTCGAATTATTCACCGATCATAAAAACTTGAAATATCTTTTCACCCAGAAGGATCTGAATCTGCGACAACAATGTTGGTTGGAATTTCTAGCATCATATGACTTAGATATTCTGTATACACCCGAAAAGGCCAATGTAGTTGCAGACGCTTTGAGCAGAAGTTATGCTGTTCTTGCTTATCTGGTTATCACTCCTACTCTTCTTGAAAAAATTGCCAACAAGCAAAAAGAGGACCAGTTTCTTCAGGAAATATATGGGAGGATTCGTCGAGGTGAAGATTCCAGTTTTGCAATTAATGATAAGGGGGTTATAAGTTTAAAAGGCAGGATTTGTGTCCCTGACATTCCAGAACTGAAACGTGAAGTATTGAATGAATGCCACAAGTCCAAATTCAACATCCATCCAGGAGTCAACAAAATGTATCGGGATGTTAAAAGAACATTCTGGTGGAAAACGATGAAGAGAGACATATCTATTTATGTGAGTCGTTGTGCTACTTGTCAGCAGATCAAGAGCGACCAAAAGAAAGTGGCCGGTTTACTTCAACCTTTAGAAGTACCGAAATGGAAGTGGGATCAAGTATCGATGGATTTCATCGACGGATTGCCACGAACCAAGAAAGGCAATGAAGCGATTTGGGTTATTATGGATCGTCTAACCAAAAATGCTCATTTCATTCCAGTTAAATCTACTCGGACTGCAGCAAGCTTGGCAGGTATATATATAAAGGAAATTGTTCGCCTCCATGGTATTCCCAGTAGTATAGTGAGTGATCGTGATCCGATCTTCACTAGTAGATTTTGGGAAGCATTTCAGGATGCATTGGGAACGAAATTAAATTTCAGTACTGCTTATCATCCGCAATCTGATGGACAGACTGAGAGAGTTAACCGAATTTTAGAAGACCTACTGCGTGCTTGTGTTCATGATTTTGGTGGTTCTTGGGAGGACCATTTGCATCTGGTTGAATTCTCTTATAATAACATTTATCAGGCCAGTTTAGAAATGGCTCCTTTCGAAGCTTTATATGGTCGTCCGTGTCGATCACCTACATGCTGGATCGAATCAGCTGACAGACTTGTTCTTGGACCGGATATGATAAAAGAAGCCACTGAGAAGGTAAATTTTATTCGAAAGAAGTTATTAACTGCCCAAAGCCGTCAGAAAAGCTACTATGACCGTCGAAGAAGAAATTTGGAATTTCAAGTTGGAGATTTTGTATTTCTGAAAGTATCTCCGATGCGGGGTGTATTGAGATTCGGGAAAACTGGAAAGTTGGCACCGCGTTATATTGGTCCTTTTCCTATTTTGGAAAGGATTGGTTCTCTAGCATATAGAGCGCAGTTACCCAGCTGGTTGTCTGGCGTACATAATGTGTTCCATATTTCTAACCTTCGGAAATATGTGCACGATCCAGATGATATTATTGAAGAAGCTGCTCAGCAGGATCTTGAAATCACTCCCAATTTGGCAGTTAGAAGGGAACCGATGAAAATTGTTGATCGTGATGAGAAGCGATTGAGGAACAAAATTGTGAAATTGGTCAAAGTTAAATGGAGTGGCGATCCAAAGGACTGTACTTGGGAGACTGAAGAGAATATGAAGAAGTCATATCCCAAATGCAGAATTGACATCTCGACTTAAAACTGTAAGTCATTTCCTTATTTATAAATTCGTATATTATTTGTTTACGTCTCTCTCTCTTTCAATTTCGAGGAAGAAATATTCTTAAGGAGGGGATATTGTAACATCCCAAAATTTATGAATTTAAATTTTAGTAATATATTTTAACTTTCTGAAATAAAAATTGAAAAGTTATAAAGGAATGAAAGATGGATAAAGTTTAGTGTTTTTAGTTAAAACTTTTAAAAGAAATAAAAAAAAATTGTTAATGTAAGTTATGATAAAATTTTAAAATTTAAATCGCGTCATAATAATCTAACATTTAATCAATATAAACAAATAAACATATGAACAAATAAACAAATAATCTAACATTTAAGCAATGTAAACAAATAAACAAATAAAATAAGATAACAAAAGAATATGAAGGAATATAAAACAAGTTTGCAAAGAAATATACAAACCAGTAAAATATGTAAGCAAAAGAAGATAAAATAAAATAAAACAACTTTTCCTATATTTAGCAAAATAACTAAAACAACACACCTATATATATATAAAAAAAAACAAACCTTTTTAAATAAAACAACACACCTATATATATATAAAATAAAAACAAAACATTAGCTAATAAAAATATAAAACATATAAACTATACATATAAAAGAAAATCTAAAATAACACTATGCTGTAAGTTTAGAAGGAGGCAAAAGAGCATTGTATACATGCTTCCATTTAATGCTTCATTTAATGCCATGTACTCAAGTAACAACAAGTAAGACCTTAACTGCAAATACATGCTTGTATTAAATGTTTACTCCTCAGCCACCATTGGGAGGAAGGAGAAAAGCATGTGAAGTACAACAACCTGTATAAAACTACTATGCAAAATGATGTTTCAGTACTTTGCTTAAAACCTGCCTACCTCCTTATATACATGGCAATTGCCTTAGTTATTTCGTTCAAACAAACTTTTGCAAAGATCAGAAAAGAAAATAAACAGAAATAAAAGCCAACATCATTTTTATTTAAGCTTGGAAGAAAATTTACTGAAGGAAAAGAAAAACAGAGGAAATACAAACTGCTGCAACTCTTCAAATACAAAAAATAGTCTCTGTTTCTATATTGTTCAGGTGAGTAAAATAATCTTTAAAAGCTTAAATCTATTTAAAAAGTTTAAATTCCATTCATAAGCTGTTTATATATATGCTTCAGTTTATAAAGAGGATTTTGTATGCTCTGCATTTCATTTTCTCTGTAATTATCACAGCATTTGATCATTCATTCAAAGAATTTGATTTATTTACATTGGAACATTGTTAAGTAATAAAAGTCTTAAATCAAACAAGCAGTTAAATCTGTAAGCAAGTTTAAAAAAAAAAAACTGGTTCAATATGATGTGAAGAAATATACCACTGTTAATTTGATCTACAGGCAAATCAAGGAAAATTGTGATAAATTCAAGTATTATAAAAAGCCAATCCAAGTTAATAACTTAAATTCTTACTATAAATCATGATTTATACAACAAAAATGAGAAATTTTAATTTGGTATTACACGTGCAGTTTGAATATGAACAAAAATAGCACTTTGATCATTATCTGGTGATAGAATCGAAATCGTATGCTAAGATTTTGGTTAAAGCAAGATTGTTCATCGTTGAGTTCGGGAAAAATGTTGAAATTTTTTTCTATTGCATAAATTTTGAATTCGAATGAAAACTAGGGTTTAAGAACTGTTTCCAGTTCGCATTGAAAATGGGATCGCCGCTCCACCTAGGGGTGATCGGAATCCACGTCGCCGGTGCTAGTCGAGGCGTCACATCTCGATGAAGCTTCAGTATGATTTTAGTGGCTTCTGATGGCCATACGTGGGTACACGAGTGGATTTCCTGGTGACGTGTTGTTGGGTTCGATTGATCGAGATGACTCGATTTTATATTGGGGGTAAATTCAAGTGTGGGGGGTGCTCGAATCGATTTGGGGAATGAAGTATGACTTGTTGATGGTCGCGATGGCCATCAGAGTGGTCGCGAACCACCGTGCACGTGCACGGTGGTGGTGATGTGCCAGTGAGAAAAAAAAATATAACAGGAAGAAGAAGAGGGACGCGCGAATGAAACAGGGAAGACTCCGGGTTTTTTTTTGAGTTGCCTGAGTTCTCTCGTATAGTTCGAGCCCTTAAAATTTAAGCTATCTGGTTTTAAAACTTGAAAGTTAAAAGAAAAAAAAAATGAATGAAGCAGGGAAGATGGATACGCGAACGAACAGAGAGAGACTCGGGGAAGAAATGAAAAGGGTCGAGTGTTTACTCGAGTGAACTCAAGATTTGCTCGGTTTAATATCTGAAACCTGCAAACTAAAAATGCTGTGTAAATTGCTTAAACAAGTTTAAGTGGTAATTGCTGTATGACAATTAAATCAAGTTTCATTACAAGTTAATGAAATAAGTAAAAACTTAACAAAGTTTTCTAGATCTAATTTATATTTTAATCAAGTAATTTATATAAAACTAGTGTTGGAATTTAAATTAACATTTAAGTTCTCAAATTTGTAATAAATTGATTTCAAAAGTTAAGAGAGATTTCTTTGTAAATATAAATTAGTGAATAATTTATATTTATTGATTATGAAAAAAAAAAATTTAACTATGAACTAATAGTTAATTAATTAAGTAATTTCGTTAAGAGTTAAGGATTAATCATTGATTAACTAAGAAATTAAGAAATCAATGAATGAATAATTAAGTTTTATTAGGGTATTAATTAATGGTTATGAAAAGTAATTAAGAATGATTTGTAATTAAATTGATTAATAAACAATTAAGTATTTAATTAAATTTGTAATTAAGAATTTGTTAATTTTGAAACAATTTATCGAGTTAATTAAGATTTAATTTATTTATCCAAATTTTTATCATTGATTTAAAAATAATTATTTGGTAAATTTATTAAATCCCATTCACTTGGATTGGTAAATAATTAACTATTGCTATGCACTAGATTGATATTTCTGTTGTGACTGTGATACTGTGTGATGCACTGTGACTATGATTTGTTCTATATTGATGTGAAAACTTGTTGCCGTAAAACGACATTTAAAACTTCGGTGCGACAGGGAATCGGATTTCCATTGGTTATCCGAAACCCACATCGACTCTGTGAATATTTGTGAACGACATCCACATGTTTTGAAATTTGACACCCACTATTCGGTTTAGCCGGGAAAGGACCTTTGTGTCGTATAACCCATTTCGAATATGTGATTCGACGTTATGGATAGCATTTGAAGACCGGTGTTGAAGACCGGGTATTTGCGAGAGCGATAGGATGACCTGTCGATTGACTCTGCACCGAGTTGCTCCGGTATAGAGTTCTCCATATGTGATGGGGAATCCGATCAGGATTGTGGATATCCGGATTGCAAGGACTTCTTTGGAAGTTCCTTCGGTTCTGTTCGAGCCCGGAACAGACTTGTATGGATAGTATGTCTGACATTACAAATTGAGATATAAAGCCGATTTCTTTCAAATATATTTCTGTTGGTGGCGGAGAATTTATTCTCTTAGCATAACACCCTTCTCTGAGACGTACGAACTCAGAGGTTATATAGTTGAAGGTTATCAGCGATATATTCCCAATTTGGTAATGTGACATACCGAGTGTTGCTGTGAAATGATCATTGTGTTGATCATTTGGATAGGATCATTTATTTGATCGTCTATCTTGGTGATCATTTCTATGATCATTTGTTGACCCAAAGCACGACTTTTGTATAAAGTGTGTTTTTGTGGACGTGACTTCGTCGGACCTCACACCCCGAAATGGTCAAAACAGGAAAGATGCAGCAAGGTTATTGGGGGTAGCACCCCTTAGGGTATGTACATTTCCTTCTGGATAGAAGTGGTATCATGGTATGGAGCCCAGATACTTAACTTATGTTGATATCGCAGATATATATATATATGATTTTGTGATTTGTTGCTGGGGCCCCGGTTAAAGGTTGGTTACGACCGGGAGATGACATACTCGTGTCAGTAGTTACCCAGTTAGGGGTAACCCGGCCTTGTGTTGGCAGAGATCCGGTTTGGTTCTCGGGGACGTCCTTCCAGAGGCGTTCTCATGTGGCAATGGGAAGTTCCTTGGCCTGACCATTTGTTGGAAATCCAAAGAAACAATACGAGCCCTGTACGGTTTTAGTTGTAGAACCTGCCATTTAATATGGTAGCTATAGTAGGCATAATATAATGGTACCTATGCTGGCTAAGATTAATATTCTATTTTCGAAATGATTTACTTCACTATGCACTAGTACAATATCAAAGAATTTCTTTTCTCGTATCAAGCATATTTAACTATCATAAGAAGAAATCTCCTCCAATTCTGCGTTTGCATTGTGTGTGTGGCGGGAGGTCTTATGGTAGTTCCATTTTTAAAAGCATTCCGAAAATTCTTTTATAAATCTTGTTTATTTAAATACAACTGTTTTGTTTACTCATACCAGTCCCATGACTGATCCGGAGTTTATTGTTTTCTTTCCTAAACTCTGGGTGCCCATTATTTCCACACGGGCAGCCTACTAGCAGGTTTCTATATTTTGGAGTAGCAGTATTTTGGAGCTCTTATCTTGGATATATCTTAGGAGCTATTGGAGTTTTCAGGTGTTAGTACTTGGGAGTTCGTTATCATCTCTCTCATTTGAGGATTTTTGGATATATGTTCACTGTTATATTATCATGATGTTGTATTTAGAGATTTTGATATATGTATTATGTACTCTGTTGCAGTATGGATATTATGTTGATGTTGTAACAGTGATGTTATTTATGATATTGATTCTGTTCCGCTGTTTTATATTAATCTAATTGTTGTTATAAGCTCCGGCGATGCGAATTTGATGTCGTTTATTGGACATCGAGTTTGGGTCGTCACAATCCCTATTTGGTTGTATTTCTATTACCACTTAATTCTCATTATTATATTTAATTCCAATAATCAACAACCAATTACCATAATATATATAATAATTGGAAAAAATTATTGCTTAATATATCAAAATATAAGCTTATATAATAACCATTCATTTTTAAAATTATTTTTAAAAGCATTATAAAAGAAAATAACAAGTAAGCCTTCATATAGAATACACTCAACTCATTCTATGGTACTACTGGCCCTATCTCTAATGAGTAACCCACCAGAGCTAAGATTCTCGCTTAACCTTCTGCTCTGATACCAAATGTAACAACTCGAAATTTTCGACTCCAAAGATTAGACACTAATACGTTCACTGTAGAAGTGCCGAGCAATCGAACGCCGAAAATCCCATATTGTTAGAGTAAAGAAGAAAAAGAGGTAGAAGAAGAAGAAAAAAACAAAAGCATAGAATCTCATAATCGTAGCGGAACAAAATATAATATTAAATAACAACATTTATACTAAGAAAAGCTATAAATGTCAATTTACATGCAATATATCAAAGTACAATCATTCACAAATAAACTGGACAGTTATAATTAACTTACCCCTAAATACAAACTACATAGTCTCTAATATATAGCGGAATAATCAATACGTCTCTGCCATCCAGCTTGCCTCCTAAGCTCCAGAACGTCCTAACTTGAAAATCTATAATACTCGTTCGGACCCGAGCATTACAATAATGTAACACCAGAGTCAGGCTGGAAACCAGCGTGAGTAAACCCATATAACCTGAAATACTTAAGTTACAAACTTGTTTGAAAAGCCAGTGTAACTCATGCACCACTATGAGTTTTATCCTGATCTGGCCAAACACTTATTCCACGAAATATATCTAAGTATCACTACTCAGTTTAAATGGTCAAGTTTACCAAATTTATTTCATTCCAGCCTATTTGATTTAAAATCAATATATAAAGAATTATGGTAGTTACTAATCGACGTGGTTCCAGATACCGCTGCTCTCCGACACCTATCTCTTTGAAATCCAAACGCTATCTTTTAAGCTAATTTATTTAAGTAAAACAACCCAATTTAAACCTCAATGTCAAATTCACATAGAAATTCATCACAGATATCTATTGAATAAATGTTTCACATTCATCAATAGATCACTCCAGGCATTTCATATCATAGGATATCACGCATTAACAAACTAGAGATATTAAACAATTCAAAGCATTCAATTCAAACCAATCTTTCATAGGCAAGATTAATTAATCACACAATTTCCAATTAGTTTAATTTACAAAAATATTTAATTTCCTATAATTCTACTTAATTAACATTAATTAATTACAGTCATTTATTTTATCTTAATCAAATGTTTGAAATTAATTAATTATTAACATATAAATTCATTTAAAACCATTGACTAATTAAAGTTTAATACGTTTTCCTTATTATCCACTTAATTACATCATTAAATTTATTTTAAATAAACTTAGGAATTAACTTAAAATAAATTTAACCTAATATATAATTACCTTAAATCAAACAAATTTTAGTTCAACACATTTTACTTTAATTCTTTATTTTGAAACTTGCTTTAAAACTTGTTCAAAAAAATTATCCTTTCTAAAAAATGGTTAATACATTAATTCTTCAAAAACTCGGGCCCAAGCCCAAAAATCACAATCGCCTATTCGAGCCAATTCCAGTCTTTCCGACCTCCCTTCTTCTTCTCCCCTATTTCTTATTTCTTTTAAACCTGCTAATCTTCTCGCATACCATCTCGAGCCCAACCCTACTACAACCCGAGTCCAATCCCTCTCCTTCTCTTCTCTTCTCCCTTACTTAACTCTTACACCCACCATTAACTGATACATGCCAGCATCGTGTGCAGGTGCACACGACACCGGAGGATCGCCCAACACTGTCGAAACGTCCACGAAGTCATCCTCAACCTTCTCGTTCCCCACGGCCACCCGAAACTCCTCAAAAATTCCCAAATTGAAAACGAACCAAGAAGCCTTCACCTTGCTTGACAAACCCAACCTGGCATCAACTCGTGCCACCGTCTCTAACCACCGGATGCTACGCCACCCTACCAACAGCTGCGCCTGAGTCTCCTCTAACTTTTCCCCCACCTCTGAGCCAACTCGACACCACCGCGCCAGCGAAAATTGCCGTGAACTCCCTTCGACCCAACATGACCTAAAATACTTACTACTCCACCTTCCGACCACCATGACCTATGAGAAATCTATCTACATTTTTCCCATAACCGTCGACCCACGACCTTCCTCCGGCTACAACCCCATGGCTATTGAACCCTACGATCGCCAGAATTCAACAAAATCCCAATTTCCGATCAACTCGCAAATCATCTACAAACACTATCTTAAAAATCTTAATATTATTATTAAAACTCATAACTTTTAATAGTAAATCAGATTATAAGGGTGAAACTTGAAATCATGCAAGTCGGATTTGTCTGATATATTACATTTCACAGTAATTTCTAATTTCCTAGTAAAACACTTACTATTTACACTTATAGTTATTTTTAAAATAAGATGTAGTTAATACAAACATATTTTCTTTAAACATCACAATTTATAAGAGACTGAGGGAAGAGAAATGAGTTTTTGAATTAATTTTTAGTCTGTTAATCAAGAGCAAAGGTTTACCTATATAAACACATACATGCACGTAGTAATCAAACTATATTCCAGCCAAATACATTTCTACATCCATGCAAATCATATTCATAACATTACTACCATTACTTATCACATGCATTAGATAATTAAATAGATTTTGGCTTTAAAAGGTGAAGTTTACTCACTGGATAAATTTTGAACAGAGGATGATTTGAAAATCTGGAAACTGCAAGCTTGAATTTGATCTGATCTTGATCTATTTGATTTTAGTTGAATCTAAAGTTGAACTTGAATTTGAACCTTGCTTTACTTTTTTGTTTGTTCTCCTATCACTTCAATTCAACAGAGCTTAACTGATACCTTGAATTTTTTATTTTATTTTTTATGACCAAGAGATGAGCGGCTTGGTCAGGTATTTATAAGTGAAGAAAATGTAAAGTACAATATAGAATGGAAGAAGGGTGTAGAGCAAGCTATATGCTGAGATTTTTGTTCAGGCTTCTACGTTATATATATATATATATATATATATATATATATATATATATATATATATTCTTACTTTAAAATCTTGACCCGATTTGATCTACTTGAAAAAACTTTGATGCATTGCCTTGATTTGATTCAGCGTGTGCTTGAGTGGATATATTCTATGATAGTGTTTCTGCTATGCATTCATATGTATAGATTTATATGTAAACCAAGGTAATTTGATATTTTATAAAAGATTTGGTTTTGATCTTATTTTGACTATTGATAAAATACTATGTAGGCTTGAAATGAAATTTCCATGATGTTGTCTCCTTGTGTTTATACACACACATATATATATCTTCTTATGTGTATAAATTTGCCTTTCTCATCTCCAAAATAATGTATATATTTACTTACACATATACTTAAGTATTTATATAGCTATGCATATGGATTTTCATCCTATTTTACTTGCACATGTTAAACTATTACCAATTTTATCCACATACATTTACCTTGACAAATATACAATGGTTTTCCATATGGAATTTGTATTAGTCATCCATATATATATTTATACATTTCCACATGCATCTTAACTTATGTATATATAGTTTTATTTATTTATAGAGTTTCCAAATCAATTTATATTTGTTCAGTTATTTCCATTATCAAAAATTTATTTGTTCGACTAATAAAATTAATGTTTCAAAGATTTAAACCAGTTAATTACCAAATTAGTAGACGTTAAAAATCCAGGTCGTCAAATAGGATCATGTAAATACCTCATACATAATCGTTGGCCAAACCATCCTACTTCATTTCTGGAATCTCCACCATGTACACAGTTGCTAAAGTGGCTTTCGGTATTAGCGGAGAGTATGACAATATCCGATCTCGGTCTCTTTAACAACCAAATACTTATTTCAGACCGGACGGTTCTTTAAAATTTCAAAAGTCAATTCACAATTGATACCAAAATATCATATTCTAAAAACCGTTTCAGCTTCGAAGTAATACTTTCGAAATCATATTTTCAAAATTGGTTAAACCCTCATTTCAAATAATCATATTTACTCAAAATATGTTATTAAATCCCAACTTAGGTTATTACATCATTTAGTCGTATTTTACTTAAAAATCAAGGATTTAAATATAAATTTCCACTTTACAAACCTGAAAGTTATAAATAGTTTAGATAGTTTAAATTAGTTTAAAATAGTTTAGGAAAGTTTAAAATAGACCATAATAGATTAATCTAGTTTAAAATCGGTTAAAATGGATTAATATTATTTAAATAGATTAAAATAAATTAAATAGATTCAAAATAGATTAAATGGATTATAATAGGTTAAGATACTAATAGATTTAAAATAGATTAAAATACTTTGAATAGATTTAAAATAGATTAAAATAAATCAAAATACTTTAAATAGATTTAAAATGGTTTAAAATAATTAGAATAGATAAATTTAGTTTAATGGTCGAAAACTTAATAATTTAGAATTTTAAAAGATACTTACAGTCAATGTTAATAAATTTGAAATTAACATCAAATTTAACCATTTCTTCCATTTCAATCAATCTGGACCAATCCAATTTTCAATCATACCAAATTTTACATCTTCAAATATCAATTTTAGCTATTCCAATCCTAAAAGATTTCATAGTTACAAAATTTCAATGCTTCAATAAATCAAGTTCGATAATTTCATTTATACTTCAAAAATCAACTTTAGAATTTCAATGTAAATCATTTAAATAATTACTTAAAACAATTCAATTTATATAAATCAAATTCTATTTCAAACATCATTTAAACAGGTTCAAGGTTAAAGATTTAAAATCGTTTAATTTAACCAATCTGGTGTCCGTATATAATTTTCTACCAGATGGTCAAGTGATACAGATATTTATCATTTCAATCCGTAAATATTTAGATTTATGGGTATATATCATTTCAACCTGCAATCTCGAATTAAATTAAAGTCCATAAAATCGCTCTAGTCTATCATTTCAACCCATAACGGTTTTTCCCTAGTCTATAGATCGTTCGGGTATGTATCATTTCAACCCATAGGGAACTTACAGTGTTATAATAGTATAAAAATATAACATCCAGTCATCCAATATCAAAAATCAAATTTCCATTGTAATAATCATCCAAATCAACCAATAAACATCAATAGACAACTGATTATCATTAACAGATATTAAATTGACAATTAAATTAAGTATTAAGTTAAACGATAATTAAATGCAATAAAAGTAAAATTTAACCAGAACATCAATTTAAACATACCAAACATCAATCAACTAATTTTTAATCACATCATAAATTTAATTTAACTAACATAAGATAATTTAGTAGTTGTGATTGGGTTAAAACACTCACTTTTGATTTCAAATAGATTTAAAATCCTAATGAAGGCCTAAATTTGAATTCCCAGAATTCATCCATACAAGCGTCGAAATATCCAGAATTTCGATACGATTGCAATGGCGAAAACCATGCGTGAATCCAAGCTCGTATGTAAAAGATATGATAATTAGAATGACTAAAAACTTAAATTATAATAATCAATTAAATAAAATAGGAGAAGCACGTTACCCTCTATAGTACTCAAATGCCCAAACCTTAGAACCTGATAGTCGATCGCGACAATGACTATGCAATCCAACCGCCACCCCAATCCCTTAAACACCATTTCGACAAACATAGCTAACCCGATCGAAGACCACCGCCGCACTACTCACGCCTGGCCGCCCCCATGGCCACGCTCTCGGCCGCTTTGGTCATGCCACATGGCACAGGCAACTCCGTTGTAACATCTCGGTATTTTCAACCGTTCGCATCCATACATGTCAGAAATAAATTGCTTAAAATATCAGATTGTTAATTTATATTTGGCAAAACTCAGCATATACAGTAAATAAACAATCACAGAATCTCGAACACGAAGTAATATCATAATAAGCAGTAGAAACAAAGAATAGTAGTTCATGAAGCTACTATATATATAACAGAATTAAACAAGAGACAACAGAGTATACTATATATAGAAGTCTCCATACAATAGTCAAATACAAGATCAGAATATATCACCAGAATCAACTGAATAACTACAAGCTAAATTGAGAGATGGATCTCCAAGTGAAGCTCCAAGTCCAAAGGCGAGTCTCTAATGCTGTGACACTCAGTCTGACCCCAGCGTAAAGTAAAAACACAAAACACTCGAGTTAGTATTAACATTCTTATATCAATAAATCCAACTCATGTGAAATATCAACTGATATACAACTAACTTAAAGGATGTTTAGGGTAACCATCCTCTAAGGATTCGTGAAACTATCTGCTATGTAGAAATATACGCTATTATAATAATGTCTAAAGTAAAGTAAACTATTAAAATAGCGTTAAGCTGTTACCCATTTCCCCCTTAACACTTTTTATAGTGCCAATAGTCTATATAGTACCGTAATACCTCCTGATCGGGAGGCTACCAGAGGATACTCCATAGGTACAATACAAAACAAATTCGTAGTGGTCTCGATAGGGTAGGTGATACAGAACAACTAGGCAATGGTAGGGTAGATATACTAATTACACTTCCGGCCTGGTGGTAACGCATATCTGCAGCCACTGCCAACCTCGAGCCACATTCCTAAATCAAAGGTGCACACCAAATCAATCAAAAAGTAATAGAATGGCATACGAAGAAGTGTGTCCAATTGGAGGTGCTACCTCACTTGGCCCGTCGATTGCTCCTGTTTCAGCCACCTTATGCCAACTCACGGGAGTCGGGTCCACGTATATACCTCAAATAGGACGTCGCCACCATCCTACTTAATTCTGGAATCTCCACCGCGTACACGGTTGTTAAAGTTGTTTTCAGCATTGGCAGAGAGTATAACAATAACCGATCCCGGTCTCTTTAACAACCAAACATTATTATAACACCGCGACCATTTCAAAATAGTTTATACTTCAAGACAAAATATCATTTCCATTTCAAAACCATATCAATACGGTTTCTTTTCCATTTCAAAACCAAATACGATATCATTTCCATTTCAAAAAACATATCAATATGATATCATTTCCATTTCAAATGTATCCATTTCCAAAAATCATAGCACTTCAAAATTATAACACTTTTGAAATTATAAAGCTTCTAAAACCATAACACTTTAGAAATCATAACTTAGAAATCATAATACCTTGGAAACCATAACACTTTGAAAATCATAATTAAGAAATCATAATACTTTGGAAATCATAACAATTTGAAATCATAACACTTTCCTTTAAACGGTTTAGATATTAATGATAGTATATATAATAAAGTAGTTTATATAATAAAATAGTTTATATAAAATAGTTTATATAAAATAGGTATAAGTTAAAATAGTTTATAATAAAATAGTTAGTATATTAAAATAGTTAGTATATTAAAATAGTTTATATTAGAAATGATTTATATTAAAATAGTTTATATTAAATAACTTATAAAATAAAATATATAAATAGTTTAAATATAATTTAAAAATACTTTATTTAATAATATAGCTTCCTCAAATTTCACAAATCGATTCAAATCAACTCAAATTCCAAAATTCAAATTTAATTCAATCTCAGTTCAATTCAGTTTCTCAATAAACCATTTCAAATTATATCGATTTCAAATATAGATTGAACCATAAAATAAACCATTTCAATTTCAATATATTTCAAAGCTTTAAATATTCAACATTTCAAAACTAAATTTGATAGTTTCATACACACACACACACCAAATTCACTTTACTATTATTTAGTTTTAAAATATTTACGTAATCATTTCAATAACATTTAAATAAAACTTCAAATTACAAATAAACTAAATATTTCCTTCAATTTATTTAAACTTGAAACATTCATTAAATCACTATAAACCAAAATCAAGTTATAAAATCATATCCTTTAAAAATCTCAAATTCAATAAGTTTCAAATCGATTTAATTATATAAGATTCTTAACTAAATAAAATTTCAATAAATTCATGTTTATCTTCCCAAACTTAACTTATAAAAATAATTATACAAATCTATTTTAAAATATAATTTTAAATAAGTACTGAAACATATTATATATTTATTAAATACTTTATTAAATTAAGTCTCATTATTAAATCAATTTTATATCAAAACTAATTTATACATATTTTAAAATAGTAAAATTATAAGTAAAGTCTTAAAATTTATATTTCGAAACTAACTTAAATTTTAAAATTTCAAAACATATAATTTTAAAAATCAAGAATTCAACTATATATAAAATAACATTTATATATAATATTTTAAAATAATTATTTGTATAAAATTATATATATATATATATATATATATATATCTTTTTAAACCTTGGAAATAATTTAAAAAAATATATATGGACCAACGGTGTTTGTATATAATTTTCTATCGTACGGTCAAGTGATACGATATTTATCATTTCAATCCGCAAATTAAATTTGTACGGGTATATATCATTTCAAACCGCAATCCCAAATTTAATTCAATGAAAATCGCTTGGGTTTACCATTTCAACCCATAACGAATTTCTCCTATTCTATAGATTGTTCGGGTATTATCATTCAACCCATAGGGAATTCTATACTAACAAGGAACTTGCAAAATGACAATAGATATGATAATAATATAATAGGCATATATCATCAATATAAATAACAGATAATGGTGTTAGATGTCATAGGGGAACAGATACAGACAACATGTATATAGCAATGTAAACAACAACATATTTCAATTGTCGTTTCAATTGAAATCAAATTTAATAGATATAAGAACGTTAATCGTGATTGATTGCTTACCTTTCGAGGTTAGAGAGATTTGATAATGGAATGAGTTGTGAATCCATGCACGAGTTCCAAAGCAAAACAGGATTGGCATGAATTTGGCGGATAGAGTTGATAAATAGGAATCGACGAGAACAAATCAAATTAGCTTGATATAAGCTGAACAAAATATATGTATTATCTACATATATTTTCAAAATAAAGTGTTTATATATATTTTCAAATCAATATTTAACTTACACACCCATTAAACAAAACAAACCTTTATAGTATATATGGAAAATCAAAGATTTACAAAAATCAAAATCTATATCATTTCTCTAAATCAATACTTAATACATAAATAAGTTTATATATAAGCTACAAAATCACAATATATATATATATTACATTTTTTAACCTTATCTAAGATAATTATTTACTAAATTCACCTTTATATTTTGAAATTAATATACTAATAAAAAAATAAATCAGTAAACAAAGATCTGTATATAATGCTGGTATAAGCTTTGGAAAATATATTATATAAGCAAGCATTTTTTTAACATAAATACATACAACAAATAAGTTAGACACAACCTGGATAAACTTATATTTTAAAATCCATACTTACATATATATAATCCGCCCTATTAAAAACTTATATACTGACATATATAAATTAACATATTATTGCTGTAACTTAATATAAACTTGCACATGAACATAAATAACACACATGTACATAAAATAAAACAAAATGTATAAAACTTATGTAGTAAGTGTGCTTGTCACGGCTATGATAAGTCACAACAAATATACATCCTTCATAAACATTATATACATTGTATATATATATTTTATAAACATCTTTATATATAAACGAACTCATATAACATTTCATATAACATACTTATATAAACTACATATATATACTCTAACAAATTCAATTTATAAGCTAATATAACTTATTCATTTTAAACAACTTTATAGATTTATGTATATAAAATTTAAGAATTAATATTTATAAACTCAAACATATATAAACTGATAGATAAACTAAACTTACATATCAAATCATATCAGTATTACACATATATGTTTCTAGAAAGAATACGCTTTATGTTATACAAACAAATACACTTTATATAATATGCCTTAGAAATATATAAGTTATGAAATATATCTGTACTATTATAATACATTTGTAATGTAACCGGCAGATTATATATATAAACTATATTTATAAATAAATATATATAGATCATACAGTAAACTAACATATAATATTTTATAAACTTTACATTAGCTTACATGTATGAAAATAGGTGATATACTCATACCCATACAACAACAAGTTATATGTATAAACATATAAATTAAACTCAACAGATCAATGTATATAAACCAATTATATCTTTAAAACAATATCTATATATATTGAAATAGTAAAACTGAATATAACATATAACATTTTAAATCAATATTTATATATTATTAACGTATCACATTAGAAGGAGATGAGTAGATGGAGCAGTGCTGCAAATGCTCTAACGTAGAGGCCTGAACGGAAGGAAGGCTTGGATAGGGCAGGGACAAAGGCCGTGTGAGGATGTGGTGGGCTGAGAATGGAAGGTGCTGCGTCACGCGAGCCAGTGATGGTAGGACGCAGGCGAAGGCGATTCTCTGGTAGCGGCTTCGGGCTTGCGGGTGAAGAGGGGGAAAAGCTGTTTGGTCAGCATGGCTAGGTTGCTAGTAGTGAAAAGTGAGGGGGAAGGTGAAAGAGAAACGAGGGATCGAATGGAAGAGGAACGAGCACTCTACAGGCTAGAACGAAACAAATATATGTTTTTTTCTTTGAAGAATGAGTAGAGAATAGAAGAGAAGATGAAATACGAATGGACCAGTTGAAAATAAATTGAAACCAGAGAATATAAATTTAACGATGGGAATATGAAGAGTCAAAATAATAAATTTCTAGAAACGTAAATGGCCAATCGTTTCAACAGATGGATAAAAGGATAAGGAATCCGAAAACATGAAAATTGGGTACCAGTGTGGTCATCAATTTATTGATTTCACTCAGTACCGGAAGCCAAAAATAGAAATGAATATACCGCAGAGATCAACACTACGAAATAATCAAAACGGTATTCAAATATAAATGGTATGATTATCCGATCAAAAGTCAATAATCGGTACCGAAAATGCTGCTAAAACGCCAAAAATAAGATAAAACGGAGCAATAGCAGTTCAAATTTGGAGAAACTAAATATAACGTCTCACTCAGAAGTTGATTTACAAATTTATTATTTAAAAATATTCAGGTTTGGAGAACAATTTATTATCATCAGTTTTTAACTGATTTGTATTGAAATAAAATACACAAAAAATAAACTTTCATATTATTAGATGAAAACCTACCATTTACTACGTTTAAATAGACGTTTTCCAAATATCAAATTTCAAAACTTAATTATTTAAAATTTCACAATAATTCAATTAATTTAATAAATAGAGCCACTAAAATTTACGGGTCGTTACAGCCGCCGTTATCAAAGTCACCACGGTGAATTTCAACGACCATACGACCAACGGATACCGCTACATGACCTGCTCATCGTCCTCTCCCCAATGCCGCTGCCCGATCGACCTATAGTTGAAGATCCACTGTTGGATCGAAACCCAAGGAAATGGACGGCTAAAATTAAATCATGAATTTATGAACAAATGGTGCTTCGATTGAAAAAACAAATTGCTAATTTGAGTTGCACTCATCGAGAGCTTCGAATCAATATATAATTCGATATAGTTTGAGGAGTTTTATTTTGAAATTGAAATTTGAATAGGGTTTTGAAATTGGAATCTATTTTTGCCATTGAGAAGGAGAAGTAGACAGATGAAATTGTACGTGCTGAATAAGAAAATGACTGCTAAGGTTTGAGAGCAAACTATTTATATAACCAAGGCCCGATAAGAAATGAATAAACATCCAAATAGATTTGAAACGACAATTATGACCCGACAAGCCCGCTCTGCTCCCAGAAGGAAAATATGTCATCCCATATATCAAAATAGACGTTTTCGATAATTTTAAACTCAATGGAACATGTTTTAAGTCCTAATTCCAACATATTGAAAAGTTCGCTCAAAATCAACGTATTTCAAATTGATTTCAACTGAACTGAATTAAATTGATTTCCACGCGTTTCGAGCCCGTATGATCAAACAACAAGTCTTATCGCTACGAAAGTTGAAATCTTATAATAATTCACCATTACGGATTTGATGAAACTGGTTTCGTTGAAATCAGAGACAATTGCCAAAATTTCTATTTTCACGTTAATTTAATAAATTAACATTAAATCACTTTTTAACTTCAAGTTTAATAAATAACAATTTTTTTCATTTTTGATTACTTAGACATTTACAATAATTCAATAAAAATTTACATATCTATTCCGTGTTAAATATTATACTAACTTCAGTGTTCAATTTCAACTGTAATTAAATCCAATTAATTATAATTTAATTCTAATAAATTGATTTGGTTCGGTTTCAATCCTTTTTATTCAATGAATCATTGCTTTATAGACATAGTTAGATTGGTTTATATCTTGTTACATTAATATGCTACAATTTCCATCTTTTCTTTGTAATTACTATTATATTTCAATTATATTGAATTTTTGTCAATTTTATTATAATTTAAAATCTCAATAAATTAATTTATCTTTGTTTTACTCTTTTTATTACGTCAATTATGGCCTTGTAAATATAACTAAAATTTCTATACATTTTATTACATTCGCAATTTTCAGTTATTATCTTACCTCACATTAACATAACATTTTAATTTCATTTAATTATAATTGATTAAATAAATTGGTAATAATTAACAATCGTCACCGTTTCCACATTTAATAACATTCGTAAGTTTATTATTTACAAACAAATAATATAACAACTTACGTTCTATCCAATATCAATTTATTACACATTATTTCATTAATTAATCAACATTTAAATTATCAATAGCTCTTTTAATCCAATTATCAATTAATAAACACATTATTACAATTAATTTACAATCTATAACCAATTATAACTTTTTAACCGCTTTAATTAATTGGAATTACATTTGAAGTGGTTATCATGTACCTTAAATTAATACTATTACATTTCATTCCATTTATATTCTTATTATAAAATCACAAATTTTATTTCATCCAACATTATATCACAAGAACTTATTAAAGTAACTATTTTTAATTATGGAAAATTACGGGTCATTACACTCTCCCTCACTCAAAACTATTCATCTCCGAAAAGGAAAAAAGGAAAAGGAGGAGTTAAGTAATCTATATATCTTATTCAAAATACTAAATTTATAAACAATTAATTTACATAATTAAATAGTTTAAATAAAATATGTTAATTTATAAACAATTAAATCCTTTTATATTCAAGTTAATAAAGGTTTGAAATACACTTCTAGTTTCATAAAATTTTCGAAGTCCAAATTTCCTGGATTTTTTTTACAAAGTCCTCTTTGTACGGAGAGATCTAGGAGAAATAATAATATTAATAATAATAATATATATCATATATATCAAAATAATATATCCCAAACCATGAGAAAACAATATAATATCGCTATAAAACTATAATTTGAAAACGTACCTATTTCTCTGGCAAGCAACGCTTATTTATGAAACCAAAGGTAGTAGCAATTGCTTCCATAAACATGTATTTCACTTATATAATCCAAAGAGGTTAATAATTGTATAAAAGAGAAATATTCAAGTTGTCTCAATTAATAACAAACAGAACATCACAACATAACAACAATTTCTTACAAACAAACCATACAATCAATCACATACAGTCAAAGAAAACATTTACTCATCCATAGCAATTAAAGCAAAGATTTGTTTGGGTTTATAAACTTTCAATCGTATAAAATGATAAATAAACTACTAATTATACCATACATTCAGCAGTCCTAGATAAAACTCAACAGATTACACATTTTTATACAGTTAGAAGTATCCTTTCCAAACCAATCCATAAGCCAAACAACAATAATTTCAAATAATATTAAAGTTTTATTCTTATTACTCTTTCTTTTCACATTATTCACTGTTCATTTTCATTTGTTCATACGATGCTTGTTCAATTTCTTTACATTTATCACTTACAAAATTTCATTTTCCATTCATTTATACAATACCATTTTTCTTTTCATTACTTTACATTCATTGCTTACATAAGTTATTTCCATTTCAATTATTAGATTATTTATTATGTAAATCTCTTTACAATTAAATTCACCATTAATGGATTATTTCTTTTTCACAATCATTCTTCCATATATAGTATTATTGATTATTAAATCCATTTCTAAATCATTTCAATTCTTTCTGAGGTTATAACCATACAATTAATATTGTACTCATTTTAGTTATAAATGGCTTCGACATTAATTTAAGTTTATAATTATTTACTAACCGCATTCACCTTTTATTATTCAATCTGATCATAAATAGCTTAAAATGTTAACTCAAGTTTATAATCATTTTTCTTAAATTATTCACTTTTATATCACATTTGGTTAGTTACATTCCAAACAATTAACCTAAGTTTATAATAATTTATAATATCATAATTCTTATTTATAAAAGTAATTCCATTAAACACTTTCATTCACTAAATCTTACTTGTATAATATTCTATTACATATCCTATTTAACTTTTTCAACTAATGATATTTTGGTAAGTTATATATATGTGTGACTGTGTCTTTTAGAATGCTGGATATTATACAAATTCATCTTATTTATTTGGTTAATAAAATGTTCAATAATTACAATTTCTTATTTTTCATTTCCTTTTTATTACAGTTTACAAATTTCCAATTTTCTTATATTTTCATTTGTCGCTTAGAATCTAGTTTCTGATTACACTTATTAAAAGTTTCCAGTTATTAAGATAGTCAAGATTTTATTTCATTACAATAATTGAAATTTCCAATTTGCAGAAAACTTAAGAACTACGTACCGGGTTCCCTTTGTAATCCATTTCAAAATAATATATATGTATATACTCATAACCTATGTATGTCCAATCACATTTAAAAATATTAATATTTGTTATCAAAACAAATGGGTAGTAAACTACTACAACGGTCTTCCCACTTTTAAACTCGAAAATGAATGTCGATGATATGTGCACTCATTACCAAAATTATTTTCCAATGACAGAGAGGGGAGTATAGAACTTATTTCCTTTATCTTTTTAATACTTCCTTCAAAACCACATTGAAATATTTATATCGAAAAATACTTCCAAATAACACTAATATTATATTCTAAAATCTTTCGAAAGGAATTTTCAAATTCCCGGAACTTAAATTCTAAATTTCCAATTTATATCTACATTATTTGTAAGTCCTATTTTCAATCAATATTTATAAAATTTCTCTACCTAACAAACAACATAGCACATCCAACTATATATCATTTATAAATTTTATTATTTTATATACAATGTGTAATAGGAAAAATTAATTAATTCACCTATATTTCAAAACAATATTTTGTCGATCTTCCCTATTAAGTGTTTAGAAATCCCTGATGGTGCCACAGCGTCCCATGTACCAACTGGAATTTATAAATACAAAACAGAACAAATTAACACAATACAAAAACCTTTTATAATAATAACAAATACGCTCTCTCATATGTATACACTCAACGATTCATTCTAGGGTATTGCTACCCTATTTTATGCAAGTCAGTTCCCACAAAGCTAAGGTTATCGAAAAACCAAATCTCTGATACCAACTGTAACAACTGGGCTTTTTCGACGGTTTAAATCGACGATAAACCACACACGTCAAATTCAAACCATTAAAAAGGGCAGATTGTTATGGGGTAAATAAGAAAAAGTAGAAAAAGAAAGAAAAGAAATACAGAACTTGGCGGTGGAATGACAAAATATAAAATCAAATAAATAGTTCATGCAGCCTTTTACAAATAACATTGATTAACCTTTATAATACAGATCAGAGTTATATAAAAAAAAGAATAAATAATAAATAAATGTAATGGAACAAGATTGTTTGCGCCAAAAATAGTCACAAACCCCAAATGTTGTGAAAGCACCAAACTATGGATGTAAGTCAGCAATATTCAAGCACAAGTTGCAGATCTCAGCAAATAACAAATAGCAATGCAGAAATAACAAACAAAGACGCGAGATTTATAGTGGTTCGGCCATCTTCGGCCTACGTCCACTTCAAAGTTTTATCTTTTATTGATTATCCTTGCCGGTTACAGATGATTACAGCGATTACAATGAAGTAATTCGAGTACAACAGCGATAGTAATGTGTAGAATTGAATCCGGCAGAGTCTGGACGTCGAATCGCAAAACGATCCTCTTTCTGTAGGCTTCAGGGAGTTATTTATTGGTGTAGGAGGTTGAGATCGCGCTCAGACTTCGGGAGACTTCTTCTGGTATGTGAGTGGGCCCACGCGACCGACCCCACCAAGTTTTGACTCGACCTGTGATCGATACGAAGCAATTTCATATCCATCAAAAAATGATCCAATCGAGCTGAAACTTGGCAGGATTATTCTTTAGCATGTATGCAAGCTGCTATGAAAATTTCTTAGCATTTGGATCGACACAAATCGAGAAATGGTCGGTGTGAAATGGGGTTTTCCGGTGGCTGTTCGTTTCGAACCGATCGGTTCGAAACGATCCCTTTGATTCGATCACCCCACGTGGTTTCTTGATGATGTGGCACGCACGCTTCGCCTCGATCCGAGTTTCACTCCTAATTGACCGTATCGACTCAATAATTCTCGCCTTGGTCGTATCGAATTTGACACGTCACCCAGGTTATTGACTCGATGGATACGAAGTAGTCATCAGCCATGGATTCGAACAACAGTTACATCGATGTATACGGGCCACATAGCTCCTTAATGGACACGAAGTCAATCAATGCGAACCGGAGTCTTTTGATTGATACGAAGTAAGGTAACCTGATGGGTACGAATTGCTTTGCCCAGATGGATTCGAAGAGGGTTTTCCGTGATGGATACGAAGCAGACATTTGGCCAATCGATACGAATTGTACTAGCTGTTGATGGGTACAAAGTCCATCGATATGATCTTGATGGATTCTAACATTGCTGACCTGATCGATACGAACCCATGGGAATCAACCGATGCGAAGTGGGTGATGGATACGAACTGGATCGAGTCGAATGGTGGTTCACTGATGGATACGAACTTGATCGGTGCGAAGTTGATGGATACGAATGGAGACGTGATGGTGAATACGGACTCCATCGATACGAAGCTAATGCTGCTTGATGGATACGAAAATGTGACTTTTTTCATCAACTTGCATCGATCATATCTTGAGCATATGAACTCGGATTGACTTGAAATTTGGAATATAGATTTCCATGGCTTTGCTTGTCATGTCTCGTCAATTGCAGCCCGATCCAGACTCGGACAAAATTCATCGATATCGATGGTTATCCTGCAATGTATAGTTGATATTCATGACTTGTTATTATCGATTTTCAGTTAATTTTTGGATATCTCAGCTTTGCCAAAAGGTGGGATAACACTTTGCCCCCCCAAAACATGCCGTTTGGTAAAAAGGTGTGATTTGATCAGTCTCAAATTGAATGCAGCGAGTTCATGTTTTATTCAGAGTTTATAGCATTTTCAATCAAGTCCATGGCTGTTCGAAGCCAAATTGTTATCAATTTCTTCCAGTGGAAGTTAAGAATGAAATTCTATAGTCTCTCTGGACTATCGATGGTCACTCCGGACCCTTGCCAAGCCCATTCCAGACTTAGCGATCGAATAGAAAGATCCCATTGCACTTCGGCATTGCTCTCTATCCCTTGCACTCCGGCCCCAACTAGGGCATATAGCAATGTCTTGGTTGTTCTAAACCGATCATAGACTCTCCGGGCTCTTGTTGGATCCCATCCTGTCACTCTCCGGTGAAGGGGAAGCAGCGTTAAGTGAGTCGATCCTGTCGCTCTCCGGCGAAGCAGCTCACTTCTTGCACTCCGGTTCACTGAACATTAAGCGATGTCATGGCCTAAATTGTAGGCCAATCACAGCCTTTCTGGGCTCTTATCGAATCTCGATCCAATCACTCTTCGGTGAATGGGAAACGACGTTAAGTGAGTCGATTCTATCGCTCTCCGACGAAGCAACTCACTTCTTGCACTCCGAACCCGCCTCTTCGGGTAGGGTCGTAAAGCGATCAGTTTTATGTTGGTATTTAACATTCATCCTTTAACTCTCCGGTCAAAGGCTTATTTCAAGAAATTCAAGTTTATTTATTAAATTCATGTCCTAGATGTTCAATCTCGAACATCAGGAGAAAACTAACCATTGCCTCTCCGGGCAGATCGGTCTATCTCCATCTCAGAGCATGCCTAGGGATCTCTCCGGTTCCTGTACATGAGTAAGCGGAATAGCCATTCATTTTTAAAATCAAATCTAAGAAAACTAATCGACCAAAGTCCGCATCTCGAACTTGACCCTTGCCATCATAATCAATTGACGACGAGTCGTGATCCCGATCCAGGATCAGTTCTATTAGGTGGAGACGGCAGTTGTTCAGGTCTTACGGCCACAGTCCGTTCTCTGATATACTGTGGCAATCTGCCACTCCTGGCATGTTCTTCCACCTCATCTTTTAGGTGATGGCATTCATCGGTAGTATGCCCATCTAGTTCATGGAATAGGCAATATTTTTCGGTTCTACGCTCCCGCTCAGTGGGATCTCTCCTGGGTCGTTTTCGATAGGGGAGTTGCCCCCGAGTTTCAGTGTAAATCCGTTCCAGGCTTGCCGCCAGATCTGTGCATTGCCTGAATCTGGCCTCTTGGAATTTCTTTCGTTTATCAGTACCATCAGGTCTATTGTCCTGCTTTCTCTTTCCCTTGTCCGCTCCAGACTGTTCCCTGGCGGTTCCTTCGCCCTACACAGCATTTATTTCTCGCCTTTCGGCTCGTGATTCTTCAAGCTGAATGAATCTTTCAGCTTCATGATAAAATTCTCCAAGATCTTAGGGTGGATCTCTTGCCAAAGAATATTTGAATTCGGTGCCTTCCCCAACTCCTGCCACCGCCGCCATCAAAATCATTGATGGATCCGGGCGATCTACAGAAGCCACCGTTGCATTGAATCGCAGTAAGAAATCTTTTATGGACTCTCCGGTCCTTTGATTTATTGAAGCTAGGGTCATCACACTCTTGGGTCGCGTCACGTGGACCCTAAACTATCTCATGAAGCAATCTACAAGCTCGCCCCATGTTCCGATTGATCCAGCCTCCAACTATCTAAACCAAAACGCAGCTAAATCTGATAGGTATAGTGGGAAGCATCGAGCCATCACTTCCTCGGATGCCCCCAGCACTTCCATATGCCTGATGTATCGTGTAATATGCAGTGTTGGGTCCGACTTCCCATCATATGGATCCAACATAGGCAGTTTGAACTTTGGAGGGTTCATTGCATTTCTGATATTCGGAGTGAACGGACTCCGATAGACTTCTTCTAATCCTCCACTTGACAATCCTCCTCTTATGATTTGTCGCACTAGACCAATCATTCTTTCATCTCCATCCAAGGGTTGCCCCCTTGTCATGTTTTTATTCTGTCCCCTAGTCTCGAAGGGAATTCCGGCACATACTCTTCTTGTAGCTCAGTAACGTCAGCATTGACTCCAGCCTGCTGAGCTTCATCTATAGGTCTTCCAGTGATTGATCCTGAGGGTCTTCCCCTAAGTCCTTGTTAATTGCTATCAGGTCCTGCACTACGGTCTTGAACCTGACCTTCATTGGATTCCTCATTCCTGACTCCTTGTCATGCACTTGCAGCTGCTGTAGTTGGCCCAAGGTTCTGCACGTTCGCTGCTCTCATCTGTTCAAAGAATTTCTGCAGCATCTCCTGTTGGCTTTTCATCATTCTTTCATGCATTAAATTAGCCATAGCCTTCATCTCATCCCGGGTGATATAGATCGAAGCTTGTCCTTCTGCTGCTCCAGAGGATGCTTCCTGACTTCCTACTTGTTGGCTTCTCTCAGCTCTTTGTCTTGTTTGTCGAGTCATTTTCTCTAAGTTTGAATTCTTCAAGCTTTTCAAATCTGAAATTCTATCCAATGTAGCAGGTGCTAGTTCTTCTCAGTGAAAGCACCAAAGTGTTTGCGCCAAAAACAGTCACAAACCCCAGATGTTGTGAAAGCACCAAACTATGAATGCAAGTCAGCAATATTCAAGCACAAGTTGCAGATCTCAGCAAATAACAAAAAGCAATCCAGAAATAACAAACACAGACGTGAGATTTATAGTGGTTCGGCTATCTCCGGCCTACATTCACCTCAAAGTTTTATCTTTTATTGATTATCCTTGCTGGTTACAGATGATTACAGCGATTACAATGAAGTAATTCGAGTACAACCAGCGACAGCAATGTGTAGAATTGAATCCGGCAGAGTCTGGACGTCGAATCGCAAAAAGATCCTCTTTCTGTTGGCTTTAGGGAGCTATTTATAAGCGTAGGAGGCTGAGATCGTGCTCAAACTTCGGGAGACTTCTTTTGGCACATGAGTGGGCCCACGCGACAGACCCCACCAAGTTTCGACTCGATCTGTGATCGATACAAAGCAATTTCGTATCCATCAAAAAATGATCCAATCGAGCTGAAACTTGGCAGGATTATTCTTTAGCATGTATGCAAGCTGCTATGAAAATTTCTTAGCATTTGGATTGGCACAAATCGAGAAATGGTCGATGCGAAATAGGGTTTTTCGGTGGCTGTTCGTTTCGAATCGATTGGTTCGAAACGACACCTTTGATTCGATCATCCCACGTGGTTTCGTGATGATGTGGCACGCACACTTCGCCTCGATCCGAGTTTCACTCCTAGTTGACCGTGTCGACTCCATAATTCTCGCCTTGTTCGTATCGAATTTGACACGTCACCCAGGTTTGTTGACTCGATGGACACGAAGTAGTCATCATCCATGGATTCGAACAACAGTTACATCGATGGATACGAGCCACATAGCTCCTTAATGGACAAGAAGTCAATCGATGCGAACCGGAGTCTTTTGATGGATACGAAGTAAGGTAACTTGATGGATACGAATTGCTCTGCCTAAATGGATTCGAAGAGGGGTTTCCATAATGGGTACGAAGCAGACATTTGGCCAATCGATACGAATCGTACTAGCTGGTTATGGGTACGAAGTCCATTGATACAATCTCGATGGATTCGAACATTGCTGACCTGATCGATACGAACCCATAGGAATCAACCGATGCGAAGTGGGTGATGGATACAAACTGGATCGAGTCGAACAGTGGTTCACTGATGGATACGAATTTGATCGGTGTGAAGTTGATAGATACGAATGGAGAAGTGATGGTGAATACGGACTCCATCGATACGAAGCTAATGCTGCTTGATGGATATGAAAATGTGACTTTTTTCATCAAATTGCATCGATCATATCTTGAGCATATGAACTTGGATTGACTTGAAATTTGGAATACAAGTTTCCATGGCTTTGCTTGTCATGTCTCGTCAATTGCAGCCCGATCCGGACTCGGACAAAATTCATCGATATCCATGGTTATCCTGCAATGTATAGTTGATATTCATGACTTGTTATTATCGATTTTCAGTTAATTTTTGGGTATCTCAGCTTTGCCAAAAGGTGGGATAACAAACATGATGCAGTAGAATAAATATAGTAAATAATAATAGTACAAAATCTTCGTCTTCGTCCTCCAAAAAGCAGTCTTCGGTAAATTGAAAAGCTCAGGCTGACTCGAGCGAATTGAAAAGACAAAACACACGAGTCAAAATTGAAAGATCTTATCTAAGTTAAATCAACAATAAATAAATATGAGTTTAACGGCGTCAGAGATGTTTATGGGGTTTGACATCTCCTATCCAGTGTTTAACATGAGTGCAATAACTTAGGAGATGTTCGGGATTTCCACATCCTAACGATCCATTAAACTATCGACTATGTAGTAGAAGACGCTATTATAATAGTGTCTATATTAGAATAAAATATTAAAATAGCATTAAGGCGTTACCTATATCCCTTTAACACATTTTATAAATTCCCATAGTCTATATAGTACCGTACGCTCCTCCGTGAGGTTTACCCAGAGGGCTCTCCATAGGTATGGTACAAAAAAACTCATAGAAGGCGCGATAGGGCATGTGAATACAACTCTCGAGGCAATGCCAGGGTAGATATAACAATTACAGATCCGGATTGTTGGTAACGCATAATAGCTATTATCGCCTACCTCGGAATACACTTCCATAATCAAAATGGAGGGATGGCCACCAAATCATCACAATACCATAAAATGGCATCGAAGAAATGTGTCTGATCAGAGATGCGACCTTACATAGCGCGGCATAGCTCCTATTTTAGTCACATCTAAGTCGACTCACGAGAGTCAGGGTCAAGTAAATATCTCATACAGAATCGTTTGCCAAACCATCCTACTTCATTTCTGAAATCTCCACCACATACACAATTATTAATGTGGTTTTCGATATTGGCAGAGAGTATGACAATATCCGATCTTGATCTCTTTAACAACCAAACACTTATTTCACATCAAATGGTTCTTTTACATTTCTGATACCAAATGTAACGACCCGAAAATTTCGATCCCGAAAATTCCAGATAGTTAGAAAAAGAAGAAAAGAGAAAGAAGGAAAAGAAGAACAGAAAACACCAACATCTCACATTCGCAGCGGACAAAATATAGTATCAATAAAATGACAGTTTACAAAAAGGAATTGTTTCAGTACATTTATATTTTATATATCAGAGTTACAACATTTACAGAACACTGGACAGTTTTAAAACAACATGTCTTAGATATACAACTATATCACAGTGGAAATACTCCATACGTTCCTGCCATCCAGCTCGCCTCCTGAGCTCCAGAACGTCCTTACCTGGAAATCTGTAATACTCGGTTTGACCTGAGCATTACTTCAAAAGTCAATTCACAATTGATATCAAAATACCATACTCTCAAAATCATATCACTTTCGAAATCATATTCACTTTCGAAATCATATTTTCAAAATAGGTTAAACCCTCATTTCAGATCATTATATTTTCTCAAAATATGTTATTAAATCCCAACTTAGGTTATTACATCATTTAGTCGTATTCTACTTAAAAATCAAGGATTTAAATATAAACTTCCACTTTACAAGCCTGAAAGTTATAAATAGTTTAGACAGTTTAAACTAGTTTAAAATAGTTTATGATAGTTTAGAATAGATCAAAACAGATCAATATAGTTTAAAATAGATTAAAATGGATTAATATTGTTTATATACATTAAAATAGATTAAATAGATTCAAAATAGATTAAATAGTTTTAAATCAGATCAAATAGATTAAAATAGGTTAAATTACTAATAGATTTAAAATAGATTAAAATACTCTAAATAGATTTAAAATAAATTAAAATAAATTAAAATAAATTAAAATACACTAAATAGATTTCAAATGGTTTAAAATAATTAGAATAGATAAATATAGTTTAAAAGTTGAAAATCTTAATAATTTAGAATTTTAAAGAAAATTTTCAGTTTATATTAAGAAAATAAATTTGAAATTAACATCATATCTAACCATTTCTTCCATTTCAATCAATCTGGACTACATCAAAATTTCAATCAAACCAAATTTTATGTCTTAAAATATCGATTTGAGCAATTCCAATTCCAATAGATTTCAAAGTTACAAAATTTCAATGTTTTAATAAATTAGTTTCAATAATTTCATTTATACTTCAAAATCAACTTTAGAATTTCAATGTAAATCCCTTAAATAATTACTTAAAACAATTCAATTTATATAAATCAAATTCTATTTCAAACATAATTTAACTAGATTCAAGGTTAATGATTTAAAATCAATTAATTTAACCAATCCGGCATCCGTATATAATTTTCTACCCTATGGTCAAGTGATATGGATATTCATCACTTCAATCCGCAAATATTTAGATTTATGGGTATATTTCATTTCAATCCGCAATCCCAAATTAAATTAAAATCCATAAAATCGCTCGATTCTATCATTTCAACCCATAACGATTTTTCCCTAATCTGTAGATCATTCGGGCATGTATCATTTCAACCATTAAGGAACTTATAGTGCTATAACAATATAAAAATACAACATCCAGTCATCTAATATCAAAAATCAATTATCCACTATAATCATCATCCAAATCAACAAATAAACATCAATAGATAACTGATTATCATTAACATGTATTAAATTGACAACTAAATTCAATATTAAATTAAACGATGATTAATTGCAATAGAAACCAAATTTAACTAGAATGAAAATTTAAACATTAATCAATTAATTTCTAGTCACATCATAAATTAATTTAACTAAAATAAGATAATTTAATTGCAACATTCCCGTTTTTAAATCAAATTTAAATTTGTAATTAATTTAATTTTTGAAATTAAATTATGAATTAATTTGGTATTATCAAGATTAAATTTGATATTTGTTTATTTATTAATACAAATGAATATAAATGTGATTTTAAAATAGAATTTCTAATTAGAAATTCAGAAATAAATATTTTGAATAATATATTAATTATAAATTTAATTGTGAATTATTTGAAATTGTGGGAATAAAATATATATATATATATATATATATATATATAAGTTTTTAAAATAAAGAATTTGATTTGGAAATCTAAATATTTTATAAATAGATTATGATTTGGAATTTGAATTTGAAATTCAAATACATATATGTTGAAAATAAAGATTGGAAATTAAATTATGATTGGGATAAAATTTGTACTTATAAAAAGATATTTGTGTACTCATTTATAAATATAAATTGATTTTTATATTAATTTTTTAATTTGAAAATTTAAAGACAAAAGTTTTGAAAATATATTGGATTTTGAAAAATCTATAATTTGAAAAAAGAAAAACTTGTTTTGTAATTATAATATGTATGTATATATATATGTATATATATTCCAGAAGCTATTTAAAGTTAAATTATAACACATATATATGTTTATTTATTAAGGTATAATTGATTTTAAAATCATATTCTTTATGTTATAAATATATATATATATATGAAAGAAAATGTAATTATTGAAAAGTATAAACTATATAAATATTTATTTATTTAAAAGTTTAATAGTTTGAAATAAGTTTAATATTCGTTTTCTTTTAGATAATACAGATATATAAATATAGTTTGAAAATGTAGGTAATTAATAAATTAATAAGATAAATGGGTAAAACATAAAAAATATATTCAATTTTGACATTAGTAAATTATATAATATGCATTCATACAAGTGTAAGCAAATGGTGCCATGCAAATTAAAAATAACATTAGGATTTTCTTTTTGATTTATTTCCATAAAAAATAACAAAAACAAAGTCCAGATCAGCTTTAAACTTCTTAGATTGAGATCAAAACCAAAAAAAAGAAATTCAAAGCATAATGAAAATCTGGAGCCAAAACAGATTTAAATTTGCAAAGTGGAAATCAAAAACAGCCTCAGCTCATTCATAAAATCAAGACCAAGTTTCAGGCCACTCATAGATCAGAGCAACATAAAATCGAATTCAAGATCAAGCACATGTAAATGCAAACTCAACTTAGTTTAAATCAAAGCAAGGTCAGTTTCAAAGCTATTGATCAAAAGTTCAAGCCCAATTTTCCAGAAAAACAAAAATGTCTGGCCTTTGTTCTTGCAGGAAACTGGTGATCAAACCTTTAACCCTCTTTTATCTTAATGATCATTGAAGTATGATCTGGATTAGCTTAAATAATTGTGTGGATATGCTTGCATGTCTGTGAATATCTGTGAATTGAAGTATACATGTCTATGTCTATGCATGTATTTCTCTGTTCTACTTACAGCTTTAAAAGCATGATAAAAAAAATCAATCTTTTCTTCCCTGATCTCCTATAGGATATGATTTATAAACAAAACATGTTCATAATAACATGATATAAGTTTTAAAAAATATTTTAAGTGATAATTGGAAGTAATTTTTACTAGAGATAAAATTTACATTAAATTTTAAAAGTATGACCAAATTCAACTTTGTCAATTTATTGATTCATTTATATGATCTTTTTTGCAATCAAAAATCATGATTTTTAAAGATAGTTCTTAGATTTTTAGTTTCAAATTGAAGGGGATTTGCGAGATGAACTAAATTGGATGTTTCATCATTTTATCGTGATCACGGCGACATTGAACTTCGGGGTCTCTGCTGAAGCAAGCATGGTGATGGACAATGTCGGAAAAAAGGTGGAAGGAGGTCAAAGCCATTGTGGGGACGACAAGGTGTTTTTGTAGAGTTTTAGCTCGTCGAAGTTTGAGGTAAAAGTTCATCGTCGTCATGAGGTCGAGTTGAACGGTACCTTGGGGATCGAAGCAGGGGAAGTTGGCGAAGTTTTGGTCAAGTCGGCGTGGATGATCATGGACGGGTTATCGCCGACGAGGTGATTTGACCAGGGGTGTTGGTTCCAGAAAAGGATGTGATCGACTCGATTTTGATTGACAACATGATTGGGTGATCTAAGCGCTCAGGTGAGGTGAGGATATGATCGGTGACTGGTAGGCATCAGCATTGATGATCAAAGTCGCTTCGATTGATCGTATATGTGCACGTGCATTTTTGTATCAGGAATTAGGTTTTGGTTTTGGAGAAGAAGGGTAACTCGAAGATGAACCCAGGGAAAAAAGGTTGTGGCTCGAGTTCGTGTTCGCATGAATTAAGCTGGATTAAAACAGTTTGAAAACATAGTTAAAAAGAGAAAGGAAAAGAAGAAACTGTGTATTACTCAGGAAGATCTAAGATTGCCTCGAGAATTTTAGTTTTGGGCTCGGGTTTTATTCAAAAAGTATCAACCAAGTTTTAAAATTTGGAAAAAAATGAATCAGGTTTCAAACGAATATTTCTAAGTTCAAAACTAAATTATTAAGCAAGATTCTAACCAAGTTCCAAAGGCTGAGTGTTAAAGTAAATGTTTGAAATTTGTTTTGTTTTTAAAATAATTATGTATAGAGATAATTGTTTAAATTATTATTTTTTTAAGTCTTTTCAAAAATTATTTGATTTAGTAAGTAATTAAGATAAGCGATTTATCTTAAGTTAATTAAGGCTCTGGATAAATAAAGACTAATTAATTTGTTGATGATTAAAGGTCAAGTTAATTATGAAATCAATTTAAAGAATTTAAATTAGTTATTATTGTGAATGATTAAAAGATAATTACTTAATTAAAAGTAATTAATTTATGATATTTAGGATGATCAATCAAGCGATTAAAGATTAATTTAAGGATGATTAAGGTTAGTTAATTTCATAATAAAGTTTTATTAATTACATGATCAAGGTTAATTAAATATGGATTAAAAGTTAATTAATGAATAATTAAGGATAAATCAATTTATAATTAAGGAATGATAATTAATTAAAGGCTAATTAATTAATGTAATTAATTAAGGATAATTAATTAATTAAACGTAAATTAATTAATGAAGGTGATTGAGGAATGATAATTAATTGTGGAGTAATTAATTTATGTAATTAATTAATTAAATGGTAATCAATTAAGGGTTAATTAATTAAGAATAAATAATTAGGGGTTAATTATTTATTGATTAAGGGTTAATTGATTTGTTAATTAAGGTTAATTAATTAATAATTAAGGGTTAATTTATTTATTATTAAAGGCTAATTAATAAATAATTAAAGGCGGAAAAATCTAATGGTTTATAATTAATTAACATTAATCAACCAAGATTAGTAATTTATTAATCTGGTTTAAGTTAATTTATAATCAGGATTTAGTAATTAATTCATAAGAAATTAATTTAACTAAAAATTAAATTGAATTAATTTAGAATTACACAATTAATTAATCCTGTTTATGAATGATTATTGAACGTTTGGATTGCTTATGAATGTTTGTATTTCGTGAGATGCCTTGCATTGATTGTTATCTTTGGGCTGTAATATTTTTTTCTGTGAATTGAGCTGTGTGTAATTTATTTATTTATTTTATCTGTGATACATTTATCTGTGAATCTATGAATGAAGGCAAGCGTTATAAGAATATACCGCATATCAATATTGATGTATTTAAACCTGTGATGGTTGAATGATGTTACACTATTGTGTAAAATCCCTGGACTACACCATACACACACAAATATGGATCGCACGAGGAAATTGGTTAAGTAACAGATATTTGAAATAGTTTTAAAATTTAATTTTGAATCCAAATAGTTTTGGAAATGGAATTGGGTTAAATATGAAAAGCTTTTGAAAAAGAATTTTATAGATAAAAGTTATCTTGAATAACTAGACAAAGTTTTAGATTTAAATAATTTGATTTGAATTTAAATTCAAGATTTGAAATTGAATTCTATGTTTTGAAATTATGGTTTAAAAAGGTTTTGCAAGTTATGTAATGCGTTTTATGGGTTTTAAACCATTTTAAAAGTATTGTTTTGGGAATTTGAATTTAACACAAGTTTTATACTTAAAGGGCTTTAACTTGTGCAAATATAATCGGATTTTTCCGAAATGAAAACTATTTGTTTTCAAATAATAATAGCTTTCTTATAAGGAAAGGATTTCCAATTTGTGTTGAAAGATTTCAAGTTTTAAATTGAATTGAAATAGTTTTGAAAGCTATGAATGAATCTTTGTGAAAGATGGTTGAACCTTGTTTTGAAATTGAAGAGGATTTTAAATGGTGTATCTTTTATATAAAAGATTTGAAATGGGAATGGTTTTGAAAGTTATGAATGAATCTCTAGAAATGGTTTTGACAGCTATGAGTTGAGTTTTTGATTTAATGATTGGATGAGTTAAACCAATTTGAAAAAAAGAAATTGTTTTGAAAGCCGTAATTGAATCTTTGTGAAAGATTGGTGAACTTTGTGAAGTAATCTCTTTGTTTAAAGATTTGAAAATGGTAATTGGTTTAAACCATTTGAAAGAAAGGTTTCGGGAAATAAATTGTGACTTAACTGAAATCCCAAAATCCATATGTTTTTAAATATTGTGCTCATTATTCGGCTTAGCCCGGAGAGGACCTTGTGTCATATAACCAATTCTGAATAATGATACGACGATATGGATAGCATTTGTAGACCAGTGGTGAAGACCGAGCATTTTCGAGAACAAAAGGATAACCCGTCGAATGTCTCTACACCGAGTCGTGCCGGTATAGAGATCTCCATATGTGATTGGGAGTCTGATCGGGATTGTTAATACTCGGATTGCAAGGGCTTCTTTGGAAGTGCCTTCGGTTCTGTTCGAACCCAGAACAGACTTGTATGGATGTGCGTCTGACGTTACACCTTGAGATGTAAAGCTGGTTTCTATCAAATACATTTCTGTTTGGTGGCGGAGAATTTATTCTCTTAGCTTAACTCCTGTCTCTGAGACGTACGAGCTAAGAGATTATGTAGTAGATGGTTACTAGTGATACATTCCCAATTTGGTAATGTGGCATACGAAGTGCTGCTGATCATTTGCTAATCGAAGCATGGCTTTGTGAAAAGCGTAGCTTTGTGGACGAGACTGCATCAGGACCTCACACCCCGGACATGGTCGAAACAGGAAAGAAGCGGCAAGGTTGCAGGGGTCGCGCCCCTAGGGTATGTCCATTCCTTCTGGAAAAGGGTAGTATCATGGTATGGAGCCTAGATTCTTAACTCATGTGGACACTATAAATTTATTACTGTGTGGTTGCTTTATGGTCGGGGATCCTCGGATAAAGGTCGCAAACGTTCGGGGATGACATATCTTTAGGTGTTTGTAACGACCCGGAATTTCGGGTCGGTATTTTTGAACATTTAATTCATTGTAAATGTTGAATATGGATTATAATTTGAATTTCGAAATAAAAAGATTTTGGTCAAATTAATAAATTAAGTTACAATTCAAATATGGTAATTAAATTGGATTCGGACAATAATGATTTATCTATTTGAAATTGGAATGATTGGTAAATCTGGATATAAATGGTTATGGAAATGGTTTCTAACATTTATTTGAAGACTAGTTTGATTTGAATTATAATATTGGACCCTTGGATGGAATTAAAAGTCGATAGATTAAATTTGGAATTTTATATTAATTTAATAATGGAATTTAATAATATAATAATGCAAATATTCAGATTTTGATTTAAAATAAATTAGAATGATTTCAAATGTTATTATAAATTCTATATGAATTATAATTAAGTTAATAAAATTTTAAAAGTGAAATTTCAAATGATTTCGATGATTTTGAAAATCGCTCGAATTTATCGACGAGTGAAAATAGCCTTTCGGGACACAGTCTCGGAATTCGACGAAACCAGTTCCATTGGATCCGTAATAGTTAGTTGTTATTGGATTTCAATTTTCATAGCAATCGGAGATGTCGTTTAACTCTGGTAGCTTAAAACGCATAGAAAATACTTTAATCGATTTAAATTGAAATTGATCGTTTGTTTCCGTAACTCGCGTATATGATCAAATTAGCTTCCGAAACACGTTCCATTGTGTTCGAAATGTAGGTAAAACCTTAGAAACGCCAAGCGACACGCGTCGTTTGGAGATCGTGTGAAAAATTGCTTTAAAGTGAATTAAATATTAATATAATTGGTATACGTATGTGTATATATATATATATATATTTATATATATACGTGCAAAGTCGAAACCCTTGCATTTTTTTTCACTGGCCACCGTGAATATATTCAATGGCTTACGCTTCGCGATCTTTCCTCTTGATTTTCTTCCCATCCTCTCATTATCAACAAAAATCATCAACTAGAAAATTGAAGTACTCGTTGAGTACTACAGATCCAACGGTGGATCTTTGCCACCATCGCCAATTGAAGCCCGAAATGGATCAGGTGATGCCACCGTTCGAGCGCAGAAATCAAGGGAAATAGGGCACCGAGTTCGCGCGCGTTTCAGGTGAGAGTGGAGTTAGCGTGGCGTTTCATCGTGGTGTTAGTTGATCGTTGTTTAGGCGAATAGCTTGGTCGCAAAATTGGGGAAAATGACGGCGCAGTGGGTTAGTTCGACCCTGGGAACGTTGCGTGAGGAAGATTAGGGAGGCGGCTGATTTCTTTTGTTCAGTGAACGGTCATTGGTAATATAAAAAAAAAATTGTTTTAAATTCGAAATTGAAACTTATAAATTTTATATATATTACATACGTTATCAGATTTCGACGAAACTGGCGACGCCGGAATCATACAGACGAATACTACGCGGTGGAGAAATTCTGGAACCATTCCGAGCAAGTAAAAATTTAGGTTAAATCGAACGCCGTTCGATTTAATTTAAATTTGAACGCTCGCCGAAAACCTAGGTGAGTTTAACTCACTCATATCTGGAATATTACTTAATTTAAATAGTCATTAATTGAATGATTGCTTGATTGGTTGAATATGATAATTATTATCAAATTGAATCAATATATATTGTTGTGCTAATATCTGTGGATGCAGGGAAAATAGGTTGGAGGGATCCAACTGGATCCCTCACAAATAGAAATTAATTCATATTCTGTGATATATCTTATTTATTATTCTGTGATGATTTGTTTAGATCTTGTTATGCTGTGTTTTATTTATATACTGTGATGAATTAAATTGAAATTTAAAATTGTGTTGTGCTGTGATTGGGTGAATACAGCCTGAAAACTTTAAATATAAATAGATGAATTGGGTTTAAAGGATATAAAAGGAATTCCTAAGTAAAGAATTTTAAAAGGAATTAAATTCAAGAAATTTGTTGATAATTTGAAATGTTTGAAGATGCGACATATAAAGGAAATATGAATTGTTTAAAAATAATAGTGAGATTTATTTTAAAGAATGGGAACTGTGCTTTCTCATGGAAATTTTTATTTTGTTTTAAGAAAGCTTTAAATTATAAATTTGCAGTTTAAATATGTTTTGAATAATTTTAGAAAGAAATAATATTTTAAATTTTTTTTAAGTGAAAGCAAACATTGATTAAGTAATTATGGTATTTAATTATTTTTAAAAGGGTAAAGTAGTATTAAATTTTCAAAGGGAAATTATAATATAATATTTGATTTAATAACTTTCTTTTTAAATGTTAAATTTTATAAAAAAATACTTAGGAAATCCCTATATATTTCCTTAAGTATTATTTTCAATTAAAATAATTTCTCGAGCTTATTTTAAATATTTTAAACATATGATTGAAAGTGATTTCCAGGAAACAGCAATGTGTTTAAAATAAAAAGAGCTAATTTTAAAGTATGGAAAGGATTTTACGGGATGAACGTAAAATTGAATTGGGTAAACCATGTTGGATTGATAAAAAGGATTCTTTGGTTATTCTAAGATGAAAGTGTATTTCCCTGAAAGCCAAGTACGTTTTTAAAATAGATTTTTGAAATGTTAGAGTATGAAATTATATTAAAGAATGGTTTCAAGAAAGATTATTTAAGTTGTAAGAATTTTAAAAGTAAATATATATCAGAGTAGTTATAGAAGTAATTTTTTTAAAGGATAATTATAATTATGTTTTAAAGAATATTATTACTATTTATACTTTATAAAATGGTTTTATTTTAGAGATAATCAATTAAAGTATTGTTTAGAAATTGTATACAGTTTCACAACTTTATTTTCAAATTTAGTATGACTTAACTTTATTTTAAAGATAATAGTTTATATTTTATTAAGCAGTTTTATTTGAGATATTTTTAAAAGTTTATATATATAATTTAGATCAAGTATGTAAGAAGTTTTAATATGAATGTTTTAACGTATTTTCAAGAATAAAGTATTTAAATTATTTTAAACCTTAAATATTGGTACTTGGATGTTTTCAGAGGAAGTAAAGATTTGGAAATCTATTCCATAATAAGAATTGGATTTGAAAAGTGTTTCAAAGGGATTTTGAAATTGGAAACATATCTTATAAAGATATCTTTGAGGAAAATAAATAATGTGGGAATTATTTATTGTGTGATGGATGCTTATGGGTGTTAATTGATAGTTAAATCACCGACTATCAATATTGGACAAATGCGTTGATCGTTTCTAAGAGACCGGGATCGAGATTTATTTCTCAAAAACCACTTCGATCTGGTTAGTACGTTTCGTGGGAAAACGTGTTTGGAGTCAAAGATGGAGCAGTGAAGTGCAAGGGCTAGTCGCTACTAATCCTGAGGATATTTTCAAAATGGATGTAGTAGGAGTAGTGCCTTCGGTTCCGTTCGAACCCGGGATGGACTTGTATGGATAAATGCTTTCGGAACATTGTCAGGTGGGCGATGGGCATTCTAAGTGAAACGTTCTATAGGTAACGCTTAGCCTCAAGCCTCATCAACCAGGAATGACTGAAAATTAGGGGATATGCAGCAAGGATTGGTGGGCAGCATCCATTTCCGGGTAAGGTCATTCCTGTCTTGATGTCCCTTTTATTTCGGCTTAGTGGTGCGGTTGTTGATCCCAACCGCGGTGTGATCTTAATCGGGACTATCCAGTAAGGGGTAGTACGGCCTTGTGTCGCAGGGGATTGGGCATGGTCCTCGGTACACTGATCTAGACCAGGTACTGTGACAGGTGGTACCCCAATGCCTAGTCATTAGTTGGAAATCCATTCTCCCTATGAGCCTTTTACGAGTTTTTTTTGTATTACCCACTTTGTGGCTAGTAGCTGGAATTTAATAGATCTAACAATTTCGGCTATTTTATAAGTATTTGTATATAGACCCTATTATAATATTATAGGATTTCTATAAAAAGTGTTTTAGCTATCGTAAGATAAAAACCCGACATGTTTATTTGTGGCGTGGTCTTACGAGATGCTTTTGTTTTCAAAAGGATTTTTGAGCCTTAATAATAAATTTGAGTGTATTTTTATCAGCTGGTATTCCAGACTGACTTGGGTGTTATTTCATTATAATGCTCGGGTCAGACCGAGTATTATATGTTCAAGACAGGATGCTATGGAGCAGGAGAGGAGCTGGAGATCGAGACGTATTATCTGTACTTGTGTATATATCCGCTGCTGTGACTGTTTGAGATTGTCTGATTGGTAATTGTTGATGTATGAGATGCTCTAATGATATGATGTATAAAACAGATATAGTTTTCATTTATGTAAAGATCTGATATTATATATTATATTTTATTTCACTGCAACTGTGAGATTCTGATATTGTTTAGTTCCTTCTTTCTTCTACATTCTTTCTTTTCCTCAACAACCTGTCTTTTCCGGCACTTGATCATCGGCATATTATGCTGTGAAGTATTTTTTGTTGATTTTCGAGGTCGAGAAGGGCGGGTTGTCACAGTGTTACTCCCGACCAGGGAGTAAACCGGCTTTGTGCTGGCAGAGATCCGGGTAGGTTCTCGGGGTGTCCCTCCAGAGGCATACCCATGTGGCAATAGGAAGTTCCTTAGCCTGACCAATTATTGGAAATCCAATCACCAATACACGCCATGTATGGTTTTAGTTGTAGAACCTGCCATTTAACATGGTAGCTATAGTAGGCATACTACAATGGTACGTATGCTGGCTAAGATTGATATTATACTTGCACATGTTTGCCACTATGCACTAATAATAATATCAAAAGGATTTTTCGTAGTAAGCATGTTTGACTATCATAAGGAGAAATCTAATGTGACGACTCGGATTTTTCCCGCTCGAAAATCGACATCCATACTTCAAATCGTATTCGAATGCCATAGATTCGACCGTTCAAATCCGATTCGCCGGAGCTTATAACAATCATTAAGTAAACAACACAGCGGAATAAAAGAATAATACATTGATATACAGCTTTGATACAATATCCGATACAACAGATGATCCAATAGATATCAATATACATCAGAGATATGATACAATAAAATAGCAGCGGAAAAGAAAATAGATGACATCTAGCAGCGGAACAATATAACTCTTAGATAGTCTTCAAAAGAGAACTCCGAGAACTGCAACTCCATTTCCAAGAATCAATCCAGCAATAGCTCGAACCCCCAATAACGATGCACCAAGACGAGCAAGACTGGTGCGATCCAAAGACTGAATTAACTCCAGATAATCTACTAAATCTGACTATCTGAAAAACCCAACTCTAGACTGCTCGTGTAGAAAATAATGAGCACCCAGAGTTTAGGAAAGAAACAATAAACTCCGGATCAGTCGTGGGACTGGTGTGAGCAACAAAAATAGTTTATCTTTTAAAACATTCAACAAAAGATTTTCAAAGTCAATTCGCAATGCTTTTTAAAAATGAGACTACCATAAGGCCTCCCGCACACACACACAATGCAAACGCAGAATCGGAGGAGATTTCTCCTTATGATAGTCAAAGATGCTTGATACGCATTAAAAAGAAACATTTGATATTATTACTAGTGCATAGTGTAGGAAAAATTCATTTCGAAAGTAGAATATAAATCTTAGCCAACATACGACCATTATTGTATGCCTACTATAGCTACCATCTAAACAGTGGTGACCACCATAAGTAAATGGCAGGTCCTACAACTAAAACCGTACAGGGTTTCGTATTGGGAATTGGATTTCCAACAAATGGTCAGGCCAAGGAACTTCCCATTGCCACATGAGAATGCCTCTGGATGGACATCCCCGAGAACCAAACCGGATCTCTACCAACACAAGGCCGGGTTACCCCTAACTGAGTAACAACTGACCGAATATGCCATCCCCCGGTCCTTTGGGACCTTTCAACCGAGCGCTCGTAATCAATTCACACAATCATAAAGTGTTTTCAACATGAGTAAGTATCTGGGCTCCATACCATGATACCACCCTTTTCCAGAAGGAAATGCACATATCCTAAAGGGCACTACCCCTCATAACCTTGCCGCATCTTTCCTGTTTTGACCATTCCCGAGGTGTGAGGCTCGATGAAGTCACATCCACAAAAACATACTTTATACAAAAGCCATGCTTTGGGTCAACAAATGATCATAGAAATGATCACCAGGATAGACGATCAAATAAATGATCCTATCACAAATAATCAACACAATGATCATTTCACAGCAACACTCAGCATGTCACATTACCAAATTGGGAATATATCGCTGATAACATTCAACTACATAACCTCTGAGCTCGTACGTCTCAGAGAAGGGTGTTAAGCTAAGAGAATAAATTCTCCACCACAAACAGAAATATATTTGAAAGAAATCAGCTTTATATCTCAATTTGTAATGTCAGACATACAATCCATACAAGTCTGTTCCGGGATCGAACAGAACCGAAGGCACTTACAAAGAAGTCCTTGCAAATCCGGATATTCACAATCCCGATCGGATTTCCCATCACTTAGGGAGTTTCTATACCGGTGCGACTCGGTGCAGAAACAATCGATAGGCCATCCTATCGCTTTCGCAAATACCCGGTCTTCATCACCGGTCTTCAAATGCTATCCATAACGACGTATCACATATTCGGAATGGGTTATACGACACAAAGGTCCTTTCCCGGTTAAACCGAATAGTGAGCACGATATTTCAAAAACAAATGGATAATGGGATTTCAATTAAGTCACAACTTAACAATTCAAAACTTTCTTTCAAATTGTTTAATCCAATTACCATTTCAATCTTTAAACAAAAAGATTTATTTTCACAACCTTTAGCGGTTTAAACAATTTTCACATTTTAATCTTTTAAATAAAAGATTCATTCACAGATTTTCCAAATCAATTTTCATTTCAATTTGATTAACTCGTTAAATCTTTAAATCAAAGATTTAACTTATAGCCTTCAAAACAATTTCATTTCAATTTGATTTAAACAAATCATCAATTTAAATCTGTTAAAAATAAACAAATTTAATTCATAGCTTTCAAAAAGAATTCATTCATAACTTAGGAAAATCATTTCTCTATTCAATCTTGAAATTTCCCTAATTAACTGGAATCTCAGTTCTTATCTAAAAGTGTTTATCATTTGAAAACAATAGTTTTCATTTTGGAAATCTGATTCATTTATACGAGTTGAAATCCTTGGGTTAAATTCAAATTCCCAAAAAACAATACTTAAAAGTGGTTTAATCCCTATATAACCAATATAACATCTTTAATCCCTAATTTCAAATCATAGAATTCAATTTCAAGGATTGAATTTAAATTTAAATCAAATTATTTAAATTCCAAAACTTAATCAAGTAATTTAAAAATAATAAATTTTATTTTGAAATTTCATTCTAAAAGCTTTTCACATTTATTCCGATTCCATTTCCAAAACATTTGAATTTAAAAATTCAAACTTAACTATTTCAAAAATCTGCGACTTAATCGATTTCCTCGTGAAATCCATATTTGTGTGTGTATGGTGTGGTCCAGGGTTTAACACAATAGTGCAACATCATTCAATCATCACAGATTTAAAACATAGAAATATAGTTGATAAGCGATATAAACTATAACGCTCATCGTCCATTCACAGATTCACAGATAATATAAAGATGCAAATAAATATAAACAGCTCAATCTACAGAACAAAATATCACAGATCAGATAGGATAATCAATTCAAGGCATCTCATACAGTACAAACCCTCATAGGTAAGGTCAAGCGTTTAATAATCATTTATAAGCAGGATTAATTAGTTGTCTAATCCTAATTGATTCAATTTATTTCCAAGTAAATTAATTGCTTATGAATAAATTATCCAATTCTAATTACATTATTACAAATCATTCAAAATGAATAAATTAATCAACTTAATTAATTTAATCATTCTTGATTAATCATATCAATTAAATCAACCCTTTAAACCAATTACATAATTAATTAACTTTAATAAATCAAAAGATCTAATTTAATTACTATAAGTGATTAATCCTTAATTACTTTCATTTAGTAATTATATTTACACAATTTATAATTGATCATCTGAATTAATCAATACAATAAATTATTAAAATTAATCACCTTAATCAATACTTAATGATCCTCAGTTAATTATCTTTATTAACCAATAACATTTCTTAATCACTCTCTTAAAGAATTATCTTAGATTAGTTCATTATTATTTATTTCTAATTTATTAATTTATAAATAAAATAATCATTATTTAATTACCTTATTAAGTAAATCATTTTAATTACCTTAATTATCTCTAAGATAAATCATCCTTTATTGATGACTTAGTTAATATTTAGGTGTATTAAAACATTACCCTTCTAATCTTAGATTCAAACTTCATCATGAATTCAAAGATTCAAAATGATCATATATTTAAACATTTACCAATTTTTAATTATCAGCTTATACAAGAACTTTATCCAAATCCAATTCAAATATTTATTTGAAAGCAAATCAGTTTAAAAAGCTGTTTGATTAAACATGGCTTTAAACTTTGATTTAAATCTTTTGATTTTTAAAATTTGCCTTTAACTTTGAAATCCAGATTCATTTCGAAACTTCCAGATTTTAGTACATGTGGAAATTTTTTGATTTAAGATTTGATCTAAATCTTTGTTTACAATTTCAAATGCCATGTTTAAATGCAAATTCTTTTTAACCCTTTAAATACTTCAAAGTAATAAAAACAAGTTTAAATTTTTAAAACTTAATTTGTTCACAAACTGAGTTTCAAACTGAACTTGAGTTCACATTTTAAACTTTGCTTTTTAAACTCAGTTTAAACCTGATTTTAATTTAAAATTTAGTCTTACTTCAACAGGTACAGTTTTCAACTGTAAACATATATGTCCCGAAGCACCCCTGTTTTTGCTTCGAGACCAACACCTATCATCTTCGAGAAATACTCGAGACAATACTGAAGCCAAACAACTCACCAAACATTTGAACAACCCAGACATCCCCTCATCTTTGTGCACCTGCACAACTCCAACGACCGACGCCGACCATCAACGGCCATCTCCGTAAGTCGCAATCCAAACTCGCAACCCATCCCGATCGCCTGAACTACCCAGACTTCTCGAAATCAAATTCGAGAAGCTTGACCCAAAATCTGGCAACACAGAGACCTCACCACAACCAAACCTGTCAACACTGCCTCCTCCCAACTCCGACCATCTGAGAGCTTCCACCTCCGGCCTCGTCATCGACAACACCTGAACTTCAACTTCCCGAAGTATCTCAACACTCGATCAACCTGAGTGGTCGACCCAAACCAAAACACACAACCCAGAAAATTAGGTTTAGAAACTTTGAACCACGGCTATCGCCACCACCGTCATCACTGACGCCACCACCCATTTTTCCCAGCACCTCCATAAGCTCCCGCGTCTCCAGCCCAAATCCTGACCTATCCCAGCATCGTGACCGACCACGGTGACTCGAAATGCCCAAAACAGATAAACACAAATTGCCCTTAATCCCAATCACTAAAAATCTGAATTACTGCTTTAAAATTCATATTAATGTGTGTGAATTCGACTTACATACCTGAATTCATGGAACCAGAGATTTATATTTTGACAAATTTTGAGTTTGCCCAGTTTCTTCTTGGTTTCCAGAAGCATTTCAAAATTTCTTCAACTTAATTAAATTTGTACCTTAAGTATATGTTATACTAACAATGTTTGTTTTAATGCTAAGCCCAACCATCGAGTAAATCAAATGCAATTGAGTTTTGAAACAAAAATCTGATGCTTTCAAAAACTAAGACAGAAGACAAAATGAACATCAGGTCGCACCCATTATTTAAACTTATTCAGAGAATTACGTGTATATATACACACATTTCACAGCTATAAGTACCCCAGATTTATTCTTTAAATTGTTTAAATGAAATGTTACTCACATGATATTGAAACAGAGAAACCTGTTAACATGCAAACCTATATATAAACAGATTAAGTTTAAAGATGGAAGTTTGCTCACATTGATATTTGGAAGCAGAGATCAAAAACAAGAACAGGATTGAATTTAAAACTTGAAATGATATCCAAGTTTGAAAACTGATCTGACTTGCATACTTTCCAGGCTTGTATTGATTTGATTTCTAAGATGATTCTTGCATCTTGAATCAGGTTGCAGTTGAACCAAGTATTGATTTAGTTTGCTGTTGTTTAAGTTGAGATGGTATTCTTTTTTAGAGGTTGCTTAGTTTTTCTTTTCTTTTCTTCTTTCAGTTATGGTGGATGAAACTGAAGTGAGGAAGGAAGTTGATATAGAGGATGTATATATAAAAGAGAAACAGTATTGAATAGGGAATGTTATCTTTGCATTAATTGCTTACAACTTTATGCAGGCTGATAGTCTTGTTTTGATGTTACTAGAGCATGTGGCATTTAATGAAAGCATGCTATGTATTGTTCATGCTCCCCTTTGTATGTTATAGCATCTTATTTGATTTTGTGCACATACTTTTTATTTTATTTTTCCTCTTGTCTTGCCTTGCCTGCATATTTACAACTACATATACATTTTTAAATTGTTTTGTTCATATTTATTTCTATAACTTTGTTTGTACATAGAGACTTATGTCTTTGTGGTGACTGCATTTATTATGTTTGATTTGTTTATTTGGGTTGAGATGAAAGCTTTAATTGTTTATGTACTTTATGTTTTATTCTTATCTCTTTTACTTGTTCTTTTTACTTCTATTTTTAGTTTAAATATTTATCATAAATTTTACTTTAAAAATTATTGTTTTACATTTCTCTATATACACATATATTTTATACAACTCAAATTATCATCATTTATAAATTTTTAAATCAATTTATTTATTTATTTTTATACTTGTGTCCAAAGTATATTATTTATTATTTAATTATTCTTTTGCAAAATCATTTATATAAGAATTTATTTAAAATCCAACATATACATATATATTCACATATATACAATATTTCAAATCCATACGACTTTATATATATTTTCTATTTGAATCGAGGAAACTCGCTTCCCTTTATAATCAATTTTACAAATTTAATTCAAAAATTCATTTAAATTATAAATTTAAATTCATAAAAATTCGGGGTCGTTACATCTCCCCTAAGTCTATGATTGCATAGTGTGTGTGCCGCGAGGCCTTTTGGTAGTTTCATTTTCCAAAAGCATTGTGGATTTCAACTTTTAAATCTTTTGTTGCTTGTTTTAAAGATAAAATTGTTTTTGTTTGCTCATACCAGTCCCATGACTGACCTGGAGTTTATTGTTCCCTTCCTAAACTCTGGGTGCCCATAATTTTCCACATGGGCAGTCTAGAGTTGGGATTTTCAGATAATCAAATAGTAGATGTAGATCCGATAGCCATCTGCCTTCTATTTGGTATATTTTGGAAATCGTTGGAGTCTTTTGATTTTCGGGATCGCATTTGCTAGAAGTTCAGCATTGATGGGGTTTCGAGCTTATAGCTTGAGAGCTTTGGAGATTGGCTTTATAGATTGACTTCAGAGATATTGTGTTCTGCAGCTACTGCTGATGTTATATCTCTCTTCTATTGAAGTAAATGTTGGTGTTTCTTCATCGAAGACTTTATTCCACTGTTGTGTCTTGTAACTCTGATAATATTTGATGTCATTTGTATAAATCTGTTGTATCGAATATTGTGTATCAATGATATTGTTCATTTTCTTCTACTGTGTTGTTGTACTTAATGTGTTATAAGCTCCGGCAAAAATTAGACTTCAACGTTTGAATCTGCGGCATTCGAGTACATGCGAAGTACAAATTCGATTTTCGAACATTGAAATTCGGACCATAACATTTTGTTATCAGAGCTGAAGGTTGAACTTTAGCTTAGGAGTATAACACATTAGGTAACTCAGATAGAGTGAAATATACCTTAGAATGAGTATCCCTAAGATATTCGTCTATATGTCTCAGTAAATTCTCTTACTATCCACTAATAGTGAGTATGAGTGCAAGAAGAGGACGAGGTAGAGGACAGGGGAGCACCACTACAAATGGTCAACACCCTGCAACAATGGAAACAATATTTTTATATTAATCTCCTTTGATCCTATTTTAATTCTTTGATGGCTTCATGGCAGCTACAGGAGAAGCTTCGATGTTATGGTGGCCCTGCAAATCGTTATAGATGAGTTTATATCTCATATTCTCGTTATCAGCTTTTCATTTTAAACTTTAACAAATTGGAAATTTTAAATTGAAATAAGTTGGTTAACTAGAATATGAAGTTAAATTTGATTGCCTCAATGAATCAATTTCGATCAAAACCAAATTTGAGAATTCTGTTGTGATTTTTGGTGAGGAATCAAGTCCGAAGAGGGACAAGTTGATGTATACCTTGGGATATTCCAATCTGGATTGAATATCCATTGTCTATTCTTAGGGTGTTCCGACCTGAATTTGGAATACATACCTAGTGTTTGAGAATTATGGAAGATTGAATCTATCTATCTATTCACTGGGGTCCGATATATTCTACGAATGGTTAGTTATCCTTTGAACTGACCAATGCACCTGCATATTTCATAGATCTGATGACCCGAATATTTTGTGAAATATTGAATGAATTTGTTCTCACAATTATTGGTGATATTCTGATTTGGTAAGCCAAATATGGAATAGATAATCAGCTTGATTAATGAGTCGATTCTCTATCTTAGTATCCATCCTTTGTTGTCTCCCTGGCAAATTTCGGGGACGAAATTTTCTTATGGGGGGAATCTGTAACATTCCCGTTCTTATATCAAATTTAAATTGGTAACTAATTTAATTTTTGAAATTAAATTATGAATTAATTTGGTATTTTCAAAAATTGAATTAGATATTTGTTTGTTTATTAATACAAATGAATATAAATGTGATTTTAAAATAGAATTTCTAACTGGAAATTCAGAAATAAATATTTTAAATAATATATTAATTATAAATTTAATTGTGAATTAATTTGAAATTGTGGGAATAAAAAATATATATATAAGTTTTTAAAATAAAGAATTTGATTTGGAAATCTAAATATTTTATAAATAGATTATGATTTGGAATTTTAATTTGAAATTCAAATACATATATGTTGAAAATAAAGATTTGGAAATTAAATTATGATTGAGATAAAATTTATACTTATAAAAAATATGTTTGTTTACTCAGTTATAAATACAAATTGATTTTTATATTAATTTTTGAATTTGAAAATTTAAAAATAAAAGTTTCGAAAATATATTGGATTTGAAAAAGTCTATAATTTAATAATAGAAAAAATTGTTTTGTAATTATAATATTTATGTGTGTGTGAATGTGTGTGTATTCTAGAAGCTATTTAAAGGTTAAATTATAACACATATATATGTTTATTTATTAAGGTATAATTGATTTTAAAATCATATTCTTTAAGTTATAAATATATATATATATATATATGAAAGAAAATATAATTATTGAAAAGTATAAACAATATTTATTTATTTATTTATTTATTTAAAAGTTTAATAGTTTGAAATAAGTTAATATTCTTTTTCTTTAAGATAATACGAATATATAAATATAGTTTGAAAATATAGATAATTAATAAATTAATAAGATAAAGGGGTAAAACATAAAAAATATATTTAATTTTGACATTTGTAAATTATATAATATGCATTCATACAAGTGTAACCAAATGGTGCCATGCAAATTAGAAATGGCATTAGGATTTTCTTTTTGATTTACTTTCAAAAACAAATAACAAAACAAAGTTCAGATCAGCTTTAAACTTCTTAGATTGAGATCAAAAGCAAAAAAAAAAAATGAAATTCAAAGAAAAAGAAAATCTGGAACCAAAACAAATTTAAATTTGCAAGCTGGAAATCAAAAACAACCTCAGCTCATTCATAAAATCAAGACCTAGTTTCAAGCAACTCATAGATCAGAGCAACATAAAATCGAATTCAAGATCAAGTATATGTAAATGCAAATTCAACTTAGTTTAAATCAAAGCAAGGTCAGATTCAAAGTTACCGATCAAAAGTTCAAGACCAATTTTCCTGGAAAACAAAAATGTATGGTCTCTGTTATTGCAGGAAACTGGTGAGCAAACCTTTAACCCTCTTTAATCTTAATGATCATTGAAGTATGATCTTGATTTTTCTTAAATAATTGTGTGGATATGCTTGCATGCCTGTGAATATCTGTGAATTGAAGTATACATGTCTGTGTCTATGCATGTATTTCTCTGTTCTACTTAAGGCTTTAAAAGCATGATCAAAAAAATCAATCTTTTCTTCCTCGATCTCATAGGATATGATTTATAAACAGAACATGTTTATAATAACAGGATATAAGTTTTAAAAAATATTGTAAGTGAAAATTGAAAGAAATTTTTACTTGAGATAAAATTTATAGTAAATTTTAAAAGTATGACTAAATTCAACTTTGTCAATTTACCGATTCATTTATATTATCTGTTTTGCAATCAAAAATCATGATTTTTGAAGATAGTTCCAAGATTTTTAGTTTCGAATTGAAGGGGGATTTGCGAGATGAACTAAATTGGGTGTTTCATCGTTTTATGGTGATCATGGCGACATTGAACTTCAGGGTCTCTACTGAAGAAAGCATGGCGGTGGACAATATCGGAAAAAATGGCGGAAGGAGGTCTAAGCCACTGTGGCGACGACAAGGTGTTTTTTGTTGAATATGCGAGTATATGATTTTTGTTTGATGATAATAAACATATACACATTCATTTAAATGTATTTGTTAATATACTATTTTATTTTCACGGACTAAATATATATTTGATGAATAAAATAAATAACACAGAATTCGAATTCAAACGGATATTTTATTCAAACAAATATTTATTACAATTTTCGAATAGTACAAATTTCAAGCTCTCGCTATATATATACAATTTCAGTTACAATACAATTTTGATTACATCAAGATTCACATTTACATTTGACCTCACTACATATCACTCATTCACTCAACTCGTATTTTATCTTTAACTTCACTCCAAATTGAATCCAGCATCTGAGGAATCTGGAAAAATAAATATTGACGTGATAAAATTGAAAAGGAAATATTTTTGCAGTATAAAATAAAATGTGGATTTTGAAAATAATATTTGCTTTAGTTATTTAGGTTGTTCGTCATCATTTAAATTCGAATTCATCATATACGAACAGCTTGTGACATGCACAGTGTATCACTATACATGCCACAAGGCCGTGCACACCGATATATACACTTGATAAAATTACAAGGATAGGCGAGCACAAGGTCATATCTAAATCAAAGTCAGGTTCAACTCAAGTGAAATCACAAATGAGCACAAGGTCAAACCCGAGCTTTAAAGCTGGATTCAACACAGGCGTAATTCAAAAAATCAAGATGAAGTTCAAGTGAAAACAAAAATGAATAGGTGACGGGCACAAGAACAAAATGTAGTTGGTCAGATAGGGAACCAGAGTTACAGTTTTAAGTTCATCAACCAAGTTCAATATCCAACAAAAGTATAGCCTCAATAATGAAGAGCAAATGAAGATTCAAATATCAATGCTACTGCCTCAACAGTCAAAGCATCATATATACAAATGTGCTCAAGACAACCAAGCTATATATGCTAACCATAAGTACACATGAAGCTTATAGTGCAACAGGTCAGGGAAGCAAGCATGTGCACCAAAAACCAAACAAAAGCTAAACTACAAATGCACTTGCAACTGAAACTGTCTCGAAGTAAATGAAAACGACAGGTGATATAAGACCAACAATGCAACTATATAGAGTAAAATTTAAAAACTGCAACACTACAACTACAAGTGATAATGTCAGGCCAAATCAAAACCAAAGTATTCAAACCAGAGAATACAAACTATGGCACAAAAGCACAATCTAGGCAAAGCTGGATGACCACAAACCAAAAACATAAACAATGTAAAATGACCAGAAACAATATCAGTGCAATGGTGATGGCCAAAGAATTATTAAGTCATGAAATCACATAAACAAAGTCAAGTGACCGAAGTCAATAGTTCAATATCAAATGGCCAAAGTCGAAGGAAATCAACATCGTCAACATCAAGTCAAAGCCGAGGACAACAAGAACGAGAACGAGAACAAGAACGAACAGATCAAAATCAACACCGTCGTAGCCAAGAAATCGAAATCAACATCGTGTCAATCAAGAAATCATAAATATACGAAATTGATAAAGTCAGAATCAATCTCAAGCATCCAAGCAACATCAACCGGCCGAGCAAGATAAATTGACGAATTCAAACAAATATAAACGAACGAGAAAATAGGGATTTGAACCCTATATAAGCAAGCAGCATCATCGGCAATTATCATTGAGTTCAAGTATGCAAAATCAAAAGAAGCAAAATAAAATATCACATAGCAGATTTACGATTTTGACTCGTCGAAGCAACCGAAGTGAGCAACGAGGAAACGATGGATCAAAGCTACACGCGAATAACCACTTAATCGATCAACATAAAGTCGTCACTTCAAAATGCCCTAATTTTTAGAAACGAACAAGCAACGAAGAAGCTAATATTTTTCACAAGGAACGACCACCATTTTCACAAAAGAAAGGAACGGAGCAAATAAAAGAGGAACCAGGCCGATAAAGAAATAAAAGAAAAGGGACCGGCCTTCATTGTTTACAATTATATTTGGGTTTAATAGGGTTTTGATTGTTTAAATTTGTTTTTAAATTTAAATTCTTCTTTTAAACGTTGTAATTTCTAGTTGTGTGACTAGGGGACAAACTACATGGCGTAGTTTGAGAATTCGCAACTCAGTGGCTGAGTTGTGGTAGGGATTTGAGCGAAGAGTTAAGGCTAGTCGATAGCGGGTGTCGCGAGTTTACGTGTGTAAGCATCTGACTGCTTAATTTCTAGTAGAAACCTTGGGGGCAGCACGTAGGAAGGGTTTTGCCGAGGCTGGTTAAATTCTGTGTCGTTCTATTTCTGCAATTATTATTCTGTTATTATCTGTGCTGCTATTTTGATATATCTGTGTTGAAAATATTTTATAAACTTCCACAATAATTTTATAATTAATAGCATCACCCTATTCACCTCCCCTCAAGGGTGAAATCGATCCTACAAGTGGTATCTGAGCAAGGTTCAAAAGCCATTTTTGTTTTAAAAATTTGATTTTTCAAAACCAACTTTTGTTTTAAAAATTTGAATTTTAAAATGGCTACTTTTGCTGAAGGTCGTTCTAATATTATCCCTCCTATTTTTGTTGGAACATATTTTTTGAATTGGAAATTAAAAATGGAATTTTATTTAAAATATGTTAATATTAAATGTTGGAATATTATTGAAAATGGGTGTGATATAAATGACGAGAAAATTATCTCGATTAATGCTCTTGCTATGTATATATTGTATTCTCGTATTAATCAAGATAATTTTAATTTCATCTCTCATTGTGAAAATGCACAGGAAATCTGGAATACTTTCGATGAAATATATGGTGCAAAAGTTGACAGCAATGAGAAATCCTCCACAACCGACTCAGTTAAAGAAATGTGCTTAACAGGATTTGTAAAAATCATTTGTGATGAGGATGATGATGATGGAGCAGCTGAGCTGGCGTTAATAATGAAGAAATTCAAAAAATGGAACCACAAATACAGAAATCCAGCTCCAAATCAACAATTGAAAAGAAGAATAATCAAAGCACTAGACAATTCAGAAGAACACGGGATCATTTGTCACAAGTGCAATAAACCCGGTCAATTCAAGCCCAATTATCCTCGAAATCAACACGGCCAGAAAAGAAATCAAAATGGAGAATTGCTACCGCCACATGGAATACAAGTAATGAAGATAATAAAAGTACAGGCTGTAAGAGTGAGAAAGAAGATATGTGCCTTCAAGGTAATATAACTGATAGCGACGGCGACGAGCCAAGTGTGGTATCAAAACTCAGTCACTCAGAATTACTTATATATTTCCACGAAGTAAATGGCTGTTTTGAACGACTTAGGAGAAGTATGCCAAACTTGAATCACAAAAAGATACTTTGATAGATTTAAATGAACAACTTGACCAATTAGTTAAAACCTATCAAAGTAGGATCTCTATGTGTGATAAATGTCCAACGTTTGAAGAAGAAATTAAAAAATCAGGAATCCAAATTAAATCGTTTGAAAATGAAATTCTGATTTTGAAAGAGAATGAAAATACGAGAAGAGAAAATTCTATCAAAAGGTGCACACAATTGTTAACTGAAAATGAATCTCTCAAAACACAAGTCCAACAACTGTCAACGACTTTAGATAAATTTTCAAAAAGTGAAAAATCGTTGAATATGCTATTAGGAAAACAAACTGTTAATACAGTTCGACAAGGACTTGGATATAATCAATCTAAAAATGTTAGAAATGAAATTAATCAAGTCGATTCAATGTGCACAATTTATAGTAAATTTGGACACAATCAAAACAATTGTTGGTATAGACCCAAACATGTGAAAACTATACCAATTTGGGTTCCAAAAGGCACAAATATAAAATCTCTCAAAGCTAAACAAATCTGGGTGCCGAAAGGAACATACATAAATAGTTTTGGGTCTCCACAAAATTATTTTTTAAAATATTCTGCCACTAACAATCATGGACCTATAAAAACAAATAGGTCACAAAAATCATTTATCGTGTAGGAGTGGTGGCAAGCTAAGAAACAACAACATTGTTATCTGGATTCTGGCTGTTTCAGAAACACAGCGGACGACAAAGCAAAGTTCCTTAGCCTAGTACAAAGGTGACATGATCACAATGGGCTACAACGAAAAATTATCATAAAGGTAAAACAAGTAATGGTATATTTTGAACGATATATTAAATGTGATAATCTGCACCGTAGTCTGAATTAAATCAGCCAATAATGTGATGATGAAATAAATGATGGTTTCGATTCTGACTTATTCAAAATCGTTGGCCAATTATATTCTTATGCCAAGAACACTATAGAAATCTCTAGAGTCTTTGAACTACATCATATATATTTGTTTGGATTGATAATAGTGTTTTATTGGTAAATGATAACACATTTGGTTATTTATGGCTGACTCTATATTCACGTTTTTTGATAATTTACACGGTTTCAATTCAAATTCAAGAGTGTCATTTAAAAGCCGTTAAAATTATTTTAAGATATTTTGATTCACACTTCATGGTCTGGTCTATCAAATTCAATCAATGATAATTTTGAGTGAAAGAAAACTTTAGATGCAGATTACATTGGTAATCCAGTTGATAGAAAAATTGCTAGTGGAACGAGATTTATGTTGAGATATTTAGTAACTGCATCGTTTTTCAAAGAAAATATCTGCATATTTTTCATTTCAAATAATTTTCAAATAGCAGAAATTTTTCTTATAAAACCCCTCAAGAAAATCATTTTTGACCTTGTTTTTAGATTAGTCATTTTTAGAAAAATTAATTTTATAATTAATTTTGAATTTGATTTTAAATGATTACATTGACTAATCTGACTCCCTAATGATTATCGAAAAGATGAATAGTGATTGAAAAAGTGATGAGTGTTAATATTAATCATATATTATAACTCGAGACGGTATAATTAGTAAATTTCTTTAGAAATTTAAACAAGAGTTATAAAACTTTTTGTTGGTAAAAATTCCATGACCATTTCTATTTCTATCATATTTCTATCAACCATCACTCATCAAAATCCATTATAGTATGTCAATATGTGGTGATTTAAACAGGAATAATTCCTTTTTCATTTTATATTTTTCTTTAAAAAATAAAAAATAAAATAAAAACCATAGTATTCACTCTCATTTAAAAGTCTTCACGGTTATGCATGGGTGAATTACTTGGAATTTGTTGTGTGCTTCCACGCTCATTTAAAAGTCCTCACGGTTATGCATGTACGGAATGCATATCAAAATTGATTTGTTAAATTAACAAGTTGATTCTAATCCCATTTAAAAGTCCTCACGGTTATGCGTGGTTAGAAGATACTTAAATTCATTTTTTAAAATAAAATTGGAAAACTACTAATCTCATTTAAAATTCCTAACAGTTATGCATGGTTGATAGATATTCAAATTCTCGATACAAATATACCATAAATAGACACAACTGTATGGTTTTATATGATGACATCATTCCCATCATTCTAAAAGTGGAATATGCGCCTAACAAAGTATTTATGATTTTTGTTTGATTTTTTATTGAAATTTAATATTTATATTTGATTGAGTTTTAATGTTGTATTATTATCTATCACTTTATCTCCATTTTTCTAACACTATTACTCTTCTGCTGATAACAAAAGGGGGAGAGAAAAGTTAAGATTTTGACAAATAAAGGTCAAATATTTTCTATTTGCATTTAGGCTCATTTTCATATTTTTAATTATATGCATATATGAAGGGGGAGCTTTGTGTAGAGAGGAAGCATTCAAATAGGGGGAGCAAATTGAATGTTCAAATACATTTAACAAATTCGAAATCTTAAATATATGTTTGTTATCATCAAAAGGGGGAGATTGTTGAATATGCGAGTATATGATTTTTGTTTGATGATAATAAACATATATACATTCATTTAAATGTATTTGTTAATATACTATTTTATTTTCATAGATTAAATAAATATTTGATGAATAGAATAAATAACACAGAATTTGAATTCAAACGGATATTTTATTCAAACAAATATTTTTTGCAATTTTTGAATAGTACAAATTTCAAGCTCTCACTATATATATACAATTTCAATTACAATACAATTT